>BSBK01000936.1:1595000-2220514 GCA_027943335.1 Chamaecyparis obtusa | reverse complement strand
ATATACATATATATATATATATATATATATATATATATATATATATATATATATATATATACATATACATATATATATATATGTATATATATATATACATATATATATACATAGATATATATATATATATGTATATATATATATATATATATGTATATATATATATATATATATATATATATATATATATGTATATGTATATATATATATATATATATATATCTGTATTAAAATAAATAACATTATATTCCCAAAGATCTGATTTCCTAACATGGTATTAGAGCAGAGTTAAAGGGAATAAAATTCTGAATTACTATTTAATTGGAATACAAGGGAAATATATTATTTAAAGAAGGAGAATTCACAAATCATTAAAAAATGACCACCAGAATTAGGATGGAAGACAGATTGGAAGGAGCATCAAATTTTCTATCATGGAAAATTAGAATCACCACACTATTGCAAGAACTGGAATTAGAGTCTTTCATAGAAGCAGAAAAAGAAATGCCTACAGACGAAGCAGAGAAAACGACTTGGAAAAGGAGGAACAATAAAGCCAAGAAATTAATTGTTGATTCAGTTAAAGACTCTATTCTCCCAAGTATAGCAAGATTAACAACAGCATATGAGGTTTTCAAGAAAATCCAAGAAACGTATGAGATAAACAATAAAAGTCGTATATTAACCTTGAAGGAACAATTATTGACCATAAAAATGAATAAAGTGGAAACATTTACATCTTATTTCCTAAGAATTGCTGAAATACGAGATCAACTATTCTCAATTGGTAACACTATAGAAGACATGGAATTATCTCTAATAGCACTAAGGGGATTACCAACATCCTGGGAGAATTTTATTCAATGCATAAGGACACATCCACCTCTACCAAAATTTGATCAACTTAAGAATGACTGTACTCAGGAAGAATCAAGACTTATTACCAGAGGAATAGGTCTATAGAAAGAGGGAGAAACACAAGCTCTCAACACAAAGTCTCACAACAAAAAGAGAAAATCCTTCAAAAGAAAGAGGGGTTTCAAAAGAGATTTTTCTAAATCCAATGTTACAAATGTGATAAATATGGGCACACTCATCGACATTATCCTGAAAGAAAAAAGACTCAAGCCATCGGTAGCTGAAGCAAAAGAAATTCCACTTTTCTTTACAGCTCTATCAAGTGAACTAAATTCAAATAATAGAACTTGGATAATTGATAGTGGTGCATCTAGACATATAACCAGATTCAAAAATCAGTTTGAAACATTTGAAAATTACTCAACCGAAGAAGTAACTATTGGGGATAACTCCACCTATCTAGTTAAAGGAATAGGGACCTGTACTATCAAGATAAAGAATGGAGTATCCTTACAACTTAATGATGTTCTATTTGTACCTAGAATCAAAAGAAACTTAGTTTCTATATCAGGACTAGAAGACCAAGAATTTCATGTCACCTTTAATGAAGACAAAGTTCTATTATGGCCTAAGAATTCAAATATGAAGAATGCTACAATCATTGGGTCAAGAGATGGTAGTCTTTATAAAATATGTAATGATTAGAAATCTGCACTAACTCATGAAATCACAAATCAAAATGAATTATGGCATAAGAGGTTGGGACATCTAAGGTATAATTCTCTACCTTTAATAAACAAAATTACTACGGGTCTTCTACACTTTAAAAATAATCATCATGGCATTTGCAAAGGTTGTGCACTAGGAAAGAATATAAAAGGGTCTTTCCCGACAAGTGAGCACAAATCTAAAGTAATCTTAGAATTGATCCACACTAACTTATGTGGACCCATGTCAACACCTTCATTAACATGATCACTATACCATATTATCTTTGTTGATGACTATTCTCGAAAAACTTGGATATACTTTCTTAAGGTTAAAGAATCAAGTTGGGTACTATCTAAATTCAGAGAATTCAAAGCATTAGTAGAAATCAAATAGACAAAAGAATAAAAGTACTAAGATTAGATAATGGAGGTGAATACAAATCTGACATATTTAAAGAGTTCTGTAATTCTGTTGGGATTAAGAGGGAGTATACTGTGCCGTATAATCCTCAATAGAACAGAGTAGCAGAAAGGAAGAATAGATCCATAATCGAAGGAGCAAAAGCCATGATGCTCGATCAAAACCTTCATACTTCTTTTTGGGCAGAAGCTTCAAATATAGCAGTATATATTCAAAATCGGTGTCCACACTCCATACTAGAAAATATAACACCAGAAGAGGCATTCACAGGGATCAAGCTAGATCTAAGTCATCTTAGGATATTTGGATGTCCTGTATATATTCATGTACCTAAAGAGAAGAGGACTAAACTAGAACCATCAGGTAAGAGAGGCATACTTGTTGGTTATAGTGAAAACATAAAAGGGTATCGAATCTATATTCCAAGACAAAAATCTGTTGAGATGAGTAGAGATGTAAAATTTGATGAAAATAACACATTTAAAAACCTTGAAGAAGATAACATCCTAGAGATAAAAGAAGATCCTACTGTTGAAATTGAGAGGGGGGATATAGAAGAACCTGAACCTCCTGTCATTGAAAATGAGAATACTAATGTAATCAATGGTAAGAAAAGACCATTATGGGCAAGGCAAATAATTAAACAAAATAATGTAGAACCACATGAAATATCTCATGAGAGTAAAAGGACAAGAACTCAAAAATGTTATGCAGCTCTTATAACAGAAATCAATAAATCAGAACCATCAAATCCTAAGGAGGCATTATCTAATCAAGCATGGAGAGAGGCAATGATTGAAGAATATCAATCTATAATAAAGAATGATGTCTGGGACATAGTACCTAGACCTAAAAACAAAACCGTTGTCTCTTCTAGATGGCTATTCAAAACTAAATATGCTCCTGATGGAAGTATTAAAAACCATAAAGCTCGGTTTGTTGCTAGAGGATTCTCACAGAAAGCAAGTATTGATTATGAAGAAAATTTTGCTCCTGTAGCTCGGTATACATCAGTTAGAACCATTATTGCTATAGCAGCATCTAAAGGGTGGAAGATACACTAGATGGATGTGAAAATAGCATTCCTAAATGGCATTATTGAAGAAGAAGTATACTTAGAGCAGCCAGAAGGGTTCATTATACATGATGCATCAAAATATGTTTGCAAACTCAAGAAAGCACTATATGGGTTGAAACAAGCTCCCAGAGCATGGTATGAAAGGATAAAAAACTATCTTTCAAAATTAGGATACTCTAAAAATGATGCAGATCCTAACATTTACTTTAAGATAACAAATGACAACATGGTTATTTTAGTTCTTTATGTAGATGATCTTTTAATAATAGGAGAAGATCATCTTATTGCAAAATGTAAGCAAGAACTCACTGCTGAATTTGACATGAAAGATTTAGGACTCTTACATTATTTCTTGGGGTTGGAAGTGTTTCAAAAGGAAGGCTATATTTTGCTAAATCAACAAAAATACACTATTGATATTCTAACCAAGTTTGGAGTGATGGAATGTAAGCCTTTATCCACACCTATGAAACAAATTTGCACAAACTCAAAGTTGAAGGAGAAGAGTTTGAACCCTTTGATCCTACATTGTTTAGAGAAATTGTTGGATCTCTTATGCACTTGGTGAACACTAGACCTGACATCTGTTATGCAACCAATGTTGTGAGTCCACTTTATGTGTGAGCCCAAGGAAATACACTTAATGGCAGCTAAGCATATCTTGAGATATCTACGAGGTTCTATTGGATTTGGGCTAAAGTATGAAAAGGTAGAAATCAATCTTCAAGGGTATTCTGATTCTGATTGGGCTGGAAGTACTAGTGATTGAAAAAGAACTATAGGGTGTTGTTTTAGTCTTGGTTCAGATATGATTTCTTGGTTCAGTGAAAAATAGTCAGCAGTAGCATTAAGCTCCACTGAAGCTGAATATATGGTAGCATCCATGGGCGCACGTGAAGCAGTATGGTTAAGAAAGCTATCATTTGGATTGTTTGGAAAACCTCTAGATCCAATTGTGATTCATTGTGACAATCAAAGTTGTATCAAATTATCTGTTAATCTAGTTTTCCATAACAGGTCCAAACATATTGAGATTCCATATCATTACATAAGAGATATGGTAGAGAGAAACATCATAAGGCTAGAGTACATTAGTACTGAAGAACAGAGTGCTGATATTTTCACTAAGCCACTGGCAAAGCTAAAGATAGAATGCTTCAGAAACAAACTTGGCATGATCAAGGTGTGATGTATGGTTTATACTCCTCTTATTTATAAGTTTTTTATTCATGAATAAATGTAAAAATATGTGTATATTGTAATATTGTGTAAAATGATCATTTGTGTGTGGGTTAACATTTCAAGGTGACGATCTTGTAAATGGTTAACCAAAGTGTCAAGATAGACTACTTAATTGTGTGTCCCGATTGTGCGGAGATCTTGACTCTTGTTATTACTGGATGTGTAATAATGAAATCATATCATGATAGACTACTTAATTGTGTGTCCTGATTGTGTGGAGATCATGATATTCAAGTCTATACTCATGATAAGACTACATTAACTTGTATGTCCCGAAGTGTAGATATCATGATAGACCTTTTGATGATTAATACTCATCGCTAAGAGGGAGTGTTAAGATATAGCTTCATTCATATTAATATATATATAGTATATATATATATATATATATATAATATATATATATATATATATATATATATATATAATATATATATATATATATATATATATATATATATATATATATATATATCTATATATATATATATATATATATATATATATATATATATCTATATATATATATATATCTATATATATATATATATATATATTGATACTTTATTATAATGAAGAAGTTGTAATAAATGATATATTATATTATATTATTATCATTATTATATTATTAATATAGTAATGATAATGTTATAATACATGATATATATTATATTATATTATCATTACTATATTAACATATAATAATGATAATATTGTTGCATTATCAAAATAAACAATGAAATGCTTTATCGAACTTTATACATCACATCATATACAATGCTGACTGCCATGGTTGTCGGCTTACATTAACAGTCCCTATGTTAATGTAAGCGATTGTTGTTAACAGTTGCTTACATTAACACAGTGACTGTCTCTATTGATATGCGTTGTGATTATTCTTTATTAATATGCACTGTGATTATTGTTTATGATATGCGCTATGATCATTGTTTATGATATGCGCTGTGTTTAGTATATGCATTGTTTCATTTGTGAGGGTCACGATCCTTTGGATGTGGCCACTCACTAATATATATATATATTATATATATATATATATATATATATATATATATATATATATTGTGTGTGCAGTGAGGGTTTGAATACAATCAGTTACAACGTACATTGCTATTCTCCCTCACTGCATACAATAATATATGCATTCAAATTAAAATTAGAGGTATTCATATATATATATATATATCTGTATTAAAATAAATAACATTATATTCCCAAAGATCTGATTTCCTGACACAGTCTTGGCAACTTTCGATTGAAATCTGGTACATAACTCCCCCATCAACTCCTGGAGGTAATCATCAAACCCCTCCTCAATCTATTCCAGAGAGTCCTAAAACTCCTATCATGTCTCAAGCAAGGACAAACCATGGATCTCAAGGAGCTCACTCCCAACATGGCGCAGATCAAGAACCCACACCTGAAGAAATTGTCCTCTATCAAAATGATGATGAATTCAAGAAGATGATGAGGCATTTCTTGAAAGAAAATAGACAAACATATTTTTTAGAGTTGGCTCATCAAGGAGCTAAGCTTCCTCCTAATTTTAATGTCAACGATATCATCACACATGAGGAAGAAACTTCGATGATGGCCATGATGAAGTAGATGCATGCCTTACAAGTCAAAATGAACAAACTTGAGAAAGAGAAGGAACCCAAGGAGTTCTCCATGGAAGCTCTATGTCCTTTTCCATTTGACAAAGACTTGTACATGCCTCCATTCCCAAAAAGAGTGGAGATACCAAAGTGTGATAAATATGATGAACACTCTGATCCTCAAGATCATGTCAGAGATTTCTATATGCAATCCATCGAGTTCATGCATGAACCAACCTATCTCATGCACCTCTTTCCTACATCTTTGGGAAGAGCATCTATTCATTGGTTTTCTAGGTTGCCATCTACTATCAAAACTTTTGAGGAGTTGATCAAATTGTTTTATCAACAATTCTCCTACAATATTCAACATTCGATCACCATGATCGATATCTGCAATCTCAAGCAATATCCAAGAGAGCCATTCCTAAAATTCCTCAAAAGATGGTGAAAGAAATTCTCTCTATATGCCAAACCTATTCTAGAGACTGAAAAATTGGAGATCTTTATCAACAACCTTGTTCCAGAAATCAACTACCCTCTATAGATGCAAGATCATACATCTTTTGACAAAATGGTCGATAATGCTATCAAAATTGAAAAAGTACTTGTGAAAAAAGGAGACATCACACTTTAAAAGGACAAGTACGAATCTGGATCTAGTTCAAAAGATAAAAACAAAAATTGGAACAAGAACAAAGGCATCATCACAGATGGCGTTGTTGATACTATCCATGCCCCATCAAAGGCATCAGCCTACAATCTCACTCTTGGCACCCAAGCCATTAAAGCTTCAAAACAAAAGTCTTTCGAACCATCTCAAAAGAAGCCAAAATACAAAAGATGGGATAATAAATGAAAGTTCACTCCTCTTGGAGAATCTTTGGAATCCGCTATGAGAACTCTGCTAGCTGATAACATCATCTCTTTGCCTGAGATCTGACAAAATGATCAGGACCCTAAACCAAAATGGTGGAAAGAAAATGAATTATGTGATTTCCATCGGGGTAAAGGTCATAAAACTAATAACTGCTTCCGCTTGAGACATACCATTCAAGATTTGATCGATCAAGGAGACATCATGATTGACAATCCTAAAAGCAATAACAATCATATGGCATTTACAAAACCATTTCTGAAACATGGTCAAGAAGTTTCATCTTCTCAGCCTAATATAGGTGCAAAAGTCAATTATGCTTACCCTGGAAATAATGTTGTCATCAATATGGTTGAACCATGTCTCTATGAGAGTTGCAATGTCATCACAATTGTATGAAGAGATAGAGATCATCCCTCAGCTAACACAGTTACTCGATCACAAGCTCAAGCACATCTGAAAGGACAAATAATAGATTCATTTAATTTCCCTAAGATACCTTTCAATCTTTCATCTACTTCCAAATAGAAGGCTACTCCCAAATCTTCCAATCCTAAGGATACAAGGTCTACTTCTTATAGCATTGTTCAACAACTCCAACACACTAATGTGAAAATTCCATGTTTGAGTTGCTTTGAATATCTCCAGCTCACAGAGCCATTCTAGACAAAGCTTTGCTCGGATCTAATGTTCCTAATGACCTTGATTTAGATAGGTTCCAGACTATGGTTGGACATCTTACATCTCCACAATATATCTCCTTTTCAGAGGAAGATGACAACTCCTTGAGTCACCCACATAATCAACCATTGCATATAGAAGTCATGATCTAGAACCGTAGAGTCAAACATGTGTTGATAGATGGGGGCGCTGGCCTAAACATTTGTTCTTATAGCTTAATCACACAATTCGGATTCATAGAATTGGCTATTGATCCTAGAAAGAAGATAACTATCAAAGCCTATGATGAATAAGAAAGATCTTCTAAGGGCACCATTGTCTTGCCCATCAGAGCAGGTCCAGTAATCAAAGATACCATATGTCAGGTGCTTGATCTACCTTTGGCTTACAACATTCTTATAGGGAGACCATGGATACATGAAATGCAAGCTATTCCTTCTACATACCATTAGTGTTTGAAGTTTCCCTATGAAGGAGTAGAAGTTACTATCCCAGCCGATCTGAATAACACTTGCAATACATTGAAGGAAAGTGTTAATAAGCTTGTTCCCAATAACATAGAATCTTCTACTGAGCAGCCAAACATTGCTTCAACATCTAAAATGGAAGACATTGCTAAAGAAATCACTATCAAAGAAAATGGGATGGGAGAATATATTATATAGCCAATCTTATCTTTGACGTCTCTCCCTATCTCACCTAAGTCTTATTGACAAACTCTAAAACAGTCCAAACCAGCACCTCAAGAACAACTTGAAGCATATAAAAAGAATTTTGTGGTGGAACAAGTATCCAAGCAAGAGTTTGAAGAGGATGAAGTTGTGCTTGCATGGCTCTATAAAGATGAATCTGAATCCCAAAATGTTTGAACTAGTGGCTCTACAACACCCAAGATCCCTTCAAAGTCATATGGTCTAGGAGATAAATTGATAGCTAAGATGGGATATCCAGGTCAAGGACCTCTAGGAATCAAAGGAAAAGGTCTTGTAACACCTATTCCCCATACTGGTAGAGAAAAGAAGAATACTATTGGCCTAGGCTTTAAGAAGAAGCCCTATCACCTTAAAGGTGATTATTCTCATGTCATAGAACAAATTGCACCAGGAGAACCCCTTCTCCATAAGGAAGAAACTAAATCATCAGACAGTGATTCAGACAATTCTGAACTCATTCCTTATGAGTGCTTCCCACAAGAGATAAAAGATCTCCTTGCTGATGGAGATGACCCCATAAAGAGAATCAATGTAGTAGAAACACAAGAACCTACTATCAAACTAGAGATAGTTGCCACACAAGAACCAGCTAATCTTGAAGGTAATCAAAATGGGGAAGAAAAGCCTATCACAATAGTCGATCATTTAGAGTGTTCCAGTGATTCTAAGCCAGATTCCCATGAGTATGAATATAAATCTAAATTTGAGGGTAACCATTCTTGGGGTATTCATCCTGACTTTACTCATGTTGTTAGATTTCCTAGAGATCCTGAATCAGAAGCCAAATCAAATGACTATGAATGGGGAGCCATTCTAGAGGAAGATGAGGTTATCACAGAGAAACATGTTGATGTTATTCACCAATATGTATCCACACCCAACGTGAGTCGAGAGTGAAATAATGAACTTAACAAGTCTAATCCACCGATGCCTGAAGTGGACTCCCACAATGACGTTGAGTCTATTCACGAATTGAATGTCTTAAGTTGTAATATCACCTTTGAAATCAAGCATTGGGTTAGGACCAATGATGATAGATCCATATCTATGAACACAATCTCCCAAGCCTTCCACACTTTGACTATCCAACGCCCTGACCTTATTCACCCAACTTTCACAGATCCAAGCTATGGTGTTTACACCTTTCCCAATGACTATGCTCTTGCTTGCTACCTCAATGCAGTTGAACCTATGAGGACTTCCATCAGTGAACCAAGTGTCAGCATGACCGAGTCGAACATCAAGTATCTTAGTCAAAAGTATAAAAATAAAAAGAAAAGGAGTTATGAGGATGAAAACCACTTTGTGGTAGTCTCAAAACCTACAAAAGTAAAAATAAAAGATGTATCCGAAGGTGAAAACATCTCTAAGGTGCCTACAAATGAGATATTTGATGTCCTTCCAAGTCATTTATAGGAAAGATCTCCAGTTCTAATTGAACCCACTCAATCTATCAATTTGGGTACAAAGGAGGAACCACAATTTTTTACATGTAGCACAATCTTTATCAGAAGAAGAGAGATAGAAATTCACAATATTCTTAATAGAGAAAAAGGTCAATTTTGTGTGGAAATATTCAGATATGCCAGGATTGGATCCTAATCTTATCATGCACCATCTATCCATTGCTCCTGAAGTAAAACCCATCAAACAAAAGTTGAGAAAGATGCATTCCCATGTTGCACTGTTGGTAAAAGTTGAATTAGAGAAACTCCTAGGATCTGGATTCATCTGTGTCATAGACTACGCTGAGTGGATTTCTAATATTATACCTATTCCTAAACTAGATGGTTCAATCAAAGTGTGCACAAACTTTAGAGATGTGAACAGAGCATGCCCTAAGGATGATTTTCCACTACCTAACATTGATATGATAGTGGACATGACTGTAGGTTTCGAGATGTATTCCTTAATGGATGGCTTCTCTAGATATAATCAAATCAAAATAGCTCCAGAGGATCAAGAGAAAACTGCTTTCACATGTGCATGGGGTACCTTCTGTTGGAATGTTATGCCACTTGGGCTCAAAAATGCTGGTGCTACTTATCAACGAGCCATGACCTCTATCTTTCATGATATGATGCATCGAACCATGGAAGACTATGTAGATGATACTCTAGCTAAATCCATGCAAAGATCAGAACACTTAAAGGACTTGAGCATGATCCTAGACAGAATGGAAAAGTTTAGTCTCCGACTAAATCCTAAGAAGTGTGCTTTTGGTGTTACATCTGGAAAACTCTTGGGATACATAGTTTCAAAGAAGGGCATTAAAGTTGATCCAGCTAAAGTAAAGGCTATAATAGAGATGCCACCCTTGAAAAATATCAGTCAAATGAGAACCTTACAAGGAAGAGTGCAATCCATCAGAAGATTCATATCACAGTTAGCTGACATATCACAGCCTTTTACAAAAACATTACATAAAGGTGTGACCTTTGCATGGAATGATGAATGTGAGAAAAACTTTAACCATATCAAGACATATCTAGCAAATCCTCCTATCTTGATGCCTCCTATTCATGGGAAGCCATTGATCTTATATGTCTCCACAACAGATACATCACTGGGGGCATTGCTAGCACAACAGGATGAGAATAAAAAGGCAAGAGCTATCTATTATATCAGTATAACTTTGGTTGCATATAAGAAGAACTATTCAATGATTGAGAAAGCTTTTCTAGCTATGATCTTTGCATCACAAAAACTGAGACATTACATGTTAGCTCATACCACTCATTTGGTAGCTAAAATTGATCCACTAAAGTACCTACTAAGCAGAGCTGCCCTCACAGGTAGATTAGCTAAATGGGTCATGCTCTTGAGTGAATTTGACATTGAATATGTTGAGAGAAAATCTATAAAAGGATAGGTAATTGCTGATCAATTGGTTGAAGCACCACTATTTGATGATACACCACTACAAATGGAATTTCCATATTCTTCTATCATGCATCTTTCTTCTAGAGAATGGCATTCATTCTTTGATGGCTCCTATACACATAATGGATTCAGAGCAGGCATATTGTTCATAACTCCTCAAGGATATTCAATACCTAAAGCATTCAGATTAAAGTTTCCTTGCACAAACAATATTTTTGAATATGAAGCCCTTCTTAATGGCATGAAGATAGCAATTGAGTGGAGAGTGACAGAGATACACGTTCATGGAGACTTACAACTTGTTATCCATCAAGTCAATGATGTGTACCAAACTAAAGATGAAAAGCTCATTCCTTATAAAAGAATGGTAGATGACCTAAATAAATATTTCATATCCATCACATTTGAGCAAATTTCTAGAATGGAGAACAAGGCTGCCGATGCAATGGAAACATTATCTACTCTCTTATAGTAGCCTGAACATGAGCTATGCTAGGAGTTCCTAGTGGAAGCACTATCTTATCCTGCATATGACTCACCTGAAACCTGAATGATCTACACTGTTGTGGGTCATGATTCATCCTGATACAAGAACCTTTTCTCCTATCTCCAAGACCAAATCATTCCCAGTTCCTTTAACCGATTTGAGAAATGAAACCTTATCTACACCGCATCCTGATATGTCATCATTGGTAATGATCTATACAAATGAGGTCTAGATGGTACACTACTTAGATGTTTAGAATGGGAAGAGTATCAACGTGCATTAAAGGAAGTACACGAAGGTATATGTGGGTCACACTCAAATGGTTTAACACTAGCTCGAAAAATTATTAGGGCAAGGTACTATTGGCCCAAAATGGAGAAAGATTCAATCAAGTTTGCTAAGAACTATCAAAAGTGCCAAGTGCATGGCAACTTGATTCATGCTCCAGGGAGAGATCTAATTCCCTTTACTACACAATGGCCTTTTCAACAATGGGCTTTCGATCTTATAGGTGCTATCTATCCACACTCTTCTAATGGACATACCCATATAATCATAGCTACAGATTATTTTACAAAATGGGTAGAAGCAGTTCCCTTAACACAAGCAATGGGGAAATAGATATCTATGTTCATCTTGAACTACATAATATGCCAATATGGGATCCCACATTCCATAATCACAGATAATGGGGGATAATTCAAAAATAAGGACCTAGATGATTTATGTGCCAAATTCAAGATTACTCAACATTGGTCATCTATATACTATCCTCAACGGAATGGACAAGTAGAGGCTTCCAATAAGAATCTCTTGAAAATCTTGCACCGAACAGTGAATAAAATAGGATGAGACTGGCATCTCATGATCAATCCAGCTCTCTGGGCCTACAGAACAAGTATCAGAACACCTACTAGGGCTACTCCATTCACTTTAGTTTATGGGTCTAAAGCGGTACTTCCTATTGAGGTTGAAATCCAATCACTAAGAATTAGAATGCATGGTCTAGTAACTGATGATGATTATAGAGTGTCTAGGTTGCAAGAACTTGAACTACTAGATGAGCGCAGACAAGCAGTGTATGATCATCTCAGAGTATATCAGAAAAGAATGTCTAGAGGATACAACAAGAGAGTTAGACACAGAGAATTTTAGGTTGGCGATCTAGTCTTGAGAGAGAATCCTAAAAATCAATCACATAGAGAGCGCAAGGGGAAGTTTGAACCCAACTGGCTGGGTCCCTTTGTTATCACTACTAATTTTGGCTCTCGTGCCTATCAACTCTCAATGACTAAAGGAGAACAGCTCTGAGAACCAATCAACGTTCTCCATCTGAAGAAATTCTATGCCTAAGGCATTCAGTCTATGGTAAAATGTCCTGAAAAAATCATAAAAATTTGAAAAAGTCCTAAAAAAATGAACATCTTGGTGAAAACCTAGCAATAGGTGCCTTGATGATTCACAAAAAAAATTTAAAAATATCAAAAGTACAAAAAAACAAAAAATTGAAAAAAATGAAAAATACAAAAAAATGAGAAAAATAAAAAGTGCCTTGGTGAAAACCTGGAAACAAGTGCCTTGGTAGCAAAAATAGAATCTTTACCAAGATGGTGAAAACCTGGCAAACAGGTGCCACTTGTTCAAAATGCTCCATCTATTAGTGCAATCTTGGTCTTTCCTAGCTTTTAGTCTTGCTTTAGTTTGTACATATTTCCCAGTTTGTTTCAGCATTTTCAGTTTTTAATAAGTCAGTCTGTACACCAATCAGCAATAACGTCTGTATCCTATCAATGTTAACACTTGGGGGGCAATCAATGTCATATCCTATGGTCTCTAGTATACCTTAGACATGTCATGTCCAGTCAGAGTCCTTTGAAGCTTCATTTGAGTTAGTCAAGTCTGCCTCATCTCCAGAAAGGATTTTGCATCTACAACAACAATCAAACATCAAAACAAACTGAAAACAATTTGTGCTTTTTTATGCTTTTATCTCCTTGTATGCTTACTGATTCACATTGAGATTTTTTCATATTGTGTCCCTTTGAGCTCTTCGATGATGTCCTTTATAGGATTTAGAGAGTCATGACTTTGGGCATAATCTTTTCTTTGTCTTCTACTTGTATGTGAAAATCTAACATCTTTGGAAATTTTGGATTGATATGGTGTCCAACTGTAAGAGCCTCTATCTCGAATTGGATGGCCATGCATACCTCGACCATTGATACCCAAAAAATTCAAGGAAGTTTGATCTCACTATTGTCTTTTTGGGTGAATTCTTTCTCCTACTGTGAAACACGATCTTATCTAACGATGCAAACGATAAAGGGTTACTACGGGTAATTCACATTGGATTTAGAATGATCTCTTGACTGTTTGATGTGTATGTTAAATGAAAGGTGTATTCAGGTCATCACGACATTCATGTTTTGATGCTTATACAAATTGCTATATCAAAATGGACATGATATTCAGGTCATCACGACATTTGTGCCTTGGTGCTTATATCTAATCTGACATTCTGAAAATAAAATCAATATTCATATGTCCATGGTTGTTTCACCAGTGGGTGTTGTATTGATTCTTGCATTACAAATCAATATTCATATATCCATGGTTGTTTGACCAGTGGGTGTTGTATTGATTCTTGCGTTACAAATCAATATTCATATGTCTATGGTTTCATAGCTAGTGGGCATTGTATTGATTTATCCAATTACCTAAAAGTTCAATGATGATAACAAATCGACACATGATAAGTGAGTAGGTCCTAGGTCCTAGGGTTGCATTTCATTCTATATGTTCCTTAGCATTTTGCATGTTTTCCTGATCTCACAAATGTTTGGAAACACTTTAGCACTTAAACAATTCTTCAATCATCTATTCGAATCTAACTAGAGCTGAAATCTTACATGAAGGTTTCTCCAATGAAACAACAAGTAGAACCCTTTTTCGGGATCAAACTCAAAATTTGAGATCATTCATATTATTAACTACTTGCATAATCAACCTTCAATCATCATAGAAATCTACCATTCAACTTAACTAATTATCTTACATCAAACTATCAAAATTTCAACTTGGTCAACTATGGTCAACTCATGGTTTAACCTAGTCAAACTTGGTCTTCAGGACCTCCAAACGATGCAGAATGCATGTGTAACCACTTCTCAAATCAATTAACATGCTTCTAACCATAACACTAACTTTTCTTGTTAGATTTCAATTTTAATCATGAAGGGGGCATGGTATTGCACATCGTTCAAGTTTGTAAATCTAAATCTGTAATCAATCTTTCATCAGTAATCAAGACAACAACCATGTCTAGTTGTTGATTCATCAAAAGTCCTCATCACTTGGGGAAAATCTATCATTTCTTGGGGCATATCAAATTCATCGCGATCCATATCAATCTGGTATTCTCTTAATCTTGTAATCTATATCAGCTTTTCGCAACCATTAGTTCATTAGTGTTATTTCCTTGGTTCTTCGGTAACTAAAGGGTTCAAATGTGATACCTACGTGGTTCTTCTAAGACAATCGAGTCTGGAATCGGTCACTCACTTCTTCGCAACCATAAGGTTAAGAATCAGGCATTTTGACGCTTTTGTTTCATTGGTTCATCGTTTCTATAGTGAACATTATCTTTGGTCATTCAGGACCTAATATCTTCAAATCTTTCAATCATCATATCTTTCACATTAGTTTCATATCTTTATCATACACAAACTATCTTTCACATTAGTTTCATATCTTTATCATACACAAACTATCTTTGAACCACTGTGCTTCGCACAGTAATTCAAAGAGGGGCAAAATGTAATACCCCAAAAATGGGCTATAGGTTCATTAACCTCCTACATCCTCAAATCGAATGAAATCGACATCGAAGTCTTAACCTAAGGCACATCTGAACATCATTGAATCCTAATTGATTATCTTAAATTCTGCATCGAGGAATATTCCAAGCAATATTCCTAATTATCTTAATTATCTTTAATTTAATGATTATTTGGCGATAAATCACATTTATCCTAAAGTTTGATTAATTAAATATTCTAAATATTTAATTAATTAGATTTAATTTTGCCACTTAATTATTAAATTGAATTTAATCTTATTTATTCCTAATTATTATTATTCAAATGTGACAATAAATCAAAATTCCTATCATTAATTGATTAAATTCTTATTTAATTAATTAAAGCAAGTTGTCATATTTAATGATATTATTTTTTAATAAAAGTTTGACTAAATGATTGATTAACCCATAAATCAATTGTTTAATTTCAAAAACCAGTAAGTTGAGAATAAATCACTTTATTTATTTATTAATTCATAATTATCCATGTGCACAATCAAAGAGCAGTTAAACTCCAAATCAGAAAATCACTACAAGTTATTGAATTTTTGGAACTCAACATCATTTTTGAGCTCAAAAGTTGATCTAAACTTCTAATTTGAGTTAAAAAGTTGTTTTTGCATGATTTGCATAATTTTTGTGAATTAACTATCTTTTGTTTTTTATAACTCAAAAATCAACCTGAGTTTATCAAGAGTGATTTATGGCCTTTTCCATGCACCTCCAAAGCCCTGGATTTCTATAAAATCAAGGCTCAGCTCTTCATAATTCATCTCATGAATTTGCAAACTTACGCTGCTAAATTGGAGACTGAAGAATCATCTTTGCGAATCCAAACTGTTGTGAGATCATTCTTGTTTTTGAGCATTGCATATCATTTAGAATTCATTGATAGATCAATTCATAGCATATCAATTTCATCTAGTATAGATTCATATCAATTTCTCATATAGATTAGGTTTCATATCAGTTTTCATTCTTATTGCATCATAAAATCTAAAAAAATAGATTAATTTGCATACATCTCATATCTAGATCAATTGCATTCAAAATCCTTCATTTAGGTGTCGTCAAGATCACTGATCTCGATTACAATCTAAGAACATCAATCTCGCACCTACTAGAAGGCAGTAAATTGCCTAGTTAGTTTAGCTTTCAATTCATTGCAAATTTTATTTTTGCTAACTTCTAATGTTTACTAAAGTGTTGTGTCCTACAGATCAGGTACAAAATTCACACATAGAGTAAGTACACAAAACATAATCTAATACTTGGCGTACTAAAGATTTTACTCCCACATAGCACAGTCAGCTATCGACATGCATGGAGTCTACAGTAGTATGAAATGCATGATGTATTAATAATCCATGGTGATTTCACATGATCGATGGGATTTAATTACTATTAATAACATGATCCCAAAATTATATATATATAAATATATATATATATATATATGATAACAATCAATTTAATTATATATACATATATAGTAATAACAATATATATTATTATTTTATGTATTAACATATAATTGATAATTCAATTATTCAAAATAACAATGATTTTATCTGAACGAAGCTACATTTCTTAACATCCTCATGTTTCATATTTTCCAAAAATTTCTTCTCATCAACAAAACAAATTCTAGAACTACTGCATACCTTTTCTTCCTTCCGAGCTAGAGGCTTTAGCTTATGGAAAACTCCATCTTTTACCAGAGAGTAGGTGTTAGCATGACCATCATGTATAGTGTGCCTTTCGAACTGCCATGGCCTTCCTAGTAACATATAACATGCATCCATGGGTATGATATCACATAGTACCTTATCTCGATAGCTTCCAATCTTGATCTTAACCAAAAATTGCTCATTAATCAGGACCTTGTGGTCATCTTGTACCCAAGAAATTTGATGTGGACATGGGTATCTCACTCTTTTCAGCTTCAACTTTGTGACCATTTATTCTGACACCAAATTATCAGTGCTTCCAATGTCAATAATCACATCACAACACTTATCCTCACACTTGTACCTAGTGTAAAATAGACTCTTCCTCTAATCAGGTTCCTTCTCCTCATTTATTAGGGTTCTCCTGACAACTAGGGTTTCCTCTCTTTTAGCATCATCTGAGTGCTCAGACTGAGCATCTTCATTTTCATGTGCAACCTGAGTAGGACCTTCAATCCTCCTATATGTCCTTCCTTGTCGCTGTAGACATTCAAATGCTTGATGACCTTCCTCTCCACAATGGAAACAAGTTCCTCTGAAGCCACTTCTTCCATATCCCTATCTAGATCTTCCTCTCCCTCTTCATCTCTATTCTCCATTATTCTAATAGCGAATGAAACCCTCATTTCATGAGTTTTGACTGGTACTCACATCTTCATTTTTCTTTTTTTCATCATTTTGATTTCCAAAGGATCTTCCACTGCCTCTTCCTACTTGACCTTGCCCTCTTTGCTTCCCCTCAAACTTCTTGTTCAATTTTTCCTCTATCCTTAGGGCATACTAGTATGCTTCTTCAATGCTGGTCATTCTAACCATGGCTAACTCCTCCTAAATGCTGGGCCTCAACCCAAGAAGATAATAGTCAATCTTTTCCTTATCAACTTCTGCATGACCCGTTCTGATGAGAACTTGGTAGAACTCATCTATATATTCTTTAACAGATATTCCCACCTTCTTTAACCCTTGTATCTTCTTTAACATATCTAGCTCATAGTCCGTAGGAATGAACTGCCTCTTCAGTTTCTCTACCATTCGGTCCCATCTTGTGATTTTCTCCTTTTCCCTCCTATTTCTCTCCATCTGAACATCTTGCCACCGAATCTTTGCATGACCTTTTATCTTGGCTTTTGCAAACTTAACCCTATCTGGGTCTTCAACCTCTTCATACTCAAAGTACTCCTCCAGATCACTGATCCAGTCAATCAACTCCTCCAGATTGAGACTTCCCAAATATGTAGGAACTTCAATATTTAGTCCCTTTCCAATCTTGGAAAGGGCTCTGAGAAATATATCCTCTTTAGGATCCCTAGCTACTTCTGCTGCATCTTGCCATTCTTCTTCATCTTCATCCTCACTTTCATCTCTGGCCGCTATATTTATCCCTCTAGGCAACTACTCTTGCAGCGCTAGCACTTGTCTCTCAAGGGCTCTAAAACCCTCCTCTAGCACACCTTTAGCTCTTCTGCTAGCATTAAGGTTCCTTCATGGAGGCATTCTGACACTTCTTTTTCAAGCCCACAACCATGGTCCTGGTGCAAATTGCCTCACAATCGGCAATCTATCTACACACTTATGAACTCTTGCTCTGATACCACTTGATGAAGGCACAACACAAAAGAACACAAAAGAATAGAAGGGCATAAACAGGAAATAGATTTTATATTATCAAATCAAATGGACTTTATAAATGCACATTATCTTCAAGAAAACATCCTACATGCCTCACAAGCTACAATACTATGGGGTTTTGGAAACCCTTTTTCCTCCAAAATCTATCTCTCCAAAAAATTGCCTTCCCACCCTCAAGATGGGTCTTAAATAGACAAAGACCAATTTTGGAGTCTTCTAGAATTCTTTTTTTACCACTTTAGGCATTTAGGTGCCAAAATAGAAGATCCATAACCCAAATTACATTAGGTTGAATTTAAGACAATTCCCAAAAAGATGGTCCAACTTCCAGAAGGCATAACTTTTGATTCGGGACTTCGATTGACAAACCATTTATGTTTCTGGTAATCTCGTTGAGCGCTCTATATCCCTATGGATAAGAAAATCTCATCCCCCAATTTTTGACCCCCTACAAGGTCATTTAGTTCCTCAAAACTGACTTTGAAGGTTTATCAGAGGGATTTTTGGAAACTAAAAATTGGAATAACTTTTACATGGAAAATGATATGGACTTGATTCTTTTTCCAGGCTATGTATCTTTACAATTACAAGCTCTAGTATCAATCATGACCTGTACCACTTCTAAATCAACCCCTTATAAAAAATAGCTACCTTTCCCTCCTGAAATACAATTTCCTACAAAATAGGAAACTGACCCAGAAATACAATAGTGAAAATCTGAAAGTTGGGATCTTCATTTTTCCCAAATGGCTATCCAAAAATGAAAAAACATTAAACAAAAACTAACTACAACTAATATTTTTTTTGGGTGATGCAAGATTGCCCTTATACTACTGGATGCTCCTACATCAGAACCCAACCTAAACCCTGAACCTACTCATCTACCCTTGAGTTCTAACTCAACACAAACCCTTCACCCATCCTAATCATCTTTATCCATCTAATCCCTCCAATCAACTAATTAAACCACCATCTAGAAGGTGCTAACCAGAAAACACTTTCCAAACATTTGCTAAACCAAGGTTTATCTAATTCTAATCACCCACTAATGTTGTCACATTCCATTAGGGAGCCTAAACCAACTCATGAGTCAAACCTCTTCTAGAAGTATCTCTTACATCCTTACAAGAAATAAAGGTTTCCTAAGATCTTCCTCTTACATGGATTTATGGATCTTACATGCATTTATGAAGCCCCTCACCCCTTTCTTCCACCCTTTTCACTTTGGACCATTTTCCTAAATGTGCACAATCCTCTTTACTCTCAACCCAATTAACTTATAACATTTGTCACAAGGAGGTTCACCTAAACAAGCACAATCCATGTTCTTCTCTTTGAGATAATCCTAGCCACTCTTGGAGATTCAAACTAGACACTCCATTCCAGCCTCCTCAAATCTATAAATAGCAAGCCACCCTGTAGACCAATTCACTTCTCATTTTATTAATTATTATCATGCTAGTTTTGTGCTAGGATCTCTTAGATAGCTTTCTTGGTTTTTATAGGAATTGGTATCATGATCAAGGTTTTGCTTATAGTTTTGTTATTAACATCTCATAAAATAGTTTTAATCTTGCATCCAAGCATCATTTTTCTATTCTAGGAGTGTCTCTATTAGCTTTAGAATCTAAGAGCAATGGATTTTCTTGGATTGGAAACCATGAGATGGTTTAGGTCTTTTGAGTTCATAAGCTTCTAATTTATTCATTTTGATCTCACAATAGCCTAGTTAATGTTTCATGAAGGTGAATTATTTTCTTGCACACAAAATAGTGCCCACTGTGGGGCTCTAGTCCCACTTTTCATCATTTAAAAAAATTGTTTTGCATATTTTCTTTGTTGTTAACTATTTTCACAGGTGAAGTTGCATGTAGTAGAAAGGAAGTGGCACATGAGGAGGTGAAGTTGCACTCCAGAAAGTTAAAGTGGCGTGTGAGCACTTTGTTTTAGTTCATGAAGGGGGTCTTCTTGTGCCTATGTTATTTCTTTTTATGCCATTTTTCTATTAAGTAGCACTTGGTTAAACTATTCTAGTGCATCAACATTAAAAAAATATGTCTTACAATGGATGGGATGCACTCATAAATGTGAAAAATGCTTAATTTAAATCTTGTAGCACGTCAGTTTAGTTAAGTTGCACCTAACATCTTCAAGTAGTGCGCAAATTATTTTTAATTATACCTAGTTTATGTATTGTAGCGCATGACAATAAACATAGTTGTGCATGTGCTTTCTAGTTTTTCACTTCACTATTACAGAGTAGCACCTGGATGCTTTTAATTAGCACAAAATCTCATAGACAAAATTGACATGTTTAAGGGTAGTTGCCAATGAAAGGTTTTATTTTTCTTTTTGATGGAAAAACATAGAAAGGTGAAGAGTGCCAAGTGCAAGAAACTAGGTTACTATGCGGAGAAGAGGAAGAAAAATGAGGATTGCAAGATATCAACGAGTAGTTGAGCACCCTCATGGAAGAAAATCAATCATTGGTGGAGGTGTATCAAAGGTATGCTAAGAAAGTTCAAATAATGAAGGAAAAGTATAACATTCAATAGCAAATTCATCTTTTAATCATAGAGTTTCCTCATTTCTTTCGTTAAAAGCATATCCTTTCTTAACTTGTGTTGGAGTGTGGCCCACTAACATTTGATAAAAAAGGATGCTTAGGAGCAAGAACTATCACCACTTAGTGAGTATTCAAAAATCCAAAATACTCAAAAAATTGCCTAGCGTTTGCTATCTTCAAGTATGTATTTACTCACTCTTTGCAAATTCAAAGTTTGTGGCAAACAAATTCTCAAATATAACATAATTAGAAATTTTGTCTAAGGCAAGTGAAACATGAGGTATTATGCTCTTCACCCTTGAGGTGAATCAGAAAGCCTAAAGTGTGGATCTATGTTAAAGTCCAAATTAGGAACAAACACACATTAAAGAGAAGTCTCTTAAATTGTGGACTAGGAAAACACCAAAGTTAGTATGCTCTTCACTTAAGTGTGAATCAAAAAACTTGAAGTGCTACCAAAATCTCCCTAGATTAGTGGGCTTGGATTAAAGAACCTTCTTTATTGTGATTTCAAAAAAATTCATTATTTTATGAGCATGCTAGAACTTTAGAGGATTCCTATCTCCCGAGACTGCACCTTACGAGGCTGATGAGAGAGAAGAATCTACAACTTGGTATAGGGTTGTTTTCTCTATAAACTTGATTCAACCATTCATCCTAACTGCCTAATTTTTTGTTATAGTTCCCTTGGGGAGAAACTCCTATAAAATGGAGATAAATGCAAAACGTTTGAGGAGGAATGATAAAGATAAAAGTTTACTAAAAACCTGGTTAAAATAGTAAGGCCTACCTACATCTAGAAGTCAAATATTAGGAATCCAAATCATTCATCAGGTAGCTTGATTGAACTATTTTCTGTGCTAAACCATTATTAAAATCCTTCTAGTCAAACATATTTTTTAAGTGGTTAAGCATCCAAAACAATTGTCTTTTTGATTGCTTTATTTGCAAAAAGATTCAAAGTTCAACAAGAAATCATCCAGAATTTTATAAACTTTTAAATCTAAAAATCTCTCCTAGTCCATGTCTATAGTTACCCGATCTCATTGATTCAAGTTCACGAAAACAAAGGATAGGAAGGTTCAGAAGTTTAAAATACTCCATGAAAAAGAGGAATTCTCTAAACCCATAGATTCCCCTAGAAAACAACAAGGAGAATAACTAACCATGGCTATAGAT
The DNA here is from genome assembly GCA_027943335.1 of Chamaecyparis obtusa. Lineage (NCBI taxonomy): Eukaryota > Viridiplantae > Streptophyta > Pinopsida > Cupressales > Cupressaceae > Chamaecyparis > Chamaecyparis obtusa. The sequence continues at coordinate 2,197,982 of BSBK01000936.1, read as the reverse complement.
CATGAACTAGATGACCCTTTTGAGGGAGAAATTAAAGAGGAAATAGATAACCCAAGGCAAGAAAATGAGTGGTCCTGCACTATGGGTAATCAAGAAGAATCATGTATCAAGCGAGAGGAAGAAGAAGAAATCACAGACAAAAAAGTGGCCAAGGCAGTCCAAGATCCTTTTTTTGCCAAAATCATAGATAAAGTCCTAGCTTTGGATGGAGAAAAATACCTGTTAAAATTATCCCAAGAAGGTATCAAACTACTACATAACTTTGATACCTCCATTCTCACCAAGGCACATGAAGATGATCCTATAGATATCCTCCCAAAATTAATATGAAGAGTTACTTAGTAGGGTAAACACCATGGGGAAGGAAGAGGCTCCTAAAGCCTTTTCTCTCGAAAGCATTTTCCCTTTCCCCTTTAGAAAGAATCTTATCATGGTGCCATTCCCTAAAAACTTAGTTTTTTTGCACTACACCAAATACATGGGCAAAAATGATCCCAAGGATCACTTAAGATAATTTTGTGCCCTAAGCGTAGAGCTCATGCACGATACAACCTACCTCATGAGGTTGTTTCCCCAAAGTTTGGGAGGTCTAACAATGGACTGGTTTTCAAAAATCTCCAGTCAAGTTCAAACCGTTGATGGAATGGCTTCAAAATTATTAATCCATTATTTGTATAATATTCAACATGAGGTCACCGTGCTGACATTATGCAATACAAAACAATGAGCTAGTGAAACATTCCTTGATTTCCTCCAAAGATGGAGAGAGATATTTTCTCAATACCCTCGAGCCATACCTAAAAAGGAAAAGATTGATATTTTCCTACATAACTTAAACATAGATTTGCAATTTAAACTCTTACTCTAATGTCCCTAAACTTTTAGTCAAATCATTGAAAATGGGGTAAAAATTGAAGAAGTCCTAATCAAGAGGAGGGATATAAAAATAGTCAAAGAAAGTAAAGGTTACTTTCAAGGCAACACCAATAATAAAAATAGGGAGGGATAGAGTCATAGAGAAAATCCAAAATTTTCGTTCAAGGATAACAATAAAAATCTTCTGAATGATGGTGTTGTTAAGGCTAATAACCAAAAAGCCTCTCTTGTCAAGTTAATCCTGAAACCAATCAAAACTTACCAAGTAAATCAAAAATCCAATTTACCTTACAACATTGTTAGTAATCAAAACACTAACAAATCTAAGCCCTTCTTTCAACCAAAGCCAAAAATGAAATTCACACCCTTAAGGGAACCTCTCAAAGATGCCTTACATAGGTTATTAAAAATCAATCTCATTATCTTTCCAGAATTTAAACCCTTTGATCCAATGGTAAAACCATCATGGTGGAATGATTCACAAAAATGTGAATACCATTGTAACAAAGGACATAAAACCAATTATTGTATGAGACTAAAGCACAAATTGTTCAAGATTTTATAGACGATGGATCCATTCATATCAATCATACACCCAATAATGATTATCACACTGCTTTCAAAAATCCCTTCCTAAGTCATGAAAAGGGGGAGACTTCTAATCAAGGACAAAAGAAAGGTAATGAAAAATTTGACTTTGAACATACCTATGATAACATGATCAACACCCTATCTAATTCAGAAACAATGGTGAATATTATAGTGGTGAAAGAAAAACAAAGAAAACAAACCACAAAAGAAATACCCAGTGTAGATACCATCACTAGGGGAAAGCTTCACATATCCAAATATCCCCTAATGATCCAAAATCCACCTTACCCTCTACTTCCCATGCATCAACATTAGGAAACTATAGTCTAGTGGACCAACTAGAAATGACTCCTGTCCAGATCTTGATCCTAGAATTGTTAAAGTTATCACCAATCCATAACGAAATCCTAGATAGAGCTCTCATTGAGACCACAATACCCAAGAACCTGGATACCAACAAGTTTTCTAATATGGTAGGTCACCTAATAGCACTATATTTCCTCTCATTCTTGGAACAATATGAAAAATATACTGAAAATCCTTAGAACTTACCATTACGTATAGAAGTCATCATCAATAATACTAGGGTAAGAAAGGTATTGATAGATGGAGGCACCGGTTTGAACATTTACACTTTAAAGCTAGTGCAAGCTTTCAAATTTTTGAAGTGGCCATTGATCCTAAAAAGAAAATAACAATAAAGTCCTATGATGATGAAGAAAGTGCATCTAAAGGAATGGTGGTTTTACCACTATGAGTTGGATGAGTCATCAAAGAAATAGTGTGTCGGATGTTATACTTATAACCAACTCATAATATCTTACTAGGGAGGCTGTGGATCCATGAAATAAAGGTGGTACCTTACATGTACCATCAATACCTAAGGTTTCCTCACATGGGCCAAGAAATTACTATGAACACAAAGTCAGAGAATGTACAAATCTATAATCAGGTTGATCTCATTAACAATACCCTTGTACCACACAATAGTGAAAATACCACAGCTAGTGACACTCAAAGAATGGTTCCTACAATAAAGGAAGACAAGATTTCTACTTCCAAAGGAAAATATGATGTACACATAGATGAATTTGATGAGATTACTACAATTATTGGAAGGCTGAGCTTAACTACACCAACTAAGGGAAAGTAGAAAGTTAGCCTTGAAGACTCTAGGGAGGAACAATATCAAAAGCGTGATTGCCAAATGCAAAAATTTGAGAAACAATACAAGATCAAGAAAAAAGAGGGAGGGGAATACTTCATTTCCCTAATGGATATTCCACTTTCCTCGTGGTCACATGGATGTCCCATAAAATAAATTATTCCCAAATAGTATATTAAACATTTTGTAAGAGCCAACCACTCTTCACCTTCAAATGAAGAGAAAGTTGATGAAAACATCCTTGGTATGCTATATAGAGAAGAAGACTCCTCAGAATCAAGAATTAACACTAGACAATCATCAAGTATTGCTTCTTATCGGTATGGAAAAGGATTTTAGATCATAATGTACACACAGATGAATTTGATGAGATTACTACAATTATTGGAAGGCTGACCTTAACTACACCAACTAAGGGAAAGTAGAAAGTTATCCTTGAAGACTCCAGAGAGGAACAATATCAAAAGTGTGATCACCAAATGCAAAAATTTGAGAAACAATGCAGGATCAAGAAAAAAGAGGGAGGGGAATACTTCATTTCCCTAATGGATATTCCACTTTCCTCGTAGTCACATGGATGTCCTACACAATAAATTATTCCCAAACAATACAATAAACATTTTGTAAGAACCAACCCCTCCTCACCTTCAGATGAATAGAAAGTTGATGAAAACATCCTTGGTATGCTTTATACAGAAGAAGACTCCTCAGAATCAAGAAATAACACTAGACACTCATCAAGTATCCCTTCTTATCAGTATGGAAAAGGATTTTAGGTCATACAAAAGATTGGATATAAGGGAGAAGGACCCTTAGGAATAATAAATAAAGGGTTATTAGAGCCTATTGAATCTATTTGGAGGGACAACAGAGACAAGACTGGACTAGGATACACTCTCCAACCTCAAAAGAGTGTTCAATTTCATGTACAAATACTACAAGTCAGTGACATAGATGATGATACAAATGACTATGAATGAGATCATTTATCTGAAGACCCTTATCATGATAAGGAAATAGATGTTACACATACCTATAAACCTATTTCAAGCTCTTATCAATGATCCAATTCTAATCAAGATCCTATTCCAAGCCCAAAATCAAGCAATTATTCAAATACCAATCCAGAAGGGTTTCCAAATATAGCTCTACCAATTCATCAAAGAGACACAAATAATGATGAATTCTGATGGGTAGGAGAGGCTTATATCCTAACTTGGTTACCAGCATTGGATGCTAGGTTTAGATAATTTTTTCCCCTAGAAACCATAGAGGATTCAAGTGAGAAGAATTTTGATTCGAGATCTATGGAACACCTCAAGGAAGCTCACGCTATTGACCTAGAAGATACAATGTACAAACCCACCAATGAAATCGTTACTCTAAATCCAGTTGAGTCCCCAAATCCATCCTTGACCTTAACACACCCCAAACTAATAGATAGGGATCTAGAGGACCAATAGACATCCTCATCTTTGAAAATGACCAAACCATATCCCTTTACTTGAATGTAGTTGATCCCATCCTTCGTCAAGAATTTTGATTAGGAGGGTACCAACAAGAATGGAATCCAATTTCTTAGACATGAAAATATAGTGAAAACAAAAAAAGAAAAAGAGAGGTCTAGTGGTGAAAACCACAAAGTGGCAATACTAGACTATAAAAAAGAAAAAAAATAAAGACATTTCCAAAGGTGAAAACCCAACTTTGGTACCTAAGGAAGAGAAATTGGATGCCTTTCTAGATTATCTAGAAGAGAGGTCACCAATCTTAATTGAGACAACAAAGAAGGTAAACATTGAGACTGAAGCAGATCTTGAATTCATCCATCTAGAAGTTTCCCTTACTTTGACAAGTTGTCAAGAATTTGTTGAATTCTTTAAAGACAGACAAGTCAATTTTGCATGGTCATATGAAGATATGCTTAGATTAGATACTAACTTGATCATGCATCATTTAAACAGCAAGCCAGGGGAAAATCCTGTTAAGAAATAGTTGCACAAAATGCATCCCCATATAGCATTGTTGGTGAAAGCAGAGTTAGAAAAATTGTTACAAGTAGGATTTATAAGAGTTATTGACTATGCAAAGTGGATAAGAAACATTGTCTTGGTAGCTAAACCCAATAAATCAATCAGAATATCTACAAACTTCATGGACCTAAACTTGTCTTGTCCTAAAGATGACTTTCCATTACCAAGAATTGATGCTTTGGTAGACATAACTACTAGTCACTCTATGTTTTCATTGATGGATGGATTTAGTGGCTATAATCAGATAAAAATTATACCTGAAGATCATGACAAAATAACCTTCACTTGTGCATGGGGGTCATTTTGATAGAATGTCATGCCCTTTGGGCTTAAAAATTTTGGCGCAACTTATCAAAGGGCCATGATGGCTATATTTCATGATATGATGCATACCTTTTTAGAAGACTATGTAGATGACATCTTGGAAAAGTCACATCAAAGAAAAAAGAAACTACATATTTTAGAAAATGTTTTCAAAAGATTGGAACAATTTAAGGTTCAACTAAATCCCAAGTAATGTTCCTTTCGAGTACAATCATGTAAACTCCTAGGTTACATTATCTCTCCCAAGGGGATAGAGGTAGACCCCACTAAACTGCAAGCAATAATGGAAATGGGGGCACCTTGTAAAATCAGCCAAATGAGAACTTTACAAGGAAGAATCCAATCTATCAAAAGGTTCATTTCTAAACTATCTAAAAAATGTCATCCCTTCACATAATTTTTACAAAAATATGTGATATTTCAATGGAATGAACAATGTGAAGAGGCATTTAACCTATTAAAAATGTACCTCATGAATCCACCCATCCTTATGCATGTCATTCTAGGGAAGACATTAATACTATACATCTTAGAAAAATGATAAATTCCTGGGGGCATTATTAGTACAAGAGGATGAAAATGGCAAAGAGAAGGCTATATATTATATCAACAGGACTTTGGTAGCCTATGAGTTAAACTATACATCAATTGAAAAGTCTTGTTTGGTAGTAATTTTTGTGTCCCAAAAGCTCTATCATTGTAGGTTGATCAAAAAAAATCGGCTTAGCACCACGATTGATCCACTCAAGTATCTAGCTAGCAAGACCACATTAATTGGGAGACTCTCAAAATGGGTCATGGTTCTCAGTGAGTTTGACATTGAGTATGTGGATAGAAAATCGATGAAAGGACAAGTTATTGCAAACCATCTAGCTAAATTCTCCATAGAAGAAGAAGGACCTATTTAGGAGTTTCCTAGTAAAATTTTTGTGAGCTATTCATTTATAGATAGCTCACAAAAATCATATAACAAGTCATTCAAAGTTTTTGGATTGTTAAATCAGTCAACCATTATGACCTATTCTCCTCGTTTCACTTGATTTTTGGAAGAATTGATTTTTTTGGGGAGCTATTCTATTCGCCTCAAATTTCTACAGGAGAGCAAGACTTGGACTAATAACTTATATAGGGGAGGTGTTGTCCGCGGAATCTCCCTCATGCCCCTCTAATAGAATCAGTGCTGGTGCGCGGACGGATGAGTTGGTCGGATTTCAAATCGGATCGCCAGCACTGATTCCATTAGAGGGGCATGAAGCCGACCCAATTGCTATGCGGGGGCTGCCTACGGTCTTTGTCCAGAGATGCAAGGCTAGTCCATTCATGTACGAAAAAATAATTTGTGAAGTGACGAGAACACCACTGAAATTCAGGGATATTTGTTTTGATTTGTGAATGTAAGTGAAAATAAATCAAGGTTTTTAATTGTAAAGTGAACATTTTAAATGAGCTTGGTACATGTGGTACATGGATTATAGTGAAGGTGGTTAATGTGGCATTTTCATAGATTTTAAAGCTCAATTGCAAGGCACGTTTGTATGCATGTGGTTGCTACTTGAATGTTGGGTGAGTCTAATGTAATCTTTATACATAAGGAAGGCATTAATCAATATGCTTTTGCTCTTGCATACTAATCCCGATCGATCTGTAGTAGTTGTTTTTAGAGTTTGGAACAAATGTGTAAAATATGGTTCAATAATATGTTACTTCTATTTTATTTGCATTGCATTATCCTTGTTTTGCTATGATTTTTGGGCAGATTATCTGTAGTTTATTTATTATATCTAGTTGGTGTATTTCGTCTTCTTTTGTTAGCATGTTGGAGAATTATGCTTCTCTTCCTTATTTGTATGATGAATTGGAAAGCTTTGTTAATCAGAATGACGCAGACTTGTCAATTATTATCATACTCTTTTTTTTTTGTTGTATGCACAAGAGTGAACATTGTGAATGCAAGGTTTTTTTTGGCTATTTTTGATCTGATTCTTAGCTCTTCAATGCAGCATAATGGCTGTCTATTTATCTCCCTCACCTTCTTCAAAGCTGCCAAGCTGGTCAATACTGGAAGAACACTTGTAACGGTATTTAAATCTGGCTTCAGATCTGACAAAACCATTTGTGCAAACAAGTTGATGGCTTTACTGCCATGGGCATTCTATGCAAGTCCTGCAATCATTACAGTCCATGAGAAGACATCTCTGTGAGGTGTTTCTTAAAAGAGTTTAAGGAATTCATCAACAAACCCATTCTGTACATAGCTCACAATCATAGTTTCTTAAAAGCATTTTAGTGCCTTATCAATAAGTCAATTTTGTGCATAGCCTACAATCATTGCATTCCATTAGACCACATTTAGTTGATAAATTTTCTCAAAACAAATTTGAGCCTTTTCCACCATTCCACATTTTGCATACATATCTACAAGAGAGCTCATGACAAAAGCATCAGAATGCAATCCTCTAGCTCTGACTATTTTCGCATGGATTTCCTCTCCTGACTCAAGATAGACAAAGCCTCAAAATAAAAGGGAGTTCAACAATGTTGAAATGTTGACATTTATAATAACAAATGACCTCAAAATAACATTGAGTTCAACAATGATCATTATAATGTTACTCAATAAGCTCAATATCAAATATTTTACGGAGCTCCAAGAGCGGAATGCAATTGTTGATTGCACCAAGGTCAGAATTTTTTTTGTTTTAAGAGTCCACGCTCCACAAATGAATCCTCGTTAGATTACAATGAGAAATGTTGCGTGAACATGAACATCGCACAGGTGTAGACGGTTACTTCAGTGGCAGAGAATAAAAGTCTCGGTGGTTTTTGATACCTACTATCACGCGTCTGGGCACAGTGAATGAAATAACATATGATACTCAATCTACCAGCTAAGCCACCGTCCAATTGTCTCCCTTTGTGAGCACCTCCAATCGACTGACACTCGTGTTAACTGTTTTATTCACAAACATATCTATATGTTTCCCCGACCTCCCATCATATTCGTGAACCTCTTCATTGCGAATTGACCCCAATTTGTTTCACTCTATAAATTAACCTCTGTATCTGCTCCAGCTTTGTCATTGGGTTTTCAAGTTAGTGAGTTGGAGATCTTTTTGAAGGCATTTGAAATGGCCAAAAAAACTCATAGAAAACATAGCAAAGACGGCGGGGAAGAAGAATGGGATTGGATGAGCATTTTCATAGGCTAATCCGTATGTTGGAAGATGTAGATGACGAAACACATGTCATCAATGGGGAGCTCCTCTGAGACGTCATGAAAAGCGATGGGAAAAAAAGATGCAGCATATTTCTCATCAATTTCAATTCTTCTCCTGAGAAGAAGTTTCTGAGATCATCTCTCCTCTGGACATTGGAAACCTTAGGCCTAATGATGAATCTCCACCTTTAGATGTTCCATCTTCCTCTCCCACCGCTCATGCTCAAGATATTTGTTCTGCATTACAATGCAATCCGGATAAGAACACGACACCAAATTCTAGCATTGAATGTTTTCCTGCTCAGGATGAAGAAGTAAGAAAAGAAGTATCTTATCCAAGGTGCTGGGCCAATGAACATCTCAGACACAAAGCAATGCACCGATAATCATAAAGAACACATTCTAATGCCACCAAATATTGTGTGCTAAGTCACTGAAAGTTATGTCTGGGAAACACCAAGCTTGACCTTCTCATGACAAGAATGAAGTGAAATTATTTGGTTGAGAAGGGGCCAAACGTGCAAGTTGACATGTGAAAATCCAACCATTAACAGTGAAGCAGTGCACTATATGCAGACGTAAACTACTTGATAACGGTACCGAGGACTCGATCAAAAATTTTGGTGGAAAAGATTTAACGTAGACAATATTTAAAGTGAAATCTAATGGTGCAAATTGCTTCAATGGTAGTCATTCTCTCTAGATAATTTTGAACCCTTGGGTGCAAATTTTAGCTCTTCACATTCAAATAAGGAAACGTGGGACTTGAACATCTGTATAATGGACGCAAAGAAAATAGATTGGGAGAAGAATTTGGGGAATTGAATCAATGAATGCCAATAATTTCTCAAAAGGAGGAATTTTGAAGAAATCCTTTTGCAAGCACATCTGACCTAGTGGGTTCGTGGGTTTTTACAAGCGGCAATTGGTGATTGTCTTGTATGGATTCGTCTGAATAGTCGGTTGGATATGTCACGATAAGCATCAAGGATAAGCGCACGGAACTGGGAATGTTGTAGGTTCGATGTTTGAAGATTCAACGCGAGTAGAAGTTGGTATGGTGTTCTTTGTATACGCAGTGGTGAAATGTGCAAAGCACAAAATACAGAAGTAGAATTGTTCCCCGTAAGGGCATTTGAGTGTAATTGAAGCGTTGGGCATTTGGTTCAAAGTGTTTGAATTGGCTCACGCAGTTGTGAAGTGGTTTTATGGACCATATGAATACTGCAAACTGCAACCCGATCATTCCTCTCTTGCGATAGTCAACACTTTTATGCTGGGTATGCATTTGACTGCAACAGCAAATAAGGAAGTAATATCGTGTTCAGTACTACAGAACACATCACTGCCGCTGGAAGGAACACGCACTGTATACACAACACAACACGCAAAATTCCAGGAGGAGCACGCATTGTATTCACAACAACATATTTCTATGGGCAACCATAGTTGCAAGGTAGCGGCACACATAAAGCTTTGTCAGAGGCACACCCAGTCCAGAATCTCATTAATTTTGTGGTTATGTCCCAGGTGCATATAATTTATTTATTCTATTGTTGTTGCAACCTATAAATATTGTCATTGTTCATTGAATTCGAATTCTGCAAGGGAATGAGTAAGAATTCTCAGCTACTCAAATAAACAAATTGGTAACCGTTGACTATCCTAGAATTGCTATGATTTGAGACTGAATTATTAAAGAATAGGCAAAGAACAATTCAGTATACGGTATTGAATATGCTACTAAAATTTGATTTTCAAATCAATTCGGTCTGGTACCTCTCTGAATGATAAAAGTACCTTAACATGTTTTGTAATAATTTTGAAGGATCAATGTTTGTGCATATAAACTGCTTGACAATATGTCTGAATAGTTATTATGTGAAAAGCTCAAATTTCGGGACTTCGCTGGAAGGGGTTTTACAATGATGAAATTACTAATATAATCAGTAAGGAATTAGATCTGGGATTTTACAAGAATGGAGAACAGTTGGAATCCTTTCTCAAAAGGTTTGCTGAGTTGAGGGCTTCCCTACAAGCATTTGGAGAAACAATTCATGATACATTATTAGTGCCTATTGTTCTATGAGCACTACCCTCCAGATACAAGATATTTGTGACAATTTTGAATGTCACAAAGGCTACACCCACATTTGAGAAGCTTGTAAATCTTCTTCAAAAAGAATAGTCTCTAAGCTAAGATCATGATGAGGAGGATCATGCCATAACTACACATCATAAAGGTAAAAAGCCTATGAAGTTGTTCACTGGACCTCCCAAGTCTAGTAATTCATCCAAACTGTAGAAGTGTCCAATTTGTGATAGAGTTGGACATGATGTGAAACATTGTTGGTACAACTCCTTCAACAAAGGATCATCCCACAAACCACCTCCAAAGAAGCCATTTCAAAGTGACAAACCATGATGACAATAGAAGGACAAGTAGAAACATCAAAGCAATGTTATTGAAGTAGAAGATTCTCCAGATGAGGAATACATGCTTTCAGACCACACTTCAAAAGATGGTTCACAATCCAGCTCTATATGGTTTGTGGACTCAGGTGCTACCAAGCACATGACTGGATAGAAGAAGTGTTTTCGCACATTGAAACCTCATCATGGCATAGTTACTCTTGGAGATGATACCACCTATGATGTAAGAACCCCTACGAGTTCTAACTCTAACAAACACTGGATTTGCTTCAAATGTGAATGTTTGACATTTTATCAAACACTTAGCATGCAAGCTTTGATACCACTGTAATATTTCTAGCCAGGATATTGTCTCAAATCTGATTTGGGTTGTCAATTTTGAGTGTTTGATATTTTGTCAAACACTTTGCATGCAAGCTCTAATACCATTGTAATATCCCCAACTAGGATATTGTCTCAAATTTTATTTGGGTTGTCAATTTTGAGTGTTTGATATTTTGTCAAACACTTTGCATGCAAGCTCTAATACCATTGTAATAACCCCTACTGGACTATTCGATTCAAAATGCTCATGAAGAAAGTATCTTTTTTTGTTTTGACTATTTGAACAATTTTGAACTTTGAATGTATATAAAACTTTGGGTTTTGAATAATATTCAAATTCTGAAATAATTGATCACTAACCCTATTACATAAAATTCTAAATTCTAGAACTCAATTCCCCAAATCAGATTTTACAATTCAAACCCTAAAGTAAACTTATACTTTCATTTCATTGTTTACAAAATACAGAATTAAAATAGTGCCAATTGTAATCATGCAATACCATTTGCAACCAAACTGTATTGTGCACCTCTTATCAAATTCTGCTGCTACCATGAACAAAATGCAGCTCCCAAACTATGGATGACTGCTTACAAGGAACCTGCAGCCTTCTATGATTCCCAATGCAGCCTCTACAAGAGTGGTAGCTGCTAAACAATGGATGCAGCTCCTTGATTATAGAATTTGCAGGCTTGAAATTTGTTCTGCACACCTTAGGAACAGATCGCAGCTTCTCATATTGTAAACGCAACCTTTAAAACTATATTGCAGATCCAAACATGTGAAACACAGCTGTAGGAAAGAGGTATCACTGCCAACAAGAAAGCCGTTTCCAACTTGATGATCAACACAACTCACCAACACCATTTATTGGCTCAAAGTGCGTGTATTGTTTCTTGAGATTCTCGTTTCAGTTCAACTATTTCTCAAACCCTCGTTACTCTCCCAAATTCACAAATTTTAACAATGTATGATAATAATGGACATGTTCAATTTCCTCGTCCATTGCTTAATACCTTCCAAAGCTTAAATGTTACACCACCAACTAATATTCCCGACACATAAAATGTATCCAAAGTTTTGTTTTTAAATCCTCCACATAATCACGTCAAGCTTGTATAATGACTCCCAACTTTGAAATAGAATAAAATATATTTCTTTCATGAAAAAGTGCCGCCACCCAAAATATTAAATTATTCCAAACTTAGGATATCCATCACATTAAAATAATAATAATACTTCTCATTTGGTGCCCAATAAGACTTTATATTATAAAGTTGTCATTAACTCTTATCAAACTTTGTCATATAGAGTTACCATTAATAATATTGTAAGCTCAACTTTAAATTATTACTATTTCATTGAATTTTGTAGTTAATTAAATAATAAATGCAATGATGTCATGACAAAATCATCCAATCACTAACAACTGTCAGAACCTCCTGAACATCCCAACCACTACCAAAAATAGTAACTGGCCTACTGGTGACTTACTATAAATAGTAATTCCAATCTGGATACCCTGCCACAGACACCATATCTGACATTGTCGACACTGCTCTAATGTCCTGTATGACCCAAACTGTGACTTACTATAAATAATAAGTTCACACCAAATGACACTCTAATCACCTCTCCAGACCATGAGGATCACAATAATGACTTGGCATTGAACCTACTAAAATCGGGGACATTATATACAACATCAAAGGTATTGGTGACATCTCTTTGAATTTTGGCACACATAGTTGCATGTTTACTAATGTCTTGTGTGTGTCACAACTTACCACAAATCTTCTTTATGTTAATCAGTTTCTTGATCATAACCTTAGAATTGAATTAGATACAAATCAAGATAAAAAGGTTTGTCTTATCAAAGAGAAGTCACAAAATGCAAATAAATGTTGCTAGTGCTATTGACATTGGTAGAATGTTTAGGCTTGATACAGTTGATAATCATCAGGCCTTAGTGACTAAGGATAGTGATCTTGCTATGCTTTGGCATTGTAGATTTTCTCATTTGAGCAATAGTTACTTGCTAAAAATAAGTCAAAAATGATCTGTGTGGCCCTATGATGCCTAGCAATAAAAGATATAGGCACTTTAAACTATTTGTTAATGATTGCACTTGAAAAATGTGGGTATATAGTTTGCAGCATAAATATTAGGCTTTCTTTTACTTCAAATAGTTTCTTACTCTTGTGTAGAAAGATACAAATCATCGCATTTGTGTCCTCTGCTTAGATTGAGGGGGGAATACACCAACACAAAATTCTTCACCTACCTGAAGGAAAATGGAATTTAGTGTCAATTGACTGCAACATACACACCTCAGCAAAATGGAGTTGCTGAATGGAGAAATCACATCATCATAAAGGTGGTCCGAAGTATGTTGAAAGATTCTCAACAAGAGCATGCATATTGGGCTGAAGATCTTCATACAACAATTTATCTTTTGAATTGTGCACCAACTAAAGCCCTTGATAGCATCACTCTAGAAGAAGCATGGATAGGGGTAAAACTTTCTATCTCTCATCTTTATGTGTTTGGATGCACTGCCTATATGCATATTCCTAAACAAAAAAGGAAGCTGGATGAAAAGTCAATGCAATGTATTTTTCTTGGATATAGTAATGAATCTAAGGCATATTGCCTTTTGGATCCCAACATGAAGAAAATATACATTAGTAGAGATGTAATTTTTGATGAGAATAGTGAGCCAAGTTCTCCTCCTACATCATCATCTACTACAGACAATGCACCTATATTCAACATGGATGGGAAAAATGATGAGAATGTTGGTGGTCACTTGACACCCACCAATGTCAAAAAACTAGTGCCATTCGAGATGCAAAATTGGATGGAGTTCCAGACACTTCCACTTTAGGTCCAAGGATTTGCAACATGGCTTGTAATGAGATAAATTTTGCCTTGGTGACTTTTGTTATTGATAATTTTGAGCATCTACTATTCAAGCACTAGAGTCAAAGTCTTGGAAAGAGGCTATGGATATAAAATATCAATCTTTGATGAAAAACAACACTTGGGACCTTATTGATCTACCACCTAGTAAGAAAGCAATTGGTTGTACGTGGATATTTAAGACTAAGTATAAACAAGATGGTAGTATAGATAAACATAAAGCCAAGCTTGTAGCCAAGGGTTATCCTCAAAAAGAAGGAATTGAATATGAGGAAACATTTGCTCCCACTGCTAAATTAAGACCATTAGAATGATATTTTCTTAAGCTACCCAGTTTGTTTGGAAACTATACCAAATGGGTATAAAAAGTGCATTTCTAAATGGAAACCTTAAGGAAGAGGTTAATATGACCCAACTAGAGGGATATGTTGCACCTAAAAAGGCAGAAAAGGTATGCAAACTTGTCGAGTCACTATATGGTCTGAAATAGGCTCCTAGAGCTTGGTCTATAAAAATTGATGAACATATGCTACAACATGGTTTCAATAGGCATCTATATGATCCCAATCTCTAGGTCAAGGATGAAGGGAGGGGGGGATATTGTGATCATTAATGTATATGTTAATGACTTGGTTATCACAGATAGTTCAGAAGAAATGGTTGAAACAACCAAAAATGATGTAATAAGGGGGGAATGTTGGATATTACATCATTCTTGTGAAATTTAAAAATTTTCAGGGTTCTCTTATTAGTAATTTAGAACAATGATGTAATAGGGGGGAATGTTGGATATTACATCATTCCTGCTATAGGCTTGTTTGTTTTATTTGTTAGAGTTTATTGCTGAACATATATTTGTTTTTTGGATCAATTTAGGATATTTGTTAGAACCATGAGTGCCATTCAATGCACTTTTTTCACTACCATTTGTTGTTTATAAACCAATATCATAATTTCAATTCACTCTATTGCAAATCATAGATAGCTATATTAAGATAGTTTAATAATCATGCAAATCTAATTAAATCACCATCATGATCATACTGCAAGATACACACGAACTGGAATACAACTAAACACCCTTTACCAACTAGTTCCAATCCTCTCACTGGCACATTTGAACTTCAAAAAGTTAAAAAAATAAGTTTGTACTCTTATTGCAAAGTTTTAAACAAAATCAGTTTAGACCTCACTTTAGCCCCTTTTGCCTAATATTATACTTCAACTGATGTTAGAAAACTTTGGACTTCCCCTTCAGAGCGAAGTCATGGGTAGCATCCTGAAATTGTCGCTTAGTGACAATAAGAGCTTTGTAAATACACCTGATGTCAACAATTGTTTTCTAGCCTTTGCCCTACTATACAACTTTAAAGAATTTTGGGCAGCCCTAATAGCATTACACAACATAGAAAACATAGAATCTAACTTGTTCAAAAGAAAAATTAGATTCCATAAGATAGATAACCCCTTAAAACAACATACATTCCCAAATTAAATACATTCAACTTATACAAACCCTTGAACTTGGGCAAGTCAAGTGGGTGGATGTGAGGAAAAGCTCCATTTCAATAGGGTGATGATACAATAAAGTACATGCAAGACCTAAAGCACATTCTTATTCAAAATTAGAACAATCTCAAAGAAACTTTTGTCTAGGTAGAAATTGTCTAACCTACTGTACATCTTCTTGGAACCCTTTTTAATCTTAAAGTTAGACAAAGTGAACCAAATTCATTTAGTATTAGCTTTAACTCTAAACAATGTGTTAACCGCATTTCTTTCTCTCTTAAAATTTATACCAAAAAAGTAAATCATTGCCTTTACAATTGAACTTGTTACCTCCCAAAGTAAATCATTTCCTTTCCAATCGAACTTGTTACCTCCCATTCTATCTTACCCATTCTCCACCATGTCAGAATCATCTCCTAGAACACAAAGAACATCTTTGAGATGCGGAGCGAATCAATTCCGCAAGTTTGATTAGCACCACTTCTATATGCAAGAGGTGTATTGTCCTATTTAGAGTATATGATTAAAATGCATATTTGTATGTAATGTATTTATGTTAGAGCTGACAACTATTCTATATCATATATGCTACTGAAGATATTAATGAAGACATTTCTACTTTTCTCATAATATGCTAGGTTTATTCTTAAAATGGTTTCTGTACACATTTTTGCATATATAGTTTCTTTTGGAATAGGAGGAATGCTTGGTTTATTCTAAAGTGCTCTAGTGCAAGATATATAGCTAGGGTATTAATCACAGTGATACAATCTTGTACACTTTACTCCCAGTGTATTGTGAGAATTTTTTATTTGATTTGTATTTGTGATGCTTTATTGCAGAGGTTGATTTTTGAAGCAACACCACCCAATGTATGAAAGATTGTGCTCGCTACAAACATGGCAGAGGCAAGCATTACAATAAATTTCATTGTCTTTGTTGTGGACTGTGGAAAGGCAAAAGAGACATCATATGATGCATTGAACAATACTCCATGTTTACTTCCTTCTTGGATATCGAAGGCTTCTGCTCACCAAGTAAGATATGCAAGGATTGATTTGGCAATGTTTTTGAGATTTAGAGACCTCATTTTTCCATGCCCAAGTAAAGAAATTCAACTTTGGTCATTGGTCATTTGTTGAAAGCAACTGTCCACATAGCAGGATGTTGGTTGATGGTTAGGAATTTAGATATATGCTGCGTGGCATATCCTCTTGACTGTGGGAAGATCTTGTTGCCATTTGGTCATTGCAAAGGAACAAAGTGTTAATTGTGGAAACACAGTTGAAGCAGAGTTCTTAGATTCATAGGCAATTGACTCAAAGCCTAAAGGCGGTCTACACTTCCTATATGCAAATAGGTCAGCTACAGGATTAGCATTTGGTGATGACATCTTTCGTTGAAAAATAGGTTACACATTTGATTGCAGCAAATACTATTGCATTGTGCTTCCTCAATTATTTGTAAACTAGTTAGCTGTTGCAAAACTTCAGAATTGTTCTTTGACTAAATGAAAGTGTTTTATCATATACATGAGATCTATTGGATAAAAGTCTATAATGTGACATTCCATTGAGTTTGAGAACTGCTCGAATGAAAATGAACCAACCAGCAAATGTACATCGCACATTTTCTACAACATGCTAACTGTTTGACTTAATATTTGCTGGTTGATTTTGGGAAGTATAAAATTTGGTGGAGAACTAATTGGGGATACTACAATTCTTGTCAATAGTCCTGCTATGTGGACAGTTTGGCTACTATTTGAAAACTGAAATTTTAATCTCAAAAACCAAATAGCAAAATAATTCTAAACTCTAAAACTCAATTACTTGGAAAATACACACCATACCAACTGAATAATAAACAATGTGCACCTTTTAATTTATATATATAGATGCTGTTGTACAAGCACAATTCACAGCCTTCATAGAACCAAATGCAGCCCTTATTCATCTTGATGCTCCAACATTGAAATCGCAACCACTACTATGCATAGGCTGCCTTTCCTACTAGAATTGCAGCCTCTATAATATAGTCGCTGCCTAAATAATAATCGCAGCCCTTGAGACATATGAACGTAGCCTTACGGATATCAATTACCAAGTGTTAAATACTGCATCCGCTTGAAGAAAAAACACAGACCCTTTTTGGAGTTTTGCAGCCAAGAATAATATCATCTTGTAAGGCCCACCACATTTCCACCTTTTCCTCGACACTTCGATGTCGGAGGATTAAGGGGTTTTGTAGTATCTCGATGATTGGTAAAACCCTAACAGAATTGTACCCCGAGATAGACCTATATATTGTACCTTCATATCACTACCTATCAATTAATTGTCGCTATGACAGAGGAGATATTTCTAGGTTATTAATTGTGTAAGTGAATCTTGGATGCAGTATGTTACCCCACGGATCACAGATCCAGCAAGACTATTAAGGTTTCATTGAGTAATGCTTTGATGATGTATTATATGGCTATACCATAGTGATGTTTTGGCGATATTTTTAGAACACTGAACAAGGATTTGTTAGATCCTAGACTAATAGGATTATTCTGCATTTTGTTTTCCTAGATTAGGAAATTTAATCATACTTGTGATAAGAATTTTATAGGACCCGACGGATATGGTTACCCCTTACCGATGTTGAACCATCGACCTATCTTAAATATCATGCTAAGGAAAATTGAGAATCTTTTGGATTAAGAGTACTATGGAGTTATGCAATTGAATTATTGAATTGAATTGAAATAATGAATGTATTCCATATGTTTGCAAGCCTGCATTTGGATTATGATCTATATGAGGGCACTGTACTTTATGTGACTTTGATTACATAGTAGAAATAATAACTTGTGTGTATAAAATTATATGCATTTGAATTATGCACTATATGAAAGTGACTAGACGTATGCATTGAATTATGAATTATGAGAAATTGATGATTACCTTATGAAGGTGTTAGATTATTGATGATCATGATTTCAATTGAATTACGAGATTAGTATGCATTAGAAATGCAATTGAATTATGCAATTGAAAGTGTATGGATTTGATTATTGTACCCTATATGATCATATGCAATTGGATTGGGATTATTGTAGGGATGTTGTAGTTGTATATTTAATTATATTGGTTTCTTCCTTGAATTACTGATGCTGCATTTAGGTTTTGCAGGTGGAAGGACCATGGAAACATTCAGGGAAACCACATTGAATGCTTGTGCTATCAGTAAAGCCAAGGCCCCGTCTAATGAAGGGACCAGGGCCTCATTGTGAAGTGTTTTATTTTGTAATTGTAATGTGAATGTATGTGTAGGGTTGTTAAGTGTTGTAATATGTTGGACATACCTTAATTGTGATGTTAATTATGTGAGTGTCACTTGACACTAGAGTTATTTGTTAACTAAGGTATGTCGTGTGATTGGAGTGCGAGAGCAAGTCCTAGAAACTTCCTCGAGGGGGTATTCTAAGTGCATCCTCTTGTCTTAGGACCCCTAAGTGAAGTCATACCTTACATTTTCGTGCATAAACTGAACCATGGTTTTTGGAGGGTTAAATGGGACCCTAGGGGGTAGTTTCATGCATTTTTAGGTAGCCCATTCCTTGTACCCATAGGTTAGGGGTAATTTTAGCATGGGAGAAGCCATATTTTGACCTTTTGTCCCCTCCAATAGTGCCCATTTAATCTTGAACGAAATTGCAACTTGCATCATGGACCCAGAAGTACTTCCTAGGACCATCTTAATGAGGGTTGTGGAGAGTTGGTTTGGGGTCCCTTTTTAGTAGAACTTTTAGAGGGGTTGGGGTTGTTCACCCACTCTCTACCTTTAGAGACCACTAAACTTGGAGAAGGAGAAAGCTAGGGATAGAAGAAGGAGAAGGCTCAAAACTTCATCATTCTGCATTGGATCATAGGTTGGAGGATCTTGCTCTTCATCTCTCTCATTTTGTTGTAGATGAATCTTGTAGTTGTAATTTTTGTTAAGTGTTTTAGCTCCCCATGGTTGGTCATGGTGAGAGCATGAAATGACATTTGTAATTTCTTTTGTGATGGTGTTTTGGGTTGTTTACTCTTGGCTCATTCACCCTTGGGAGGGAAGAACAACCAAGAGGGGGTGTGGGAATGGAGGAAACTCCATGTGCAGAGTCTCCTCCATGTGTGGGGAAGGATAAGCTTGGGTGTGTTGTCCCCAAGTAACCTTTGCATTTGAAGCCCAAGGGGCAATTTTGGGGGGCATAAGGAGGGATTTGGCCTTGTGTCCCATTGATATGTGATACATTGTTATGGAGGTCCATGTGTGGCCCTTGACATCATTTATTATGGTCCATGTGTGGCCTTATTATGGCATTGGCTTCTCCATGAGTTTTTCCCACTCTCACCCCATTAAAGGATCGGATTCGATCCTATGTTTTATCCTTGAGGGATTTCAGGATCTCTTTGTTTGATTTCATGTGAGTGCTTGTGTTTGAGTATGTATCCTATTCTTTGTGGTTTCCCCAAGCTCGGGGGTGGCCTCATGAGAGGCCTAGGATGGGAGGTGAGCTCCCATGGTCGTTCCCTTGCCTTGTATATATTTGCAGATTTGTGGAAGCTCAAAGAGGAGCTATCATGGAGGTTTTCATCTTTTGGGTGGTTGTGAGAAGACAACCCGTTTATTCCTTTGTGAAATCTCTATTTGTATTTAGACTTCTATTGTTGTAAAAGAGATTGTAATGCTTTTTACTTGGAGCTATTGTGAAGATGAAAAAAGATGGGAGACTGTTATTTATTTGATCTCCCATTGTGTGGAATTAGCAATTTGCAATGCTTTATAGTAACTATGAAGGTGCAATCTTATTTGATGTTTATGTAAATGTTTGGAGTGAAATTTCATATTGTTTATGATGATTCCTTGGATATACTATAAAGAATCTCTCTCTCTCTCTCTCTCTCTCTCTCTCTCTCTCTCACAGACACACACACACACACACAATAATTGGAAAATACTCTCTCTTTGCAAATGAGTTATCAACATTGATAGATTAAATATTGTAACAAATTCATTATGATTCCATATTTGAGTTGATATAAGAATATTGTAGTATCATATAAGATGATTTAATTGTCATGATCGTTGAAAATAATCTCTATATATGATTCATATCACTTTTTTAGTCCTATAAATTGTAATGAAACAACTATGAACAAATGAACAAATTAGTTTTTATGTTGATATCTCAATTGATTTGCAATCAAACTATATTTAATTCTTATTGATACACTATCAATTTTAAGACTATAGACTCCTTATGCATTAAGGAGACTAATTAAATGATGATGATATACTACTCATAGTTGTGAAGGAAATTAATAATGTTCTCATACATAGGAGAATTCATTTTCAAAGAAAAGTTGGCTTTCAACTCTCTGAAAATTGTATGGGAAAAGAATTCCCATACAATCTCTTATCACAACCATTTTAATATAATATTCTTGCCACCTTAATATGTAATAAACTAATAAAATATAAACTACTTTCACCACCCCCTTCATTATTATCTTCCCCTTATCTAGGCACATGTGGAGGGATGTCTAGTCTTTGTTTTAAATACAAACCTTTTGATTGGTCAAGATAGTGTCCTTGTGTGACACATCATCAAACTTTTTCTTCATGACATTACCTTTTGACTTCATAAACCCACGCAGGTCTTTGGCATGTCCATGCTTAGCATTAACTTAAAATTTGTTTGGGTACTTTCCCATGTCATGGAAAAGGAGTGGGACCCACATTCCACTTCCTTTTCATGACTCCCACTTCCCCATGTGCAAGTTGGGCGCAGGTCTTGGGGATGGGCATTAAAACTTGAATTAAATTTTGCCTTCACTCACCTCTTTATGCGTACCCCTCCCTTGTCCTTTGTGTTGAAAAGTGGAGAGTAGGAAGATGTGATGGGTTTATAGGATGTTTAGAGTAGGTTAGAGCAGGTTAGTAGGTAGTTAGTTTAGTGGGATGTTTAGATTAATGGGTTAGTTAGTATTTTAGTTAAGTTAGTTTAGGATGTTACTTAATCAAGTTAATTTGATATTAATGTCATGTTAATAATAATAGTTAGATGTTATTTAGCAATGTTTTAAATATTTATTTTGCTATTTATATATGATATCATATTACTAAATTTATGACACGTATTTAATGTTAATTAATATATTATAGTATATTAACTAATTAATAATTATATTAATTAATTAATATATTATAATTAATTTCATATATATAATTCAGTTTTAATCCTTGAATATATATCATTAAATAATGTTTCCTTTAGATTTATTAATTAGTTAAAAGGTACATTGATTAATTGGTATAATGTAATCATTAATTGAATTAATATGTACTCATTTTGAACAGAAATTGGTATAGACGACTATTGAAATTTATATTCAATATTTTTCATTATCTTTCAATTTAATTTTCATAATCAA
The DNA here is from genome assembly GCA_027943335.1 of Chamaecyparis obtusa. NCBI lineage: Eukaryota > Viridiplantae > Streptophyta > Pinopsida > Cupressales > Cupressaceae > Chamaecyparis > Chamaecyparis obtusa. The sequence continues at coordinate 2,176,121 of BSBK01000936.1, read as the reverse complement.
ATCGGTCTTGAAATTTACATAATTGGAAATGGTTAACCTATTTAAAGAATAACGTTAACAATAAACATTCTATTCCTCTTAGATAATCTAAAGGATTAATAGATTAACGTTTGACAAAATTGATCGTTAAGATGATTAACGAACTTTGATTATATTGAATTTCATCTACCATCCTTTGGAAAACAACTTTGTTGAGGTTTGACCTCTTGTCACTTTTGGACCTTGTCATTAGCACTTTTGTCCCGCATCGTGAACGTGGAACTTATATCCATATTTAAAATAAAAAAAATTGTTGGTTGTGTTTTGGCCTGAACTTTTGGGCATTACACATCTGTTGTTTCAATTTGTCCCTTGAAGGATAACTAGTTAAGCTTGGGAACAAAACTCCCAAACTCTTGTGCTTTGTGCTTTAACTAGTTATGTAGTGACACTACATAGCTAGAATATAACTATTTGTTTTAGTGTTTCAATTTGTTCATTGCTACTCTCACTTGAACGATTAGAGACATAATACACACATTCTTAATTAAACCTACTGTAATGTCTTTGCTAATACTTCAAGAATAATTTCTTACAAAACCACAGTTAGCAGAAAGATAAAATATATAATATTCAATCTAATTATAAGCAAATTAGATTTTAGGATGGTCTCTAGCCTGGGCCTCATATTATAAGGATTCTCTCACTTGAAGGATATAAGACCAATTCTAAGCAATCCTTATTCAGTTGTCTTCCCATGAAGTGCTACTCGCAAAATGGAATTGGATCTTAGGATGGTCTCTAGGTTGGGCTTCATATTATAAGGATAATCTCGCTTGAAGGATATTAGATCCATTCTAAGCAATCCTTATTCAGTCGTCCTCCCATGAAGTGCTACTCCTAAGATTTTTTGGAAATGATAGTCGTTATCCAAGCCTACATGGAAGGATTGATAAGCAATCCATACCCTTCTTGGATGAGATATCCTACACCCAAGCCTACACAGGGAATTGAAATTGGTCCATTCCCCTTCTTGAATGACATACGTTTTATCCAAGCCTACATCTTGAATGAACTACATTTCATCCAAGCCTACATGGATCCATCTTTATAATTCTTGGGAGAGATTTTATCTCTTTCAAAGCCTACATGGATATCCCTTTAGGACTACCCATCTTTATTCCCGGTAGAGACTGTATCCCTTTTCAGTCCTACATGGATATCCCTTTAGGATGCATCCATTTGTAACGTATTCTTCCTTCCAATCAATCCCAAGAGCACAGAATGAACATTTATTTATTCGACCTCTCGGCCCACCTAGGGGTTGGCATAATTGATGGGGGAAATAAGCGTTGTTGCTTCTTGCTCATTGGGACTATTAGAATCTTTCTTTTAATTTTTTTTTTCATCTCTCTACATCATGGCTGATTCTCACATAATTTCTTTAAGCCCGTAGGATGGCTGGATCGTGCTCTAGTACCACTCAAATGTCCCCTTCTAGTTGTCTTCAGGATAACTACCTTGAATTCTCTCCTCAATAAAATTTGTATATAATCCTCTTCACAATGAATACAAATTCTCATATACCCGCACATATTCTTCATAAATTCCCTTCTTGAATGTATTATTTATCTCCTTGAATGATCAGCCTTGAATATGTTTTACACCCCATTACCCCAGTTCAATCATTCTCCATCATTTCTTTTTTCAATCATACTTCATTAACTGAACTTGTACCTTTTCATATTCATTAAAAAGGCATGCTCTCTTAGATATCTCTCTACATGTATATCATTCAAAATATCTCCTCATTGAAGAGAGACACTTCTTTTCCATAATTACCATATATTCCCCATACAGATATGTACTTACTAAAAACTGAGTAATATTGCAGTCTATTCACTCGCTTCTCAAATCCCCATCTTTCTTTATTTCACATGTTCCCTTATATAACTTCCTTCCATTAGGAGTTGTGATCCTTCAATCATTGAAGAGTTTTGTCTTTATGATAATTGCAGCTCTTTAAGATAGAAAGACATTGCTCCTCTTAATCGCCAACTTATCTTAGTGCTTAATATCTTCTTACACAAATTAATGCGACTGAATACTTTTATCATATAATTGCTAATAGTCATTGAGGACTCAGTTTGACCTCTTTTTATGCTCGATATCCAGTAATCTTAAATGTGAAACAACCCCCTTTCACTCCAGTTCACAATACAGAGAAGACAACAAGGCCCAACCTGGAATGGAAGTCTTGCAATAACTTTACGGCCAGATCTTATTAAATTTGATCTGAAGTACATGGAAAACTCCCATAATCTGATTATGAATCTTTTTCACGAAGATCACAATCACTTTTATTATCAAATTCTAATTTGCTTCTACTCAAGTATAGAAACGTTTTGTATATAACTCCTCCTTCATTCAGTCTATGTAATTGTTTTCAAGTTGTATGAATGCCATGTAGGAACGATCCTTAACCTCCGAGCTTGATTGTCGAATACCAAAATGTTGCTAAGTATGTGATTATAATATTATATACCACTGTTATGAAATAGATGTTTCCCATGATCGAAGTATTGGAGGAAAATAAATATCTTCGGATTTCAATATATAGATCGATGTTGCTTATCTTTATCCGGTAATGATTTCATTGAAATCTTAGATATCACTTTGTGGACGTGTCGTGATTGCTTGATCATTGTAGTTGTGCGCAGCTTAGGATTGCTCTACTCACAAGTGATGCCGCTTTGATATTTTTAGTGGTTCAGATATATCTCCCATCCATGCTGAATATGTTCCCCCATAGACCTTCTTTATCTCTTGTTGAATATGTTATCTCTCCCAAAATGCCTTCACGTTTTTTCCTTCATGCTCCCTTAATTGTTGTTGTTGTCCTCTCAATACATTCGATAGATCTATATATTGTCTACGGGTCGCGAACATTCTTTTGCCCTATTGTCGACGTTTTAAGCTTGACAAAATGAATTATTATTGACTCGTTAGATGAAATAAGTATTATCTACTTAGTCGATCATATTGTTAATTATATAATAAACATAACTCATTGATTCCTTAATATGTAATATTATATAATATTATTTATTAATTTATATTTTCATATTATTATTTAATTATAATTTTGTAATGTTAATTTTGTATATGAGGATTATATTATCATTTATATTATAATTTTATTATTATTTATTCTTTAATTATATTTAATTTAATCAATATAATTATAATTCTAGTTATTTTATTATTATTAATTATCATAATATAATCTATTATATTATTATTTTTATATATTGTTAATTATTATTATTTCAATAATATATTACATTATTATATTTATAATAGATTATATTATTATTTATTTGTTTATTAATTTTAATTCTTGTAATTAGGGGGTTAAATGAGGGACATGACATTTGTCCTGCTGCATGACTCAAAACAGAAAAGTAGAATTTTGAAAATAGGCTTTTGCACTCTTTTACTGCACCATGTTGGGGGGCAGTCTCCATGCAGATTTTCTGACGAACCAAAAAATAGTTTTTATAATGACCAGGAACATGCTTAGTAGGGGGCTCACTACATTTTTAACTTTTAAGCATAATTCCATTCAATGTCATTTAAAGAGTGCCTTTCATGAGTAGTCATAGTCTTCTGAAAACAAGTCCAAAATTTGCACCTTATAAAGGTGCAACTAAGGGAGATCAGTATTTAAATATAAGATTCAAAATGAAGAAAGTAATTCTTTAATTATGCAACAAAGGTGCTTACAATAACAATTTTAAGTGTCCCTGAATGTATTTTAGAACAACAAAGCAGCAAGTTAGGGTGTATAATCAGCAGAATAGTCTTTAGATGAGTACAGGTAGAGGCATGACTTCATTCTTGCATCAGGAGGGTCTTAGCAAAGAACATTCTTGCATCAACCAAATTGGGTGTGGCCCTCCTCCCCCTACCCCTACTATTTTCAGGGTAAGGACCCACTAAGAAAATTCAGATTTTCAAACAAAAGAAGTGCTTAGGGTTTTCAGTTGATGTTCAATCCTCAATTTTCAAAACCTCATCTTATTCATAGTGAGTAGATCTTCACTATACATTGTCTCCTTATTTTACCAATAGCAACATATGGCCATTCAAAGAGAACTGTACTACATGGACAAAAGAACAATGGAACAAATGTATGAATTTATCGAAGTTGTATCCTCTAAAAAGTTGAACAGACATAAAGAAAAGAAAAATTTTAAATCAATCTCAAAATTTATATATGCTCTTGGTATTAACAATTTATAACACAATTCTAAACAATTTATCCCTGCTAATTCTAAACAATTTATAACACAAAATTCTAAACAATTTGTCTCGTAGTGACTCCACCCCAGATCTCACCCGCAAGCTCTAGGTGACTTCGCCCCAGGCGGTCTCACTGGCGAGCTCGCAGTGACTTCGCCCTAGGTCTCGCCTGTGAGCTCACAGTGACTTCACCCTAGATCTCGCTCATGAGCTTGTGGTGACTTCGCCCCAGATCTCGCCCGCGAGCTCGCGGTGACTCCGCCCCGGATCTCGCCCACGAGCTCATGGTGACTCCGCCCCAGATCTCGCCCGCAAGCTCGCGGTGACTTCGCCCCATGTTGGGTTACCACTTTATGGATACTACTTTGTTGATGCATCTGTGAATGAACGCACGTTTGCCTAAAGTAAGGATTTTTTTTTTTTTAAAAAACTTTTTAAACTCTAGTTTTTTCGTTCTTTCGTCGTACAAAGCCTCTAATAAATATTTTTTTTTCGTGACTTCTGACCTTGTTTTCATGACTTCACCTGCAAGCTCAGGGCGACTTCACCCCAAGTCTCACCTGCGAGCTCATGGTGACTTCACCCCGGGTCTCGCTCATGAGCTCACAGTGACTTCTCCTCGGGTCTTGCCTGCAAGCTCATAGTAACTCCACCCCGAATCTCGCCCGAGAGCTCAAGGTGACTCCGCCTCGGGTCTCACCCACGAGCTCGCAGTGACTTTGCCCTAGATCTTGCCCGCCCTAGATCTCGCTTGTGAGGTCGCGGTGACTCTACCCGGATCTTGCCCGCAAGCTTGCGGTGACTTCGCCCCAAGTTGGGTTACCACTTTGTGGATAGTACTCTATCGATGCGTCCGCAGATGATTGCACATTTGCCCAAAGTAAGAATTTTTTTTTTATAAACTCTGGTTTTTTCATCATACGGAGCCTTTAATCAACATTTTTTTTCCACAATTTCTGACCCCATTTTCATGACCTCTCCCGCGAGCTCGTAGTGACTTCACCCCCGGTCTCACCCGCGATGACTCTGCTCTGGATCTTGCCTGCGAGCTCGCGGTGACTTTTCCCTGGATCTCGCCCGTGAGTTTGCAGTGACTCTGCCCCAGATCTCATCTAGGAGCTCGCAGTGACTCCGTCCCAGATCTCACCTGGGAGCTCACGGTGACTCCACCACGAGTCTCGCCTGTGAGTTCACATTTATTTCTCCCTGGGTCTCACCTGCGAGCTCACAGTGACTTTGCCCTGAGTTTCGCCTATGAGCTTGCGGTGACTTCGCCCCGGGTCTCGCCTGCAAGTTCATAGTGACTTCACCCCGGGTCTCACCTGCAAGCTCGCAGTGACTCCACCCCAGATCTCGACTGTGAGCTCGAGGTGACTTCACCTCAAGTCTCACCTGTGAGCTCGCAGTGACTTCCGCCCCATTCTCGCCCGCGAGTTCACAGTGACTTTGCCCCAGGTCTCACCCGCGAGCTCGCGGTGACTTTACCCTGAGTCTCACCCGTGAGCTCGTGGTGACTTCACTCCAAATTTCACCCGTGAGCTCACAATAACTCCACCCTGGGTCTTGCTCACAAGCTCGCGTTGACTTTGCCCCAAGTTGGGTTACCAATTTGTGGATAGTACTCTGTCGATGTGTATGTAGATGAACGCATGTTTGCCCAAAGTAAGAATTTTTTTTTTAACTCCATTTTTTTCATTTTTTTCCTTGTACGAAGCCTCTAATCAACATTTTTTATCTGCGACTTTTGACAGATTACCATGGTTTTATCACACCCATGGTAATTTGTCAGGATTACCGTGAAAAATGAATTGCATGTAATCGAGGATTGAAGGATGAATAATATTTATATATGTTCTAACTATTTGCATGACTTGGGAATAAGATCTTGGTGTTACAAATGTTTTCTTGCAAGTTTTATTGAGTTTTTTGTGTTTTCAGTCATGATAGTTGTGGTTGTAAGCATGTAACAGTGGGTAAATGAATTGCATGTCTTGGTTTATGGATTTGGAATGTTGCTTAGATGTCTTAAGAACATTTTCAATCCATTTGGAGCATTTTCATATTCCTAGCTAACCTCAATTTTCATATTGTGTGATTAACCCTAGATTACCAGGTAGAAATGGACTGATTAACAAGTGTCCCATTTCTATTCGCTAATATCAACTAGGGATTTGACGGTCAATTTCCTAGTTGACTGTCAAATTTGTACCTACTATTTAGTTGAGCTTGGTGATTAATTTGTCTTGAGTTAGTTGACTTGAGATTTGTTCAGTGGATCAGTTAGTTTCTTTTCTTTAGAGAGTCAGTTTGTAGGTTTTTCTTGAGTCGTTTGACCCAGGTGGTTTTCTTTAGTCTAGGTGCTTTCTTTGGCTAGTTTAGTTTGAGGGATCCTAGTTTTTGAGAAAGGTTATGTATTATACAACACACTCTTGTGTTGTCCCATTGGATTTTTTTAGGTTTTTTATTGGATATCTCTTTGTGAGGTTCTCTTTAGTCAGAGATTGATCCTAATAGCCTTATCTTGCGAAAAGGATTTTTCCTAAAGTTGGATTGGATCATGGTTGTATTTTGAGTATCTGAGTCTTTTGATTACAACATTTTACTCACACTTAATTGCTCTGAGTTCTTTGGTAGTTTTGAAGTGAAGTTGGGCTTAGTGAAAATTATACACCTACTCCAGCGCCACTGTGGTCTTCCAAACCCTCTGTGGGCTTCATTTCCTGCAAGCCAAGCAAGAGATTGAAAGTGAGGAAAATGAAAATAGCATGATAAAAGAAAGAGAGAAAAAATGAAAATGATGAAGAATGAAATAAAAATCAAAGTGAAAATATGAAAAGAAAAGAAAAATTGGCTCAAGGGCTATTAAAAATAGTCACTAAAGGTAGAGCCGTGTTTGTGGTTGAGCACAATGATAACCTTGTCGGGGCTATGGACGTCAGACTGGCAACGAGGCTCTATCCAGGATGCTTTTTAGAGTAAGGATATTTAAATAGCTAAGTTCAATAAATATGAGAGGTTACTAAGCTCTTGTTGAGATGGAAATGAACACACTTTGACACATGTGGGTAATCAAGGATGAGGGCTCTTAGCTCAATTTGTGGTTTCTTCCTTCTTGAGTGCATTTACTAGTGGTTTGATAGGTGAAAATGGATTTGATCAAAGGTTCTTGGTTCCAATCAAGTTTTATCCTTGAAATGTTCATGAACATTTCCTTGGGGAATGCTAGATGTTTTGAGGTTTTCACGCCATCGCCCCATTGCAAATGGGGACCCCCTCTTTTTTCTTGTAGGTTTAGGTAGTAGGTGGTTTGGAAACAATCTTAGAGTTAGATGGTCTTGTTTAGGTAGATTTGAAAATTTACAAAATTTGGCTAAGTGTGAAAGAAAAACATTTTTCTTGGCTTGAGGTCAAAATTAGGAATTTAAAAGGATTGAGGTCAAATTTTAGAGATGTAAGGGTGCCTTGTGTGGTAAGCTAGTCATTGCACTTTAGTTCAATTGATGTTGAATCCTTAGTTTGTATTTCAAGTTGGATTGAGGGGGAGACATTGATATGAAAATCATTTGGATTTCCTTAGAAGCTTTGCACTATGTGGAGTTGATGTTGCTGATAAGATTCAACTATTTGGAACCTTTGAATAGCTTGTTACATGATTTTAGGTTATTCTCAATGAATGGTTGATCGATTTGGTGATTTGGAACCTCAAAATGACTTTTTATGTAATTGTAGTTGATTCTCATCGAATGGTTGACTGGGTCACAAATCTGGGAAACTTGTTATGCTATTGTAGCTAATTCTCATAGAATGATTGACTAATTAGGTGACCTAGAACCTCAGAATAACTTGTTACGTGATTGTAGTTGTTTCATATCGAATGGTTAACCGATTCGGCTATCTGGAACCGTAGAAAAACTTGTTATGCAATTTCGGCTGATTCTCCTCAAACAGTTGACCAATTTGACGATCTAAAAACTCAGAATAGATTTTTATGCAATTATAATTGATTCTTAATAAACTGTTGATCAATTTGGTGATCTAGAACCTTGGAATAGCTTATTATGTGATTTTAGTTGATTCTTATTGAACAGTCGACCGATTCAACAATCTATAACCTATCAATAGCTTGTTATGTGATTTTAGTTGATTCTCATCAAATGGTTGACCGATTCAGCAATCTAGAACCTTAGAACGACTTGTTATATGATTGTAGTTGATTTTCATTGAACAGTTGACCAATTCAAAAATCTCAAAACTTAGAATGACTTGCAATGTAATTATAGTTGATTCTCATCAAATGGTTTACTACTTAGGCCATCTGCAACCTCATGATATCTTGTTATATTATTATATCCAATTCTTATTAAAAGGTTGACTGATTCAGCGATCTGGAAACTTAGAAAGGCTTGTTATGCGATTGTAGTTGATTCTCATCATACAATTGGCTGATTTGATGATCTGGAACCTTAGAATAGCTTTTAAAGTGATTTTAGCTAATTCTTATAAAATAGTTGACAAATTAGATGATCTGGAACCTTAGAATGACTTGCTTGTTATGCGATTGTAGTTGATTTTCATCGAATGGTTGACTAATTCAATGATCTAGAAACTCAGAAAGGCTTGTTATACGATTATAGATGATTCTCATGAAATGGATGATATGTAATTGTAGTTGATTCTCATTGAACAGTTGACCGATTCGACAATTTGGAACCTCAAAATAAGTTGTTATGTGATTGTATCGGATTCTCATCCAACAATTGACCAATTCAGGAATCTAGTAACTTAGAATGACTTGTTATCCAATTGTAGATGATTCTAATCTAACAGTTAACAAATTCGGTGATCTAGAACCTCAGAATAGCTTGTTATGTGATTTTAGCTGATTTTTATAGAATAGTTGAGCGATTTGGTGATCTAGAGCCTCAGTATGACTTGTTATGTGATTGTAAGTGATTCTCATCAAATGGTTGACCGATTCGCTGATCTAGAAACTCTAAACAACTTATTATGCAATTATATCTGATTTTTCATCAAATGGTTGATTGACTTAGTGATTTGGAGCCTTATAATAGCTTGTTATGTGAGTAGGTGCTTCTCATTGAACAGTTGACTGATTCAACAATGTGGAAACTGAAAATGGCTTGTTATGCAATTATAGGTGATTCTCATCGAACAGTTGATTGATTCAATGATCTAGAAACTCAAAATGGCTTGTTATGCAGCTATAGTTGATTCTTATAGAAAGGTTGTTTGATTCGGTGATTTGGAATCTCAGAATGACTTGTTATACTATTGTAGCTGATTTTCATCAAAAACTTGATGGATTTCGCAATCTGGAAACTCTAGACAGCTTGTTATGCGGTTGTAGTTGATTCCCATCAAATGGTTTGTTAATATTGTGGCCTTTAGGGAAAATATATTGGACAATAAATCAATACATAAATAATAATAATAAATATTAGGAATATTTATTATTCATTGTTTATTGAGAAATCGATTTAATATATGTTGAATTAGAGGGCCCAAGTCAGCCTCTTATAATTAATGGAATTTCTAATTCCATTAGGCCTAGTCGGCCTCTTGGAAATCCCTCTCATCCTCATATATATTAGCATTGAATCTTGAGAAGAAGATAATAAAAAACATAACATGTTTCTTCTCCTCGAGATTCACTAATCTACCTAGACGTGTGAACTTCCTTTGAGCGATTTGTCCCAGCATCACTATGTGAATTATAGCTTGGAGAGTGTGATTTACTTATGCCTTATAGTGCGAAATTATTCAACATTGAAGGACTAAATACATCTTCTATTTTAGAGTGAAATAGTTCAGGCATAAAGATTGAATTAGCCTGACATACAAGGGTTCAAATTGGTTCAAGTCAAGAGCAGAAATTGGACAAGAGGAAATAGAAAATCATACCTGATTATAGCCATCGAAGTTTGGACAAAAAGGGCTTGACTGAAGCAATAATCGGGCCTACCATTTGGACAACAAATAAGACACCTTTGGAAGTGAATTGAAGCATTTATGAGGGCATAAATAAATGCATATAAGAAGCAGTCATCAAGGTCTTGGAACAAACCCTAGGAGGGTAGATTTTGATTGCATATTGAGCACTCACATCAATGAATTGAAGACTAACTCATGATTAGTCTAGAACTATAATTTCAGGTATTATCTATCCTTATTTGAAGTTTACTTTGTCATTATCATGTGCTTAGCTTTGAAAGACTTCTATAGTTTGTTTATTCCTTGTATAAATCTAAATTATATTTACATGGTTGACCGATTCATCGACTTAGAACCTCATAATAGCTTGTTATATTATTTTAGCTAATTCTTATCGAACTGTTGACTGATTCAGAGATTTGGAACCTCATAATGACCTGTTATGTGATTGTAGTTGAATCTCATCATCCAGTTGACTCAGTCGGCAATCTAGAAACTCAGAATGACATTGTAGTTGATTGTCATCAAACAATTCCCTAGTTCGGTGATTTGGAACCTTAGAATAACTTGTAATGTGAATTTTGGTAATTCTTATTGAACAATTGATTGATTTGTTGATCTGGAACCTTAGAATGACTTGGTATGTGATTATAGTTGATTTATCATCAAATGATTAACCGATTCTATGATTTGGAAACTCAAAATGACTTATTATGCAATTATACTTGATTCTCATTGAAGGGTTGATCAATTCGGTGATCTAAAACTTTAGAATAGCATGTTACATGATTGTAGTTGATTCTCATCAAACGGTTGACTGATTCGGCCATATAGAAACTTGGAATGGCTTGTTACATGATTATAGCTAATTCTCTTCCAACGGTTGACTAATTTAGTGATCAACAAACTTAGAATAGCTTGTAATTTAATTGTAGTTGATTCTAATCAAATGATTGACCAATTCGGCGATATGGAACCTCACAACAACTTTTTATGCGATTGTAGCTTATTCTCATCAAATGGTGGACCAATTCAAAGTTCTACTAACTCAGAATGGTTTGTTGTCCAATTGTAGTTGATTCTCATCGAATCGTTGACAAATTCAGAGATATAGAACCTCAAAATAGCTTGTTATGTGATTTTAACTAATTCTTATCAAATGGTTGAGCGATTTAGAGATTTGGAGCCTCAAAATGACTTCTTAATGTGATTGTAAGTAATTCTCATCGAACAGATGACCAATGCGATGATTTGAAAACTCAGAATGACTTGTTATGCGATTGTAGTTGATTATCATTGAACGATTAATTGATTCAACAATTTGGAACCTCAGGATAGCTTGTTATGCAAGAAGTTGATTCCCATTAAATGGTTGACCAATTCAACAATGTGGAAACTCAAAATGGCTTGTTATGTGATTGTAGTTGAGTCTAATCGAACAGTTGATTGATTCAGCAATCTAGAAACTCAAAATGACTTCTTACGTAGATGTAGTCGATTCTTATTGAACGGTTATTTAATTTGGTGATCTAGAACCTCAGAATGACCTGTTATGCCATTTTAGCTAATTTTCTTCAAATGGTTGACCGATCCGATGATTTAGAAAATTTGAATGGCTAGTTATGTAGTTATAGTTGATTCTCATGGAACGGTCGATTGATTCATTGATCTAAAACCTCAGAATAACTTGTTATATGATTTTACCTGATTCTTATTGAGCCATTGCATTAAAAGCACAAAGCTGTGTCACATTTCAGGACATCTTATTAGCATAGCTGAATTTGAGTATTTATGAAAAAAAGATATTTATTTTCAAACATATAGACTATCTATATTCATTCTAGGTAAGTTAGATAAGTGCTTCAACTTTTCCAAGTGGAAATATCTATTAAATGCATGTTTTATACCACTTTGGGTCCAATTATCAAAGAAATAAAATTATATCAGAAAAGCGATGTTTCAATAAGTCTTACTCTTTGTAATGATATTATTTTAAAACTATAAAAATACCCTTTTGTAGAGATCAAAGTCAAGAATATGTTCATATAGATTTTATAGTGTTTTAACTAGACATTGTTTATTGAAATTAAAAAATATCACAAGTAGGTATTTTAACAATTACGAGGATGTTGATTTAGAGAAAGAAAAAAATAGTAAATCATATCCAAAAAATCTAAAATTTATATTTAACACTAGAGGAGAGAGTTCTCTTAAAGAATATGTAATTTTTTTTCTAAATGGTGTAGATTTGATGGGGGAGATTTGGCGGGAGATGGAAACTGTCAATTTCAGAAAGTTCAACTTTGAGTAGTTATATTAGAAAAAATACATATTGAAAATTAATTTTTCTTTATTTTTGCACTATCTATACATGTTATCTATAATATATTTTGAAATTGGAGGAAAAAAAATAAATTCATATAATATTTTTGTAGGAACTAGACCCCTGATTTTCAGCAATGAAAAAATGGACTTCAAAAATTAAAAAGCTACATCAATTCTTGTTCAAATATTTTAAATAAAATTATAGGCGTAAACTTCATCTATTTTTACATATTTCATTAATTTATATCATCTTCAAATTCTTAGCACAAATGCCACTTGTATATTGTTAAAGTTGAAAAGTTTGTGTCTTGTCATCCTTTTCCTTTATAAAAGTGTGACATAGGTTTGTACTTTTACCCATTGACCAATTCAGCAATTTGGAACCTCATAATGACCTATTATGCGAATGTAGCTAATTCTCATTGTATTGTTGACCAACTTGGAAATACAGAAACTTAGAACGATATTGTAGTTCATTCTCATAAAATAATTAACCAATTGGTGATCTAGAACCTCAGAATAGCTTGTAATGTGAATTTAGCTAATTCTTATCGAACAGTTTACCGATTCATTAATTTGGAACCTCATAATGACTTGTTATGTGATTGTAGTTCATTCTCATCAAATGATTGACAAATTCTATGATTTGGAAACTTTGAACGGTTTATTATACAATTGTAGCTGATTCTCATAAAAAAGTTGATTGATTCGGTGATCTAGAACCTCAGAATAGCATGTTATGTGATTTTTTGCTTATTCATATAGAACAATTAACCAATTGGATGATCTGGAACCTTAGAATAACTTCTTATGCAATTGTAACTGATTCTCATCAAATGTTATGAGTGCTTTTGGGTCAGATTGTGTGTTGTTTTTATCATCAACATTTTGGATGAAACATCATGATCCATCATCAGGATGAGAAAGCAAAAGAATGATCCATCATCAAATGGCTGATTGATTCAGCGATCTAGAAAATTAGAATGGCTTGTTATGCAAATTTAGTCGATTCTGATTGAATGATTAACTAATCATTGAACTAGAACATCAGAATAACTTGCTATGCGATTTTAAATAATTATTTTCAAACTATTAACTAATTTGATGGTCTGGAAACTAAAAATAGTTTATTATGTGATTGTAGCTAATTCTCATTGAGCAGTTGACCGATTCAGTGATCTGGAATAGCTTATTGTACAATCATAGTTGATTCTCATTGAATGGTTCATCAATTCAATGACCTGGAACCTCAAAATAGGTTATTATGCACTTAGAAATAATTCTCGTAAAATGGTTAACCAATTTGGCGATATATAACCTTAGAGTAACTTGTTATGTGATTTTAGTCTATTCTTATCGAATGGTTAACTGATTCAACAATCTGGAGCCTTAGAATGACTTGTTATGCAATTGTAGCTAATTCTCATTAAATGATTGACTGATTTGGTCATCTAGAAACTCATAAATGCTTTTTAAGCTATTCTAGTTTATTCTCATCAAACGATTAATAGATTCGATGATATAGAACCTCATAATAGCTTTTTATTTGGCTTTAGCTAATTCTTATCGAACGATTGAATGATTTGGTGATCTAGATCCTTAAAATGGCTTGTTATGCAATTGTAGCTGATTCTCATCGAATGGTTAACCAATTTAGTAATATGAAAACTTAGAATGACTTATGCAATTTTAGTTGATTCTTATCAAACAGTTGACCGATTCGGCTATCTAGAACCTCTAAATAACTTGTTGTGTGATTATAACTTATTCCCATCAAATAGTTGACTAATTTGGCAATATGAAAACTCTCAACAGTTTATAATGTGATTGTAGTTGATACTCATCGAACAGTTGACCAATTCGGTGTATCTAGAAACTCAGAACATATTGTTATGTGACTTTAGTTGATTCTCATCGAAGGGTTGACCGATTCAGATATATGAAAACTTGAAACAACTTATTATGTTATTGTAGCTAATTATCATCGAATGGTTGATCAATTCAGTGATCTGGAACCTCAAAATAGCTTTTTATGTGATTATAGTTGACTCTCATTGAATGGTTTACCAATTCAATGATCTAGAACCTCAAAAGAATTTGTGATGTGATTGTAGCTTATTCTCATCCAACAGTTGACTGATTCAAAGATCTAGAAAATTAGAGCAACTTTCTATGCAAATTTAGTTGATTCTCATCGAATGCGTGACTGATTCGGTGATGAAACTAGTGATTTCCACATCTGCTACTCTTTGAGGTTAGTAATTTCATTTGATTCATTTCAATTAAGGTTTCAAAGAATTTCAATTTTTCTCATACATTCCCCTTCTCCAAAACGGAAGCTAGATCTGCTTCTTCTCTTCATTCATATCTGATTGATTCATTATTGCATTGATCATTCTCATTTTTGGTCAATTAGCTTGGATCTTTCCTTTGTGAATCCGGAGCTTGATAGGAGATCTTTCCTTCCGCCATTTAAAGTATAGGAATATATTTTTATCCTATACAATATGTGGAATGATATAACTTGGGAAATATATGCAAAAGTAGATGCATGAATGCTAAGTAAGAAAGTGAATGATTAAGTGATTGAATGAAGAAATGAATGAATACTTAGATGAATGGAATAGATTGATTAATAATAGTAAAGTTTATTGAAGAGTTTGAATTTGGTAACAGTAAATAGTGAAGTTAATGAAGTTGTCAAAGTTTTGTAAGAACTTCTTCACCCCTCCCCTCTCAGTTCTTTACTTTCCATGTGGGACTAAAAATTGGTATCAGAGTTGAGTACTTGGAAGGTAAAGTTTTAAATGACTTGAGTAAAATATCTAGCTATGGGAAGTTATAGGAAAGCAAAATAGATTGAAGAACTTGAGGAGGAATTGGAGAATGCACATGAATTGATTGAAAACTTAAGAACAAAATTGAAGAGGTCCTTGAAAATGAGAAAGAGACTGACTGATGACTTACAAATGACACAAGAACATATTGATACTCATGAATCATCATCTGATGGTAGTACTACAAGGGAATTTGAAGCTATTATCATAGATATACTGGAAAAAAATAGGGTTCTCACTTAATAGATGGACCAAATGTAGAAAGATCATGAAGAATAGGTTGCTGATTTGATGGAACATAATGAGACACCAAGCAGTTGGACCTAGCAAAGACAGATCAAGAATTTTAGCATTTGAGAATGAGTGAAGTATTGGAAGTGAAAAGATCAGCTGAATATGCTAAAAGAACAACTGAGGAAGAGAAAAGACAACTCAAGGAGATACTTATTGTGAAAGATGGAGAAATCTTGAGGATGGTACGAACTTATACTGCTATCACTGAACAACTGGTTGCTGCATTTTATGATAAAACTGATAAGGGAACCGAGATCAAATACTTGAAAGATGAAGTGATAAGATTGGAAGAAGAACTAAAAATTGAAAGAGATGTCAATGTTGTACTTAAAAGGAATAACAAAAACTTATATAGATTGGATGAACAACTAAGAAATCAAAGAGCACCAAGAGATACCACTGGACAGGGCTTTACCGAGCAAAGAATTACTGAGAGAGGAGAATCGTCTTATCATGTTGTAAATCAAATCACAAGAGTAGCACCAAAGTCAAAGAAACCATCATGTTTTTATTTTGGTAAGCTTGGACACTCAACTAATGTATGTAAGGGAAAAAGAGGTAAAACTGCTATCATTTCTAAATTTAAAGGTTATTGTTATAATTGTAAGAAACATGGACATAGAGAAAGAAAATGTAGATTGAAGAATACTGATAATGAAAAGAAACCAAGGTTTGATGGATTTTGTAATGCATGTAACAAGCATGGACACAAGTCTAAGGAGTGCAAATCAGAGAAAAGGAGAAATGACAGAAAGACATTGAACATACAAAGTAAGGATAGTAATCAATAAGGAACAACAGTACCATGGGACAATAATATAATTTCATATAAAGCTTGTGGAAGGTATGGACATATAAAAACCAATTATTTTTTTGATGCACAAAAGAAAGAAGAGTTCACTAGCATGTTTAATTTGTCACAAGATAGGACATCTAGCAAAGGATTACACAGACTGACTTGAGAACACAACTTGAACTAATAGAAATATTGAAGAAATAAGAGAACATATGAGACTGACATAGTGTACAAGTTTTGAAGAAGATGGATTGACATCAGCACCATCCTCCTGCACTGAATCCTCTGAATCATGTGCATCCACATCCGCCTAGACAATAAGAGGCAGAAAAATAACTCTAAGTTAAAAAGCTTTATTATACACCAATTCCTAACAAAGAAATGAGCTAAGATCCATATAATCATATTGAGATGCACTTTGGATAAGTAGTATCAGAATGATGAAAAGGTTTTAAGTGTGAAACCTCATATGTATCATCTAAGGTTTATTGATTACTGAGCTAACATCTGTGGATTATTGTGAGAAGAATTGATAATTTGATAAAGAAAATATTTAAAGATTACCAGTACGTGATCAAGATTGGAAAGAAGCAGATAACTGTGAAAGATGAAAGAGAATCAATGCACATAAGGATAAATGTTGTAGACATCTAGATTGTATCTTCTACCGAGATAAGTTATAGGGTCACAAGAGCCAAGTAAATAATGTTGCCATATTTTTGCACATTTTGGGAAACCTAATTATTAGATGAGTTGTACCCTAGTTTGCATTATTATGTGGTGTTGATTAAATTTGTGTTCATTCATTGCAAAAGTACATGAAAAGGAAAGATAAATAACTACATCTGAGATTACATGTCACATGCTAAATATGTCATACAAAAAGGAAAGAACTGAAAAGAAAACATTCATATGAGCTCACACATGTTGTGAGCATAGAAAATGTAGGAGTTTCATAAATGAGTACAAATATACATAATATAAGAAGCTATATGTAGGGGTACCAGACATTGCCTGGTTGTGTGAGTTGATTCTTCTGATGCCCGGTGTGCTCCTTTGATCCTGAACCTGTAGAGAGAGAAGAAAAGTGGGTTAGATCCAATGGATCTAAGCAATGCATGGTGCCAAAACATCTATAGCATGCATATGTGTACTCAGTCATGCACCTTTGGCACGGACCATGCTCAGGGCATGTGCATCAAGGAGCCTCTGGAAATAAAAGAAATACCATTGTTTTTTTTACTAATGTGTTTGTTCCATGTGCAGATGAATGATGATGCCTTGTAATGTGGCCTCTCTCGGGAGAATCTAATTTTCCTAGAGAGAGACCACACCATAGGCCAAAAGTACCCATGATCAGTATTAAGTCTCCTAGTACCCTACACTGAACCGGTGAGGGTTGTCAGAAGCTCCATTCCCACAGAGTTTTTGGTAACTCTAACCATCTCAATGAGAGGCACTGACTCATGTGGGGAGGCATTTAGTAAGTGAGACACTCAAGAACCATGGATACATATGGAGAACAGAATAGAGCTACTTGCAGAGTACACAAGCCTATGAGCTAGACAAGGCACCCCATTACATGTCAATATGGTACAATTGAAGGCACACATTTCACCAGCTTAGAAAAGGAGGTCTATTATTTCATGATGGCACAAATCAATAAAGGGAATCAGAAGGCATAGATGAAGATGATAGTCATAGAGTATTGATATGTACATCTAAAGTTACATGAAAGTGGGAATAAGAAAATCAACAATAGGACATATACATAAGGGTAATGTATAAACAGTGGCCTAACTTTGACAATGATAATGTTGTTGCACACATCTTACTAGTATGGAGGCATATTGAATTGGTGTCAACATCAATGGAAGAAAATACAATGCACCATATAATAGAAAATTACAAAGGCCTATATTATGTGTTCACATAGGGAGGTTCATGCAGGCCTACAACATTGCCTATTGTTCTCAGTGGTATCAATAGCAAGAATAGGGCTCGAATCGATGTATTGGAGACACTGAAATCACAAAATAAATACACCATCATCATGCCTGATGGTCTTGAGGTTCTTCACAAGATATAACAATGGCAATATACATAACTCAATATTCAAAACATGCACATGCAGTGTCCTCAGCGGACAATATCCTATGTTCATGGGTTTCGCCCTGTATATTACTACATGATTGCTATAGTTTACAAATAAAATAATAAACCAATGCCACATTCTTTGATGCCTTTAATGAATACACTTTGTATTCTCGGGCCTACTACAAGCAGCACACTATACAAGTGGAACAGGCCGTTCATTGAGACTCGATTCATCTTATACCCCTGATGGATACACTTCGTATTCTCAGGCTAATGTATGTGATGCCAACAGTTTTCAATGAGATAACAACCATGCTACACAATAACAACATACAATGATGCCCTTGACAATCAAATATAATACAATGCCATATCAATGCTATATGATTACGTTAAACAACAAGATGTTACAACATTTTATGCCGCGTGAGGACTATCAAATGAAAGAAAGCTTCAACTATGAGTGTGCTAAATCAAAACACAACCACAATATATGCATTATATCAGCATCAGTGCCATAAAGATGATTTTAAAATCTCACGGTGTCGTTGATTCAATAGAGACTCAGAACAAGAAACCATGCCTCTAATTTCTATACAATGAAGGTTTTGATTCCCTAGCTCTTCGAGCTTACAAGTTTAGACAATACACAATAATGGCAAGATATTATACAAAGCTTTAAGTCATGCCCTAGCCATAGCATCATCGGGCCTCACTTTGTAAACAAGAAAGATGATCATATCAATAGCATTCTAGAACACAATGAAAATAATGCAGTAAAACAGAGGTTTTGAAATACAGAGCATGCTCTAATTCACACATTTTCAATAAGAAAATAAAAAACAATGTTGCAAAAAGATGCCAAATCAAGTCATGTATGCCTACCTCAATCATTATGTAGTGAAGAACATAGATGTTTCCAAATGAGCTCGTGTTTCAGAAGGAAAGTTGTTGTTTCAAGTTCAATGATTGACAGATGCCGATCCAGTTGCCATTTTTCAATGATGCTGCCTTTTCCAATGAGGCTTTCCTTTTAGCATGTCCCCTTTTCACATTCCCTTCTTAGGGTTATGCATTAATTTCCATAGATGCTAGTTTCTTTTCGGGTATGAAGCATATCTTATAAATATTAATATATTTATCTTGTCTTAAGGTAAATATATTAATTATATTCCATACCCTAAGATCCCTCATATAAGTCATTTTGACTTAGATAACTATTGTCTTTTAGTTATGAATTCATGTATAATGGGGATATTATTATTAGAATATTCATGCCATGTGGATATATAATAAATGTAAATACTTTTGGATTTTCTCCTCATTTTGAGTTGAGACTATCTTAAGTATATATTTTTTTAATCCACTATATTGGTTAGTTAGGGGGGAAGAGTTTTTAAATGTTATAAGTCAATGCAAGGGTTTCATTGTAAGATATTTTGGACATGTGGTGTTCAATAAACCACTGTCAGAATATCATTATTTTGCATGACTTAGTGGGTCTTGGGTCTCCTTTGACTAATCTATTTTTGGGACTCCACTTTTTTTGCTCCCCTATTTTCTCGGGAATTGGGCATCTGAAATTCAGAGTGATGGGATCATGGTCCTAATGATTGAGGCTTTACTATTCTTGGCGAGGTAGTGGGCTTGTTGGCAGATTCTCCAGATTTTCTATATATGCCTCTCACTTATGTGATAGAAGGCTAGTTCTTCATTCCCTCATTCTCACGAGGTGAATTTTGTAGCTCTTGTGAAGCAATCTGATATTGTAGCTCCTTTTATTCCAGCTAATAGCAAAATTGTTCCCTTCTTTTCTACAGTTTGTAAGTTGGTTGATGAACTTAGCGTTATATATTGTGATTGATTTTGATCCCTTACATGATAGTATGTTCATTTAATTATTTTGCAAGCATTGATCTTCTTTAAGGTTTTCAAATCTGTGTGCATCCAACTGTGTTGAGTTGTGAAAAAATCATCTTTCCTTCTCATTCACAATCAGCACCTGATTGTTTTCTAAGGGGAAAATCAAATTTGGAAGAGTTGTGTAGTTCATGTTACATGCTGGGTTATATTGTGGATTTGATTTTTAGTTTGTGGATCTATTCAGTTTGGTGAATCACCTAAGTTAGATTTAGTTGTTTCAGTTTTATGCAATCTCTCTATTCCTTTCCCTTCAAAGTTAGTATAGTTCAGGTGATACAAATGGGGAAGCTGGCCCTTAATCTAGAGGTTTATTCTCAGTGAAGCAATCTCACATCCTGAGAGTATTCCCATGTTTCACGGGATTGGTAGGTTTCATACTTAGCCATCACGGGTGCAATCCCTAGTGACAACAATTTTTGGCACGCCCAGTGGGACTTTGATTCCCATCATTCACTAGGATTTTGGTGTGATCCTCAGTGCAATCAACCTTTTAGAGGTGGTTTGTTTCTAGCACCATGGTGACTCTATGAGAAATCTACTAGTTTTAGCAGTTCAAGTGCTGAAAAGTTTCAAGAATATATGTTTTATCAGCTCATTTGATGAGCAATCATGTTAGTTCCTAATGCATATTCTCCCTATCACCCCCCATATCATGAAAACCCTACCTATGTTCCAACATTTGTGCCATATCAAGCTAGCCAAGTAGTAGCATATAATCAAAATACACCACAAACAACAAATTTCTAGCATGCACCACCATACCCTCCCACCCAACATCAAGCATCCATACAACATTCCTATGAACCACCCTATGAGGGACACCATTATAATCATCAGAATCAACACAATACCACTTCAGATTCAAACTCCAATAACTGGTTGGTAGTTTTTCGAGAGGAAATGAGCTCTTTCATGAAAGACTATGCAGAGATGAAGTCTCAGAAGGAAGAGATCTCAAGACAGTATATGGACACGGTGGCTCAGAAGGAGGAGCTCTCAAGGCTACTACACAATCAGAACAATCTGATCTTGACACAGTAGAATGCTTATAAAAAGAGTCTTGAAGAGCGTGAAGCATTTAGAAAGAGCATCTACAAGACAACTACAGAAAAGGAGGACTTCCAAAAAAGGTTAGCAGAAATAGATGAATTTCATGATCATGAGCAGGAGAAACTTGCCAAACAGATAGCAGAAAAGGATAAATTGAATGAGGATCAATTGGCACAAGCACCAAGGCAAGGAAATCAAGGAGATCAAGAAATTGTTGCTGCCCAAATACAAGAAATCTCACCCTCATGGACCATGTATCTGGATTTTAAAATGTCAGCTCTTTATGAAGGGGATATCAAGAAGAAGAAGCCTCATGTTGCTGAGGAGAACCTGGAAGCTTTGCAGACCAGACAGGAGACTCACAAGGTTCAAATTCCAAGTTTCTTGCCTGGTAAGTCCACTAGCACTCCTGTTGAAATTCCAAGCTTTAGGTCTTCTCCTTCAATTCAGAATCTTAATAAAAAATAGCCTAATCCCCATGCATGTTTAGAGCCCATTCGTGATCCTATCTCAGACTTCTAGCCACTTCATCCTACTCCTATTGATGAGACATCTATGATGTTTGACTTCCTATATGATGGTGAGCCTATCCTATAGCAGATTAAGCCCTATGAGCCAATTCCTGAAGAGCCCCCTACACCTCATGAAATTTCTATAAACCAGGAAGAGGATGAATTTTGTCCTTTGAATTTACTTTTCCATGATGAAGTTGAGGAACAAGTAGATTTGTTACATATTGTTCAGTTAGAACAACTAGTTAGTGATCAGGAAGAAAATGAAAGTGAAAGCCTAACAAATTTGTTTGAAGAGATGCCTTCTTATATTGAACCAGATGAGATAGTTCAGGATCAACTTGTTGAGTCCACTGATTACGATAAGGAAGATGACACAGTTATTAAATTTGAGAAACAAGATGATTTTGATTTGATAATTGATGCTTTCTGCTCCACTCTTGTTGATATTCCCTATCTTCCTAAGAAGGATAATGGCTTGCATATTCTAGAGGAAAAGATAGCACAAGACCCATCAGTTGAGCCACCTGATGATGATAAGAAAGATGTAGTTGTTGCTAGCCCAGGCCAGCAAGAAGGTTTTGCTTCTATGATAAATGCTTTCTGGTCATCTTTTCTTTGTGTCCCTCATCTTCCTAAAACATATGATAACATGTGCTCCCCTAAGGAAACCCTTTCATTTCAAGAAGTTAATTTTGTTCCAGTGATTGAATCTCGATCTGTTTGCAATAAAATGGTTGATGAATCTCAGGATTCATGTTTCCTGGATTATGAGATGGAAGCAGTTATTAAGGACCTAATGCAATTTGACAACTTGGATAAGCTATTGGATGTTCTAGCTAATGAAGAGGATGATCCTCGGATTGTAGAAGAAGAAATGTTGAAGAAGACTATCATGGAGGGGCTAGAATTTGAAGACTTTGCCGAAGATGTTCATGAGATGCATAAGGAGGGGCCTAGTTTTGTACTCTCAAGCGGGTGTCCTATCAGATACCTGGCTCAGATGGGGTCAAGAAAGGAATCTATACTTAATGATTTGATGGAGGGTGATGTCAAGAGTCTACTCATTAGTGACCCTGAGCTTTTTCAGTTTTATCAGTCTCCTTGGGAAGGCAGTACCTATGATTTGGTTGAGGTGAGTTGTCTAGACTACAAGTTTCAAAAGTTGATATGCCAGGTAGTTCAGTACATTTTTGTTTTTCATATTCTTCCTATTGGCATTAAGAGTGAAAAGTATAACATTTTGAGAAGAATGGGAAGTTATTTTAACAATCCAGTTAATGGATTTGTTTGACCAGTTTGCTGAGACTGGTTAGAGTAGGGTAGAATAGGAGTTTTTGTTTCCTGTTTGCCCTAAGTGCTTTAGCACAGTTGTTGTTTCAGTTGAGTTTTCAATCAGAAATAAGCCTGAGTAGTTGCCAGGCAGTTGGTTTAGTTTTGGAAGGAAGGAGGTTGTTTCAGTTGGGAGCCAGTTTTAGTTTAAGGCTTGTGGAATCTATTGCCAAATGGATCTATCAGGCAACTAGTCAATTTCTTAGCAGGCAAGCACTCCATAGAAGTCGCTAGAATGTTGCCATATTTTAGCACATTTTGGGAAACCTAATTATTAGATGAGCTATACCCTAGTTTGCATTATTATGTGGTCTTGATTAAATTTGTGTTCATTCATTGCAAAAGTACATGAAAAGGAAAGATAAATAACTGCATCTGAGATTACATGTCACATGTTGAATATGCCATACAGAAAGGAAATAACTGAAAAGAAAACATTCATATGAGCTCACACATGTCATGAGCATAGAAAATGCAGGAGTTGCATAAATGAGTACAAATATACATAATATAAGAAGCTAGATGCAGGGGTACTAGACATTGCCTAGTTGTGTGAGTTGATTCTTCTGATGCTCGGTGTGCTCCTATGATCCTAAACCTGCAGAGAGAGAAGAAAAGTGGGTTAGATCCAATGGATCTAAGAAATGCATGGTGCCACAACATCTATAGCATGCATACGTGCACTTAGTCATGCACCTTTGGCATGGGCTATGCTTAGGGCATGTGCATCAACGAGCCTCTGGAAATAAAAGAAATACAATTGTTTTTTTTTACTAATGTGTTTGTTCCATGTGCAGAGGAATGATGATGCCCTATAATGTGTCTCTTGGGAGAATTTGATTTTCCTGGAGAGAGACCACACCACAAGCCAAAAGCACCCATGATTAGTATTGAGTCTCCCAGTACCCTAGACTGAACCGGTGAGGGTTGTCAGAAGCTCTATTCCCATAGAGTTTTTGGCAACTCTAACTATCTCAATGAGAGGCACTGACTCATGTGGGGAGGCATGCAGTAAGCGAGACACTCAAGAACCATGGATACATATGGAGAATAGAACAAAGCTACTTGTAGAGTACACAGGCCTATGAGCTAGATAGGACACCCCATTACATAGGTGTCAATATGGTACAGTTGAAGGCACACATTTCACTGACTTAGAAAAGGAGGTCTATTATTTCATGATGGCACAAATCAATAAAGGGAATTAGAAGGCATAGATGAAGATGATAGTCATAGAGTATTGATATGCACATCTAAAGTTACATGAAAGTGGGAATAAGAAAATCAACAACATGACATATACATAAGGGTAATGTAGAAACAGTGGCCTAACTTTTACAATGATCACTAATACATTTGGGGTGAAATTGCGACGACAATTTGTGACGGCGGGAAGATGTTATGTGTTTTTGCCTCTTTTTTTTCAATTATAACTTGACAACGTCGCAATTGCGATGTTGTCGGGATATGAGGCAAAAAAAAAAAAAAACATTGTCATTTGTATTTTCAATAGCGCCATTGTCATTTGCAGCCGTTGTCGATCACCCTCATTTCTCTAGTTTGGGTCTCCAGTCTTGACATAAAGACTCAAATGTTCCAAAGTCTCCTCAAAATAATCACTCTATTTTTTACACACCGAACAGAGGGCACTTCGAGGACAGGGTTCCCTAATCTCACTTCTGATGAATGAAGTTTACGCAGGTAGATACTTGAGTCCTACTGTGTTAAGATTCCGCAAGCAACTATCATTAGTATTCTTTTAATTCATGGATAAGTCTGCAGTTGTTTGGTGATGATATAGTGATTTCTTTTTGGTCTCTGCAGTTATAAGTTGTAGTTAGATGTATTAATGATACCAGAAATTTATCATTCCAAACCAAGTCAACTCGGTACAGCCGAATGTGGAATTAATTTGTGCAATGTAAAGGGGTTTCGGTTTATGTGAATTTCAGTTGAGTTGTATCGCATTCAATCTTAAAATAAACTGCAGATACTCACACAGATTGAACTTGCATCATTGTGTCAATTTCGTGATGAAACCATAGGCCCTAATTTGGGAATTCACCACGAACATTCTATGTCGTTTGTTGAAAAAAAAATTAGGGTAATGTATGTTCTTCTATTAAATACTCAGAATTGTAAAAGATGTTAAGTGTGCTTCAAGGACAAAAATCCATGGTTGAATATGCACAGCGTATTCAGTCAAGGAAACAAAGGAATACCTGCAGCCGTGCCCTAGTAGAAGTTATAACCATGCCCTCAACAGTTTGAAAGAAGTGCTTCTGGAATCTTCCAACCAAGTTCGATTCTCCACCTAAGAACCCATCTTTAGAGCCTGCTGATTGATCCCTACTAACCTGATCAATTAGCCTGTGTCTCGGTAATGTTTGTAGATGCTGGAGTAGGTTGTGAGAATTAGAACAGAGGAATTTCCATAGTGCAAAGAAACAGTACTTTGTTTTATTTTCTGTGTATTGAAAATTGGAGGGAAAGCTGGTAGTAAATTCAAAAGGGTACAGTTAGCATAACAAGGAGCATAATTGGTACTATTTTCATAAGTTGAATAATTTTATTTGAAAGGTGTGTTTATTTGAAAAGAGGTGAAGATCTGTTTATAAGTCTGAAATGAAACAGAGTTGAAAGAACAATTATTGAAATTTGTGAAGTAAGTTACATTGGTTACTTGGTAAGTTTTAATTAAACCAACACTTGATGCAGAGGGAAGGGTGGTGGTCTTCAAAATAGAATGAAAGTTTGATAATTTTAGAGGTTTAGGCACTTGGGCTTATCAATCACCTCAATTTCTTTAGGAACCTGACTTGATAAGGCTTTTCTCAATACTCCTAGATGATACTTTTGGTGTTGTAGGCTAGTAATAACTTAGATGCAAGGAACTCCAAAGTTCAAAATCAACCCCACTACTCCCAATTCTCAAAATGCACCCAAACTGTTTCAAAAGCCTAGTAAAATTCCTGCAGCAGACTTGGAAGGGAAATAACTTTATGTTTTCTCAAAACACTAGACAATATGATAACATTTTCAAATACCCTTTTCAAAACTCTACAACATACCAAAAGCTTGTATACTATTACTTTGGACCAGTAACCCAAATCATGACAGTTGCCCTGTTTCAAGGTACACAAATTGACTAGTTTTCCAAAGGAAGTATCAATCAAAGATGTCCTATCAACCTCAACTCTTGGAAAATATTTACTTATGCCTCCAATTGCTCAATTCCCAAAGGAATTAGACCCCGGTGCTCTATAACATCAAAACCCCTAAATTGTGACTTTAAACCCCTTGATATCTAGGGCTTCCTCATTTCCATAGTTCTCCACACTCTTGCAACAAATTAGAGATGGATTCACCATCCTATGAACATCACATGATGTTCCCAAACACCAAATATCTCCTTTTTTGGGTAGATGGCTCACTGCTACACCTTAGCCACCATTTCCACTAGTTTTTCCTCTCTATTCAGGCTGTAATCACTCTTATCCTGCGTGGTTCTGCATATGTAGTGTCAACAACATATCATACATGTTAAAAGGTTAACATTCCATGAATATCAGGCCTCCATACTCATGGAATGGTTCTCATTTCCTTAAAAAACCTACTGCAGTAACAAAATAATTAAAACAAAAGATCACTGGTCTACAACTGGCGCGACAGTGGCTTTAACACAATTTGGAAAACATCAATTAGAAATGTAGATGGTTACTAAACCCCTATCAATGCATTAGGAAATCCAAATCAATCAAATTTGAAACATAGCAATGAGTCGGGTAGCAGATAATAGAGTTGTTTTATTCTTCACCAGTTTACACACCAGGGCAATAGCAACTTTAACACAATGTGATTCATCAAATAGAAATTGAAATAGATAAAGGGACTCTATTAATTCATATGAATCTCAATTGTTACAATCTTTCAAAATGAAAGAACAGTATATTGATGAGTTTTTATTCACCACTGTTACAAAATCCCCACACCAGTCTCATTCACTATCGCATAACAAAGATTCCACAAGATTAAATAAGTTATGAAACTATCTCAACCAACTTGTCGTTGAGTTGAGGATAATTCATTAAACAAAATAAACTACAACTAAACTCTAACTTCCCTCCACAACCTAAACTAGCCGATTGTATTCAAATATTTGAATTTGAAAAACCATACAATGGTTTTATTAAACATTAAACTCTTTTCTATAAGGTTCCTATTGCCTTAAACCTATCCCTTGACCCATTCTAGACTTCTTAAAACATTAAAGAAGCTTGGACAACATTTAGTCCATCATAAACAACTAATAGTCCCTTGAGGACATTACAAGTATGAAATTCAGTCCTTTGAGGACATTATAAATGTGTTCAAACATTACATCATTATAGGATATGGGATGGATCCTTTAGGACCTAATTGCTTACATAAAGTCTTAGCCAATGTATCCAGATTACTAGGGAGCAGAGTGTATGAATCCTTTAGACTGTATGGCTTTTTCATTTTATTATCCTTTCCACGATACACTGCTAATTCGTAAAGCTTAAGGTTTCTCATCATAGGTTTGATGGTATACTTATCACCTTGAGTAGCATAATATTTCATTAAGATGATACCATCAAATTGTGAGAAGTTATGGAAGTAAACAGATCGAATCTTATGTTGAGCAGCAACCACTGCTAAATGCTCTATAAAGTCAAACAACATTCGATTACTCCTCTTTTCAAATTTGGGTATAAATATGTGATCTTCATTGAAATATGTTTCAAAGGCATAATCCGGCTTGGCACCAACATCTTCACCCAGCTTAACCACTAAGAAGCCTGCAGCGTAAGGCACATGTACATCATTGATTAGAACAGTCTCCGTATTGGCTACAATTAAAGCTTGCCTATCCTTAGTTGTAGGTTTTAGTGCAGGTACATATTTGCTATACCTACTTTTTCTTCCCATAGGTGTAACTTCTTGTGGTTCGCCACCACTTATGTGTTTCACGTCTTCTGTCGTGCAATTGATTAGCTTTTTTACGTACCCAGTTCAAAATTTTGAAATTTAATGCTTGTTTATTTGACTTTCTTGTGAGTACAGAGCTGTACCTTACTCTCCTACAAATTTTGTCAACCCTTGAGGGCTGTATTGTGTTTGGGAGAAAAAAGATCTTTTTTGTCATTTACTTTCTCTGATTGAAATGGGTGCTTTGGAATATGTTGTAAGGCTACTTAATGGCCGCACTAAACACAAGAGAAAGTAGATACAGGTAAATCATTTTCTTTCATGGCATTTTAGTTCTGCTATGGATATGCCTGTGTTTTTACTAGTGAACAGTGAGCTGGTAGAACTTGAACAGTCAGCCTGTTCTTGATCTTGATCTTGAAAGGAATGAAATTACTTGTTGTTGAAGGAGATGGCATTGAATTTTGCATCAAATAAAAATAAAGAATCCCACAAGAAGCTCAGTAGTTGGTATGAGTGTTTCACTCTTAAAAGACTGCTACTGAAAATCAACTGTATATGTTTTTGGATCACTCCTGTTTTCTTGATGATAGATCATTAAATATGATCTAAAACATCAAAAATAAATAAAAATTTTACAACTGGCTAAATCTTTCACAACTACTTGGAAAAAATAACATGCACCCTAGAATAGATAGGATGAGCATTAATAAATTTTAGTGCAAGTCATAGAAAAGAAGTGTAACTAAATCATAGCAAATGAAATAATTCCACTACATTCTTCACAGTCATCCCAAGGAAATCTAACATATCAGCATGTTCGAACTCAATATCTTTGATCTCATAAAGAGGAGAGGTCAGTTGAGTAGGTGGAATTACATTTTGTTATCTATCATACTAATACTTTATAATTTTTCTGAAGCAAATGATGGTTCTTCTGACATAAAAAGGAACATAAAAGGCTGTAAAGAAAACTCCATAGCATTAGAGCATCATCTTGTGCTATAGGGGAAGCCATGGAACTCTATTCAAGATGAGAGGGTTGCAAAATAAAAGCAATACTTGGGTTTATCACGAGAAAAGGAAATGTGGGATAAAAATGACTTTAAAATGAGGTCATAGGTGAAATTTGAACCTTGGAAAGAATATTACAAGTTTTAAACACATAAACATTTAACTTGGAAATGGAAAAAAAATTATCACACTTCACAAATACATGGTAAATATGTGAATGTACACTTGTAATCAGGTCTCAGAGACATAATTTCAAGTGTTTTCAAGTGCATTTTGGGCTATATTTGCATTTTCAAAGGTCTATTGCAAGTGGAGGGAAGAATATTTGGCATTGTAAGTGTAATCGATCAACCGTTCGATGAGAATCACCTACAAATCACTGAATCGGTCAACCGTTTGATGAGAATCACCTACAATCACATAACAAGCCATTCTGAGCTTACAAATCACCGAATAAGTCAACCATTCGATGAGAATCAATTTACATCATGTAACTAGCAATTCTGAGTTTACAAATTAGGGAATTGGTCAACCGTTCGATGAGAATCACCTACAGTGACGTAACAAGCCATTCAGAGCTTACAAATCACTGAACCGGTCACCCGTTTGATGAGAATCAGCTACAATCATGTAACAATCCATTCTGAGCTTACAAATCACTGAATCGATCAACCGTTCAATGAGAATAAGCTACAATCATGTAATAAGCCATTCTGAGCTTACAAATCATCGAATCGGTCAACCGTTCGATGAGAATCACCTACAATCATGTAACAAGCCATTCTCAGCTTACAAATCACTAAATTGATCAACCATTTAATGAGAATCAGCTACAATCACATAACAAGCCATTCTAAGCTTACAAATCACTGAATCGGTCAACCGTTCGATGAGAATCAGCTACAATCACGTAACAACCCATTCTGAGTTTACAAATCATTGAATTTGTCAACTGTTTAATGAGAATCAGTTACAATCACGTAACAAGCCATTCTAAGCTTACAAATCACTGAATCAGTCAACCGTTCGATGAGAATCAACTACAATCACGTAACAAGCCATTTTGAGCTTACAAATCATTGAATCCATCAATTGTTCAATGACAATCAGCTAAATTCATGTAACAAGCCAATTTGAGCTTACAAATCACCGAATCAGTCAACCATTCAATGAGAATCAGCTAAAATCACATAACAAGCCATTCTGAGCTTACAAATCACCGAATCAGTCAACCGTTTGATAAGAATCAGCTACAATCACGTAACAAGACATTCTAAGCTTACAAATCACTGAATTGGTCAATCGTTGATTGAGAATCATCTCCAATCATGTAACAAGCCATTCTAAGCTTACAAATCAATGAATCAGTCAATCATTTGATGAGAATTAATTACACTCATGTAACAAGCCATTCTTAGCTGACAAAATAATGAATCGGTCAACCGTTCGATGAGAATTAGCTGCAATCACATAACAAGCCATTCTAAGCTTACAAATCACTGAGTCATTCAACCATTCGATAAAGAATCAGCTAGTTCAATGAGAATCAATTACAATCACGTAACAAGCCATTCTTATCTTACAAAATAACAAATCGATCAACCGTTCCAGGAGAATCTGCTATAATCATGTAACAAGCCATTCTGAGTTTGCAAATCAATGAATCGGTCAACCATTCGATGAGAATCAGATAGTTCAATGAGAATCAATTACAATCACGTAACAAGCCATTCTTAGCTTACAAATCACCGAATCGGTCAACCGTTCGATGAGAATTAGGTACAGTCACGTAATAAGCCATTCTGAGGTTACAAATCACCAAATCGGTCAACCATTCGATGTGAATCATCTACAATCATGTAACAGGCCATTCTGAGCATACAAATCACCGAATCGGTCAATAGTTCAATGAGAATTAGCTACAATCACATAACAGGCCATTCTGAGCTTACAAATAGCCTCATTGGTCAACTGTTCAATGGGAATCAACTACAATCATGTAAGAAGCCATTTTGAGCTTATAAATCACCGAATTGGTCAACCGTTTGATGAGAATCAGCTACAATAATGTAACACGCCATTCTTAGCTTACAAATCACCGAATCGGTCAATTGTTCGATAAGAATCACCTACAATCACGTAACAAGCCATTCTAAGCTTACAAATGAATGAATCTTTCAATCGTTGATTGAGAATCATCTCCAATCATGAAACAAGCCTTTATGAGCTTACAAATCACCAAATTGGTGAACCATTCGATGAGAATCATCTAGTTCAATGAGAAGCAATTATAATCACGTAAAAGGCCATTCTTAGCTTATAAATCACCGAATTGTTCAACCACTTAATGAGAATTAGGTACAATCACATAACAAGCCATTCTAAGCTTACAAATCACTAAATCGGTCAACCATTCCATGAGAATCAAGTACAATCATGTAGCAAGCCATTCTGAGCTTACAAATCACCGAATCAATCAACAGTTTAATGAGAATCAGCTACAATCATGTAACAAGTAAATCTGAGCTTACAAATCACTGAATCGGTCAACCATTCAATGAGAAAACATTACAATCACATAACAAGCAATTCTACGCTTACAAATTACCAAATCAATCAACTGTTCGATGAGAATCAGCTACAATCACGTAAAAAGCCATTCTAAGCTTTCAAATCACCGAATCGGTCAACCGTTTGATGAGAATCAGCTACAATCCCATAACAAACCATTTTGAGCTTACAAATCACCAAATTGGTCAACCGTTCGATGAGAATCATTTACAACGTAAGAAGTCATTCTGAGATTACAAATCACTAAATCAGTAAACCATTTGATGACAATCAACTACAATCAAGTATCTAGCCATTCTGAGCTGACAAATCACTGAATCGGTCAACCGTTCAATGAGAATCATTTACAATCACGTAACAAGCCATTCTAAGCTTACAAATCACCGAATTGGTCAACCATTCGATGAAAATCAATTACAATAATGTAACAAGCCATTCTTAGCTTACAAATCACCGAATCAGTCAACCATTCGATCAGAATCAGCTACAATCACGTACAAAGCCATTCTGAGCTTATAAATCACTGAATCGGTCAACCGTTTGATGAGAATCAACTACAATCATGTAACAAGCCATTCTGAGCTTACAAATCACCGAATCGGTCAATCGTTCGATGAGAATCATCTCCAATCATGTAACAAGCCATTCTGAGATTACGAGTCACCGAATCGGTCAACTGCTCGATGAGAATCAATTACAATCACGTAACAATTCATTCTTAGCTTACAAATCACTGAATCAGATAACCGTTCGATGAGAATCAATTCCAATCACGTAACAAGCCATTTTTAGCTTACAAATCACTGAATCAGTCAACTGTTCAATGAGAATCATCTCCAATCATGTAACAAGCCATTATGAACTTACAAATCACCGAATCGATCAACTGTTTGACGATAATCAATTACAATTACGTAACAAGCCATTCAGAGCTTACCAATCAATGAATCAATCACCCATTCGATAAGAATCAGCTACAATCAAGTTACAAGCCATTCTAAGCTTACAAATCATCGAATCAGTCAACAGTTTGATGAGAATCAACTACAACCACGTAACAAGCCATTTTGAGCTTACAAATCTCCGAATCGGTCAACCGTTCGATGAGAATCAGCTACAATCACATAACAAGCCATTCTAATCTTAAAAATCACTGAATCGGTCACCCGTTCAATGAGAATCAGCTACAATCATGTATCAAGCCATCCTGAGCTTACAAATTACTGAATCGGTCAACAGTTCGATGAGAATTAGCTACAATCATGTAACAAGCCATTCTAAGCTTACAAATCACTGAGTCAGTCAATTGTTCAATGAGAATAAGCTACAATCATGTAACATGCCATTCTGAGTTTATAAATCATTGAAATAGTCAACCGTTTGTTGAGAATCAATTGCAATCACGTAACAAGCCACTCTGAGCTTAGAAATCTCCGAAGCAGTAAACCGTTCTATGAAAATCATTTACAGAGACATAAGAAGCCATTCTGAGCTTACAAATCAGCGAATCAGTCACCTGTTCGATGAGAATCAACTACAATCATGTAACAAGCCATTGTGAGCTTACAAATCACTGAATCGATCAACCATTTGATGAGAATCTTTTAGAATCAAGTAACAAGCCTTTCTGAGCTTAGAAATCACCGAATCGCTCAACCAGTCGATGAGAATCAATTACAATCACGTAAGAATCCATTTTGAGCTTATAATTCACTAAATCGGTCAACCATTTGATGAGAATTGGCTACAATCATGTAACAATCCATTCTGAGCTTACAAATCACTGAATCGGCCAAGCTTTCGATAAGAATAAGCTACAATCACGTAACAAGCCCTTCTTGGCTTAAAAATCATAGTATCGGTCAACCGTTCGATGAGAATCAACTACAATCAAGTAACAAGCCATTCTGAGCTTACAAATCACTGAATCGGTCAACTATTCGATGAGAATCACCTACAATAACGTAACAAGCCATTCTGAGCTTAGAAATCACTGAATCGGTCAACCGTTCAATGAGAATCAATTACAATCACATAACAAGCCTTTATGAACATACAAATCACCAAATTGGTCGACCATTCAATGAGAATTAGCTAAAATCATGTAACTATTATACACTAAGTTTGCACCCTTGGTTCAAGCTCTCTTGGTCTTGATAACCTAGTAAAACATGGGAATCATCTCCAGGTTGCGGGACCTATGCTAATTAAGATGAGACCTCCAGATTCTAGGCTGGTTCCTTTTGGATAATCACCTTAATTTTCTCTTCTTGACATGAAAGTTAACTCTAGAGGGAAAAGGGATAGGAGGAATGCATGAAAGGGAAATGATTGAAAGAAAACTATCCTACTAGGTGATACACCGAAAAGATGATATGAATTACAGTATAGAGGATGAAATCAGTGCACAAACTTAGGTCTAGGAGATCACAACTCACTGAATAAGTTTGCATCAATATGTCATAGAAGGGTCTACAATAGAAAGAGGCTATTCAGGGAAAGAGAGAATTTCACAAACAATAGCATTCCTAAGAATTTAGACACAATCTATAACCTGCAAACAAACATTCACCTCTACAACTAGGTATAGGAATGAGACAAATTGTCAGGGGGTTGAAGTATACCCACAAGATCATTCAAATCAAATCATCCACAGGAATACACTTGAATTGTGGAAAGAAAGAGGGATCAAGAACCCTAAGATATTACTGAAAACATACATATACTTAATCCATTAAGAGAGAATTTAGACAAGAAAGAATAGGGACAGAAATAATGTCACAAAATACCTTTGCAATATCTAAACCCCAATGGAAGGTTACAAACTGTAGAAGCCAAAGGGCATAAAGAATGCCTCAGATAACTCCTAAGAAAGAAAACCTCTCTTTTACAATTATAAACTCTGAGCTCTAAAAGCTCCAAAAAACTAATATATACACCTCCTTTATTGCACATAGGCAGGACCAAAAAATCTAATTAGGGTTACATAGATTTTCATAGAATAATAGTAAACCCTAATTCTATCATTTCTGATCATAAATGCCCATGAAAATATCCTGATCGATCAGATATCTATCTCTACACATAATTCCATCGCCATAACTTCCTCTAAGAAGGTCGATCGATCCATCTACCTCCCTGCAAGTCAGGCTCACCATAACTCTTCAAATCTAGTACTTCTCAGATATTTGAATTTAAAAATATAAATGGTCACTGGTGGCGCCAAGCTTTTATCCATCAACATCTGATATTTAAACTTCATCTATCCTTAAAACGTAGCCATTAGATCTTTCCAGTTTACCCGAGCACCGTATCAGATCTTAACCCTAACCCTCTATTTAACCTCAGGTCTCTTTTCCCTTTCGATCGCTGAATCTCATGACCTTTTTTTTAACCTTGGCTTTGTCTAGCGATCACATGACAAGTGTTGATCCTTACTTGATCTAACGGTAGTCTCTTTATCTCCTGATGTCTTCAGAATATTCCTACTCATTAGGAGGTTGCCCGACTGAAGAGAACCTCACAGTCACGGAATAGAAAAGAATATTCTCCCTTTATTGAGCGATCACTGGACAAGTGTTCATCTTAATGTAATTTGACGGTGGTCGCTGAGTCTCTTATCTAGGAAAGAATATGCCATTTCTCACTGAGACTTCCTGACTGTGTAAGTCTCGTGATCTCACAACTATATAGAATATTCACTCTGCATTACGAGATCATGTGACCGAGCTATCAAACCTTGGGCCCACCTCACCATGTGTCACTCTTTCATTTGCTTTTGACTGCTTCATCAACTCTGACAACTGCTAACTATTTTGAAATTGGTCCACCTTATCTTAACTGCAGGAGATCTGGAGATTGGGCTACTGTATAAAATTTCAAGTCTTGTGAACTTTTGCTAACCCTGGGTTTGATCATGAGACTTCCCGACCAAGGGCTTTCTAACCCAGCTTTTATCATGTATTTAAATTTAGAGATTAAGAGATTGCACCCATAACCTCCAAGTCGCATGAACCTTTGGAATATTCCCTTTGTGTTATGAGATAACCCAACTGTGTAAGTCTCATTGTCACATGAGCTTTTGACTGACCACAGTTAACTCTCGCGACTTCCCGACTGAAGGAAAATATTAACCCGCCATTAACACAAGTCATAACTGCAGTAAGGAAAACCACTTAGTTGCCAGATCTTCGAAAGAATCGCTGACCTTGGGTTTCATTTAGAGATTGCATGACTAAAGAGAAATCGCTGAGTCGTTGAATGGGAATGGAATATTCCATATGATCAGGAGATTAAGAGATAAAAGGAAGTCCCGGGATCAAGAGATAGAAAAGGAATATTCTACTAGGCTTTAGAGACCTTGCAACCAGCCAATGATGGAAAAGCACACATGGAAAATGAAGACTTTAAGTGGCCAGAAAAGTATTGACGAAATAGAGCAGGTCATAGGGTTTTTAGGGTTTTCTACCTCCAACGGTCATATTTTCAAATTAAAAGGCTATCAGACCAGATAGTTAAATAATTGCAGAGACCAGAGGAAAAGGCAAGAGACCATAAAAATTTCTCAAGGCTCTCGACAGGATTTAATAAAAATTGTCGGATAAAGCTCAACCTATGGCCAAAATTGTGTGGAATTAAGAAATTTTGTGCAACAGTAACAAGCCATTCAGAGCTTACAATTCATTGAATCAGTTGACTGTTCGATGACAATCAGCTACAATCATGTAACAAGCCATTTTGAGCTTACAAATCATAGAATTGGTCAACCATTCGATGAGAATCAATTACAATCACGTAACAAGCCATTCTGAGCTTACAAATCACAACATCAGTCAATCATTTGATGAGAATCAGCTACAATCATGTAAAAAGCCATTCTGAGCTTACAAACCACTGAATCAATCAATCATTTGATGAGAATCAATTACAATCACATAACAAGCCATTATGAGCTTACAAATCATTGAATTGGTCAACTGTTCGATGAGAATCAGCTATAATCATGTAACAAGCCATTCTAAGATTACAAATCATTGAATCGGTCAACCGTTCAATGAGAATCAATTACAACCACATAACAAGCCATTCTGAGCTTACAAATCACCGAATCGGTCAACCGTTGTATGAGAATCAGCTACAATCACATACCAACCCATTCTGAGCTTACAAATCACTGAATCGGTCAACCATTCAATAAGAATCAATTACAATCATGTAACTAGCTATTTTTAGCTTACAAAACACCGAATCGGTCAATCATTTGATGAGAATCAGCTACAATCACGTAACAAGCCATTTTGAGCTTACAAATCATCGAGTCGATCAACCATTTGATGAGAATCAGCTACAATCATGTAACAACCCATTCTGAGCTTACAAATCACCGAATTGGTCAACCGTTGGATGAGAATCAGCTACAATTATGTAACAAGACATTCTATTCTTACAAATCATCGAATGGGTCAACCATTTGATGAGAATCAGCTACAATCACGTAACAAGCAATTCTGAGCTTACAAATCACCGAATCGGTCAACCATTCAATGAGAATCAATTACAATCATGTAATAAGCCATTATTAGTTTATAAATCATTGAATCGGTCAACCATTCGATGAGAATCATTTACAATAACGTAAGAAGCCATTTTGAGCTTACAAATCCCCGAATCGGTCAACCGGTCAATGCGAATCAGCTACAATCACGTAACTAGCCATTATGAGCTTACAAATCCCTGAATCGGTCATCTGTTCAATGAGACTTAGCTACAATCATGTAACAAGCCATTTTGAGCTTACAAATCACTGAATTGGTCAATTGTTTGATGGGAATCAATTACAATCATGTAATAGGCCATTGTAAGCTTACAAATCACCAAATCGGTCAACCGTTCGATGAGAATTAATTAAAATCATGTAACAAGCCATTCTTAGCTTACAAACCACTGAATTGGTCAACCATTCAATGAGAATCAATTACAATCATGTAACAAGCCATTATGAGCTTACAAATCATCGAAACGGTCAACCATTCGATGAGAATCAATTGCAATCATGTAACTAGCCATTTTGAGCTTACAAATTACCAAATCCATCAACCGTTTGATGAGAATCAACTACAATCATGTAGCAAGCCATTCTCAACTTACAAATCACCGAATCAGTCAACCGTTTGATGAGAATCAACTACAATCATGTAACAAGCCATTCTTAGCTGACAAATCACTAAATCGGTCAACCGTTCGATGAGAATCAGCTACAATCATGTAATAAGCCATTCTGAGCTTACATATTACCGAATTGGTCAACCATTCGATGAGAATCAATTGTTAATATGATTTAGAACAACAGAGAGGAGGGGTGAATCAGTTGTTCTCAGGTCCTGATGTATAAAAAAATCTCAAAAACTTATCCTTAAATCATATCCAAAAACAAAACAAACTCAGTCATCACTGATTCAATAATAGAAACATCTAACAATGCAGTCCACTACCTAGCTGTAACTTAACTTGCAAAACATAGTAATGTTCAGATCTAAACATTCACACAAGTATTAACACTAGGATTTATAGTGGAAATCCAATTTGGGAAAAACCACTTTGTAACATGCTACTACTATTTTCACTCTTCTGAAGTGAGCTCGGTAAAAAACCAACCCGATCAAAGTTTACAATACACATTGTCAGCTGTGACCCGGTTAAAGGATTTCAATCACCCTGTTAAAAGTGAGCCTAGTCATAGGACTTACATACACTCCATTAGAATGCAACCTTCTTCAAACGATTTAACATATGACTGTTAGGTCAACCTCTGTTAAAAGGATTTTAACTGTTACAATGGTTAGAAAGTAGCACTAGTATTATCTTCAAAATATACAACTCACTTTGCAAATATCGGATCCGATTTCGTACACTAATGCTGGTTTAATAACTTTGAAACTTTTCCATTTCCATCTCTGATCTGCTTGGAACTTTTCTTCAAGCAATCACCACACTTCTCCTTCAGCCTTTCTGCTTATTCGGTCAATAAAACTTTCCTCTTCCAGCATTGTCTGTAAACCATGTACATGCATATCAAAATGCTTAGGTTCCCTTATATTTTCCTCAATTAGGTTAACTCATCTTTTTCCATTCAATCTCAATTGTAGATCTTAGGGTTAGGTCAGATTCATTGAATCTACCCGCTTCATGTTCTTCGGCTCCTTTTCTAGAATCATCTCAAATCTCTTAAAGATTTATAATAAAACATTTTAAAATCCATTTAATGCTTCCAAACAATCAATAAATAAAGTCAACACATTTTACATAATCCAAGAATTCAACAATGTCGGCTCCAAAATTAAATTCTCTTCAAATATAAAATTGTTGATGTTCAGTCAATACAGTGATTGTTCACTCAGTCATCATGTAGAAAGCTCGGTCATTACTAAAACTGTTTCCTTGGCTTACACTGTCTTCCTCAGTAATTTACTGATGTTCGGTTGACACTAGAATTTTTCTCGGCATCTACTAACTCAGTCGACACTAACATCACTCGGCTTAAACATGATTTTTCCATTCTTTTCTCAGTTAAGCCTACCAGTTTAGTCTTCAGTCTTACTAAGATAAATAATACATTATCTCATCATTGTGCAAATAGTCAAGTACACTTTGTAGTATCAAGATAACTCAACCTTTCCCTAGGTGCTATTTACCAACCTTTCTTAGCCCCTTAGCAACACTCAAATAGATATAGTACTTTCCTAAGTAGCAATAATCTTACCAGTTAAGGTTTGACATCAATGACAATACAATAATTGTTTCAATTACAGTTTCCAACAATCTCTCTCTTTGGCATTGATGGCAACACCATATGATATCACCTGAATAACACATGGATTACCAACCAATCCAAAAACTCTATATGTCCATCAGAAAATTATTTATAATATCCTTAGCTTCATTCTGATTCAGAATCCTATATAAGCCTCACTTTTGTGACCGTCAAAAGTATTCAAATCTCCCTCTATCCTGATTCTTCATTTCAGCTCATCATCCTTATCTTCAGTTTCATTAGTTCATCTCCCTCTTACTTTTTAGTATCATGTGTTATCATATCTCATGTGTTATCATATCAGTTCATTCTCCCTCTTTGACAAAAATGCCAAAGCAGCAACTAAAGCATACATCCATCAAATGTAGATAATATCTGTGCAGCTCAATGTTTCTCCCTCTGTCATCTTGCTTATGACTGATTCCTTGTCTTTGCTTATCTTCATAACTCTAGGCCAGCCCTAAAGTTTGACAATCTTCTGCATCAATTTGCCAAATATTCTATTGTAACACATTTGATGCAATGCTCCTAGCTTGTCTAGGCAGCCTCAGTTAGGGGAAGAACCCCTAATTGACTTCTCAAATACTCATGAACTTCTCTAGGTAAAGCTTTATTGAATATGTCTACTAATTGTTCTTTTGTATTCACATATTCCATTCAGACTTCTTTGTCTTGTACCAATTCTCTCAAGTAGTGATACTTGATTGCAATGTGTTTGGTCTTAGTGTGCATCACTGGATTCTTAGAAATATTGATAGCACTTGTGTTGTCACAGAAAATAACAACAGGTTCAATGATTTCTTCTTTCATGCCTATCAACAATTGTTTTATCCATATGAAGTTTGAATAGTTTACTATAGCAGCAACATACTCGGCCTCGGCAGTAGATTGGGAAATGCAATTTTGTTTCTTGCTCGTCCAGGAAACTAATCTCTATCCAAGAAAGAAAGCTCCACCACTTTTACTCTTTCTGTCATCTACATTTCTTGCCCAATCAACATTTGTATAAACTCGGAGTTCAAATTTGTCATCCTTCTTATAATATAGACCATAGTCAACAATTACTTTCAAGTATCTCATAATTCTTTTCATGGCCATCATATGTGTTTCCTTAGGATCAACAAAGAATCTTGCCACAATCCCAATAGCTAATGCAATATCTGGTCTGCTATGTACAGCATACTGCAATTTTCCAATCATGGATCTGTACAGAGTTTGATTCAATTCTACAGCATCATCATTCTTAGATAGCTTTTGTCCAATAACCATAGGACTTCCCACTAGTTTAGCATCTTCCATCCCAAAAGTTTTCAGTATTTCATTAACATACTTAGACTGTGTAATGAAAATTCCATTCTTCCTCTGATATACTTGTAAACCAACAAAGAATTTGATCTCACCAAACATACTCATTTCAAATTCAATTTGCATTTCATTTGAGAAATTTTTACATAATGCATCTTGTCCACCAAAAATAATGTCATCAAAATTTTTTTTTGCTAATAGGATACCTTTACCTTCTTCATCCTTCATGTACAGATTACTTGTATCATTTGTTCTTGAAAATCCAATATGTATCAAGTAGTTGTGCAACATCTCATACCATGCTCTGGGAGCTTGCTTCAATCCATATAATGCTTTGTTTAGTTTGCACACCATGTGTCTTCTGTTTGGATCAATAAAACCTTCTGATTGTTCTATGTAAACTTCTTCTAGTATACCATTAAAAAATGTAGACTTGACATCCATTTGATATACCTTGAAATCTTTATAAGCATCATATGCAAGCAGAGTTCTTACTCCTTCCATTCTAGCTATAGGGGCAAATGTCTCCCCATAATCTATTCCTTCTTCTTGTGTGTAGCCTTTGCATACCAGCCTAGCTTTGTTCCTAGTGATTTCACCATTTTCATTCATCTTATTTTGAAATACCCACTTTGTTCCTATAACATTCTTGTTTTCAGGTCTTGGCACCAGAGTCCAAGTATCATTCTTCTCAATCTGGTCAATTTCTTTATCCATTACTTGTATCCAATCTTCATTCTTCAATGCTTCTCTAGTTGTCTTTAGTTCAAATTCACATAGTAGACATGTTGGATCCTTAGTCTTACTTCTAGTCTAGATTCTAGTATCTTTGTCTCTAATTATCTGTTCAGGCTTATGATGTTTTCTTACATATTTTGCCAAAATAGGTTCAGCTGTTCTCTCCT
This sequence comes from Chamaecyparis obtusa, assembly GCA_027943335.1. Lineage (NCBI taxonomy): Eukaryota > Viridiplantae > Streptophyta > Pinopsida > Cupressales > Cupressaceae > Chamaecyparis > Chamaecyparis obtusa. The sequence continues at coordinate 2,134,161 of BSBK01000936.1, read as the reverse complement.
CTATTTCATCATGTTCCTTAGTAAGATTGTCAGATTCAACTTCAAAATGCTCGGCAACCTCTTCCTGATACTCAACAAAATTTTCTTGTAGCTCGGCATGTTCTTGTTCTCTCTCAGCACTGTTTTCCTAATGCTCGGCATTGCTTACCCGAGACTCGGCATCAGGTGCAAGTCTATTACTTGCCTATTCTTCTTCTTCAATGTACACAAAAGATCTATAATCTTCTGGTTCTCTTTTACTGTCAGCTTCATTTCTTTCTGCATACTCATCAATTTTGACATTCACACTTTTCACAATACGCCTTCATCACTCTTAGCATCAAACTTTCCATTCCTAGTGTCTTTTAATATATAGCACTTACTTCCAAAGATTCTAAAGTATTTAACACTCAGTGCATACCCATGCCATAATTCATAGGGTGTCAGATTTGTACCTTTCTTGATCTGTACCTGGTTAAGAGTGTAGATAGCAGTGCTTATAGCTTCTTTCCAATATTTATGTGCCACATTCTTTTCAATCATCAATGTCCTTGCATAGTCCAAGATAGATCTGTTTCTCCTTTCTGCTATACCATTCTATGGAGGTGTTCTAGGTGCAGACATCTGTCTTTTAAATCCTCTATCATTGCAAAATAGATTAAATTCATTTGATGTAAATTCTCCACCTCGGTCAGATCTAAGACATTTCAAATTCCTACCTGTCTCCTTTTCAACCTTAGCCAAATACCACTTAAAGAATTGAAAAGCTTCAGATTTTCCTTTTAGAAACATCACATCTATCATCCTAGTATGATCATCAACAAATAAGATAAAGTATCTAGCACCGCAGTAACTTTGTACACCCATGGGTCCACAAAGGTCAGTATGAACCAAATCTAAAAAAATTTTAGAAGTAAAGGATTTGCTCTTGAAACTTGACTTTGTCATTTTTCCTAACTTGCATTCCTTGCACATCACATTCTTAGGTTTTTTCAATCTAGGTAGACCTCTTACCTTTTTCTTCTTACTTATCTCTACTAGATTGTCAAAGTTAACATGACATGACCTTTTATGCCATAACCAAATATCATCAAGTTGTGCAATTCAACATGTTTCTTTAGATAGGTCAAGATAGAATAAATTACCTCTAGTCTGATCTCCACTTCCAATCAGTTCTCTAGTAGCATTAAATATTTTAGCTTGCTTGTGATGAAATTCCGCTCGATAACTAGTTTTGTTAAGTCGAGAAACACTTAACAGATTGTAACTAAGACCTTCAACCCAATATGCATTTTCACAAGATATCTTATCAATTAGTTTAATCAAGCCTTTTCCTCTAACAGGACATGGTGCATCATTACCAAATTTTACACTTTTACATTTGTAATGATGTAAGGTCTCAAACTTATTTTTGTCACTAGTCATGTGATGTGAATAGCCACTGTTAATAATCCATTTATCATTCTTGTTCACATAGGATATCAATGTAATTTTCTCATCCTCATCAGATTCATCTTTCATTGCCACATAGACTACCTCAATTTCAAAATCATCACTATCAGTGTCAGTCTCTTTTTCAACAATGTAACAAGATTTCTTACCTTTTCCCTTATAGTTTGTGTTCCATCGGTAGCTTCTGTCATCTTTTCTAGTCTTTGTGTTTTCTTTTCCTTTCATCATCTTTATCCTTCCTATCAGGACATCTAGCAGCTATATGACCAACTTTATTACATGCAAAACATATAATAGCGAGTTTACCTTTATACTTTCCTTTTCCCCTTCTCAGTCTTCTAGCCATAAGAGCTTCTAGCTCTTCTAGGTCTTCATCAGAAGTGTCACTGTCACTTTCACTATCACTTTCACTTTCACTTTCACTGATGCATCTTTCTTTTTCTTTCTTTAGCTTGTTCAGAACTAGCTGTGACTTAAAAGAAGATTTAACATTTCCAATGCTTCCAACAGTGAAATTATCATAATTAGAGAGTTCAAAAGTAGTCAGCTTACCAACCAAACTTTCCAAAGTAAGCACATTAGCAGAGTTACATCTAGATTCCTGAATAGTTGAGATCTTAATAGCATATATAGGACGCAGGGTTCTTAGTACTTTCCCAATTATAGTTTCATCATCAACAGCCCCATTTGCTCCTCTAATAGCATTCACAACTTCTTTTATTCTACCACAATATTGTGCAATGTTTTCACCTTCTTGCATTCTCATTTCATCAAACTTACCTCTAAGACTCTCAACCTTTGTTTTCAGCACATTCAAGTCACCACCATAGATCCTTGCAAGAGTGTTCCACATATCCTTAGCAGTTGTGCAGTCCTTAATGTCCTCAAATTCTAGATAGCTTAGGGCAGATGCAATTTCCAGCATTGCCTGATTATGTTCTTGCTTAGCTCTCATTTCTTTGGCAGTCAAAGGTGCAATAGGTGAGACATAACTATTCTCAATGTAGTACTTTGTAGAGTCACCAATACCAGCCAAATGTAGATTCATCAAGCTTTGCCATGCAGGGAAATTTTCCTTGTTTAGCTTCGGTACCTCCTTCTTATACATCCTGATCATTTGCTTCAAGCCCCTTTAAACTTGATTTTTGTCAACACTAATAATAAGCAACAAAGCTCTGTTACCAATTGTTAATATGATTTAGAACAACAGAGGGGGGGGTGAATCAATTATTCTCAAGTCCTGATGTATAAAACAATCTCAAAAACTTATCCTTAAATCAGATCCAAAACCAAAACAAACTCGGTCACCACTGATTCAATAATAGAAACATCTAACAATGCAGTCCACTACCTAGCTGTAACTTAACTTGAAAAACATAGTAATGTTCAGATCTAAAAATTCACACAATTATTAACACCAAAATTTATAGTTGAAACCCAATTTGGGAAAAACCACTCTGTAACATGCTACTATTATTTTCACTCTTCTGAAGTGAGCTCGATAAAAAGCCAACCCTGTCAAAGGTTACAATACACACTGTCAGGTGTGACCCGATTAAAGGATTTCAATCAACCTGTTAAAAGTAAGCCTAGTCATAGGACTTACATACACTCCATTAGAATGCAACCTTGTTCAAAGGATTTAACATATGACTATTAGGTCAACCTCTATTAAAAGGATTTTGACTGATACAATGGTTAGAAAGTAGCAGCAGTATTATCTAAAAAATATACAACTCACTTTGCAAATATCAGCTCCATTCATACACTAATGTTGGTTTACTGACTTTGAAACTTTTCCATTTCCATCTCTGATCTACTCGGAACTTTTCTTCGAACAATCACGAAACTTCTCCTTTAGCCTTTTCTGCTTATTCAGTTAATAAAACTTTCCTCTTCCAGCATTCTTTGTTCACCATGTACATGCATATCAAAATGCTTAGGTTCCCTTATATTTTCCTCAATTAGGTTAACTCATCTTTTGTCATTCAATCTCAATCGTAGATCTTAGGGTTAGGTTAGATTCATTGAATCTAGCCACTTCATGTTCTTCGGTTACTTTTCTAGAATCATCTCAAATCTCTTAAAGATTTACAATAAAACATTTTACAATCCATTTAATGCTTCCAAACAATCAGTAAATAAAGTCAATATGTTTTACATAATCCAAGAATTCAACAATGTCGGCTCTAAAATTAAATTCTCTACAAATATAAAATTGTTGATGCTCGGTCAATACTATGATTGTTCATTCGGTCTTCACATAGAAAGCTTGGTCATTACTAAAACTGTTTCCTCAGCTTACACTATCTTCCTCTGCAATTTACTTATGCTCGATCGACACTAACATCACTCGGCTTAAACATGATTTTTCCATTCTTTGCTCAGTTAAGCCTACCAGTTTAGTCTTTAGTCTTACTAAGATAAACAATACATTATCTCATCATTGTACAACATAGTCAAGTACACTTTATAGTATCAAGATAACTCAACCTTTCCCTAGGTGCTATTGTTACCAACCTGGCTTAGCCCCTTAGCAACACTCAAATAGATATAGTACTTTCCTAAGTAGCAATAGTATTACTAGTTAAGGTTTGACATCAATGACAATACAATAATTGTTTCAATTACATTTTCCAACATCAATTACAATCAAGTAACAAGCCATTATCAGCTTACAAGTCACCGAATCAATTAACCGTTCAATGAGAATCAGCTACAATCATGTAACAAGCCATTCTAAGCTTACAAATTACCGAATCGGTCAACTATTCGATGAGAATCAGCTACAATCATGTAACAGGCCATTCTTTGCTTAGAAATCGCCAAATCGGTCAACCATTCAATGAGAATCAACTACAATTAGGTAACAAGCCATTCTGAGCTTACAAATCAACAAATTGTTCAACCGTTCGATGAGAATCAGCTACAATCACGTAACAAGCCATTATGCACTTACAAATCATGAAATCAGTGAACCATTCAATGAGAATCAATTACAATCAAGTAACAAGCCACTCTGAGCTTACAAATCACTGAATCGGTCAACTATTCAATGAGAATCAACTACAATCATGTAACAAGCCAATCTGAGCTTACAAATAACTGAATCGGTCAACCGTTCGATGAGAATCAGCTAAAATCATGTAAGAAGTCATTCTGAGCTTACAAATCATAGAATCGATCAACCGTTCGATAAGAATCAGCTACAATCATGTAACAAGCCATTCTGAGCTTACAAATCACCGAATCGGTCAACCGTTTGATGAGAATCATCTCCAATCACGTAACAAGGCATTTTGTGCTAAAAAATCACTGAATTGGTAAACCGTTCGATGAGAATCAATTACAATCATGTAACAAGACATTCTTAGCTTATGAATCACCGAATCGGTCACCTATTCAATGAGAATCAACTACAATCATGTAAAAAGCCATTCTGAGCTTACAAATCATGGAATCGGTCAACCGTTCGATGAGAATTAGCTACAATCACGTAACAAGCTATTCTGAGCTTACAAATCACCAAAATGGTCAACTATTTGATGAGAATCAATTGCAATCATGTAACAAGCCATTATGAGCTTACAAAACACTGAATCAGTCAACCGTTTGATGAGAATCATTTACAGTCACATAAGAAGCCATTCTGAGCTTACAAATCATCGAATTAGTCACCTGTTCAATGAGAATCAGCTACAATCACATAAAAAGTCATTATAAGCTTAAAAATCATTGAATCAGTCAACCGTTCAATGAGAATCAACTACAATCATGAAACAAGCTATTCTGAGGTTACAAATCACCGAATCGGTCAACCGTTTGATGAGAATCAATTACAATCACATAACAAGCCATTCTTAGTCTACAAATCACTAAATCGGTCAACTGTTTGATGAGAATCAACTATAATCATGTAACAAGCCATTCTGAGCTTACAAATCACCGAAAAGGTCAACCGTTCGATTAGAATTAGCTATAATCACGTAACAAGCCATTTTGAGCTTACAAATCACTGAATCGATCAACCGTTCAATGAGAATTAGCTACAATCACGTAATAAGCCATTCTGAGCTTACAAATCATAGAAACGGTCAACCATTTGATCAAAATCAATTACAATCACGTAACAAGCCATTCTGAGCTTACAATCACGTAACAAGCCATTCTGAGATTACAAATCACTGAATCGGTCAACAATTTGATAAGAATCAGCTACAATGATGTAACAAGCCAATCTCAGCTTATAAAACCCCAAATCGGTCAACCGTTCAATGAGAATAAATTACAATCATGTAACAAGCCATTATGAGCTCACAAATCACCGAATCGGTCAACCGTTCGATTAGAATTAGCTACAGTCATGTAACAAGACATTCTGAGCATACAAATCACTGAATCAGTCAGCTATTCGATGAGAATCAATTACAATCATGTAGCAGGCAATTCTAAGCTTACAAATCACCAAATCAGTCAACTGTTCGATGAGAATCAATTACAATCACATAACAAGCCATTCTTAGCTTACAAATCACCGAATCGGTCAACCGTTCGATGAGAATCAGCTACATTAATGTAACAAGCCATTCTGAGGTTACAAATTACCGAATCGGTCAACCATTCGATGAGAATCAATTACTATCATGTAACAAGCCATTCTGAGCTTACAAATCACCAAATCAGTCAACCATTCAATGAGAATCTTCTCCAATCAAGTAACAAGCCATTCTGAGCTTTCAAATTACCGAATCAGTCAACCGCTCGATGAGAATCAATTACAATCATCTAACAAGTTATTTTGAGCTTACAAATCACCAAATTGGTCAACTGTTCGATGAGAATCAACTACAATCATGTAACAAGCCATTCTGAGCTTACAAATAGCCTAATTGGTCAACCGTTCGATGAGAATGAGCTACAATCATGTAACAAGCTATTTTTAGCTTACAAATCACTGAATCGGTCAGCTGTTCGATGAGAATCATCTCCAATCACATAACAAGTGATTCTGAGCTTACAAATCACTAAATAAATCAACCGTTCTATCAGAATCAATTACAATCACGTAACAAGCCATTCTTAGCTTACAAATCATTGAATCGGTCAACTATTCGATGAGAATCAACTAACATCACGTAACAAACCATTCTTAGCTTACAAATCACTGAATCGGTCAACCATTCAATGAGAATCAGCTACAATAACGTAATAAGCAATTCTGAGCTTACAAATAGCCTAATCAGTCAACCAAATGATGAGAATCAGCTACAATCACGTAACAAGGCATTTTGAGCTTACAACTCACTGTATCGGTCAATCATTTGATGAGAATCATCTCCAAATACATAACAAGTGATTCTGAGCTTTGAAATCATTGCCTCGGTCAACCATTTGATGAGAATCAATTACAATCAAGTAACAAGCCATTCTTAGCTTACAAATTAACGAATCGGTCAACCGTTCGATGAGAATCAGCTACAATCATGTAAATGGCCTTTCTAAGCTTACAAGTCACCGAATCAGTCAACCATTCGATGAGAATCAGGTACAATCACGAAACAAGCCATTCTGAGGTTACATATAACTGAATCGGCCATTCAATGAGAATCAGCTACAATCACGTAACAAACCATTATGCACTTACAAATCATTGAATCGATCAATCGTCCGATGAGAATCAATTAAAATGACGTAACAAACCATTCTGAGCTTACAAGTCACCGAATCAGTCAATCGTTTGATGAGTATCAACTACTATCACATAACAGGCCATTCTGAGCTTACAAATCAACAAATCTATCAATCATTTGATGAGAATCAACTACAATCACCTAACAAGCCATTCTGAACTTACAAATCACCGAATTAGTCAACCGTTCGATGAAAATCAATTACAATAATGTAACAAGCCATTGTGAGCTTACAAATCACCAAATTGGTAAACCGTTCAATGAGAATTAGCTACAATCATGTAACAAGCCATTCTTAGCTTACAAATTATTGAATCGGTCAACCGTTTGATGAGAATTAGCTACAATCATGTAATAAGCCATTATGAGCTTACAAATCATCAAATCGATCAACCGTTCGATGAGAATCAATTACAATCACGTAACATGCCATTTTGAGCTTATAAATCACTGTATCGGTCAACCATTTGATGAGAATCATCTCCAATCATGTAACGAGCCATTCTAAGCTTACAAATCACTGAATCAGTCAACCATTCGATGGGAATCAATTATAATCACGTAACAAGCCATTCTGAGCTTACAAATCACCGAATTGGTTAACCGTTCGATGAGAATCAATTAAAATCATGTAACAAGCCATTCTGAGGTTACCAATCACCGAATCGGTCAACCGTTTGATGAGAATTAATTAAAATCACGTAACAAGCCATTTTGAGCTTACAAATCACCGAATCGGTCAACTGTTCAATGAGAATCAATTACAATCATGTAACAAGCCATTCTGAGTATACAAATCAACGAATCGATCAACCATTTTATGAGAAACATTTACAATCATGTAAGAAGCCATTTTGAGCTTACAAATAACCGAATCGGTCAACCATTCTATGCTTACAAATCATTCTATGCTTACAAATCATTGAATCGGTCTAACATTCAATGAGAATCAGCTATAATCACATGAAAACCCATTCTAAGATTACAAATCACCCAATTAGTCATCCATTCTATGAGAATCAATTAGAATCTTGTAACAAGCCATTTTGAGCTTACAAATCACCAAATCGGTCAACCATTTGATGAGAATCAATTACAATCATGTAACAATCGATTTTGAGCTTACAAATTACTGAATTGGTCAACCATTTGATAAGAATTGGCTACAATCATGTAAATGGCCATTCTGAGCTTACAAATCACCAAATCGGTCAACCGTTCGATGAGAATTAGCTACAATCACGTAACAAGCCATTCTAAGCTTACAAATCACTAAATTAGTCAACTATTCGATGAGAATCAGCTACAATCATGTAACAAGCCATTTTGACCTTACAAATCACTGAATCGGTCAACCGTTCTCTGAGAATTAGCTACAAACAAATAACAACCCATTTTGAACTTACAAATCATTGAATTGGTCAACCATTTGATGAGAATCAGCTACAACCACGTAATAAGCCATTCTGAGCTTACAAATCACCGAATCGGTCAACCGTTCGATGAAAATAAACTACAATCACGTAACAAGCCATTCTGAGCTTACAAATCACCGAATCAGTCAATCATTCGATGAGAATCAATTACAATCACATAACAAGCAATTATGAGCTTACAAATCACCAAATCGGTCAACCTTTCGATAAGAATCAATTACAATCATGTAAAAAGCCATTGTGAGCTTACAAATCACCGAATCGGTCAACTGTTCGATGAGAATTAGTTACAATCATGTAACAAGCCATTCTGAGCTTATAAATAACTGAATCAGTCAACTGTTTAATGAGAATCAGCTACCAGCACGCAACAATCCATTCTGAGCTTACAAATCACTGAATCGGTCAACCGTTCGATGAGAATCAATTACAATCATGTAACAAGCAATTCTTAGCATACAAATCACTGAATCGATCAACCGTTCAATGAGAATCAACTATAATCACGTAACAAAATATTCCTAGCTTACAGATCACCGAAACAGTTAACGGTTCGATGAGAATCAATTACAATCATGTAACAAGCCATTCTGAGCTTACAAATCACTGAATCGGTCAACCGTTTGATGAGAATCAATTACAATCACGTAACAAGCAATTCTTAGCTCACAAATCATTGAATCGATCAACGGTTCAATGAGAATCAATTACAATCATGTAAGAAGCCTTTCGTAGCTTACAAATCGCCGAAATGATCAACCGTTCAACAAGAATCATCTATAATCATCTAACATACCAATTCTGAGCTTACAAATCACCGAATCAGTCAATCGTTTGATGAGAATGAACTACAATCACGTAACAAGACATTATGAGCTTACAAATCACTGAATTGGTCAACCGTTCTTTGAGAATTAGCTACAAACATGTAACAACACATTTTGAGCTTACAAATCACTGAAAAGGTCAACCGTTCGATGAGAATCTATTGCAATCATGTAACAAGCCATTCTGAGCTTATAAATCACCGAATCAGTCAACCATTTGATGAGAATCATTTACAATCATGTAAGAAGCTATTCTGAGCTTACAAATCACAGAATCGGTCAAACATTCGATGAGAATCAGCTATAACCATGTAACAAGCCATTCTGAGCTTACAAATTACCGAATCGGTCAATTGTACGATGAGAATCAATTACAATCACGTAACAAGCCATTATGAGTTTACAAATCACCGAATCGGTCAACTGTTCAATGAGAATCAATTACAATCACATAACGAGCCATTATGAGCTTACAAATCACCAAATCAGTCAACCTTTCAATAAGAATCAATTACAATCACGTAACAAGCCATTGTGAGCTTACAAATCACTGAATCGGTCAATCGTTTGATGAGAATTAGTTACAATCACATAAAAAGCCATTTTGAGCTTAAAAATCACTGAATGGGTCAACCATTCGATGAGAATCAGCTACAATCATGTAACAAGCCATTTTGTTCTTACAAATAATTGAATCGGTCAACCATTCGATGAGAATCACCTACAATTATGTAACAAGCCATTCTGAGCTTACAAACCACCGAATCGGTCAACCGTTCGATGAGAATCAATTACAATCATGTAACAAGCCATTTTGAGTTTACAAATCATCAAATCATTCAAACATTCGATGAGAATCAGCTACAATCATGTAACAAGCCATTCTTAGCTTACAAATAAATGAATCGGTCAACTGTTGGATGAGAATCAGCTACAGTCACGTAACAAGCCATTCTGAGCTTACAAGTCACTGAATTGGTCAACCATTCGATGAGAATCAACTACAATCACGTAAATAGCCATTCTGAGATTAAAAATCACTGAATTGGTCAACCGTTCGATGAGAATCAATTGCAATCATGTACCAAGCCATTCTGAGCTTACAGATCATCGAATCGGTCAACTGTTTGATGAGAATTATTTACAATCATGTAAGAAGCTATTCTGACCTTACGAATCTTTGAATCAATCAACTGTTCGATGAGAATTAATTACAATCATGTAACAAGCCATTTTGAGCATACAAATCAGTGAATCGATCAACCATTTGATGAGAATCATATACAATTAGGTAAGAAGCCATTCTGAGTTTACAAATCATTGAATCAGACAACTGTTTGACGAGAATCAACTACAATCACGTAACAAGTCATTATGAGCTTAAGCTCATAACGACTTGTTACATGATTGTAATTGATTCTCATCGAGCAGTTGACCGATTTGGTGATTTGTAAGCTCATAATGGCTTCTTATGTGATTGTAATTGATACTCATCGAACAATTGACCTATTCAGTGATTTGTAAGCTCAGAATAGCTTGTTACATGATTGTAATTGATTCTCATTGAATGGTTGATCGATTCGGTGATTTCTAAGCTCACAATGGCTTGTTACATGATTGTAGCTTATTCTCATCGAACGATTGACTGATTCAATGATTTGTAAGCTCAAAATTATTTGTTACATGATTCTAGCTGATTCTCATCCAACAGTTGACCAATTCGGTAATTTGTAAGCTCAGAATTGCTTTTAACATGATTGTAGTTGATTCTCATGGAATGGTTCACCGATTTAGTAATTCGTAAGCACAGAACGGTTGACCGATTCGGTGATTTGTAAGCTCAGAATGGGTTGTTACATGATTGTAATTGATTCTCATCGAACGGTTCACTGTTTCATTGATTTGTAAGCTTAGAATGGCTTAGTACGTGATTGTAGTTTATTCTCATCAAAAGGTTGATCGATTCATTTATTTGTAAGCTCAGAATAGCTTGTTACTTGATTATAGCTGATTCTCATCGAACGGTTGACCGATTGGGTGATTTGTAAGCTCAAAATGGCTTGTTACGTGATTGTAGCTGATTCTCATCGAACGGTTGACCAATTTGGTGATTTGTAAGTTGAGAATGGCTTGTTACATGATTGTAATTGATTCTCATTGAACGGTTGACCAATTCTGTGATTTGTAAGACCAGAATGGCTTGTTACATGATTGTAGTTGATTCTTATCGAATGGGTTACCAATTAGGTGATTTGTAAGCTCAGAATGTCTTATTACGTGATTGTAATTGGTTCTCATCAAATGGTTGACCGATTCAGTGATTTGTATGCTCAGAATGGCATGTTACGTGATTGGAGATGATTCCCATCGAACGGTTGACCAATTCGGTGATTTATAAGCTTAGAATGGCTTGTTATGCGATTGTAATTTTTTCTTATCGAACGGTTGACCGATTTGATGATTTGTAAGATCAGAATGGATTGTTATGTGATTGTAATTGATTGTCATTGAACAGTTGACCGATTTGGTAATTTGTAAGCTTAGAATTGCTTGTTAGGTGATTGTGATTGATTCTCATCAAACGGTTGCCTGATTCGATGGTTTTTAAGCTTAGAATGGCTTGTTACGTGATTGTAAATGATTCTCATCGAATGGTTGACTAATTTGGTGATTTGTAAGCTCAACATGACTTGTTATTTGATTATATCTTATTCTGAATGAACGGTGGACCGATTCGGTGATTTGTAAGCTCAAAATGGTTTGATACATCATTGTAATTAATTCTTATCGAATGGTTGACCAATTCAGTGATTTGTAAGCTCAGAATGGCATGTTATGTGATTGTAATTTATTCTCATCAAACGGTTGACCGATTCAGTGATTTGTAAGCTCAAAATGGCTTGGTACGTGATTGTACCTGATTCTCATGAAACGGTTGACCCATTAAGTGATTTGTAAGCTCAGAATGGCTTCTTACATGATTGTAATTGATTCTCATCGAACGATTGACCGATTTGGTTATTTGTACACTGAGAATGGCTTGTTACATGATTGTAATTGATGCTCATCGAATGGTTGACCAATTCGGTGATTTGTAAGCTCAGAATGGCTTATTCGGTGGTTGTAGATGATTCTCATCGAACGGTTGACCAATTCGGTGACTTGTAAGCTCACAATGGTTTGTTACGTGATTGTAATTGATTCTCATCGAGGGGTTCACCAATTTGGTGATTTATGAGCTCAGAATGGCTTGTTACGTGATTGTAAATTATTCTCATCGAACGGTTGACCAATTCAGTGATTTGTAAGTTTAAAATGGCTTGTTACGTGATTGTAGCTAATTCTCATTGAATGGTTGACCGATTCAATCATTTGTAAGCTTAGAATGGCTTGTTACATGATTGTAGTTGATTCTCATTGAACGGTTGACCAATTCGGTGATTTGTAAGCTTAGAATGGCTTGCTACATGATTTTAGCTGATTCTCATCAAACGATTGACCGATTCAATTATTTGTAAGCTCAAAATGGCTTGTTAGATGATTGCAATTGATTCTCATCAAATAGTTGACTGATTCAGTTGTTTGTAAGCCCAGAATGGCTTGTTACATGATTGTAACTGATTCTCATCATACAATTGACCGATTCGATGATTTGTAAGCTCAAAATGGCTTCTTACGTGAATGGAGATGATTCTCAACAAATGGTTGACCGATTTGGTGATTTGTAAGCTTAGAATGGCTTGTTATGGTATTGTAATTGATTCTCATCGAATGGTTAACTAATTCGGTGATTTGTAAGCTCAGAATGGCTTGTTACATGATTGTATTTGATTCTCATTGAACAGTTGACCGATTCGGTGATTTGTAAGCTAAGAATGACTTTTTACATGATTCTAATTAATTCTCATCAAACAGTTGACCAATTTGATGATTTGTAAGCTTAGAATGGCTTGTTACATGATTTTAGCTGATTCTCATCGAACTGTTGACCGATTCAATAATTTTGAAGTTTAGAATGGCTTGTTACATAAATGTAATTGATTCTCATCGAACGGTTGACTGATTCGGTTATTCAAAAGCTCAGAATGGCTTGTTGCATGATTGTAATTGATTCTCATCGAACGGCTGTCGGATTCAGTGATTTGTAAGTTGTTATACACTGAATTTGCACCCTTAGTTCAAGCTCTCGTAGTCTTGATAACTTAGTATAACAAGGGAATCATCTCAAGGTTGTGGGAGCTTTTGCTAACCGAGATGAGACCTCCAGGTTCTAGGCTGGTTCCTCTTGGATAGTCACCCTGATTTTCTCTTAAACAGGAAAGTAAACTTGAGGGGAAAAGGGATAGAAGGAATGCATGAAAGGGAAATGACAGGAAGAAAATCTATCCTATTAGGTGATGCACCAAACTTGGGTTTGGATCTCAGCACAGAGGGATGAAATCAATGAGAGGCTTAGTTCTGGGAGATCATAGTTTACTGAATAGGCTTGCATAAGTATTTCATAAGAGGGCCTAAAACTAGACACAAATTATGACCTGCAGGCAGACATTCTCTTCAGCAAAAAGGCACAGGAATGAGACAGAATGATAGGGGATGAACTATACCCACAACCTCAATCCAATCAGATCAATCACAGTAGTGCACGAATAAGCTGAAAGTAAAGGGGATCAGGAAAACTAAGTATCACTAAAAGCATTCATAAACTTTGATCCAATAAGAGATAATTCACATAAGAAGGCATGAGGATAGGAAAAATGTCACAGAATGCTTTACAATATCTGAACAATCAATGAAAATTACAATTGCAGAAAGCCAAAGGGCAAAAAAATTGCCACAAATCACTTTGACAAGAAAGAAAATTTCCTTTTACAATTGCCAATTCTGAGCACTACAGGCTCCAAAAAAGAATATATACATCCCTCAACTGCACCCAGGCAGGAGTAAAAAAAAATTAACCAAGGTTATACAGATAGGCATAAAATAACCCACCCTAAAACTAGTCGTGTCTGATCATAAATACTTCTGTGAATATCATGGCCGATCAGATATTTTGTTTGCGTGCCCATCCCTATACCACAATCAACCTACAGACCAAAGACCTAGATCCATCTACCTTTATGCAAGCCCATTCTGTCATGAATGCTCAAAATCCGATCAGATCTTGGAAAGGACTCAAAATGGCACCTAAAAATCCTCTACCAATTCTCCCAACTGAAACCGCCTCCAAAGTCATCAATTCTCGGCTACCCACACTTTGCAAATGCTCACCTTGGAAGAAAAACCCATGAAAAATGGTTGCATGGCTTAAAAACATCACTGGTCACATGATTGCATGAGCTAAAAGAGCCTCATGCGATCATGTGACAACCTTCTTTGAAACTGCCACCGCCTTGCCATGAAAATGACACCTTGGGCCCCCGCAAAATCTGCTACCTCAGCATCCCTATGAAAAGGGCATCAGTCACACGATCGCATGAGGCCGAAAGGCTTTCATGCAATCATGCGACAAGTCTTTAATAATCTACCTCCACACAAGATGCCTCAGGCCCGCAAGATTGCACTGCAAACTAACCCCGGCTCTACCTTGGGTTCAAATTTCCCTTTAGTCACCGAAACGCTTGTTTCCTTCTTAACCCCGGGTCAGATCCAGTGACCACGCGAAAACCGTTGATCTTTGCTAATCCGACGGCAGTCGTCGAGTCACTTAAAACTTTTGGCATATTTCCCTCCATCAGGAGATTACCCGACTAAAGGAAATCTCACAATCGCCAAATAGGAAGAATATTCTTTCTTTTATTTCAAGATTGCCCGACCGAATAGAGAACCAGGCCCACCTCCAACTGCTCAACCATGCAAAGCATGCCAAACCCTGAGCCTGGTATTGCTACGTCAGAAAACACCTCAGCACCCCAGCCAGACCCACAGTAGTACCGCTCGAAAAACTACAGAGAATCTGACAGTGGTCGCATGATCGCATGGGATCGGAAGATCCCATGCGAACATACGACCACTGTAGATTTTGAATCTATGGGGCCCATGTTACTGGGCCCGCAAGAACCTCCACCGAAGTCAAAGCCTCCAACTGCGCAACCACGCAAAGCCCAGAACTACCACCTCCAGACTCCATCGGACGGTTGTCGCATGATCGCATGGGATCGAAAAATCCCATGCGAACATGCGACCACCATTGATCTTCATCACACTTGCGCCGGTGCAGAGACTTCGGGCCCCACTAACTGCCCGTCGTAGTTGAACCACCACTACCGAAACTGCTAACGGTTTGTCGCATGGTCGCATAGGCTCAGAAGAGCCCATGTGATCATGCTACCAACTGTAAAGTGTTAGTCACCGACCGCTGCCGGCACCGTGGCTTGATCGCTTACCGCTTGGAGATATCACATCAATGGTTGTCGTATGACCTCATGGGATCGAGAGATCCCATGCGATCATGCGAGAACCGTTGGATCCTTGCTACACTGGCACAATCTTAGGCACTGGGACCCACCGCATCGGAGTTGCACACTTAGGGTCAAAACACAGAGGATGCCGAAAATACAGAGGGTTTTCGAGCAAAGGCTGAAAACACACTGAATTTTCAGAGCGGAGAAGTTGAAAACGCACCAAACTTTCAGACAAAAGGCAGAAAACATTCCGAGCCTGTAGAGAGGATGTCGAAAACACATTGGGTTTTTGACACTTTGAGCATTTCTTTGGAAAATAGGAACTGTGGCCAAAAATGAAAGACAAGGAATTTTGGCCAACATAAGCTCAGAATGGCTTGTTATGTGATTGTAATTGATTCTGATTGAATGGTTCACCGATTCAGTGATTTGTAAGGTTAGAATGGCTTGTTACATGATTGTTATTGATTGTCATTGAATGGTTGACCGATTCGATGATTTGTAGTCTCAGAATGGCTTGTTACGTGATTGATTGAAATTTATTCTCATCAAACAATTGACCATTTTGGTGATTTGTAAGCTCCGAATGGCTTGTTATGTGATTGTAGCTGATTCTCATAGAATGGTTGACCAATTCGGTGATTTGTAAGCTCACAATGGCTTATTATGTGATTGTAACTGTTTCTCATCCAATGGTTGACCTATTCAATGATTTTTAAGGTCAGAATGGCTTGTTACGTGATTGCAATTGATTCTCATCGAACGGTTGATTGATTCGGTGATTTGTAAGCTCAGAACGGCTTGTTACATGATTGTAATTTATTCTCATCAAATGGTTGACCGATTCAGTGATTTGTAAGCTCAGAATGGCTTGTTACGTGATTGTAATTGATTCTCATTGAACGGTTGACCAATTTGATGATTTGTAAGCTTAGAATCGCTTGTTATGTGATTGTAGCTGATTCTCATCAAATAGTTGACCGATTTAGTGATTTGTAAGCTCAAAATGGCTTGTTACATGAATGTAGCTGATTCTCATAGAATTGTTCACCGGTTCAGTGATTTGTAAGCTAAGACTAGCTTGTTACATGATTGTAATTGATTCTCAATGAATGGTTGACTGATTTGGAGATTTGTAAGCTCAAAATAGATTGTTACATGATTATAATTGATTTTTATCAAACAGTTGACCGATTCAGTGGTTTGTAAGCTCAGAATTGCTTGTTACATGATTGTAGTTGATTCTCATCAAACGATTGACCAATTCAGTGATTTGTAAGCTCAAAATGGCTTGTTACATCATTGTAGCTTATTCTCATCGAATAGTTGACCGATTCGGTAATTTGTAAGCTTAAAATGGCTTGTTACGTGATTGCAATTGATTCTCATCAAATCATTGACCGTTTCGGTGATTTGCAAGTGAAAAATAGTTTTTTACATGTAATACCTCTCCTATGGTGATACTTAGACTTTTCTGATTTGGACATTTTTATTATGATGGTCAGGACTATACATTTACATTTATGTTTTGTGAATGATGATATGATGGATATGCTCATTTATGGTTATCATTTATACGTTTATGAGATTAGAAAACCATCTATTTTTATATGTTTTATGGATCTAACCCAATGATTTGAATCTAACCATTATCATGATGTTTTATGTTTCATGGATATGTGTCGGACGTGTTTTCATGACTCAAGACGAAGTCATAGTTACTCACTTAGTTGAGGTCCACACGATGTATCGATCCTGGTCATCTGCTTGCATATATCAAATTTTTAGATCCATATATATATATATATATATATATATATATATATATATATATATACATATACATATACATATACATATACATATACATATACATATACATATACATATACATATACATATACATATACATATACATATACATATGTATATGTATATGTATATGTGTGTGTGTATATATATATATATATATATGTATATGTATATGTATATGTGTGTGTGTGTGTGTGTGTATATATATATATATATATATATATATGTATGTATGTATGTATGTATATATATATATGTATCTCTTCTTGGTGATGCAAGATTGTAGGTACTGGGTATCATCTCCACCTGGCTTCACAGGTCTGAGCGATCTCTCAAAATCCTCGATCGTTGTTGTTGTTACGGAGATATAACCAGATTCCACAGGAAGAAACTTCACCTTTGATCCTTTTATCCTTAGGTGGGAAGTGCCGAGTCAGTCCCTTGTGTGGATATTTTATGTGATCTCTCAGTTTACTAGTTTTGTGGGTCTTGTAGTTAGTTTCTTATCTTTTGTATTCATTGTGAATGAAGTTTTGAGTATAGTGGTTCTAGTTGTCTTTATGGTACGTTCAATTCTATTAGTAAATTATTGATGTGAATTTGAAGGTATGATTTAGTAATTTATCTTTATTATTAGCTACTTATGTACTAGAAGATCTTGTTAGGAATGAGTTAGTATGTGATTGAAATATGTGATTTTAATATCAATAATAATAAAGAATTCTATGGTATTATCTTTATAATATCCATAATAACAAAATGCCTATGGCAATAAAAAAAATATAATAAATATTTTTAATAATAGTGGTATGTTTCACCTTGTATATATATCACTATTGCATTTTGTAAAGAATATGGATTAAGTGTGTAAATAATAACATGCTTCATAATAATAATATTATGTTTGCAATAATATTTATAATAATAATAATAATAATATATGTACACATAGGCATATGGGTGCACACATATGCATATGCATACATATATTTATATAATTATTGGTGAGTAAGTAATTATTACATTCTATTAATGAATAATTAGATCAGTTAATGATATGGTTGTAAATAATAATTATTATTATTAACTTCCCTAAAGTAAAGGAAACATAAATTTGATTACGGTAATAGATTATAGTTTTATTAAAAAATTTATTTATCCCTTTACGGGAATGGTTTTACAAACTGTATTGTTAACAGATAACCAGTGGATAGTTGCATCGGTTGGAGTACCTATGCAACTACTCCCCAATCTATATACAGGAAAGACTTCCTGTGTGAGAGAGAGTTAGAGGAGAGTTGTTTCGAGAAGAAGATAACAAGATTAGTATTATGCTGGTAGGAATATTGTATTTGTGAGGAGAGAAATTCATCATTCTCTGAGAGTGGCATTTGGTTATTTCTGGAAGAGGTTGGAGATTGCACCCAGGAGGATTTGAAGGAGTGCTGAAAGGGTTGAGAGGATTGGATTGGTCTTCATCAACCGAATCTCCACAGGACTCCAGGTTGGAATTCATTCTAAGAGTTATCTCTCCTTTGTGATATGAAAAGATGAAAATCTAGTTAAATGTTTCTTTGTATATTCGTTATTGATATAAATTACAGAATGCTATGTTTTATATATATCATTGTCCCTGTATTAGTGATTTGAAGAGTAGAAACATGTTGAATGGATTTATTTCCTGTATTGAGTATAAACAAATATTTATGCATTTATAGGAGGTTGTAGGGTCCTTAGCATTCTCCTTGTATTTCCCCTCTTATCCAGAATGTCCATGAGTTCTTTGAGACTTTAGAACTTCTGTTTCAAACCTATAGTTTCATATTTTTCTTTGCACCACTTTTCTTTGCCCAGATCTAGAACAAATATGTTGGATAGATAGGATGGATTGATGGGCCGTTTCTGAAGGGAAACTGGGAGATCTCGAATGGGTCATGCTCAGATTAGGAAACCCTAGTCCCCATAATGCCCAGTTTTACCTGCAAGCCAAAGTTGATAGTCGTATTTGGTAGTTTCTGGCAATCAGTCAGTGGTGACCGAGTAAGTCAGTGATGACCGAGTAAGCTAGTGATGACCAAGCAAGTCAGTGATGACCGAGTAAGCTAGTGATGACCGAGTAAGTCAGTGATGACCGAGTAAGTCAGTGATGACCGAGTAAGTCAATGGTGACCGAGTAAGTCAGTGATGACTGAGTAAGTTAGTGATGACCGAGCAAGTTAGTGGTGACCGAGTAAGTTAGTGGTGACCGAGTAACCAGTGTGAACTGAGCAGATTAGTGTTAACCAATGAAAATAGGATTCGGGCTTTATACAATTAAAACATTTAAGTATAAAGGGTTTAGGTACCTTTTGGATTGATTGGGATACGTTTCAACTTCCTAGGAGTTAAGTTGTAACTTTTAATTTTTAGATTTTTAATAAAATCAGACTTAGTCAAATTTCAGGCTTAGTCAAATATCAGGCTTAGAATGAAGTTCATGGAACATTATCTTTTGTTATATGGAACTTTGAGTAAATCGTAAATGTGTTCATTCCTTGTTTGGTAGAGGTTATGTTCAGTGTGTTTGGATGCCTTAATAGGGTTAGGATGTGTGTAGGAAGCAGTTTAGGGTTTAGGGTTGTCTAAGAAGATCGGGACCATTCTAAACATCCTTAAACATTCCTAATTTCCCCTTAAACATCTATAAATTATCTTATTATTTCTACTCTTTGATGCAGTCTTACAAAAGTGTTTATGATATGTTTTTACTGTGTATGATGTGGTTGCGATATGTGGGTTAAGGGTAGAAAACCTAACGACACCTAGTGAGTGGCTCTCAGTGCGGGGCCGAGGCCCTAAGTGGCTAGTACCAGAATAACTGACTAAAGAGTTATTTTAACAAGTGGTAATTTAATTAAAACTTATGGGAATGGGTTCAAACATGTAAAAAGATTAAATGTGCCTCACCCATGCCATTAGTGCTAGTAAAGGCTATGGATGGGAGTGGGAGAAGGTGCCTATGTGTAGGTACGATCAAATGGCACTTGTCTGTATGAAAGGCATTCAGTTCCGCATGTGCCTACTTGGGGGCCGGGGCCCGGAGTGGCTAGTACCAGAACAACCCAAGGGGTGAGGGCTATGCAATGACACTCACTTAGGTTGTTGCTTAGAGTTTCTACCAAGCCTTAGAACTTGTTTGGGGAAAGATTTATACTTGGGCTTTCTTTTCATTTGTTATTTGGGAAAGGTAACCCAACCCTAGGTTTGGCCTAGCTATTCCTTCTTTGTGGACCCTGGTGTTTATCTCCTAGCATGGGGGAGTGGGCCTTTGGGTGTCCACATGGTTGGGTGGTAAACATTTTATCGAGGTATCTTTTGTGGATGCAGTGTTGAAGATTCATGCTTGCTTATGTACCAATTTTTGAAGAATAAAGGCTTTGTAATTATCTTTCATGATGTAAAGTTATTGTTACCTCCCGAGTGGAGATGAATGTAATGTAATCATTGATGTAATTCAAAATGATGTATTTGAAATGGGTAGACTTAGGAAAAAGGGAAAAAGGGGATGTGAACTTTATGTATAAGATGTATGTTGGAAAAGAAAATGATTTTTAGTTAAGTAGTATGATTTTAATTAGTGATGATTCAAGGAAAGGCTATTGAAGAACAAATATATTATTTGCAATGTATCAAATGATTTAGATGGTTCTATTTGATTTAAAGGTTATATTGTTCATAAAGAATACTTAAGAATATAGATGATTTTAAATGGAAAATTGAAATGAAAGTACTATGTAGTTCTTAATAAAGAATCTTATAGTGATATGATGTAATTTGCTTTGAGAACTATATCTTGTTGTTAGTTTACTTAATGGACTTAATGAATCATGCATTAGATGGAAGGGAACCTTGGGAGGAAACTAAGTTTAAGTTTTGTTCATATAATTATTTTAAAAATTCAAAATTTTTCATAAATCATTGCTTAGGTTTTTCTTTTATAAAGAGAATCTTTGTTCTCTTCCCCGGTTCCCTTGCGGGGCATGACATTATGTGATTATAGCTTATTCTCATCGAACGGTTGACTGATTTAGTGATTTGTAAGCTCGGAATGGCTTGTTACGTCATTGTAGCTGATTCTCATCGAACGGTTGACCGATTTGTTAATTTCTAAGCTCAAAATGGCTTGTTACGTGATTGCAATTGATTCTCATCAAATGGTTGACCATTTCGGTGATTTGTAAGCAAAAAATGGTTTTTTAAGTGATTATAACTTATTTTCATCGAACGATTGACCGATTCATTGATTTGTAAGCTCAGAATGGCTTGTTACGTGATTGTAGCTAATTCTCATCAAACAGTTGACCGATTCGGTGATTTGTAATGTAAGAATGGCTTGTTAGGTGATTGTAATTGATTCTCATCGAATTGTTGACCAATTCATTGATTGTAAACTCATAATGACTTGTTACGTGATTGGAGATGACTCTCATCGAACGGTTGACCGATTTGGTGATTTGTAAGCTTAGAATGGCTTCTAACGTGATTGTAATTGATTCTCATCAAACAGTTGACCGATTCGGTGATTTGTAAGCTCAGAATGGCTTGTTCAAGATTGTAACTAATTCTCATTGAATGATTGACTGATTCGATGATTTGTAAGCTTAGAATCGCTTGTTATGTGATTGTAATTGATTCTCATCAAACGGTTGACCGATTCGGTGATTTATAAGAAAAGATTGGCTTGTTACATGACTGTAGCTGATTCTCATCGAACGGTTGACCGATTTGGTAATTTGTAAGCTCAGAATGGCTTGTTACATGATTGTAGCTGATTTCCATCAAATAATTGACTGATTCGATGATTTGTAAGCTCAGAATGGCTTGTTATGTGATTGTAGTTGATTCTCATCGAATGGTTGACCGATTTGGTGATTTGTAAGCTCATAATGTCTTGCTGCATAATGGAAATTTATTATAATAAAATAGTTGACTGATTAGGTGATTTGTAAGCTCAGAATGGCCTATTACATGATTATAATTGATTCTCATCAAACAGTTGACCGATTCGATGATTTGTAAGCTCAAAATGGCTTGTTACGTGATTGTAGCTGATTCTCATTGAATGGTTGACCGATTCGGTAATTTCTAAGGTCATAATGGCTTGTCACATTATTATAGCTTATTTTGATGGAACAGTTGATTGATTTAGTAATTTGTAAGCTCATAATGGTTTGTTACGTGATTGTAATTGATTATCATCGACTGGTTGACCTATTTGGTGATTTGTAAGCTCAGAATGGCTTGTTACGTGATTGTAATTAATTCTTATTGAACAGTTAATCGATTTGGTGATTTGTAAGCTCAGAATGACTTCTTATGTGATTGTAATTGAGTCTCATTGAATGGTTGATCAATTCAATGATTTGTAAGCTTAGAATGGCTTGTAAAGTTATTGTAATTGATTCTCATCAAACGGTTGACCGATTCAGTGATTTGTAAGCTCAGAATGGCTTGTTACATGATTGGAGATCATTCTCATCGAACGATTGACTGATTCAGTGATTTTTAATCTCAAAAAGTGTTTTTACGTGATTGTAATTGATTCTCATGAAACGGTTTACCGATTCAGTGATTTGTAATCTCATAATGTCTTGTTAGGTGACTGTAATTGATTCTCATAGAACGGTTTACCGATTCGGTGATTTGTAAGCTCATTATGGCTTGTTACGTGATTATAATTGATTCTCATCGAACAGTTGACTGATTCAGTGATTTTTCAGCTCAGAATGGCTTGTTACGTGATTGTAACTGATTCTCATCGAATGGTTGACTGATTCAGAGATTTGTAAGCTAAGAATGGCTTGTTACGTAATGGTAATTGATTATCATCGAATGATTCACCGATTCAGTGATTTGTAAGCTCAGAATGACTTGTTATGTGATTGTAGCTAATTCTCATCGAATGGTTCACCGATTTGGTGATTTGTAAGCTCAGAATGGCTTGTTATGTAATTGGAGATGATTCTCATCAAATGGTTGACCGATTTGGTGATTTGTCAGCTCAGAATGGCTTGTTAGATGATTTAAATTAATTCTAATTGAACGGTTGACCGATTCATTGATTTGTAAGCTCAGAATCGCTTCTTAAGTGATTGTAATTAATTCTCATCGAATTGTTGACAGATTCGATGATTTGTAAGCTCAGAATGGCTTGTTACATGATTACAATTGATTCTCATCGAACGGTTGATTGTTTCACTGATTTGTAAGCTTAGAATGGCTTGTTACATGATTGTAGCTGATTCGCATTGAACAGTTGTCTGATTTGGTGATTTGTAAGCTTAGAATGGCTTGTTACGTGATTGTAATTGATTCTCATCGAATGGTTGACTGATTCTGTGCTTTGTAAGCTTAGATTGGGTTGTTACATGATTGTAGCTGATTCTCATAGAACGGTTGATCGATTCCTTGATTTGTAAGCTCAGAATGGCTTGTTACGTGATTGTAGCTGATTCTCATCGAACGGATGACCAATTTGGTGATTTGTAAACTCAAAATGATTTGTTAAGTGATTGTAGTTGATTCTCATCGAACAGTTGATCGATTTGGTGATTTGTAAGCTCAGAATGGATTTTTACATGATTGTAATTGATTCTCATTGAATGGTTGATTGATTCGGTGATTTGTAAGCTCAAAATGGTTGGTTACGTGATTGTAGCTAATTCTCATCGACCGGTTTACCAATTCAATGATTTGTAAGCTCAGAATGTCTTGTTACGTCATTGTAATTGATTCTCATTGAACGGTTGATCGATTTAGTGATTTGTAAGCTCAGAATGGCTTGTTACAAGATTGGAGATGATTCTCATCGAACGGTTGACCAATTCAGTTATTTGTAAGCTCAGAATGGCTTGTTATGTGATTGTAATTGATTCTCATCGAACGGTTGACTGATTCGATGATTTATAAGCTCACAATGGATTGTTATGTGATTGTAATTGATTCTCATTGAACGGTTGACTGATTTGGTGATTTCTAAGCCTATAATGGATTGTTACGTGATTATAATTGATTCTCATCGAATGGTTGACCGATTCGGTGATTTGTAAGCTTAGCATGGCTTATTATGTGATTGTAGCATATTCTCAACAAACGGTCAACAGATTCAGTGATTTGTAACCTCAGAATGGCTTGTTACATAATTGTAGCTGATTATCATAGAATAGTTGACTGATTCGGTGATTTCTAAGCTTAGAATGGCATCTTACGTGATTGTAGCTGATTCCCATCAAACGGTTGACTGATTCGGTGATTTGTAAGCTCAGAATGGCTTGTTACATGATTGTAGCTAATTCTCAAAGAATGGTTGACCAATTTGTTGATTTGTAAGCTCAGAATGGGTTGTTACATTATTGTAGCTTATTATCATAGAACGGTTGAAAGATTCGGTGATTTCTAAGCTTAAAATGGCTTGTTAGGTGATTGTAGCTAATTCCCATCAAATGGTTGACCAATTTGGTGATTTGTAAGCTCAGAATGGCTTGTGACATGATTGTAGCTAATTCTAATCGAACAGTTGACCGATTCAGTGATTTGTAAGCTCAAAATGGCTTGTTAGGTGATTGTATCTGATTCTCATCGAATGGTTGAATGATTCGGTGATTTGTAAGCTTAGAATGGCTTGTTACATGATTGTAGCTATTGTCATCGAATGGTTGACTGACTCAGTGATTTGTAACTTCAGAATGGCTTGTTACATAATTGTAATTGATTATCATTGAAAGGTTGATCGATTCGGTGACTTGTAAGCTAAGAATGGCTTATTACGTGATGTAATTAATTCTCATCAAATGGTTGACTGATTCAATGATTTGTAAGCTCAGAATGGCTTGTTACGTGATGGATTCGATGATTTGTAAGCTCAGAATGGCTTGTTACATGATTGTAGTTGATTCTCATCGAACAGTTGACCAATTCGGTCATTTGTAAGCTCAAAATAGCTTGCTACGTGATTGTAGCTTATTCTCATCAAATGATTAACTGATTTGGTAATTTGAAAGCTCAAAATGACTTGTTAGATGATTGCAATTGATTCTCATTGAACGGTTTACTGTTTCGGTGATTTGTACACTCATAATGGCTTGTTACGTGATTGTAATTAATTCTCATTGATTGATTGATTTGATGATTGCTAAGCTCAGAATGGCTTGTTACATGATTGTAATTGATTCTCATTGAATGGTTGACCGATTCGATTATTTGTAAGCTCAGAATGGCTTGTTACGTGATTGCAATTGATTCTCATCCAATTGTTGACCGATTTGGTTGTTTGTAAGCTCAGGATGGCTTGTTACATGATTGTAATTACTTCTCATTGAATGGTTGACCAATTCAATGATTTGTAAGCTCAAAATGGCTTCTTACTTGAAGTAGATGATTCTCAATGAATGGTTGACCAATTCGGAGATTTGTAAGTTCAGAATGACTTGTTACGTGATTGTAATTGATTCTCATCAAATGGTTGACCAATTCGGTGATTTGTAAGCTTAGAATAGCTTGTTACATGATTGTAGCTGATTCGCATCAAATCATTGACTGATTCAATGATTTGTAAGCCTAGAATAGCTTGTTACATGATTCTAATTGATTCTCATTGAACGGTTGACCGATTCGGTGATTTGTAAGCTCATAATGGCTTGTTACGTGATTCTAATTGATTCTCATCGTATGGTTGTTAGATTTGGTGATTTGTAAGCTCAGAATGGCTTGTGATATGATTGTAATTTATTCTAATTAAATAGTTGACTGATTCAATAATTTGTAAGATCAGAATAGCTTATTACATGATTGTAATTGATTCCCATCAAACGGTTGACCGATTCGGTGATTTGTAAGATCAGAATGCCTTGTTACGTTGTAGCTGATTCTCATCAAACGACTAACCAATTTGGTGATTTTTAATCTCACAATGGCTTGTTACGTGATTGTAAGTGATTCTCATCGAATGGTTGACCGATTCGGTGATTTGTAATCTCAGAATGGCTTGTTACATGATTGGAGATGATTCTCATCGAACGGTTGACCGATTCTATGATTTGTAAGCTCATAATTACTTGTTATGTGATTGTAGTTGATTCTCATCGAACGGTTGACTGAATCGGTGATTTGTATGTTCAGAATGGCTTGTTATGTGATTGTAATTGATTCGCATCGAACGGTTGACTGATTCAGAGATTTGTAAGCTCAGAATGCCTTGTTACGTGATTGGAGATGATTCTCATTGAACGGTTGACAGATTTCATGATTTCTAAGCTAAGAATGAGTTGTTACATCATTGTAATTGATTCTCATCGAAGGGTTGACCGATTTAGTGATTTGTAAGCTCAAAATAGGTTGTTACATGATTGTAATTGATTTTCATCAAACGATTGACCGATTTAGTGATTTGTAAGGTAAGAATGGCTTGTTACATGATTGTAGCTGATTCTCATTGAACAATTGACTAATTCAATGATTTGTAAGCTCAAAATGCCTTGTTACGTTCTAGCTAATTCTCATCGAATACTTGATCGATTCTATGAATTGTTAGCTCAGAATGGCTTGTTACATGATTGTAATTAATTCTCATCGAACGGTTGACGAATTCAATGACTTGTAAGCTCACAATGGCTAGTTTAGTGATTGTAACTGATTCTCATCAAGCAGTTGACCAATTTGGTGATTTGTAAGCTCAGAATGGCTTGTGACATGATTGGAGATGATTTTCATCGAACGATTGACCGATTCAGTGATTTATAAGCTCAGAATGACTTGTTACATGATTTTAGCTGATTCTTATTGAACGGTTGACCGATTCAGTGATTTGTAAGCTCAGAATGGCTTGTTACATGATTGTAGTTGATTCTCATCGAACGGTTGACCAATTCGATGATTTGTAAGCTCAAAATGGCTTGTTAAATGATTGTAGTTGATTCTCATCAAACGGTTGACTGATTAGGTGATTAGTAAGCTCAGAATAGATTTTTACATAATTGTAGCTGATTCTCATTCAATTGTTGATCGATTCGGTGATTTGTAAGCTCATAATGGCTTGTTATGTGATTGTAATTGATTCTCATCAAATAGTTGACCGATTCGGTGATTTGTAAGCTTAGAATGGCTTGTTACATGATTGGAGATAATTCTCATGGAATGGTTGATGGATTCGATGATTTATAACCTCAGAATGGCATGTTATGTGATTGTAGCTGATTCTCATCGAACGATTGACCGATTTAGTGATTTGTTAGCTCAAAATGGCTTGTTACATGATTATAATTGATTCTCATCGAATAATTTACTATTTTGGTGATTTGTACACTCATAATGGCTTGTTACGTGATCGTAATTAATTCTCATTGATTGATTGATTCGGTGATTAGTAAGCTCAGAATGGCTTGTTACATGATTGTAATTGATTCTCATCGAATGGTTGACCGATTCGGTTATTTGTAAGCTCAGAATGGCTTGTTACGTGATTGCAATTGATTCTCATCAAATGGTTGACCGATTCGGTTGTTTGTAAGCTCAGAATGGCCTGTTACTTGATTGTAATTGATTCTCATCGAACGGTTGACCAATTCGATGATTTGTAAGCTCAAAATAGCTTCTTATGTGAAGGAGATGATTCTCAATGAATGGTTGACTGATTTGGTGATTTGTAAGTTCAGAATGACTTGTTATGCAATTGTAATTGATTCTCATCAGACAATTGACCGATTCCGTGATTTGTAAGCTCAGAATGGCTTGTTACATCATTGTAGCTGATTCTCATCAAACGGTTGACCGAAATAATGATTTGTATGCCCAGAATGGCTTGTTACATGACTCTAAATGATTCTCATCGAACGGTTGACCGATTCGATGATTTATAAGCTCATAATGGCTTGTGACGTGATTGTAATTGATTCTCATCGAACGGTTGACCAATTCGGTGATTATTAATCTCACAACGGCTTGTTATGTGATTGTAATTGATTCTCATCGAAATGGTTGACTGATTCAGTGATTTGTAATCTCAGAAGGGCTTGTTACGTCATTGGAGATGATTTTCATCGAACAGTTGACTGATTCTATGATTTGTAAGCTCACAATTGCTTGTTATGTGATTGTAGTTGATTCTCATCGAATGGTTGATAGATTTTGTGATTTGTAAGCTCAGAATGTCTTGTTACGTGATTGTAATTGATTTTGGTTGAACGGTTGACCGATTCAGGGATTTGTAAGCTAAGAATGGCTTGTTATGTGATTGTAATTGATTCTCAATGAACGGTGACCAATTCCTTGATTTTTAAGCTCAGAATGGCTTGTTACGTCATTGTAATTAATTCTAATCAAATAGTTGACCGATTCGGTGATTTGTACGCTCAGAATGGCTTGTTACATGATTGTAATTGATTCTCATCGAACGGTTCACTGATTCAATGATTTGTAAGCTCAGAATGGCTTGTTACATGATTAGAATTGATTCTCATTAAACGGTTGACTGATTTGATGATTTTTAAGCTCAGAATGACTTGTTACTTGATTGTAATGTATTTTCATCGAACTGTTGATCGATTCGATGATTTGTAAGCTCATAATGGCTTGTTACGTGATTGTAATTTATTCTCATCAAACGGTTGACTGATTCGGTGATTTGTAAGCTCAAAATGGCTTGTTATGTTATTGTAATTGATTCTCATTGAACGGTTGACCAATTCAGTGCTTTGTAAGGTCAGAATGGCTTGTTACGTGATTAGAGATGATTCTCATTGAAGGGTTGATGGATTCGGTGATTTCTAAGCTCAGAATGGCTGGATGCATGATTGTAATTGATTCTCATCGAAAGGTTGATGGATTCGGTGATTTGTAAGCTCAGAATAGGTTGTTACATGATTGTAATTGATTCTCATCGAACGATTGACCGATTTAGTGATTTGTAAGGTAAGATATGCTTGTTACAAGATTGTAGCTGATTCTTGTCGAACGGTTGACCGATTCGGTTATTTGTAAGCTCAAAATGCCTTGTTACGTTGTTGTTGATTCTCATCAAACGGTTGACCGATTTTGTGAATTGTGAGCTCAGAATGGCTTTTTACATGATTGTAATTAATTCTCATCGAATAGTTGATGAATTTGGTGATTTGTAAGCTCAGAATGGCTTGTTACATGATTTTAGCTGATTCTTATCGAACGGTTGACCGATTTGGTGATTTGTAAGCTCAGAATGGCTTGTTACATGATTGTAGCTAATTCTCATCGAACGGTTGACTGATTCGATGATTTATAAGCTCAAAATAACTTGTTACATCATTGTACTTGATTCTCATCAAACGGTTGACTAATTAGGCTATTTGTAAGCTTAGAATGGCTGGTTACGTTATTGTAGCTGATTCTCATCGAATGGTTGATGAATTCATTTATTTGTAAGCTCAGAATGGCTTGTTATGTGGTTATAGCTGATTCTCATCGAATGGTTGAAAGATTCAATGATTTTTAAGCTTAGAATGGCTTGTTACATGATTCCAATTGATTCTCATCGAACATGTGACCAATTTGGTGATTTGTAAGCTCAGAATGGATGGTTATGTGGTTGTACCTGATTCTCATCAAACGGTTGACCGATTCGGTGACTTGTAAGCTCACAATGGCTTGTTGCGTGATTGTAGCTGATTCTCATTGAACGGTCGACTGATTCAGTGAATTGTAAGCTCAGAATGGCTTGTTAGGTGATTGTAGTTGATTCTCATTGAATGGTCGACCGGTTTGGTGATTTGTATGTTCAGAAAGGCTTGTTACATGATTGTAATTGATTCTCATCGAACGGTTGACCGATACGGTGATTTGTAAGCTCAGAATGGCTTGTTACATTATTGTAGCTAATCCTCATCGAACGATTCACTGATTCTATGATTTGCAAGCAAATAAGGGCTTCTTATGTGATTGTAGCTTATTCTCATCGAAAGGTTGACCAATTCAGTGATTTGTAAGCTCAGAATTGCTTGTTACATGATTGTAGCTGATTCTCATCAAATGGTTGACGAATTCAGTGATTTGTAACATCAGAAAGAATTGTTACAAGATTCTAATTCATTCTCATCGAACGATTAACCAATTCGATGATTTTTAAGCTCAGAATGGCTTGTTACGTGATTGTAGCTGACTCTCATCAAACTTGTGACCGATTCAGTGATTTGTAAGCTCAGAATGGCTTCTTATGTGACTGTAAAGGATTCTCATCAAACGGTTGACCGAGTTGGTGACTTGTAAGTTTAGAATGGCTTGTTACATGATTGCAATTGATTCTCATCAAAAGGTTGACCGTTTTGGTGATTTGTAAGCTCAGACTGGCTTGTTACGTCATTGTAGCTTAGTCTCATTGAACGGTTGACCGATTCAATGATTTGTAAGCTTACAATGGCTTGTTACGTGATTATAGCTGATTCTCATCAAATGGTTGACCTATTCGGTAATTTGTAAGCTTAGAATGGCTTGTTACGTGATTGTATCTGATTCTAATTCAATGGTTGATGGATTCGGTGATTTGTAAGCTTAGAATGGTTTGTTACGTGATTGTAATTGATTCTCATCGAATGGTTGATTGATTTGGTGATTTGTAAGCTTAGAATGACTTGTTACATGGTCGTAGTTGATTCTCATCGAATGGTTGACCGATTTAGTGATCTGTAAGCTCAGAATGGCTTGTTACGTAATTGTAATTAATTCTCATCGAATGGTTGACTGATTCGATGATTTGTAAGTGCAGAATGGCTTGTTACGTGATTGTAATTGATTCTCATCGAATGGTTGACCGATTCAATGATTTGTAAGCTCAGAATGGCTTTTTACATGATTGTAATTGATTCTCATGAAACGGTTGACTCATTCAATGATTTGTCAACTCAGAATGGCTTATTATGTGATGTTAATTGATTCTCATCGAATAGTTGACTGATTTGGTGATTTGTAAGCTCAGAATGGCTTGTTAAGTGATTGGAGATGATTCTCATTGAATGGTTGATGGATTCGGTGATTTCTAAGCTCAGAATGGCTTGTTACATGATTATAATTGATTCTTATCAAAAGGTTGACCGATTCAGTGATTTGTAAGCTCAAAATAGGTTGTTACATGATTGTAATTGATTGTCATCGAATGATTGACTGATTTAGTGATTTGTAAGGTAAGAATGGCTTGTTACATGATTGTAGTTTATTCTCATCGAATGGTTCACCGATTCGATGATTTGTAAGCTCAAAATGCCTTGTTACCTTGTAGCTGATTCTCATCAAACGATTGACCGATTCTGTGAATTGCAAGCTCAGAATGGCTTGTTACATGATTGTAATTAATTCTCATCGAACGGTTGATGAATTCGGTGATTTGTAAGCTCACAATGGCTTGTTACGTGATTGTAACTAATTCTCATCGAACAGTTGACCGATTCGGTGATTTGTAAGCTCAGAATGGCTTGTTACGTGATTGGAGATGATTCTCATGGAATGGTTGACCGATTCAGTGATTTATAAGCTCAGAATGATTTATTAAATGATTTTAGTTGATTCTTATCGAACGGTTGACCGATTCGATATTTTTTAAGCTCATAATGACTTGTTACATGATTGTAGCTGATTCTCATGGAACGGTTGACCGATTCAGTAATTTATAAGCTCAAAATGGCTTGTTACATGATTGTAGCTAATTCTCATCAAACGGTCGACTAATTAGGCTATTTGTAAGCTCGGAATGGCTTGTTACGTGATTGTAGCTGATTCTCATCGAACGGTTGATGAATTCATTTATTTGTAAGCTCAGAATGGCTTGTTATATGATTGTAACTGATTCTTATCGAACGGTTGACCGATTCGGTGATTTTTAAGCTTAGAATGGCTTGTTACGTGATTGCAATTGATTCTCATCGAATGGGTGAGCGATTCGGTGATTTATAAGTTGAGAATGGATGGTTACATGATTGTAGCTGATTCTCATCAAACTGTTGACCGATTCAGTGACTTGTAAGCTCATAATGGCTTGTTACGTGATTGTAGCTGATTCTAATAGAATAGTCGACTAATTCGGTGAATTGTAAGCTCAGAATGGCTTGTTAGGTGATTGTAGCTGATTCTCATTGAATGGTCAACCGATTCGGTGATTTGTATGTTCAGAAAGGCTTGTTACATGATTGTAATTGATTCTCATCGAACGGTTGACCGATTCAGTGATTTGTAAGCTCAGAATGGCTTGTTACATTATTGTAGCTGATCCTGATCGAGCGGTTCAACGATTCTATGATTTGTAAGCAAAGAAGGGCTTCTTACATGATTATAGCTTATTCTCATCGAAAGGTTGACCAATTCAGTGATTTGTAAGCTCAGAATGACTTGTTACATGATTGTAGCTGATTCTCATCGAACGGTTGACTAATTTGGTGATTTGTGACCTCAAAAAAGCTTGTTACGACATTCTAATTCATTCTCATCGAACAGAATGATTCAATGATTTGTAAGCTCAGAATGGCTTGTTATGTGATTGTAGCTGATTCTCATCAGACAAGTGACTGATTCAGTGATTTGTAAGCTCAGAATGGCTTCTTATGTGACTGTAAATGATTCTCATCGAACGGTTGACTGAGTCGATGACTTGTAAGTTCAGAATGGCTTGTTACATGATTGCAATTGATTCTCATCAAAAGGTTGATCGTTTCATTGATTTGTAAGCTCAAAATGGCTTGTTACGTGATTGTAGCTTATTCTCATCGAACAGTTGATTGATTTAGTGATTTGTAAGCTCAAGATGGCTTGTTACGTGATTGTAGCTGACTCTCATCAAACGGTTGACCGATTCAAGGATTTGTAAGCTCAAAATGGCTAGTTACATGATTTTAGTTGATTCTCATTGAATGGTTGACCTATTCGGTGATTTGTAAGCTTAGAATGGCATCTTAAGCGATTGCAAATGATTCTAATCCAATGGTTGACCGAGTCAGAGATTTTTTAAGCTCAAACTGGCTTGTTACGTGACTGTAGTTAATCCTCATCGAAGGGTTGACCAATTCGGTGATTTGTAAGCTCAGAATGGCTTGTTACATGATTTTAGCTGATTCTCATCAAACAGTTGACCCATTAGGTGATTAGTAATCTTAGAATGGCTTTTTACATAATTGTAGCTAATTCTCTTTTAATGGTTGACCGATTCGCTGATTTGTAAGCTTAGAATGGCTTGTTATGTGATTGTAATTGATTCTCATCGAATGGTTGATTGATTTGGTGATTTGTAAGCTGAGACTGGCTTGTTACATGATTCAAGATGATTCTCATTGAATGGTTGATGGATTCGGTGATTTGCAAGCTCAGAATGGCTTGTTACATGATTGTAGCTGATTCTCATTGAATAATTGACTGATTTGGTGATTTGTTAGCTCAAAATGGCTTGTTACGTGATTGTAGTAGATTCTCATCAAATGGTTGACTCATTCGGTGATTTGTAAGCTCATAATGACTTGTTACGTGATTATAGTTGATTCTCATCAAATGGTTGACTGATTTGGTGATTTGTAAGTTCAGAATGGCTTGTTACATAATTGTAATTGATTCTTATCGAATGGTTGATCGATTCGATAATTTGTAAGCTCATAATGGCTTGTTACGTGATTGTAACTGATTCTCATTGAATGGTTGACCGATTCAGTGACTTGTAAGCTCAGAATGGCTTATTACATCATTGTAGCTAATTCTTATTGAATGGTTGACCAATTCAGTGATTTGTTAGCTAAGAATGGCCTTTTACATGTTTGTATTTGATTCTCATCGAATTGTTGACTAATTCGGTGATTAGTAAGTTGAGAATGGCTTGCTACATGATTGTAGTTGATTGTCATCAAACGGTTGACCGATTCAGTAATTTGTAACCTCAAAATGGCTAGTTTCATGATTGGAATTGATTTTCATCAAACGGTTGACCTTTTTGATGATTTGTAAGCTCAGAATGAGTTGTTACATTATTGTAGCTGATTCTTATCGAATGGTTGACCGATTCAGTGATTTCTAAGCTAAGAATGGCTTGTTACATGATTATAATTGATTCTCATCCAATGGTTGACCGATTCGGTGATTTATAAGCTCAGATTGGCTTGTTACGTGATTGTAGCTAATTCTCATCGAAAGGTTGACCGACTCGGTGATTTGTAAGCTCAGAATGGCTTGTTACATGATTGGAGATGATTCCCATTGAATGGTTGATTGATTCAGTGATTTGTAAGTATAGAATGGCTTGTTACATGATTGTAATTGATTCTCCTTGAATGGTTGACCAATTCAGTGATTTGTAAGCTTAGAATGGCTTGGTACGTGATTGTAGCTGATTCTCATCGAACGGTTGACTCATTCCGTGTTTTGTAAGCTAAGAATGGCTTGTTAAATGATTGTAGTTGATTGTTATCGAACGGTTGACCGATTTGATGAGTTGTAAGATTAGAATGGCTTGTTATGTGATTGTAGCCGATTCTCATCCCATGGTTGACCGATTCAGTGATTTTTAAGCTCAAAAAGGCCTGTTACATGATTGTAGCTATTTCTCATCGAACGGTTGACTGATTAGGTGATTTGTAAGCTCAGAATGGCTTGCTACATGATTGTAGCTGATTCTCATCAAACGGTTGACCGATTCGGTAATTTGTAACCTCAAAATGGCTTCTTACATGATTGGAATTTATTTTAATCGAATGGTTTACCGTTTCGGTTATTTGTAAGCTCAAAATGTCTTGTTTCATGATTGTAGATGATTCTCATTGAACGGTTGACCGATTCAGTGGTTTGTAAGCTAAGAATGGCTTGTTACGTGATTGTAATTGATTCTCATCGAACGGTTGACCGATTCGGTCTTTTGTAAGCTTAGAATGGCTTATCACATGATTGTAATTGATTGTCATCGAACGGTTGACCGATTCGGTGGTTTTTAAGATCTGAATGTCTCGTTACGTGATTGTAGCTAATTCTCATTGAATAGTTGACTGAGTCAGTAATTTTTAAGCTAAGAATGGCTTGTTACGTGATTATAATTTATTCTCATCGAATGGTTGACCGATTCGGTGATTTGTAAGCTGAGAATGGGTTGTTATGTGATTGTAGCTGATTCTCATAGAACGGTTGACCAATTCATTGATTTGTAAGCTCAGAATGGCTTGTTACCTGACTGTAATTGATTTTGATCGAAAGGTTGATCGATTTGCTGATTTACAGCTCCGAGTGGCTTGTTACATGATTGTAATTGATTCTCATCGAATGGTTGACTGATTTGGTAATTTGTAAGCTCAGAATAGCTTGTTACATGATTGTAACTGATTGTCATCAAACGGTTGACCGATTTGATGATTTGTTAGCTCAGAATGACTTGTTACGTGATTGTAGCTTATTCTGATCGAACGGTTGATCGATTCAATGATTTGTAAGCCCAAAATGGCTTGTTACTTGATTGTAGCTGATTCTCATGGAACGGTTTACTGATTTGGTGATTTGTAACCTTGGAATGGCTTGTTACGTGATTGTAATTGATTCTCATCGAACGGTTGACCGATTTGGTGATTTGCAAGCTCAAAATTGCTTCTTATGTGATTGAAGATGATTCTCATCGAACGGTTGACCGATTCGGTGATTTGTAAGCTCATAATTGCTTGTTATGTGATTGTAATTGATTCTCATTGAACGATTGACCGATTTAGTGATTTGTAAGTGCATAA
Source organism: Chamaecyparis obtusa (assembly GCA_027943335.1). NCBI lineage: Eukaryota > Viridiplantae > Streptophyta > Pinopsida > Cupressales > Cupressaceae > Chamaecyparis > Chamaecyparis obtusa. The sequence goes on along the minus strand of BSBK01000936.1, from coordinate 2,097,833 downwards.
TGGCTTGTTACATGATTGTAATTGATTTTGATTGAATGATTGACTGATTCGGTGATTTGTAAGGTTAGAATGGCTTGTTACGTGATTGTAACTGATTCTCATCAAACGGTTGACCGATTCGGTGATTTGTAAGCTGAGAATGTCTTGTTATGTGATTGTAGCTGATTCTCAATGAATGGTTGACCGATTTAGTGACTTGTAAGCTCAGAATGGCTTGCTACGTGATTGTAACTAATTCTCATGGAACGGTTGATCGATTCAGTAATTTGTAGGCTCAAAATGGCTTGTTACATGATTGCAATTGATTCTCATCGAACGGTAAACTTATTACATGATTGCAATTGATTCTCATCGAAGGGTTTACCATTTTGGTGATTTGTAGGCTCCGAATGACTTGTTACCTGATTGTAGCTGATTCTCATCGAATGGTTGACCGATTCAGTAATTTGTAAGCTAAGAATGGCTTGTTACAAGATTGTAATTGATTCTCATCGAACAATTGACCGATTTAGTGATTTGTAAGATTAGAATGGCTTGTTACGTGATTGTAGCTGATTCTCATCAAATGGTTGACTGATTTAGTGATTTATAAGCTCATAATGGCTTGTTACGTGATTGTAGCTAATTCTCATTGAATGGTTGACCGATTCGGTGATTCGTAAACTTAGATTCGCTTGTTACGTGAATACAATTGATTCACATCCAACGGTTGACAGATTCAATGATTTGTATGCTTAGAATGCATTGTTACCTGATTGTAGGTGATTCTCTTCAAACAACTAATAGATTTGGTGATTTGTAAGCTCAGAATGATTTTTTTTTATTGTACCTAATTCTCATAGAACAATTGGCTGATTCGGTAACTTGTAAGCTCAGAATGGCCTGTTACATGATTGTAATTGTTTCTCATTGAATGGTTGACTGATTTAGTGATTTGGAAGCTTAGAATGGCTTGATATGTGATTGCAGTTGATTCTCAACAAATGGTTGACTGATTCGATGATTTGTAAGCCCAAAATGGCTTCTTATGTGATTCTAAATGATTCTCATCAAACGGTTGACCGATTTGATGATTTGTAAGCTCAAAATGGCTTGTTACATGATTGTAATTGATTATCATTGAACGGTTGACCGATTTGGTGATTTGTAAGCTCAGAATGGCTTGTTACATGATTGTAGCTAATACTCATTGAATAGTTGACGGATTCGGTGATTTGTAAGCTCTGAATGGCTTGTTATATGATTGTAGCTAATACTCATTGAATAGTTGACCGATTCGGTGATTTGTAAGCTCAGAATGGCTTGTTAGGTGATTGGAGATGATTCTAATTGAATAGTTTACTGATTCAGTGATTTGTAAGCTCAGAAAGGCTTCTTACATGATTGTAAATGATTCTCATCAAACGGTTGACCGATTTCATGATTTGTAAGCTCATAATGGCTTATTACGTGATTGTAATTGATTCTCACCGAACGGTTGTCTGATTTGGTAATTTGTAACCTCAAAATGGCTTGTTATGTGATTGTAATTTATTCTCATCGAACGGTTGACTGATTCCGTGATTTGTAACCTCATAATGCCTTGTTACTTGATTATAAATTTTGATTGACTCGTTGACTGATTTGGTGATTTCTGTGTTCAGAATGACTTGTTACGTGATTGTAACTGATTCTCATTGAACGGTTGACCGATTCAGTGATTTGTAAGCTCAGACTGGCTTGTTACCTGATTGTAGTTGATTCTCATCGAACGGTTGACCGATTCCAATATTTGTAAGCTTAGAATGGCTTGTTAAATGATTGTAGTTGATTCTCATCGAACGGTTGACCGATTCAGTGATTTGTAAGCTAAGAATGGCTTGTTATACGATTGTAATTGATTCTCATCGGGTTGACCAATTCAGTGATTCTTATGCTCAAAATAGCTTATTACATGATTGTAATTGATTCTCACCGAATGGTTGATCGATTCGGTGATTTGTAACCTCAGAATGGCCTGTTACGTGATTGTAGCTGATTCTCATTGAAAGGTTGACCGATTCAATGATTTGTAACCACATAAGGGCTTGCTACGTGATTGTAGCTAAATCTCATGAAATAGTTGACCGATTTGGTGATATGCAAGTTCATAATGGCTTGTTACATGATTGTAGCTGATTGTCATCGAACGTTTGACCAATTAAATGATTTGTAAGCTCAGAATGGCTTCTTATGAGATTGTAACTGATTCTCATTGAACGGTTGATTGATTCAGTGATTTGTAAGCTCAGAAAGGTTTGTTACATGATTGTAGCGTATTCTCATCGAACAGTTGACCGATTCAATGATTTGTAAGCTGACCATGGCTTGTTACGTGATTGTAGCTGATTCTCATCCAATAGTTGACCGATTCGGTGATTTGTAAGCTCAGAATGGCTTCTTAGATGATTGTAATTGATTCTCATCGAACGGTTGACCAATTTGGTGATTTGTAAGCTTAGAATGGCTTGTTACGTGATTGTAACTTATTCTCATCGAAGGTTGACAGATTCAATGATTTGTAAGCTTAGCATGGCTTGTTACATGATTGCAATTTATTCTCATCGAACGGTTGACCATTTCGGTGAGTTGTAATCTTGAAATGGCTTGTTACATGATTATAGCTAATTCTCATCGAAAGATTGACCAATTCAATGATTTGTAAGCTAAGAATAGCTTGTCACGTGATTGTAATTGATTCTCATAGAATGGTTGACCGATTCAGTGATTTTTAAGCTCAGAATGGCTTGTTACATAGTTGCAATTGATTCTCATCGAACGGTTCACCAATTCAGTAATTTGTAAGCTCAGAATAGCTTGCTACGTGACTGTAGCTGATTCTCATCGAATGGTTCACCGATTCGGTAATTTGTAAGCTAAAAATGGCTTGTTACATGATTATAATTGATTCTCATCGAATGGTTGACCGTTTCAGTGATTTGTAAGCTTACAATGGCTTGTTACGTGATTGTAGCTGATTCTCACCGAATGGTTGACCTGTTCAGTGATTTATAAGCTAAGAATGGGTTGTTATGTGATTGTAATTGATTCTCATTGAATGGTTGTCTGATTTAGTGATTTGTTAGCTCAAAATGGCTTTTTACATGATTATAATTGATTCTCATTGAACGGTTGACCGATTTAGTGATTTGTAAGCTCAAAATACCTTGTTACATGATTGTAGCTGATTCTTATCCAACGGTTGACCGATTCATTTATTTCTAAGCTTAGAATAGCTTGTTACGTGATTATAGCTGATTCTCATTGAACGTTTGACCAATTCGATGATTTTTAAGCTTAGAATGGCTTGTTACATGATTGTAGCTGATTCTCATCAAATGGTTGACCAATTTAGTTATTTGTAAGCTCAGAATGGGTTGTTACATGATTCTTGATGATTCTCATCGAACGGTTGACAGATTCGGTGATTTGTAAGCTTAGAATGGCTTGTTACTTTATTGTAGTTGATTCTCATCGAATGGTTGACCGATTCGGTTATTTGTAAGCTCACAATGGCTTGTTACATGATTGTAGTTGATTCTCATTGAACGGTTGACTGATTTCATTATTTTTAAGCTTAGAATGTCTTGTACGTGATTGTAGTTGATTCTCATTGAACGGTTGACCGATTCAGTGATTTGTAAGCTAAGAATGGCTTGTTATACGATTGTAATTGATTGTCATCGAATGGTTGACTGATTCAGTGATTTTTATGCTCAAAATAGCTTGTTACATGGTTGTAATTGATTCTCATCAAACAGTTGACTGATTCGGTGATTTCTAAGCTCATAATGGCCTGTTACGTGATTATAGCTGATTCTCATAGAATGGTTGACCGATTCAATGATTTGTAAGCTTAGAAGGGCTTGTTACGTGATTCTCGCTAATTCTCATCAAACGGTTGACCGATTTGGTGATATGCAAGCTCAGAATGACTTGTTACATGATTGTAATTGATTTTCATCGAATGGTTGACCGATTCGGTAATTCGTAAGCTCAGAATGGCTTGTTACCTGATTGTAGCTTAGTCTCATCCAATAGTTGATCGATTCGGTGATTTGTAACCTTAGAATGTCTTGTTACGTGATTATATATGACTCTTATCGAACGGTTGACCGATTCGGTGATTTGAAAGCTCATAATGGATTGTTACATGGTTGTAGCTGATTCTCATCGAATGGTTGATTGATTTGGTTATTTGTAAGCTCATAATGGCTTGTTACATCATTGTAATTGATTCTCATCGAACGGTTGACCAATTTGGTGATTTGTAAGCTTGGAAAGGTTGTCACATCATTGTAATTGATTCTCATCGAATGGTTGACAGATTCAGTGATTTGTAAGCTCAGAATGGCTTGTTACGTGATTGTAGCTGATTCTCATCGAATAGTTGATCGATTCAGTGATTTGTAAGCTCAGAATGTCTTGTTACGTAATTGCAATTGATTCTCATCGAACGGTTGACTATTTCGGTGATATGTAAGTCCAAAATGGCTTGTTACATGATTTTAGCTCATTTTCATCGAACGGTTGACCGATTCAGTGATTTGCATGCCCAGAATGGTTTGTTATGTGATTATAGGTGATTCTCATTGAACGATTGACTGATTCGGTGATTTGTAAGCTTAGAATGGCTTGTTACATTATTGTAGGCTATTCTCGTAGAATGGTTGACCGATTCAGTGATTTACAAGCTCAGAATGGCTTATTAATTATTGTAGTGAATTCTCATCGAATGGTTGACTGATTTGATGATTTCTAAACTCAAAATGACTTCTTACATGATTGTAAATGATTTGCATTGTTCATCGATTCGATGATTTGTAAGCTCAAAATGGCTTGTTATGTGATTGTAGCTAATTCTCATAGAACGGTTGATCGATTCGGTGCTTTGTAAGCTCAGAATGGCCAGTTACATGATTGCAATTGATTTTCATTGAATGGTTGACTAATTCGGTGATTTGTAAGCTTAGAATGGCTTGCTAGATGATTGTAGTTGACTCTCATCAAACGGTTGACCAATTCAAAAATTTGTAAGCTCAAAATGGCTTGTTACATGATTGCAATTGATTCTCATCAAACGGTTGACTGTTTCAGTGATTTGTAAGCTCAAAATGGCTTCTTACGTGATTGTAGCTAATTCTCATCGAACAGTTAACCAACTCATTAATTTGTAAGCTAAGAATGGCTTGTTACGTGATTGTAGCTGAGTCTCATAGAATGGTTGACCAATTTGTTGATTTGTAAGCTCAGAATGGCTTGTTACGTGATTGTAATTGATTCTCATCGAACGGTTGACCAATTTGGTGATTTGTAAGTTCAAAATGGCTTATTATGTGATTGTAATTGATTCTCATTGAATGGTTGACTGCTTTAGTGATTTGTAAGCTCAGAATGGCTTGTTATGTGACTGTAGCTTATCCTCATCCAACGATTGACCGATTTAGTTATTTTTAAGCTCACAATGGCTTGTTACATCATTCTAGTTGATTATCATTGAATGGTTGACCGATTCGATGATTTGTAATCTTAGAATGGCTTGTTACGTGATTGTAATTAATTCTCATCGAACAGTTGAGTGATTCAATCATTTTTAATCTCAGAATGGCTTGTTACGTAATTGTAGCTTATTCTTATTGAACTATTGAGAGATTAAGCGATTTGTAAGCCCAGAATGGCTTGTTACGTGATTGTAGTTGATTCTTATCAAACAGTTGACCGATTCGGTGATTTATAAGCTCAGAATGGCTTGTTACGTGATTGTAATTAATTCTCATCTAACAGTTGACTGATTGAGTGATTTATAAGCTTAGAATGGCTTTTTACATTATTGTAATTGATTCTCAATGAACAGTTGATCGATTCGGTGATTTGTAAGCTCAAAATGACTTGTTACGTGATTTTAGCTGATTCTCATCAAACGATTGACCTATTCGGTGATTTCTAAGCTTAGAATGGCTTGTTACGTGATTGTAGCTAATTCTCATAGAACGGTTGACCGATTCGATGATTTGTAAGCTCAGAATGGCTTGTTAGGTGATTGCAATTGATTCTCATCGAACGGTTGACCGATTTGGTGATTTGTGAGATGAGAATGACTTGTTATGTCATTGTAATTGATTCTCATCGAATGGTTGACTAATTCGGTGATTTTTAAGCTAAAAATTGCTTCTTACATGGTTGGAGATGATTCTAATCGAATGGTTGATCGATTCAGTGATTTGTAAGCTCAGAATAGCTTGTTACATGATTGTAACTAATTCTCATTGAACAGTTTACCATTTTGGTGATTTGTAAGCTTAGAAATGCTTGTTACATGATTGTAGTTGATTCTCATCGAATGGTTGACCAATTCGGTGATTTGTAAGGTCAGAATGGCTTGATACATCATTATAGTTGATTCTCATCCAACGGTTGATTGATTCAGTGATTTTTAACCTTAGAATGGCTTTTTACATGATTGTAGATTATTCTCATCGAACGGTTGACCAATTCAGTGATTTGTAAGCACATAATTGCTTGTTACGTGGTTGTTATTGATTCTCATCGAAGTGTTGACTGGTTCGGTGATTGGTAAGCTCGGAATGTCTTTTTCACAATGTGATTGTAGATGATTCTCATTGAATGGTTGACCGATTCAGTAATTTGTAAGTTAAGAATGGCTTGTTACATTATTATAATTGATTCTCATCGAACAATTGATTGATTCAGTGATTTGTAAGATCAAAATGGCTTGTTCCATGATTTTAAGTAATTCTCTCTGAATAGTTGACCGATTCGGTGATTTGTAAGCTCATAATGGTTTGTTTGTGAGTGTAGCTCATTCTCATCGAACGATTGACCGATTCGATGACTTGTAAGCTCAGAATGGCTTGTTACATGATTGTAATTGATTCTCATCGAATGGTTGACCGATTCGGTAATTTGTAAGCTTAGAATGGCTTGTTACATGATTGGAAATTGATTCTCATCGAACAGTTGACTTATTCGGTGATTTGTAAGCTCAAAATGGCCATTTACATCATTGTAGCTGGTTTTCATCGAACGGTTGACCAATTAAGTAATTTATAAGCTCAAAATAGCTTTTTACATGATTGCAATTGATTCTCATGGATAGGTTGACCGTTTCGGTGATTTGTAAGCTTAGAATGGCTTGCTACATGATTGTAGCTGATTCTCACTGAATGGTTGATCGATTGAGTGATTTGTAAGCAAAGAATGGCTCATTACATGATTGTAGGTGATTCTCATCGAACGGTTGATTGGAGATGATTTGTAAGCTCAAAATGGCTTCTTACATGATTGGAAATGATTCTCAATGAACGGTTGATCGATTCAGTGATTTGTAAGATCAGAATGGCCTGTTATGTAATTGTAATTGATTCTCATTGACCTGTTGACCGATTCCATGATTTGTAAGCTCAGAATGGCTTGTTACGTGATTGTAATTGATTCTCATTGAACGGTTGATTGATTTAGTGATTTGTAAGCTCAAAATGGCTTGTTACATGATTGTAACTGATTCTCATCGAACGGTTAACCAATTCAATGATTTGTAAGCTCAGAATGGCTTGTTACGTGATTGTAATTGATTCTCATCGAATGTATGTCGGATTGGGTGATTTGTAAGCTTAGAATGGCCTGTTACATGATTGTAGCTTATTCTCATCGAACGGTTGACCGATTTAGTTATTTGTAACCTCAGAATGGCTTGTTACGTGATTGTAGTTGATTCTCATCAAATGATTGATCGAGTCGGTGATTTGGAAGCTTAGAATGACTTGTTATGTGATTGTAGTTGATTTTCATCAAACGGTTGACAGATTCGGTCATTTGTAAGCTCAGAATGGATTGTTACATGATTGTAATTGATTCTCATCGAACGATTGACCAATTTAGTGATTTGTAAGTTAAGAATGGCTTGTTACATGATTGTAGCTAATTCTCATCGAACGGTTGACCGATTCGGTTATTTGTACGCTTAGAATGGCTTGTTACGTGATTGTAGCTGATTTTCATGGAACGGTTAACCGATTTAGTGATTTGTAAGCTTAGAATGGCTTGTTACACTGTTGTAATTAATTCACCTTGAACGGTTGACCGATTCAGTGATTTGTCAGCTCAGAATGGGTTGTTACATGATTCTAATTGATTCTCATTAAATGGTTGAACGATTCGGTGAGTTGTAAATTGAGAATGGGTTGTTACGTGATTGTAATAAATTCTCATTGAATGGTTGACTGATTCAGTGATTTGTAAGCTTAGAATGGCATGTTACATAATTCTAATTGATTATCATCGAACGGTTGACCGATTCAGTGTTTTTAAGCTCAAAATAGCTTGCTACATGATTGTAGCTGATTCTCATTGAATGGTTGCCCAATTCAAGAATTTGTAAGCTTAAAATGGCTTTTTGCATGATTGCAATTGATTCTCATTGAATGGTTTACCGTTTCAATGATTTGTAAGCTTGGAATGGCTTTTTACATGATTGTAGCTGATTCTCATCGAATGGTTGACCGATTCAGTAAATTGTAAGCTAAGAATGGCTTGTCATGTGATTGTAATTGATTCTCATCGAACAATTGACTGATTCGGTGATTTGTAAGCTCAGAATGGCTTGTTACGTTATTGTAATTGATTCTCATAGAATGGTTGACCGATTCGGTGATTTGTAAGCTCAGAATAGCTTGTTATGTGATTGTAGCTAATTCTCATCAAACGGTTGACTGATTCTATTTTTTGTAAGCTTAGAATGGCTTATTGCATGATTGTAGTTGATTCTCATCGAACGGTAGACCGATTCGGTGATTTGTAAGCTCAGAATGGCTTGTTAAGTGATTGTAGCTAATTCTCATTAAACGGTTGACCGATTCGTTATTTTGTAAGTTTAGAATGGCTTGTTACATGATTGCAATTGATTATCATAAAATGATTAACCGATTCGGTGATTTCTAAGATCAGAATGGCTTACGCGATTATAGTTGATTCTCACTGAACAGTTGACCGATTAAGTGAATTGTAAGGTTGGAACGGCTTGTTACGTGACTGTAACTGATTCTCATCAAATGGATGACTGATTCAGTGATTTCTAAGCTCATAATGGCTTCTTACATTATTGTAAATGTTTCTCATTGAATGGTTGACCGATTCGGTGATTTGTAAGCTCATAATGGCTTGTTACATGATTGTAATCGATTCTCATTGAAGAGTTGACCTTTTAAGTGATTTGTAAGCTCAGAATAGCTTGTTACATGATTGTACCTTATTCTCATCAAACGGTTGATGGATTTGGTCATTTGTAAGTTTAGAATGGCTTGTGATGTGATTGTAGCTGATTCTCATCGAATGGTTGTTCGATTCAGTGATTTGAAAGCTCAGAATGGCTTCTTATGTGATTGTAAATGATTCTCATTGAATGCTTGATTGTTTCGATGATTTGTTAGCTCAGAATGGCTTGTTACGTGATTGTAATTGATTCTGATCGAAAGGTTGACCGATTTGGTGATTTGTAAGCTTAGAATAGGTTGTTACATGATTGTAATTGATTGTCATCGAATGACGGACCAATTGAGTGATTTTTAAGCTAAGAATGGCTTGTTACATGATTGTATTTGATTTTCATTGAATGACTGACCGATTTCATTATTTGTAAGCTAAAAATGGTTTGTTACTGAATGTAGCTAATTCTCATCGAACGGTTGACCGATTTAGTGATTTGTAAGCCCAGAATGGCTTGTTACGTGATTGTAGCTGATTCTCATAGAACGGTTGACCAATTCGGTGATTTGTAATCTCAGAATGGCTTGTTACATGATTGCAATTGATTCTCATTGAATGGTTGACCGATTTCATGATTTATAAGATTAGAATGGCTTGTTATGTGATTGTAAATGATTCTTATCGAACGGTTGACCGATTCATTAATTTGTAAACTTGAAATGGCTTGTTACATGATTCTAGCTAATTCTCATAGAACAGTTGACCGATTCAGTGATTTGTAAGCTTAGAATGGCTTGTTACGTGATTGTAATTGATTGTCATCGAATGGTTGACCGATTCGTTGATTTATAAGCTCAGAATGTCTTGTTATGTGATTGTAATTGATTCTCATCAAACGGTTGACTCATTCTGTGATATGTAAGCTCAGAATGGCTTGGTACATGATTGTAGATGATTCTCATCAAACCATTGACCGATTCGATGATTTGTAATTTCAGAATGGCTTCTTATGTGATTGTAAATGATTCTCATGGAACGGTTGACTGAATTGGTGATTTGTAAGCTCAGAATGGCTTATAAGTTACATCATTGCAGTTGATTCTCATCAAACAGTTGATTGTTTTGGTGATTTGTAAGCTCAGAATGGCTTGCTACGTGATTGTAGCTGATTCTAATCGAACGATTGACTATTTTTGTGATTTAGCTCGGAATGGCTTGTTACATCATTATGGCTGATTCTCATCGAATAGTTGACTGATTCAGTGATTTGTAAGCCAAGAATGGCTTGTTATGTGATTGTAATTGATTATCATCAAACGGTTACCCGATTTGGTGATTTGTAGCCTCATAATGGATTGTTACATGATTGTAACTGATTCTCATCAAATAGTTAACCGAGTTGGTGATTTGTATGCTCAGAATGCCTTGTTCCATGATTGTAGTTGATTCTCATTGAATGGTTGACCAATTAAGTGATTTGTAAGCTCAGAAGGGCTTGTTACATGATTATAGCTGATTCTCATCGAACAGGTGACTGATTTGGTGATTTGTAAGCTCAGAATGGCTTCTTATGTGATTGTAAATGATTCTCATCAAACGGTTGACCGATTCGGTGATTTATAAGCTCAGAATGGCTTGTGATGTGATTGCAATTGATTCTAATTAAACGATTGATCATTTTAGTGATTTTTAAGTTTAGAATGACTTGTTACATGATTGTAGCTTATTCTTATCGAACGGTTGATCGATTCAGTGATTTGTAAGCTCAGAATGGTTTGTTACATGATTCTAGCTGATTCTTATTGAATGAATGACTGATTCGGTGAGTTGTAAGCTCATAATGGCTTGTTACATGATTGTAGTTAATTCTCATCGAACAGTTGACTCATTCAGTGATTTGAAAGCTTAGAATGGCTTCTTACCTGATTGTAAATGATTCTCATCGAATGGTTGACCGATTTGGTGATTTGTAAGCTTAGAATGGCTTGTTACGTAATTGTAATTGATTTTCATCAAACGGTTGACCGTTTCAGTGATTTGTAAGCTCATAATGGCTCGTTACCTAATTGTATCTTATTCTCATCAAACGCTTGACTGTGTTAGATTAGGTGAAAAATTAATCTCCCAAGAACACCTGCATGCATAACCCTGTCACATGGAAGAAGCAAAGAACAGAAAGCAAGAAAATCATGGAGGCCAAAAAGTCAGAGACATCTTATGGACATGCAAAGAGAAAATTTCTATTATGATCCAATAAGTGAATTAAAGAAATACAAAGAGGGAATCCTTATAAAAGGATACCAAAACCCTAAAGGTGAAAACCCTAAAGAATAATGAGATGCCTAAGTCTAACTTAAGTGTAGAGAATAATAGACTAATAATTAAATAAATTAATTATTAGCTATAATATGACAACTCTAACACCCCCCCTTAAGTGTAACTTAGGGAGAAGCTAAACAGCTAAGGACTAAAAGATGTATGAAAACAAAAATGCATGAAAGAGCAATGGGTCCCGGCAACAAGGCCTGATCAGGTACCCAAGTACAAGAAAATAAACTAGATGAAGGAAACAAAGCCTCCAATCTAGGGAATGTCCCAAAGAAAGGAACAAGAAAGAGCATGAAGCATCTTCGAAGCATGTCTGAAAACTCTGTCAGAAGATACTGCTGGAACCCCCACTGAAGTGCATGACCAGGTAGAGAAGACAAAGTCTGAAGAGCTGATCAATTGAAGAGGTGACCTCCAAAAAAGGAATGAATGAGTGTCTATATAGTAGATGATCCATCTCACCGAAATGCATAGGTGCCTAGCCACTGCATCCGCCTAGTACATAGGAAAAAAAACTAAATACGTAGATCACTCAACCGAACCAAGGAAGTAATAGAACCAACAGGTGAACCCCCCCATAATGCTGAATAGGGAGAGGGGTGACAGGAACACTGAAATGCAATGCCAGAAACATCTGCAAGAAGAAGAATCAGGAACACCAACAGTGCAACAGAAGTACACACATAGGATGAAGGGTGGTGTCGAAGAAGAAGAATAGATCTTCTGGACACACAGCATGGGCTAATGTCATGGAAGGTACACTCACTTGACAAAGGTGGATGAGCACAAAAGGCAAAATATCATAACCCCCCATGGCACTTTATAACTGAGTGCGAGTACAAACAAACACAAGGAGTACAAGATCCCAGATATGCAAAAGTAGGCACTTTATCTCAGTGCGTTTACAGAAAAAAGAATGCAACAGTGGAGATATATACAATACTCAAAAGAAGAAGGAAAGAAGAACAGTGAGAACAGAAGCAGAAGTCATCCCAAGAATGGAGATCCATGGACCTGTAAAAGCCAAGTAGTCCATCTGAGTGTAGAAAAGAAAAACTCAATGGAGGAAGAACCTGGTATAGAATCTAGAAATAAGACCTCTGAAACTGAAAATTACACTGAACAAGCTTTCCGAAAATACCAAGTTTGCTGAAAACTGAGCCCGAATGTGAGAGATATAGTGTCCGGAATGCAAAAAGTACCCGTGACTTTGACTGACAGAAAACCCCTGCAAATGGAAAAATAAAACAACCAAAATAAAAAAAACAGAATGGTCTCAGAACCAGCTTTCTGTCGATATCTCGTTTGGCAAAAAATGCCATCGTATGCTCAAGTTATGGCAAAAACAGTGATAGGTGCTCTAGCAAGCACCTGAAAAAGAAAACCTCTAAATTCAACAGCCTGGTGCGAAAAATGGAAGAAGAATCTGGGAAAAAGCTCTACATATAAAACAACCATCTCGGAATCATCTTTTCGATGATGTCTCATTCGCCCACTAACTCCTCCGTATGAGCAAGTTATGCCAAAAAAAACATCAGGTGCTCCAGGAAGGCAAAAAAGCAGTCCTACCTTCGAAGGCATGGTATGAAAAACGAGGCAAAAAACTCGAAAAGAAACCTCCATAATTGTGTTCATCTCGGAAAGAGCTTTCCGATGATATAAAAAACTCCCAAAAAGACCCCCGGATGCTTCCTGTAGAGCGAGAAACGTTCAGGTATCCTTAAAAAGCACCAAAAAAAAATTTTAAGCCCCTGGGGCTGAAAAACAGAGCCCCTGGGCGCATGGCACGCGCAGGGGGCTAAACCCGGAGCCCCTGGTCACCATAGGACCGTCGCTGGGCATTTGAAAAGCCCACGGGGCTGGGCGGCACGGAGGGCCTGGGAGCGGAGTTGGGCCGGCGGGCAGCGGGCGGCGGAGGGCGGCGGGGCCGCGGGCGGGCGGAGCTGGGCCGCGGCTCTGTGGTGGCCGCTTGGCGGTGCGCTGGTGGCTGCTGGGTGGTGCGCTAGTGGCCGCTGGGCGGCCGCCCAAAACTATATTTTTTTATATATATTTTTTTTAAAATTGCCGACTGTACCCACCTCAGAGTGCGTGCTAGGGCCGTACGGCCCTGGTATGCAAAATTTTTTGCCTCTGATGCCACTGTGTCCAAAATGGACAAGTTTTATATGGATTTAGGGGTTCTTGGGCCTTCCGGACACAATGGTGGTGTCCATTTTTGCCCAAGGTGAGCCAAATTTTGGCTCCCCCCCAGATCCACAAAAAAAACTCCTGAAACCCTTGAAAACTTCCTGCTTCTGAAACACTTCAACAAAACACGAACAGCGAGCAGCAAGATGGCTCTGATACCATGTTAGATTAGGTGAAAAACTAATCTCCCAAGAACACCTGCATGCATAACCCTGTCACATGGAAGAAGCAAAGAACAGAAAGCAAGAAAATCATGGAGGCCAAAAAGCCAGAGACATCTTATGGACATGCAAAGAGAAAATTTCTATTATGATCCAATAAGTGAATTAAAGAAATACAAAGAGGGAATCCTTATAAAAGGATACCAAAACCCTAAAGGTGAAAACCCTACAGAATAATGAGATGCCTAAGTCTAACTTAAGTGTAGAGAATAATAGACTAATAATTAAATAAATTAATTATTAGCTATAATATGACAACTCTAACAGACTGAGTCAATGATTTGTAAGCTCAGAATGGCTTGTTACATGATTGTACCTAATTCATGTAAAACAATTAAATGATTCAGTGATTTATAAGCTCAGAATGACTTGTCATGTGATTGTAGCTGATTCTCATCGAACGGTTGACCGATTCGGTGATTTGTAAGCTCAAAATGGGTTGTGACATGATTGGAGATGATTGTCATCGAACGGTTGACCGATTCAGTGATTTGTAATCTCAGAATGGCTTGTTACGTCATTGTAGCTAATTCTCATCGAACGGTTAACCGATTCGATGATTGTAAGCTCAGAATGGTTTTTTACATTATTGTAGCTGATTCTCATCGAATGGTTGACCAATTTAGCATTTTGTAAGGTTAGAATGGCTTGTTACATGATTGTAATTGATTCTCATCAAACAGTTTACCAATTCGGTGATTTGTAAGCTCATAATGGCTTGTTAGGTGATTTGAGATGATTATCATCAAACGGTTGACCGATTCACTGATTTGTAAGCTCAGAGTGGCTTGTTACGTGATTGTACTTGATTCTTATCGAACGGTTGACCGATTCAGTGATTTGTAAGCTCAGAATGACTTGTTACGTGATTTTAGTTGATTCTTATCGAACGGTTGTCCGATTCGGTGATTTGTAAACTTAGAATGGCTTGTTACATAATTGTAGCAGATTATCGTCAAATGGTTGACCGATTCGGTGATTTATAAGCTTAAAATGGCTTGTTACATGATTGTACTTGATTCTCATGAAACAGTTGACCAATTAGGCTATTTGTAAGCTTAGAATGGCTTTTTACATGATTGTAGCTGATTCTCATCGAACGGTTGACCAATTCATTTATTTGTAAGCTCAGAATGGCTTGTTATGTGATTGTAAGCTCAGAATGGCTTGTTACGTGATTGTAATTGATTCTCATCGAACGGTTGATCGATTTTGTGATTTGTAAGCTCATAATAGCTTGTTCTATGATTTTAATTGATTCTTATCGAACGGTTAACCGATTCAGTGATTTTTAAGCTCAGAAAGGCTTGTTACATCATTGTAATTGATTCTCATCAAAGTGTTGACCGATTCGGTGATTTATAACCTCAACATTACTTGTTATGTGATTGTAATTGATTTTGATTGAATGGTTGACTGATTTGGTGACTTGTAAGCTCAGAATGGCTTGCTACATCATTGTAATTGATTTTGATTTAATGGTTGACTGATTCAGTAATTCTTAAGCTCAAAATGGCTTATTACATGATTGTAATTGATTCTCATCGAACGGTAAACTTATTACATGATTGCAATGTATTCTCATCGAATGGTTTACCATTTTGGTGATTTGTAAGCTTGGAATGATTTGTTACGTGATTGTAGCTGATTCTCATCGAACAGTTGACCAATTCAGTAATTTGTAAACTAAGTATGACTTGTTACACGATTGTAATTGATTCTCATCAAATGATAGACCGATTCAATGATTTGTATTATCAGAATGGCTTGTTATGTGATTGTAGTTGATTTTCATCGAACGATTGACTAATTCAATGATTTATATGCTCATAATGGCTTGTTATGTGATTGTAGCTGATTCTCATTGAACGGTTGACCGATTCGATGACTTGTAAGCTCGGAATGGCTTGTCACATGATTGTAATTGATTCTCATCGAATAGTTGACCGATTTGTTGATTTCTAAGCTCAGAATGTCTTGTTACGTGATTGTAGCTAATTCTCATCAAACGGTTGACCAATTTGGTGATTTGTAAGGACAAAATGCCTTGTTACGTGATTGTAGCTGATTCTCATCAAACGAGTTACTGATTTGATGATTTGTAAGCTCAAAATGGCTTGTTATGTAATTGTAGTTGATTCTCATCGAATAGTTGACCGATTCGGTGGTTTGTAAGCTGGGAATAGCTTGTTAATTATTGTAGCTGATTCTCATCGAAAGGTTGATGGATTCGGTGATTTGTAAACTCAGAATAGCTTCTTACATGATTGGAAATGATTCTCATCGAACGGTTCATCGATTCGATGATTTGTAAGCTTAGAATGGCTTGCTACGTGATTGTAGTTGATTCTCATCGAACGATTGACCGATTCGGCAATTTGTAAGCTCAAAATAGTTTGTTACATGATTGCAATTGATTCTCATCAAACGGTTGACCATTTTAGTGATTTGTAAGCTCATAATGGCTTGTTACATGATTGTAGTTGATTCTCATCGAACGGTTGACTGACTCATTGATTTGTAAGCTAAGAATGGCTTGTTACGTGATTGTAATTGATTCTCATTGAATGGTTGACCGATTCGGTGATTTGTAAGCTCAGAAAGGCTTGTTCCATGATTGTAATTTATTTTCATTGAACAGTTGAATGATTTGGTGATTTGTAAGCTCAGAATGACTTGTTACGTGATTGTAGCTAATTCTCATCGAACAGTTAACTGATTTAGTGATTTGTAAGCTCAAAAAGGCTTGTTACATGATTGTAGCTAATTCTCATCAAACGATTGACCAATTCATTGATTTGTGAGCTCAAAATGGCTTGTTATGTGATTGTAATTGATTCTCATCAAATGGTTGCAGTTTCGGTGATTTGTAAGGTCAAAATGGCTTGTTACATGATTGTAGCTTATTCTCATCAAACGGTTGACCTATTCAGTGATTTGTAAGCTCAGAATGGCTTGTTACATGATTGTAGTTGATTCTTATCAAACGGTTGACTAATTTAATAATATGTAAGCTAAGAATAGCTTGTTACGTGACTGTAATTGATTCTAATAGAATGGTTCACTGATTCAGTGATTTGTAAGCTCAGAATGGGTTGTTACATGATTGTAGCTGATTCCCATAGAACAGTTGACCAATTCATTGATTTGTAAGCTCAGAATGGCTTATTACGTGATTGTAATTGATTCTCATTGAAAGGTAAGGTAAAAATGGCATGTTACATGATTGTTGTTGATTCTCATCGAACGGTTGACCAATTCGATGATTTGCAATCTCATAATGGCTTGTTACATGATTGTAACTGATTCTCATCAAACAGTTGACCAATTCGGTCATTTGTAAACTCAGAATGGCTTGTTACGTGATTGGAGATGATTCTCATCGAACGGTTGATCGATTTGGTGATTTATAAGCTCAAAATGACTTGTTATATAATTTTAGCTGATTCTTATCGAACGGTTGACCGATTCGGTGATTTGTTAACTCAAAATGACTTGTTACATGATTGTAGCTGATTCTCATCGAATGATTGACCGATCTAGTGATTTATAAGCTCAAAATAGCTTGTTCCATGATTGCAGCTAATTCTCATCAAACTATTGACTAATTAGGCTATTTGTAAGCTCAGAATGTCTTGTTACATAATTGTAGCTAATTCTCATCGAACAGTTGATGAATTCATTTATTTGTAATCTCAGAATGGCTTGTTATGTGATTGTAGCTAATTCTTATCGAATGGTCGACTGATTCGGTGATTTTTAACCTCATAATGGTTTGTTACCTGATTGCAATTAATTCTCATCAAACGGGTGACCTATTAGGTGATTTGTAAGCTCAGAATGGATGGTTACATGATTGTAGCTGATTCTCATCGAATGGTTGACCTATTCACTGACTTGTAAGCTCACAATGACTTGTTATGTGATTGGAGCTCATTCTCATCAAATGGTCGACTGATTCGGTGAATACTAAGCTCAAAATGGCTTGTTAGGTGATTGTAGCTAATTCTCATTGAACGGTCGATCGATTCGATGATTTGTATGCTTAGAAAGGTTTGTTAGGTGATTGTAATTGATTCTCATCAAACGGTTGACTGATTCGGTGATTTGAAAGCTTAGAATGGCTTGTTACATTATTGTAGCTGATCCTCATCGAACGGTTGACTGATTCTATGATTTGTAAGGAAATAATGGCTTCTTAGGTGAATGTAGCTTATTCTCATCGAAGGGTTGACCGATTCGGTGATTTGTAAGCTCAGAAAGGGTTGTTATATGATTGTAGCTGATTCTCATCGAACGGTTGATCATTTCAGTAATTTGTAAGCTCAAAATGGATTCTTATGTGATTGTAATTGATTCTCATTGAACAGTTGACCAATTCAATGATTTGTAACCTCAGAAAGGCTTGTTACAAGATTCTAATTGATTCTCTTCGAATGGTTGACCGATTCAGTGATTTGTAAGCTCAAAATGGCTTGTTACATGATTGTAGCTGATTCTCATCAAACAAGTGACCGATTCGGTGATTTGTAAGCTCAGAATGGCTTCTTATGTGACTGTAAATGATTCTCATTGAATGGTTGACCGAATTGGTGATTTGTTTTCTCAGAATGGCTTGTTATGTGATTGCAATTGATTCTCATCAAAAGGTTGACCGTTTTGGTGATTTGTAAGCTGAGAGTGGCTTGTTACATGATTGTAGCTTATTCTCATCGAACAGTTGACTGATTCAGTGATTTGTTACCTTAGAATGGCTTGTTACATGATTGTATCTAATTCTAATCAAATGGTTGACCGATTCAAGGATTTGTAAGCTCAAAATCACTAGTTACGTGATTGTAGCTGATTCTCATTGAATGGTTGACTGATTCTATGATTTGTAAGCTTAGAATGGCTTCTTACTTGATTGCAAATAATTCTAATGGAATGGTTGACTGAGTGAGTGATTTTGTAAGCTCAGAATGGCTTGTTACATGATCGTAGCTGATTCTCATAGAACAGTTGACCGATTCAGTAATTTATAAGCTCAGAATGGCTTGTTACATGATTGTAGTTGATTCTCATCAAACGGTTGACCGATTCGGTGATTAGTAATCTCAAAATGGCTTGTTACATGATTATAGCTGTGTTATACACTAAATTTGTACCTTTGATCTCAAGCTCTCATAGTCTTGATAATCCAGTATAACATGGGAACCATCTCAAGGTTGTGGGACTTTTTGCTAACCGAGATGAGACCTCCAGATTCTATGCTAGTTCCTCTTGGATAATCACCCTGATTTTCTCTTAGATAGGAAAGTAAACTTTGAGAGGAAAGGGATAGAAGGAGTGCATGAAAGGAAATGACTGAAAGCAAATCTACCTACTAGGTGATGCACCAAAACTAGGGTTTGGATCTCAGTATAGAGGTATGAGACCAATGGAGGAATCAGGTCTAATAGGTCACCACTCACTAGATAGGCTTGCATAAGTATTTCATAGGAAGGCTTGAACAAAAGACTCAACCTATGACCTATAAAAAAACATCCTCCTCTGCAACTAGGTGTAGGAATGAGACAAGACTACTAGGGGCTATAGTATACTCACAAAACATCTAAATCAGATCAGACACAGTAACACACAAAATCATAGAAAGTGAGAGGGACTAGGAACCCTAATTTCCATTAACAACATTCATAAAGCTCAATCCAATAAGAGATAATGCAAATAGGGAAGTGCAAGGACATGAAGGATTGTCACAAACTGCCTTTGCAATACTTGTATTATCAATGGGAATTTACAGAATGTGGAAAACTAGAGGGCAAGAAGAAATGCCATAGATAGCTTCCCAAGAAAGAGTCTTTCTTTTTTACAAAATGCAAATTCTGAGCACTAAGGCACCAAAAAAAACATTATATACATCACTCAACTGCACGCAGGCAGGAGTCTCAAAATTAATCAGGGTTACAGATTTTACAATATAATAATCATCCCTAGCAGTCAAAATCTGATCATAAATACAATTCTGCAAATATCTCAACCGATCAGATATCTCTGCTTGCGTGCCCATTCCTGTACTGAAATCAACCTGCAAACACAACAACCTGGATTCAATAACCTTCCTGCATCAAAGGCTCACCATGAATGCACTGATTGGTCCCTTGCCAGGACAAGAAATGACCCCTGATGGCCGCCTAGACCTCCTCATCATCTTCCCAACCAGAAAATGTCCTCAAAAATCAATTTCAAGCTACCCCACCACTTCGCAATGTTCTTTGCAGAAGAAAGCTCGCCAAAAGTTGCACCGCGTTGAAAATGTCATTGGTCGCATGATCACATGAACTCAAAAAGCCTCATGCGATCATGTGACAAGCCTCTTAGAACCTATCTCTACTTCACACATGTCAACTGGATCAAACACTTCTAAAACCCCTGTAGAAGACTTCAAACTTGGGCCCCAATGGTTACCAGTTCTTCATTTAAAACTCGACTGTTGATCACATTTTTCCTAGCAAATCGGATGATCTGGATCATCCCCAAAATAGTCACAAGCCCCTATGAAAGGTTAAAGTCCACATCGCCAGTCAAGAGCCAATTGGAAGCAAGCATACCAACATGTCAGCATCCATGGAACCATCTCGAGCCTTATTGCAAACTTAACATTAAGTTAACCCCGGGTTCATTTTCCCTCTTAGTCGCCAAGTCACTTAACCTTTTCTTTAACTCCGGCCACATCCAGCGACCACATGAAAACTCTCAACCACACAACCGCGCATCTGCAAATTGAGATTCCAATCGGACGGTGGGTGCAAGATCTCATGGGCTCAGAAGATCTCATGAGATCTTGCGACCACCATAGATCTCTTTCCACCGCCACCAAATTGCAAGTTCTATCAGTGCGGCTAACGGTTTGTTGCATGTTCACATAGCCTAAAAAAGGGCTATGCGATCATGCGACAGACCACTAGTAGTTCTTTAAAAACCATCAACTGGGCCCACCGACACCACTTGGCATTCTGTTATTCATCCCAATCGCTCAGTCATCAACACCTTGGCAACCCTTTGACAATGGACCCATTGCAACTTCCAGATTCCCATCTAACGGTGGGCATAAGATCACATGCCCAAAGAATATACCTTACACTTTTACGCCCACCACAGATCTCCTTTCAACTAGGACCCCACTGACACATCGACCCATCTACAAAAAAGAGCATTGGACAATTGTCGCTATACTGCCAGCTTAAAAAGGCATCAACTTTCTTTAGCGATGTAGTGACAGCCACAAGATCTCACCGAGCGTTAACTTTTATAGATGGAGAATGGGCCCGCCGACAGGTGTCATCTTGTCACATGATCGCAAGGGCAAGGAATATTCCTTGCAAACATGTGACAACTGCAAGAATTGAGGAAAGCCAGCCACGGGGCCCCACCAGGTTAGAATTGCGCACTTATGAAATGAATGCCACTAGAGGAAGAAGTCCGAAACACAAAAGGGGTCAAAAACACAGAGGGTTTTTGAGAGGAGGTAAAAAACACACTAAGCTTTCAGAGTGGAGGTTGAAAACACACTAAGCTTTTAGAGTGGAGGTCAAAAACACACTGGGTTTCCAGACCAAAAGGCAGAAAACACATTGGACTTTCGACACTTGAGCATTTCTTTTGGAAAATAGGACCGTGGAAAAAAATGAATGATAGGGCATTTTTGGGTAACATTTTGGTGACCTCTGTGAGATGTCAGCCTACTAGATATTTAGACCAGTTTCTTTGACATATCCATTGGGCACGGGGTCATCTTAGGAACAAAAAACTTTGACAGAGACAAAATTGTGCTTGAGCACTTCTTGGGAAATAGGAACTAACCTAGAAAGCAGGGAAAGAAAGCAAGAATAATATTTACAAGAATTTACAAGAAGGACCTATAGAGAGGGATTAACCTCAAAGTAAGGCTTCAAGTGGAAACCATTCACTGAGATTGGCAGGGCATCTCCTTCAAGGGTTGACAGCTGAAAAGCATTAGATCCTCTGCACTCTGTTATCACAAATGGTCCACCCCAAAAGGAATCAAGCTTTGTGTGCTTGCCAGGTTTTGACTTGAACTCATCCCATTTGAGAACTACATCTCCAACCTTGAATTTTCTGACCCTGGCTCTTTTATCAAAGCTTCTCTTTGTTTGACTCTAATGGAATGCCATATCTTGCATTGATTTATCTTTGATCTCTTCTAGCTCCATCAACTGGGCATATCTAATTTGCATAGGATCACTTTCTTCAAACAAGGCATACTGAGTGGCCAAGTCCAAAGCTGGTAATTTAGTTGAAATAGATAACTTAGCCTCTCTACCATACACCAACATGTATGGGGAATTACCAATTATTTTCTTTGGAGTAATTCTATCTAACCACAAGGCAGATCTCAATTTAGTATGCCAGTCCCTTTGACTGTCTTGCAGGGTCTTTTTGATTATTCTAATCAGATTCTTATTTGTTGATTCTGCCAAACCATTCCCCTGAGGATAGTAATTGGAACATGTATTCAGAAAAATGCCCTTCTTGACTGCCCACTCTAAGACCTTGAGGCCTGTAAATGCTAATGCATTGTCTAAAACTATAGAATCTAGAATGCCAAATCTATGAATGATGTCATCATAAAAACTTAAAATAACATTCTCATTAGCTTCTTTTAAAGAAATTGCCTCTGTCCACCTAGTGAAATAATCGGTTGCAGTGATTATCCACTTGTGTCCTGCACTAGATGGAGGGTTAATCATGCCAATGATATCTATAACCTACTTCATGAAGGGCTGCTCTATTTTGAATAGCTGTAGGGGCAGAGTTGCAAGTCTTTCTTTCCCTACAAAAATAGAACATTTAATGCATCTTCTAACATAATCATGACTATCTTTGAAGATAGATGGCCAATAGTATCCAGCCCTCATGATCTTAAAAGTTGTAGTCCTAGGAGAGAAATGGCTACCAGAAGCTCCATCATGAAACTCAAATAAGACCTCTACAACCCTTTCTGATTCTATGCATCTTAGAAGGACACCATTGTGATCCTTTCTAAAAATAATTTCATCTATCAGCACAAAAGGAACAGATTGTAACCTGTAATACCTCTTTTTGGCTGAATCTAGGTCTGCAGGATATTGTCCTACCTTCAAATAATTGATCATATTAGGTAACCAGCTAGTTGCCTTGGCTTGCTCTCCTATAGAATGCATCACTAGAGATGCATCTATGTATTCCAATTTCTTTGAACTTCCATCTTCTACCAGATGCTCACAAAGACCTCTTCCTCTAACTAGCTTGGTAATCTAAATATCTATGTCATATTCCATCACCTTAGTGATCCAACCAGCTCTTTTTTCATTTAGGTCCTTAGAAAGAAAAAATTCTTTGACACTTGGATGAGTAACCATCAAATGCACGTTGCTATGGGTCAACAAATGTCTAAATTTTTTGAGGCTCTTTACCACAACAAGAACATGTTTTTCTAAAAAAGAGTATCTTTGTTCATACTCTTCTAAACCTTTGCTAAAGAAAGTAATAGGCTGCTCTAATCCTTTAGCATTTTCTTGAGTCAACATTACAGATATGGCATCATGACCCCCATAAGCATAAAGGATAAAATCCTTACTGAAATTTGGGTTTAGGAGAGCAGGAGCTTTTGTTAAGGCTTCTTTAATAGCTTGGAAGTTAACCTTTCCTTCTTTGGTCCAACTGAAGGCTGAACCTTTCCTCAACATGGCTGTCAAAGGCTTGACTAACTCTGCAATGTTAGGCAAGAATCTCCTAACAAAGTTAATCTTTCCTATGAAAGATTGGAGACCTTTCTTGTGATGTGGTAATGGTAGTTCTAAGATGGCTACAATTCTCTCATGATCCATTGTAATTCCCTCTTTGGATACTACATATCCCAATAGTTTTCCTTCATGAACTGCAAACACACATTTCTTGGGATTAAGGGATATCCCAAATTCTCTGCATCTTTCAAAAATCTGCCTCAAATGTCTGATGTGGTCTACTCCATGCTTTGAGTAGACAGTTATGTCATCTAGGTAGACCAGGAAAAACTTGTACATGAGGCCCTTAAAGGCCATATCCATTGCCTTTTGAAATGTAGCACCTGCATTTGACAAACCAAAGGGCATCTTCTGATATGCCATGGTTCCCCACTTGGTTGTAAATGCAGTCTTATATTGATCCTCTTATTTCACTAAGATTTGATTATATCCTGAATAGCCATCCGACAATGAGAATCTCTCGAATCCAGAGACACATTGTAGAATTTGTTCCATAGCGGGTAGTGGATGGCAGTCTTTTAATGAGGCTCTATTCAAATTCTTGAAATCAACACATAACCTCAGCTCCCCATTCTTCTTCCTGACAGGAACAAGGTTGGAAACCCAACTAGTATGTTTGATTGGGTAGATGATGCCACTTTCTATTAGTTTGAGTACTTCCTTATGCATAAGTGGTTCAAGCTTGGGATTAACAGGCCTCTACTTTTGCCTCACTAGTTTAGCATTAGGCTCCAATTCAATAGTGTGCTGAGCAAGGGTAGGATCAAAACCCTTGAGGTCTCCATACCTCCATGCAAAAACATCACTGAATTCTCTAAATAATTTAGTGTAAGGTTGCTTTTCTAAATTAGTGTTTACTGTTACCCAAAATTTCCCTGTCATTCATCCTTGGCCATGGTCCTTTTTTTTTTCCAAAAGAAGTGCTCAAGTGTCGAAAGTCCAGTGTGTTTTTTGCCTTTTGGCTCGAAAACCCAGTGTGTTTTTTACCTTCTCTCTGAAGGCTCAGGATGTTTCTACCTTTTGGTCTGAAAGCTCAGTGTGTTTTTGACCTCCACTCTGAAAGCTTGGTGTGTTTTTGACCTTCGCTCGAAAACCCTCTTTGTTTTAGACCCCTTCTATGTTTTCAAACTTCTTCCTCTAGCGACATTCATTTCATAAGTGCACAACTTTGACCTGGTGGGGCCCCATGGCTAGCTTTTCTCAAACTCTTGCAGTTGTCATAGGTTCGCAAGGAATATTCCTTGCCCTTGTGATCATGTGACAGGATGACACCTGTCAGTGGGTCCAGTGGTTGTTTTCGACAAACCATTAGCTACACCAGTAGGAGGTTGCAGTTTGGTGGTGGGCCTAGGTTTAAATTTGTAGTTAGAAGTGTAACAGTTTTCATGTTGGTTGCATGATCACATGCAGATTCCTAACCACATGTGACCATGTGACATGCTTCCTGGCAGTCAATGAATGTTGTTGTGGGCCCGGGGTTGGTAGGCTTTGTGCAGTTGCACAGTTGGAGGATCTCTCGCAGTCACCAGATAGATCCAGAGGTAAAGAAGGTTATTCAACAACTTGGAGATTGCTTTAGTCATGGGTTCTCAGGGTTTAACACTAGTTAATAAAAGGATTATGAGATTTAGTGAATCCTTTTGTCGCTAAGTCTCTAGATGTGATTGGGTTAAGTTAAAGGTTAATGTCATGTTTGGGCCTGGTGGTTAATTTTATTTAGTGATCTTGCAATTGTGTGTTCGCGCAATCTCTCATTTCTGGTGGTTAAGTCCTTACCATCCTACGACCTGGCGGGCAGTTATCTTTCCTTTAGTCGCTAAGTCTCCAGATGTTTGGTGGTCTCGGCTATGTGGTTAAAGATAAAGTAAGATCTACGACTGGTGCATGATCTGATGGAATATTCTTGTGCCTCGCAATCATGCGACAACTATCGATCTTGCTTTATTATTGAGGCTCTGACGGTGGGTCCTTTCTAGCTGATATGCTCATCTTCTATTGGTTGTCGTATGCTGATGGGGATTTGCAAGTAGACACGTGTGTTTGGTGGGGTCCTAGTTCTAATAGTATCTACGGCTGGCGCATGATTGGAAAGAATATTTGAAGGGTATGAGATCTTGTGCCCACTGTTCGATTGGAATCTCAGTTTGTAGATGCGCGGTTGCATAGTTGGAGTTTTCGTGTGGTCGCTAGATCTGGCCGGGGTTAAGGAAAAGTTAAAGCGGCTCTACGACTAAAGTGAAAATGAACCCGGGGTTAACTTAATGTTAAGTTTGTATGGATGTTGAAGTGTCAGTATGCTCGCTTCCAATTGGCTCTTGACTAGCGATGTGGACTTTGACCTTTCATTGGGGCTCATGACTATTTTGGGGATGATCCAGATCATCTGATTTGATAGGAAAAATGTTATCAACAGCTGAGTTTTAAAAGAAGAATTGGTAACCGTTGGGGCCCAAATTTGAAGTCTTTTGCAGGGGTTTTCACCAGCGTTGGATCCCGAGAGTCTATGCGGTAGGCGGAGGAAAGTTTTCTAAAGAGCTATCGCATGATCGCATAAAAGCTTTTGAGCTCATGCGATCATGTGACCGTTGACTTTTTCAGGTGGTGCAACTTTGTTGGAGGGCCTTTTTTTCTATAAAAACACTTGCAAGTGCAGGTAGCTGAGAATTGATAATTCTGAAGGTAGTTATAGCTAGGAGATTTTGCAGAGGATTTAGGCTGCCATTTTTTGGGTCCTTTCGAGGATTTGAGATCAGATTTTGGGCATTCATGACAGCCCGACTTGCAAAGAGGTAGATGGATCAAAGATCAAGTACAGAGATGGGCATGCAATGGGAGATATATCTGATCGGTTGGATATTTTTAGAGAAATATTTATGATTAGACATGACTGGTTTTAGGGTGGATTATTTTATGCATATCTAGGTAGCCCTAATTGAGAATTTTTTTTTTGATTCCTTCCTACATGTAGGGGATGTATATATTCTTTTTTTTTGGAGCCTGTAGTGCAGAGAATTTGGAAATTGTAAGAAAGAAAGTTTCTTTCCCAAAGGTTATTGAAGGCATTCTTTCTGCCCCTTAACTTTTTTGCAATTGTAAAATTCTCATTGATTGTTCAGATATTGAAGATATTTTATGACATTTCTCCTATCTCTATGTCTTCTTGTGTGAGTTATCTCTTAATGGTTTTCAGTATTTTCACATGTTTCTTAGTGATAGCTTAGGGTTCTTGGTCCTCTTTTTCTACAATTTCGTGCATTGTTGTGGGTGATTAGATGTGAATGTCTTTGTGGGTATACTTTAAACCCCTTAACAATCATGTCTCATTCCTATGCCTAGTTGTAGGAGTGGATGTTGTTTGTAGGTCATAAATTGTGCCTGAATATTCAGTAATGCTATTGTTTGTGAAAACCATCTTTTCCTGAAATAGCCTCTTTCTATTTTGGACCTTCTTATGAAATATTAATGCAAGCCTATTCAGAGAGTTGTGATCTCCTAGACCTAAACCTTTCACTGGTTTCATTCCTCTATATTGAGATTCATACCCTAGTTTCGGTGCATCACCTAGTAGGTAGATTTGCTCTCTATTATTTCCCTTTCATGCACTCCTTCTATCCCTTTCCCTCAAAAGAATTTACATTTCCTGTCTAAGAGCAAATCTGGGTGACTATCCAAGAGGAACCAGCCTAGAATCTGGAGGTCTCATCTTAGTTAGCAAAAGGTCCCACAACCTTGAGATGATTCCCATGTTATACTGGATTATCAAGACTACGAGAGCTTGAGATTAGAGGCACAAATTCAGTGTATAACATTTCTGGCATGCTCGGTGGGATAGTAAAGAAGTTCATTTGTTGAAAATTATGTCATCTCTAATATGCAGATTGAATAATACAGACCTTTATAGGTGGTGGTATCAAGTATATGTGGCGACTCCACTGGTTTCAAAGATTTAGGCTAACCTTGTTTAAGGTTTATGAGAAAGATTGAGACTAGAAGCTCAAAGCTTGCTGAATTTTTAGAGTTTCCTTTGAAAAGAAGCTACAAAGGCAGGTCAACTCAGAGAGAATCTCCTACAAGAAGATTCCAATCTACACCTCCTGATACTTCAGAGAGGAGACCTTTCCTCTTTCATTTCAGAAGAAGAGGTAGATCTCTGACCAGAGATCTAGAAGAGGAAGAAGATCCAAGTCTAGCAAATACAGCTCATATAGTTGTTAATCTTCAGGTTACACCCCCTACAATGGCTAGAAATTTCACCTTTGCACCTTTCAATCAGGGGAGCCCATTAAATTTTGTAGTGCATCATGATGTGCCCTTGGTGGCATTAAAGAGTATACCTGATTTCATAGGGGAGGGACAGACAATAGCCTTTGAGCACATAAGAGATGTGACCACCATTTGTAGCTTACACAACATTACTCAAGAGGATGTAGCCACCAAATTATTAGCAGCATCTCTGAAAGGTAAGGCTCTAGAGTGGTTTAGAACTTTAACTATTGGTTCTATTACTTCATGGGATGAATTAGGGGATGCATTAAGCAAGAATTTTGAGGATAAATCACATAATTTGTCTCTAGTTGAGAAATTAACAACTATAAAGAGAGACCCTCAAGAGAAAATGATAGATTATAATAGTAGATTCCTTAAAACATGGAATAGAATCCCAGTCTCTGTAAGGCCATCAGCTGACCATGCCTTCCTATACTACTTGCAAAGTCTAAATAAACAAATTTTTGTCATGATCCATTCTATGGGTGGTACTGTATGTGACTGAATGTGACCTCTAAATCAGGCACAACACAACATGGTCATTATTCACTTGATAGAATTCGGGAGAGAGTATGAAGAACTCAATCCAAATTCCATGGTGAAGCGACCTGTTGCCTCCTATGTGAATGGGGTGTTTGAATACTCTCAGAACGAGAGCCAACAGCTGGGAGACCAATTCAACAATGGAGGATTTGAAATAAAATATGAGCAAAATGAAACTAAGCTAAGAATGAATGCAATTAATCTAGAAAACTTTGAAAGAAATATGAAATGCAGATTTTTATTTGATTTTGAAATAAAGATGATATTAGACTAAGAACAAGTAAGAAAATTTAATCTAAATGTGAAATGCAATTACACTAATATGATAAATTAAACTAGATAATGTAATAAAAGAGCTTTGAAAATAATGAAATATGAGACTAAAAGATGCTATAGTAAGGATGCTCTCAAAAATTGCCTCCCTTGAATGAGAAAAAGAGGTTCATTAAATAGAGAAGCCTGGAGAGGAATGAAGAGTTTCTTGATTTGAAACTCCTGACTCTTCATTCCCCTTTGAGACAAAAAGGTATGAATTATTTAATTAAAAGAATGAAATTTGCCACATGTGGGGAGTGACCTTTCAAGTAATTTGAATTATTAAATTCAAATAAAGAGGTGTCCATTCAATTAACTAAATATTTATTAATTCTTTTTTAAGGGTAATTAACCAAATGGGTAGATTTTAATTTAATTCAAAGTGCTTAGGACTTTAGAACTAAATTAAATTATCATAGAGGTAATTCAACTAATTAAAGTCAAGGACTTTAGGAATTAATATTAATATTTTATTATTGCAATTTATGGTCTTTGCAATTGACATCAAGTCAAATTCAGTTAGGTAGGAGAGAGAAAATTGCCTACGGAACTAGGACTTTGGTGATGTAAAATTGAGATAATGCACCAAAACTGATGAAATTAAATAGGTGCCAATTTTGGGGTATTACATTTGCCCCTCTTTGAATTGATGTGTGAACAGCGCGTTGATTCAAAGAATAGTCTAAAGTGACAGATCAAAGCAGATCAAAGCATGAATTTTATGAAGTCTAAGTTAGATTGCGAAGACAATGGTCTTAGAAGAGAACCGAAATCAGGGTTAGATTGCCCCAATACCAATTGATGAAGATGCAGATTTAGGACTATCTCCAAATCAGGGTTAGATTGCCCCAATACGAAGCTCAGCCCTCCAAGACCCAGGTTAGATTGCCCAGATAACGGTCTAAAAGAGATTTCAAGAGTCATCTCCAGAATGAAGATTGACTCCCAGGAATCAGGGTTAGATTGCCCCAATACCCAATAGATTTCAAGAACCATCTCCAGAATGAAGAATGATCCTCGAGGATCCGAGTTAGATTGCTCATATACCTAAGAGATAGATTTCCAGATGACAAGATGCGAGGCGTGAAGATGCCCCTAGCAATGAGGACTGATGATTCAAATAAGACTGATTCAAGAATAGATTCGACAAGATTCAAATGATGTAATCATCCTGCCCCCTCGAGAGCGAAATCAAAAGATGACATGTCAGAAGGATGATAAACAACAAGAGATTGTAGAGCAAAAGCAATTAGACTAGATTCGCGAAGCTGCAGAAGTGAATCAGAGTAAAGCAGAGGTCTTGTTGACCAAGTTTGACCATAGTTGACCATGGTTGACTAAATTTGACTTGAGTTGACTTGATGAAAAGAAGAAAAGATTTGAGAACATGACGCAAAGATGAGGATCTAGTAGGAAGATGACACCAGAAGGCTGACTGCACAAGCATCCGATCCAGAAGGAATCCAATATTTAAAACGTGATTTTGAGCCACTTAGAGATGTCAGATTTTGATTTTGATCCCAAAAAAGGATGCAACCAATATGAGACTGAGACAAAAGATGAGAACCTTTGATGAGCAGATCCAGAAGAAAGCAATCAAGAGAGCAATAAGAAAGCACTCCAAATGCAAGCCTAGAATGAAAGATGCAAGTCTAAATGTAGGCCTAGGACAAACAAATGCAATCCTCTGGACTCGGCTGTTGGACTCATCGTATTTATCATCATTGAGTTCATTTAAGCACGGGACAATCACAAGATGCCATACAATTCTCCCCAACATGAGAATATGAATATGACATAAGTCTTAAATTTGTCAGAATGAGGTGTAAGCATTAAGGCACAAGAAGCCAGAATGACCTGAACACCTATTCCTTTTAATTTAGCAAGTTAACATAAGCATCAAAGCACATTTTCTAGAATGACTTGAATGTCTCTTGCGAACAAACACACCAAACACGTGATAGATCTTTCTTTTGCCAAAGAGTGCTCACAGTGACCCCTACGTTCACTTAGCAAGACGAGCATTAGCAATTCCAAATGTAGCAAAAGAAGTTACTCAAAACAAACAAGGAGAAGAACCAACTTCACCAAGGCATCCATATAAAAGGAGTCGAGGTATGCATGGCCATCCAATATGAGATGGAGGCTCTTATAGACGGACACCCCTCTTATATAGATTCTTTGGATCATTGGAACTAAACCAACAAACAGAAAGAAAAAAAGCAAAGCAAACAAACAAGCACTCAAAGAAAACAAAGCTCAACATGCCTCAAAGGAACACACTTTTAGTTTTAGTTTCAGTTTAAGTTCGTGTTCAAGTGGATTGAAGTCGAATCAGAAGTGAACAACATTCGAAGTCTCAACGGGATAGCGACAGCAAGAAGACACAGTGAAAAATCACTGGTGACCATCATAAGAGACAAAGGCTCAAGAAAATATCGGGAAGCTAACGAAGTATCAGCAGGAAAACACAGTGAGAGCCACTGGTGATCGATACAAGAGAGATCCTCAAAGTGAGAAATCTCATAGATATTAGCGAAACATCAGTAGGAAGACATAGTGAGAACCATTGGTGACCAATACAAGGAAGATTCTCAAAAGAGAGAATGAAACATGAATGAAACATTAGTAGGAAGATACAATGAGGACCACTAGAGACTGATGTAAGAAGGAGATCCTAAAAAGGAGAGGTCAAATGAGAGCTAGATATCAGCAGGCAGGCACAGTGAGAACCACTAGTGACTGATACATGAGAGATCCTCAAGGAGAGAAATCTCAAAAGTAGCTAGGCATCAGTAGGCAGACACAGCGTGAAACGCTGACAACTGATGCACAAATGAATCTTCTGAAAGTGATAGGATAATGCCCCCTAGACTAGGGAGATTCCCCCAAGTATGACCAGTTCCAATCCATGAAGAGTCGAGGAAAACTCAAAGACAAGCACATGAGCTAGCAAACCAAAGCAGGAAACAAAATAAAGCAGGAAAGAAAACTAAAGCAAGAAACTAAGAGCCAAGTGACGTCGAGAGAGGATGTTACTTCAGAAAAAATAAGAGGCGCCTGTTTACCAAGTTTTCACAATCTTGGCAGAGATTCTATTTTTGCTACCATGACGCCTGTTTACCAGGTTTTCATCAATGGCACATCTTTTATTTTTTTTTTGTACTTTTCTCTTTTTTTTTATTTTTTTGTATTTTTTTGAATATTTCATTTTTTTTTATTTTTGATCTTTTGATTTTTTTTTGTATTTTTCACATTTTCTTTTTTTTTTTGTATTTTTGAAAATTTCTATTTTTTTGAGTATTATCAAGGTGCCTGTTTACCAGGTTTTCACCAGGATAATAGATACATCAAAGCACCTGTTTGCCAAGTTTTCACTAAGATGATCATTTTTTCAGGACATTTTGCAATTTTTAGGATTTTTGCAATATACCATTTTTAGGATTTTTTCAGGATCAATAAATATGTACATGAGCACATAGAGAATGTCAGTTGTAGAACTTCTTCAAATGAAGAGCATTGATGGGTTCTTTGAGTTTCTCTCCTTCAGTAGGAATCTATGAGAATGCAGTATTTGTAGTAGTAGGCAACTAAGAAGTTGTAGAATTAGAAGCAGATGTTGTAGCAGGAACAGGAGATCCAACCAGTAGTGTCCAACCATCAAGAGATCCATAGTCAAGGAAAGATCACTTAAGTGAGACCCACAAACATCCTCATGGACACATCTTAATGCTTTGTCAGATTTCCAACGCTCTAAATGCTTAGGAAGAGTACATTCTATATTTTTCTTATTCATGCCATTAGCAATAAGGAGATGCTGATATGCACTTTGGGAGAAGGAAAGATGGAGTGAAGAGGGTAAAGTATGAGAGGCAAGGGTGATGAAATGGAGGGAAGTATGAGAATTTTGGAAGCTCGAATGACAACTTTGATTTTTCCTTTCTTTGGAATCCACATAGCTTTTGAATTTTTTTCTTCTTTACTTTGAGGTGCTTTTGATGACAATGCCTATAGAATGGATTTCGAGATCCATTTTTTATTTTATTTTCTGGCTTTTGATTGTCTTCTTCTTTTTTAAGACCTTTGTGGTCTTTTGAACACCTCTGTTTCTTTCCTTTCTTCGTAGTCACATGTCGATTAGATGGGACATGGTGACCTTGAGATATAAGTGGATTCTTATTATTTTTTCTTTTATGTTGTACATCCAAGTTACCTCCAAAAGACTCAGGAATGGTGGATGAAAGAGGCTTATATGACTGGTTCAGGTGGAGAGGTGGAGATGGAAGTGGATGAGCCACTTTTCTAGGAGATGAAGGGGGAAGAGAATTCAATGGGATGGGCTCAAGTGCAAATATATCAGTATCATCCTCATCATTCATGAATGCATCAGATAGATCAAGAAAATAATCTTCCATAGAGCGTTGTCGATTGTGAGTCATCTTAGAAGAGTCAGATAAGTTGGGAGGAATATTATGTGAGCCTAACCAAGATAACCTCTTCCAAGAGTTAGGTCCCCTTTCAGGTGGTAAGAGTGCACGAATAGGAACCATTTCAATTTTGGATCTACCAATATTCCATGAAGCTGTAACAGAATGGGGTCTTACATACCCATGATTTGTTGGAGCAGTAGAAGTATAACTTGGAGCAGATGGCCTAGGATCCATAGGAATGATCTCCATAGGATGGTGGAAAGGATTGTCATCAATAGCTTGATCTGGAGGATCATAACTTTCTCCTCTTTCTGAGTTGTTAAGACTAGCATATAAGTGCATAGCATCAATTGGTATTTTTGTAGTAGCATCTAATATGGAGTCCCATTCAGCTAGAGACGTAGTCGGAGGTAGATTTTCTTCATTGTTGTCATCTAACATAGGAAGTGTTTCTTTAATAGCAGGATCTTGTTCAGTAGTAGAAGCAGCAAAGTAATCTAGAATAGGCATACCTTGGGGCATACCCAAGATAAGAGAAGCATCCAACAGTTTCTCCCAATCAGTATGTGTGCCATTGTAGTCATCTAACATAGGAAGTGTTTCTTTAATAGTAGGACCTTGTTCAATAGTAGAAGTGGTGGAACAATCTAGAATAGGCATACCTTGAGGCATACCCAAGATAAGGGAAGCATCCAACAGTTGCTCCCAATCAGTATGTGTGCCATTGGAGGCAATGACATATTTAGTAGTAGCTACAGTAGTAGAAATTTTTTCAGTAGAGTGTATAAAATCCTCCTGGTGAGGACCAAAATCATGTTCTTGAAGCACTTGAGAAGGTAGATAAGACTCTTTTTGGTAGTTTGAATCAGCATTTTGATCATTCAAAGGTCTTTCATATGTCATAGGCTGAATTTTTGTTTCTTCATCATCTAAATCTGCATGTGAGTGTAAGCTACAGCTAGGTTGGTCAAGCTCATAGCTCTGATAGCTAATACCAAATCCATCTTCAGAAGGTTCCTCATAGGAATGTGGAGATGGAGGGAGAGTTGTCAATGACAAGACAGACTCAATCTGATATTCCCCCATGCCAATGTCTTTGATCTTCAGGGTCTTTTCTATTTCTTTTAGCTTGGCCTCATAGAACTCAGTGGATTCTCTATTGGCGGGAACAAAACTATCTATCACTTGGGTAAGCATCTTAGCAGAGCAAGTATTTAGGCTAGCACTATTGTCAATGAGGATGCGGGGGATACTCTTGGGGCCTATCATAACTTCAGTGTGCAGGAGAGCATTATGCGGGTGGCTCAGCAAGTGATCATCTTCTTTAGAGAAGGATAAATACTGAGGTGAAGTCAAGTGACCCACCATAGATTGAAACTGGTCGAGATCAAGATCTTTGGGGACATTTGCCTCAGTGAGGACTTTATCCATAGATAGTTTTGGTCTAGATGTTGAAGGTTCGGGACGTTTGAGAACAATCTTCACACAAGATCGAGTGATAGCATTTGCACAAGTTGGAGACTGTGTGGAGTTATAAGAGGGAGGCACATGGCCTCGCAAGACAAAGGGAATTTTGTGTTTAGGAGTATCCTCACACCCTGGAGCAATGATCATGTCGCAGTGAGAGATCCAAGGTTTGTTTCTAGCAAATCTGGAAGGCGGTTGAGCTTCTATTGTAGCCTTCTCAGTGGCATTGACTATTTGCATGCTAGAGCTAAGATTAAAGATAGACTTTGAGGGTTTTGGCATCACATTGTCAACAACCCTATCATTCATAACATCTATGTTTTTTTTGACAATCTTATCCTTATCCTTGTTTGAGGGAGAAGGTCCTTGCTTGTTGTCTTTGTTCAAAGTCAATTCTCCCTTCTTGACCATAAATGCTTCTATCCTCACAGCCCACCTAATCATATTGTCAAAAGTGAAGGGACCTCATAATCGTACTTGGTATCCAAAATTTGGGACAAGATTGTCCAAGAAGATATCGAGCTTTTCAGACTCAGGTAATTCATGTGGATACTTCGTGCATAGTTATCTCCATCTCTGGAGAAATGTTAGGAGAGGCTCCCCTTGTCGTTGTTTCAAATTGTGAAGGTCTCAGATGTTGACCCGATATTGAATATTATGGAATTGATCATAACTCTTGTCATTTTGAGATTGACCATGACCTTGGTCATTTGGAGATTGCTTATGACTAGCACTGAATTTATCTACCCATGGGAAGAGGAATGGATCTCCCATATTGTTGGTAGTATTCTGAGAGACCGTGAAAGAGTCGATAGGTTCAAAAGAATCAATAGGTTTGATTTTAGAAAGTGACCCTTCAGAGTCTTGCTGGTCTTGAAATAATGGGTTATAATATTCTTGAAATAATAAGTCAGATTGTATCTGAAACAATGGATTGTAATGCTCTTGGAACGAGGAGGAATGTGAGGATCTCTCACAAAGTTTAGATTTCATAACAAATTCAGGATGACCTATGTCTTGATTATGAGGTTTACTTTGATCTTGATCAGTATTCTGAAAGGGATAAGTCTTGCCACTTCAAGTCGTGACAGTCATAGATGAAGATGTAACAAGCAAAGATTCAGGATAAAGCTAGACTCTGTCTCTAAGATAACGAAAAGGAGATAAATGGCTAGAACAACCAAGATGCAAGATGAACCTGGTATGAATTGTCAAAAAGAGATGGCTAGAACAACCGAGATAAGACAATCACAACTAAAGGTACAAAAGGCATAAAGAGATAAGATGAATAGACTAATGAGAGACAATACGAGTCAAAGAAAAGATCGATCGACTCCTAACTCAAGACAACTAGTTTCTGACGGTGAACGACAGGAAAATAGAAAAATAGATCATGGACAAAAAGGTAGATCATATTTATGTCATTGATCAAGCACATAAGATAGCAATCAAGGAGTTCAAGAAAATAGTTTTCAAGCAATGGGCAAGGGACAAAGCAACCTTGCGCATGAATAGGAATAGTGACTTAGTATTTCTACTCCCTAAGGACTCTACTTGTGTATGTTCTTGAGAATGTTTTAGCAGGCACTTAAAACACAACAACATCCTAGCAAGTTGTCTACAAGGATATACATGGCTTTTCTAAAGGGAGTCCTTAATATACGCAAGGTACATGAGGCACAAATCCATAGATGAGAAGAATCTGAAATCACACAGCCGGGGGGAGACGGTAACTCAAACCTCCTCCTTCACTTGTCAAAGGTATAAAGTTCTTTGAGGCTTAGCCAAAAGTGAAATCTAACTCATTCTCAAGAGAGGTGTCTTTGGATTCACCTCCTGATATTTATACTCCACTAGAACATGGGAGTTAAGGTCATCCCTTTAGGTGATGAAATCCCCAAGCAGGCCTTCTAGAAATGAAAAAGTAAGTAATTCTCTATCAAAAGTATTGGGAAGCACTAAAGGTGGTGCATTTAACCCTTCAAGTAAATGTGAGGTGAGTCCACAAAGTGGTGCATTTAACTCCTCACACAAACTCAAAGTGAGTCCACACCCTAGAAAACAAGTGAGTTCCAAAAAGCACAAAAGGGTTGCCTAGTGGAACAATTAACGCTTCTTTCCTGTAGACCCCTCCCCTTTAATGTGGCCCTGAGATTGTAACCACGGGGTGGAATGAGGGGCTGGTGGATTAGCAAGTCCAATAACCCAAGATAGAAATCTAGATCAATCACAAGTAATCTAAGACTGCTAATCAATACTAATCATAAGTGCAAGAGGGTTTGAATCATGGAATATTTAACTTTCCAAGTAAACATGAAGTGAGTCCACAAAGTGGTGCATTTAACTCTTCATGTAAACAAGGAATGAATCCATGCCCTCAATCACTCAATGAGATATTTGATATTGGAACCAAGAATTACTTAAGGTTTAAACACAAGCATTCACTTACATAAACTTTTATGAAAGAAAATCTATGTTCATTCATTTCCCATTAAGAGCATCAATTGAAATGTGTTCTATGAAAGCATGTAAACACTCAAGCCAAACACATGAGAGATTAATTTTATGCCCAAACCAAGTGTTATAGAGATTTTAAGAACTCACCTTAGGTCCAAAGATCTGCAATCCAGCATTTAGCACACATCCAAAAGTACAGAATCAAGACAAATCAATGACAAACCGTAAGATATGTAACATTGCTATCTTCAAGACAGTTTTTAAAGATTGATTTATTTGACCCATAAAATCACAATATTAAAATTTCTAGAAAGAATGAAGTTTTTATCTAACATCAAGAACTACTATTTCCCAAAATTACAAGGTCTTATGATTCCATTTGGTTCCTCAACCAATAACCTTTTCAGATTGCAATTTTTCTGTCATAAATCAGATTTAAAACACCAAACCCTGCCTAGGGAATCACATATCTTTCTCAAAAAGAATCCAAATGAAACCAAAATAATTTCATAGTAACTATTAATGAATCTAGTTTCCAAATATGTAAGCCATTTATTTTTTCCATTCATAAATCATTTTCTAAGAGCAAATCATTGCCTACAACTCCAATGCAGATTGTTAAAAACTAGTTTTCACTCAAATGCCAATAACTTTCACAAATATTCATAAAAATGACTCAAACAAAAATTAAATGAAATTTAATTCATGTATCTTTCCAATTCATATTATTATATATCCTTATTCTTCACGATTTGTCCATACCAGACGTTTCAATCTGACTGTATTCAGAGAATCTCAAATCTGCAAATACCCACTTTCACCAAAATGATTATAACTTATTCATTTTTTTATAAAAATGAACCAAACCAAAATTATGAGAAATATGATTCATCATTCTATCCATCCATTACTATATTACAAAGTTTTTAGGCTGTACATGGCCGTACAAGGCCTAGAACTAACACTAAAATTAAAAAACCAATCAAGAATGAGGCCAGGAATTGATCTTTTCTCCCCCTTGGTGGGCGCCAAAATGTATGTGACTGAATGTGACCTCTAAATTAGGCACAACACAACATGGTCATTATTCACTTGATAGAATTCAGGAGAGAGTATGAAGAACTCAATCCAAATTCCATGGTGAGGCGACCTGTTGCCTCCTATGTGAATGGGGTGTTTGAATACTCTCAGAACGAGAGCCAATAGCCGGGAGACCAATTCAACAATGGAGGATTTGAAATAAAATATGAGCAAAATGAAACTAAGCTAAGAATGAATGCAATTAATCTAGAAAACTTTGAAAAAAATATGAAATATAGATTTTTATTTGATTTTGAAATAAAGATGATATTAGACTAAGAACAAGTAAGCAAATTTAATCTAAATGTGAAATGCAATTACACTAATATGAGAAATTAAACTAGATAATGCAATAAAAGAGCTTTGAAAACAATGAAATATGAGACTAAAAAATGCTATAGTAAGGACGCTCTCAAAAATTGCCTCCCTTGAATGAGAAAAAGAGGTTCATTAAATAGAGAAGCCCGGAGAGGAATGAAGAGTTTCTTGATTTGAAACTCCTGACTCTTCATTCCCCTTTGAGACAAAAAGGTATGAATTATTTAATTAAAAGAATGAAATTTGCCACATGTGGGGAGTGAGCTTTCGAGTAATTTGAATTATTAAATTCAAATAAAGAGGTGTCCATTCAATTAACTAAATATTTATTAATTCCTTTTTAAGGGTAATTAACCAGATGGGTAGATTTTAATTTAATTCAAAGTGCTTAGGACTTTAGAACTAAATTAAATTATCATAGAGGTAATTCAGCTAATTAAAGTCAAGGACTTTAGGAATTAATATTAATATTTGATTATTGCAATTTATGGTCTTTGCAATTGACATCAAGTCAAATTAAGTCAGGTAGGAGAGAGAAAATTCCCTAGGGAACTAGGACTTTGGTGATGTAAAATTGAGATAATGCACCAAAATTGATGAAATTAAATAGGTGCCAATTTTGGGGTATTACAGGTACCACTTTACCCCAAGCCTTTGACACTGCTATCAGGGCTGAAAATTGTTTGATCCAAGAAGGCATGATACAAAGAAGACCTCCCATGCCTATCTTCCCTAGTCTTAAGCCCATTGCTACTACACAAGTACCCACATTTACCCCTATTCCCACAATATTAGCACCTGAAGCTAGTACCAGTAGTCAAAAGCACACTGCAACAAATTTATCCCAAGGGTTGCAAGAGGTGAAGAGTATTCAACAAACTAGTATGCAAGAAGTGGCAAACTTGCTGCAGACTCTAACCAAAGAGATCACAAACTTGAAGAAACAAAACCAAGGCATCAGGCCACCCTTCCAATCACAAGGCCAAAGTGCTAATCAGCAATACCAAAATCAAGGACAACATTATCAACAAAATAGGCCACCATACCAAAGAGGCTATCAAGGGAAAAGACAAAATTTTAATCAAAGACCATTCCAACCGTATAACCCTGCACCTCTTAATTCTGTAAATCCAGTTAGGGATATGGTTCCTAGTCAAAATAATATGGGCATGGATAATGAATGGTGTTTCCCTTGCAATCAGCCTCACAATTAGGCTATATGTTTTAATGGATGGATGAACCAAGCACTAATGGTTCAAAATGCTTCACAAGCTTAGACATAAGCTCCTTCTAGTGGGATAGCTCCTCAACAAGAAACATAAGAGAATGAGACTGCTCTTTTCAATTGGGAGCAACCAGGTTTCAATGGAGTCAATGATGAAGCTGCTTTTGTTGCCTACACAAGAGCAAAGAGGAGAGCCCAAGACATGGAGAGAGAAAATTCTGGTACTAAAGCCATTACATCTGTAGAGCCACTATAGCAAGTTGCCCCTATCACATCCAAGGAGGTCCCTATCTTCACAAGCAAAGAAGGCCAAGTTCCAAAAGAGGCAGAACCCATCATAGTAAAAGCACAACAAAGAGTACACACTGTGTCACCTTATAATATTGTAGACAACATGAAGAAGCTGAATTTCACCATGTCTATGTGGGACTCTTTGACTATTCCAAGACAGCCTAAAATTTTGGAGAAGGCCATGAGAGAGGCAGCAAATCCTCAACCTGCAAAAGAGACTGCAAAACCACTGTTGGTCAACACTGATCAAGAAAAGGAGACTCCAACTAGTAACTCCAAGGTCAATACCATGCAAGGTAGGAATTTAAAGCCACCTCCCTTTTATGTATCTATAATTATTGGGAAATCTTTAGTGCATAATTGTATGGTAGATAGTGGAGCTACTAGCACTGTAATGCCCAAGAAAGTGGTTGATCTATTAGGACTTGAATATGAACCCTTCCAAAAGAAGGTTACACAACTTGATGGATCCTCAGTCAGTAATATAGGTATGGCCAAGGATACTAGTCTAATTCTCCATGCTAGTCCTAATTTTTTCATTCTCCTTGACATATATATCATAGATGTCCTTGCATTGTTTGTCATATGTCTCTCAAGAGAGTTCACAGCCAAGATAGGAGGTTATCTTTCTTTCGACTGGTCTCACATGCTTTTTCATACAAGGTATGGTACCAAAGTCACCATTAAATCAGAAGCCTTAGCAATACATCATATAGAGCCATATGTGTCCAATTCCATCAATACTAATTGCCCTATGTTTGATGACAATGATTTCCCAACCATTAGTGAAGCAAGCACCAAAATAGAGAATATCCTTGATATTCTCCTAGATGAAAGAACCTCAGAGATCCAAGAGATTCTTGTTTGGGATTTTGGTTTGGGGAGTTATCTGATTCAAGAAAGTGGAGCCATAGAACCAAGCCTTCTCAAAGAACACATTGATTCAGACGATTGGGATAGTCAGGTCTGGGAACTATTTTTCAATGGAGCAAGAAGTAGACATGGTTCTGGTGGAGGTGCTATGATGGTGTCCCCAAAAGGAGAAAGGTATTGTACTTCCTTTAGATTCAATTTTTCCTGCACCAGCAACACTGCAGAGTATGAAAGACTAGTTAATGGACTAGAATGGGGTAGAAAAAGAGGGCTTAAAGCGTTAAAAGTATATGGTGACAGTGAACTTGTTGTCAGCCAAGTAAGAGGGATGAGTGCAACCAAAAATGATGTCATGAAAGCATACAAACATAGAGTTTTAGATGCAATTGAAGATTTCCATGCTTTCAATATCATTACTATCCCTAGAAAATTACATCAAAATGCTGATAGGTTAGCTGCTATTGGATCTCAGTTTGACATCCCTAATAGCATTTCAAAGGAGACAGATCAGTAGCACATCAAGATTATTGTCAGACCTTCAATTCTTGATAATAATATTAATTGGCAAGAGTTTGACAATGATGAACAAATTCTACAGTTCTTGTTTGAAGAAGATGTCTTTTCAAAGCACAATCAAAAGAGGTTATCACAGAACTATGGTGATCAAGTGATACAACTTAGATCTAATAAGATGCCTAAAGGTCTTGTCACCTTAGAGACTATTTTCAAAAAGAATGATGAAGTCAGGAAAAATAAAGCTGGCATGGTAGTCCAGCAGGAACATTGTGCTGAATTAGAGTTGGAGCCAGGTAAGAGCCTACAATTTGAAAAAGTAAACACTAATTCAGAAAAGTAAGCTTACACTAAATTATTCAGAGA
Organism: Chamaecyparis obtusa; assembly: GCA_027943335.1. Taxonomy (NCBI): domain Eukaryota; kingdom Viridiplantae; phylum Streptophyta; class Pinopsida; order Cupressales; family Cupressaceae; genus Chamaecyparis; species Chamaecyparis obtusa. The sequence goes on along the minus strand of BSBK01000936.1, from coordinate 2,055,928 downwards.
ATTTAGTGATGTTTTTGCATGGGGGTATGGAGACCTCAAGGGTTTTGATCCTACCCTTGCTCAACACACTATTGAATTGGAGCCTAATGCTAAACTAGTAAGGCAAAAGCAACGGCCTGTTAATCCCAAGCTTGAACCACTTATACATAATGAAGTGCTCAAATTGATAGAAAGTGGCATCATCTACCCCATCAAACATACTAGTTGAGTTTCCAACCTTGTTCCTGTCAGGAAGAAGAATGGGGAGCTAAGGTTATGTGTTGATTTTAGGGATTTGAACAGAGCCTCATTAAAAGACCGCCATCCACTACCCTCTATGGAACAAATTCTACAATGTGTGTCTAGATCCGAGAGATTCTCATTGTTGGATGGCTATTCAGGATACAATCAAATATTAGTGAAAGAAGAGGATCAATATAAGACTACATTTACAACCAAGTGGGGAACCATGGCATATTAGAAGATGCCCTTTGGTTTGTCAAATGTAGGTGCTACATTTCAAAAAACAATGGCTATGGCCTTTAAGGGCCTCATGTACAATTTTGTGCTAGTCTACCTAGATGACATAACTGTCTACTCAAAGCATGCAGTAGACCACATCAGACATTTCAAGTGGATTTTTGAAAGATGCAGAGAATTTGGGATATCCCTTAATCTCAAGAAATGTGTGTTTGTAGTTCATGAAGGAAAACTATTGGGATATGTAGTATCCAAAGAGGGAATTATAGTGGATCCTAAGAGAATTGCAGCCATCTTAGAACTACCATTACCACATCACAAGAAAGGACTCCAATCTTTCATAGGAAAGATTAACTTTGTTAGGAGATTCTTGCCTAACATTGCAGAGTTACTCAAGCCTTTGACAACCATGTTGAAGAAGGGTTCAGCTTTCACTTGGACCAAAGAAGGAAAAGTGAACTTCCAAGCTATTAAAGAAGCCTTAACAGAACCTTCTGCTCTCCTAAACCCAAATTTCAATAAGGATTTTATCCTTCATGCTTATGGGGGTCATGATGTTATATCTGCAATGTTGACTCAAGAAAATGTTGAAGGATTGGAGCATCCTATTGCTTTTTTTAGCAAAGGTTTAGAAGAATATGAACAAAGATACTCTTTTGTAGAAAAACATGTTCTTGCTATGGTAAAGAGCCTCAAAAAATTTAGACATTTGTTGACCCATAGCAAGGTGCATTTGATGGTTACTCATCCAAGTGTCAAAGAATTTTTGCTTTCTAAGGACCTAAATGAAAAAAGAGTTAGTTGGATCACTAAGGTGATGGAATATGACATAGATATTCAGACTACCAAGCTAGTTAGAGGAAGAGGTCTTTGTGAGCATTTGGCAGAAGATGGAAGTTCAAAGAAACTGGAATACATAGATGCATCTCTGGTGGTGCATTCTATAGGAGGGCAAGCCAAGGCAACTAGTTGGTTGCCTAATATGATCAATTATTTGAAGACAAGGCAATATCTTGCAGGCCTAGATTCAACAAAAAGGAGGTATTACAGGTTACAATCTATTCCTTTTGTGCTGATAGATGAAATTCTTTTAAAAAAGGATCACAATGGTGTCCTTCTAAGATGCATAGATTTAGAAAGGGTTGCAGATGTCTTATTTGAGTTTCATGATGGAGCTTCTGGTCGCCATTTCTCTCCTAGGACTACAGCTTTTAAGATCATGAGGGCTAGATACTATTGGCCATCTATCTTCAAAGATAGTCATGATTATGTTAGAAGATGCGTCAAATGTGCTATTTTTGTAGGGAAAGAAAGATTTGCAACTCTACCCCTACAGCCAGTCAAAACAGAGCAACCCTTCATGAAGTGGGGTATAGATTTCATTGGCATGATTAACCCGCCATCTAGTGTAGGACACAAGTGGATAATCACTGCAACTGATTATTTCACTAGGTGGACAGAGGCAGTTGCTTTAAAAGAAGCTAATGTGAGTGTTGTTTTAAGTTTTTATGATGACATCATTCATAGATTTGGCATTCCAGATTCTATAGTTTCAGTAAATGCATTAGCATTTACAGGCCTCAAAGTCTCAAAGTGGGTAGTCAAGAAGGGCATCTATCTGAATACAATTTCCAAGTACTATCCTCAGGGGAATGGCTTGGCAGAATCAACAAATAAGAATATGATTAGAATAATCAAAAGGACCCTGCAAGAAAGTCAGAGGGACTGGAAACACTAAATTGAGATCTGCCTTCTAGTTAGATAGAATTACTCCAAAGAAAATCATTGGTAATTCCCCATACATGTTGGTGTATGGTAGAGAGGCTAAGTTATCTATTTCAACTAAATTAACAGCTTTGGACTTGGCCACTCAGTATGCCTTGTTTGAAGAAAGTGATCCTATGCAAATCAGATATGCCCAGTTGATGCAGCTAGAAGAGATCAGAGATAAATCAATGCAAGATATGACATTCCATCAGAGTCAAACAAAGAGAAGCTTTGATAAAAGAGCCAGGGTCAGAAACTTCAAGGTTGGAGATGTAGTTCTCAAATGGGATGAGTTCAGGTCAAAACCTGGCAAGCACAAAAAGTTTGATTCCTTTTGGGGTGGACCATTTGTTATAACAAAGTGCAGAGGATCTAACGCTTTTCAGCTTTCAACCCTTGAAGGAGATGCCCTCCCAATCTCAGTGAATGGTTTCCACTTGAAGCCTTGCTTTGAGGTTAATCCCTCTTTGTAGGTCCTGTTATACACTGAATTTGCACCTCTGATCTCAAGCTCTCGTAGTCTTGATAATCCAGTATAACATGGGAATCATCTCAAGGTTGTAGGACATTTTGCTAACCGAGATGAGACCTCCAGATTCTAGGCTAGTTCCTCTTGGATAATCACCTTGATTTTCTTTTAACAGGAAAGTAAACTTTGAGGGGAAAGGGTTAGAAGGAATGCATGAAAGTGAAATGACATGAAGCAAATCTACCTACTAGGTGATACACCAAAACTAGGGTTTGGATCTCAGTATAGAGGAATGAAACCAGTGACAGACTTAGGTCTAGGAGATCACAACTTACTCAATAGGCTTGCATGAGTATTTCATTAGAGGGCCTAAAAATTAGACACAAATTATGACCTGCAAGAAGACATTCTCTTCAACCAAAGGCCACAGGAATGAGACAGAATGACAGGGGCTGAAGGATACCCACAACCTCATTTAGATCAAATCAAACATAGTAGTTCACAAATAAGCTAAAAGTAAAGGGGATCAAGAAAAGCTAAGTATCACTGAAAGCATTCATAAACCTCAATCCAATAAGAGACAAGCCAAAAAAGAAAAGTACAGGGACATAAACATGTCACATAATACTTTGCAGCATTTGTATTATCAATGAGAACTTACAACATGTGAAAAATTGGAGAGCAAAATGCTACACATAGTTCTCCAAGAAAAGACTCTCTTTTTACAAAATGTAAATTCTGAGCTCAAAAGCTCCAAAAAAACAATATATACCACCCTGCACGTAGGCAGGAATCAAAAAATATCTCAATTAGGGCTACAGAGGTTTACAATAAAATATCCAACCCTAAATCAATCCAATCTAGCCATAAATGTACATGAAAATATCCCAGCAGATCAGATATATTTTTTTTGCATGTTCACTTCATGTTTATTCCTGCAAAAATCTAGCCGCCATGATCCATCTACCTTCTTGCAACTCGGGCTCGCCATAACTACAAAAATCTGATACTGTGAGATATTTGAATTTAAAAAATTGATATAACGGTCAGAGGTGGCACATAAATTTTCCATCGACGGTCAGTATTCAAAAATTGATCTTACCTTAAAGCATGATCGTCAGATCCTTCCTCTTTACACGGGCTCAGCACTTGACTGCAAAACTAACTTGGTATTCACCCCAAGTTTCAATTTTCCCCTTGTCGCTGAATCACTTAACTTTTTAACTAACCTCGGCTCTTCCTGGTGATTACATGACTGAAGCCACAAAACTAGGTCCACCTTGCCACCTGTCATTCTCTTATTCATTCTTGACTCTCTGTAAACATACACCTCAGCAGGCTCTGACATGGCCCCACTGTAACTTAGATTCCGATCCAATGGTGGTCGCATGATCGCAAAGGTAAGGAATATTCCTTGTGAACAAGTGACCATTGTAGATCTCTTTTCCTTTGGTACCCCACTAACATGTCTAAGAAATTTGGTCCCACTAAAAGATAATCCAACTCAGCACATGGACCAATGAGAAACGAGCATGTCAGCGAATGAGGACCCACCCGATAAAGGTGTGACAGCAGAATAAAATCAACGGCGGGCACATGATCACAAAGGCAAGGAATATTCCTTGTGATCATGTGACAACCATTAGATCTCTTACTGGGAAGTCTACTGGGCCCCCTCTGACAGATTGGAACAAGTCATTACCTTTGGCCAATGAGAAACTTCCACATCAGAATACGTCGCACTGGACCCACCAAAGCTTTGAAGCACTGCAGAGAAGGAAAGATCAACAGTTGTCATGATTTCACAAGGCTCTGATAGATCCTTTGTGAAATCATGGCAGTTGTTGATCATCTCAAATGGGACCCACACAAACTACCTGTCACATTATGTTAACCAATGACTGCAAACCGCCACCACCAAAACTATTGACGGTTTTTTGCATGATCGCATGTGGCCAGGAAGGCCCATGCGATCATGTGACCAACCGTAAGGTGTTAGTCATTGACCAAAATCTCGTTGTTTGCCTGATTTCTTACCATTTTTTGCATGATCACATGTGGCCAGGAAGGCCCATGCAATCATGCGACCAACTACGTGATGCTAACTGATGACCGCTTACCGCTTGTCTTGACTGCCAAAAAAGAATGACAGGGAATTTTTAGGCAACATTTTGGCGACCTCTACGGGATGTCAACCTGCTAGACATTTAGAACAATTGCCTTGACAAAAATCCATTGGGTATGGGGTCATTACTGAACACAAAACTTTGACAGAGGGATGAAACTGGACTAGAAGGACAATTGTGTCCGAGCACTTCTTGAAAAATAGGGAAAAACTAAACTAGAAAGCTGGAAGAAAGCAGGTAAAATATTTCCAAGGATTTACAAGAAGGTCCTACAAAGAGGGATTAACCTCAAAGCAAGGCTTCAAGTGGAAACCATTTACTGAGATTGGCAGGGCAGCTCCTTCAATGGTTGAAAGCTGAAAAGCGTTAGATCCTCTGCACTCTATTATAACAAATGGTCCACCCCAAAAGGAATCAAACTTTGTGTGCTTGCCAGGTTTTGACCTAAACTCATCCGACTTGAGAACTACATCTCCAACCTTGAAGTCTCTGACCCTGGCTCTTTTATCAAAGCTTCTCTTTGTTTGACTCTGATGGAACGCCATATCCTGTGTTGATTTATCTCTTATCTCTTCTAGCTCCATCAACTGGGCATATCTGATTTGTATAGGATCACTCTCTTCAAACAAGGCATACTGAGTGGCCAAGTCCAAGGCTAGTAATTTAGTTGAAATAGATAACTTGGCCTCTCTACCATACACCAACATGTATGGGGAATTACCAATGATTTTCTTTGGAGTAATTCTATCTAGCCATAAGGCAGATCTCAATTTAGTATGCCAATCCCTCTGATTGTCTTGCAGGGTCTTTTTGATTATTCTAACCAGATTCTTATTTGTTGATTCTACCAAACCATTCCCCTGAGGATAGTAATTGGAACTTGTATTCAGATAAATGCCCCTCTTGACTGCCCACTCTGAGACTTTGAGGCCTTTAAATGCTAATGCATTGTCTAAAACTATAGAATCTGGAATGCCAAATCTATGAATGATGTCATCATAAAAACTTAAAACAACACTCTCATTAGCTTCTTTTAAAGAAAGTGCTTCTATCCACCTAGTGAAATAATGGGTTGCAGTGATTATCCACTTGTGTCCTACACTAAATGGAGGATTAATCATGCCAATGAAATCTATACCCCACTTCATGAAGGGCTGCTCTGTTTTGACTGGCTGTAGGGGCAGAGCTGCAAATCTTTCTTTCCCTGCAAAAATAGCACATTTGATGCATCTTCTAACATAATCATGACTATCTTTGAAGATAAATGGCCAATAGTATCCAGTCCTCATTATCTTAAAATTTGTAGTCCTAGGAGAGAAATGGCCACTAGAAGCTCTATCATGAAACTCAAATAAGACATCTGCAACCCTTTCTGAATCTATGCATCTTAGAAGGACACCATTGTGATCCTTTCTGAAAAGAATTTCATCTATTAGCACAAAAGTAATAGATTGTAGCCTGTAATACCTCTTTTTTGGTGAATCAAGGCCTGCAGGATATTGTCTTGTCTTCAAATAATTGATCATATTAGGCAACTAGCTAGCTGCCTTGGCTTGCTCTCCTGTAGAATGCACCACTAGAGATGCATCTATATATTCTAATTTCTTTGAACTTCCTTCCTCTACCAGATGCTCACAAAGACCTCTTCCTCTAACCAGCTTGGTAATTTGAATATCTATGTCATATTCCATCACCTTAGTGATCCAACCAGCTCTTTTTTCATTTAGGTCCTTAGAAAGCAAAAATTCCTTGACACTTCGGTGAGTAACCATCAAATGCACCTTGCTATGAGTCAAAAAATGTCTGAATTTTTTGAGGCTCCTTACCACAGCAATAACATGATTTTCTACAAAAGAGTATCTTTGTTCATACTCTTCTAAACCTTTGCTAAAGAAGGCAATAGGCTGCTCCAATCCTTCAACATTTTCTTGAGTCAATATTGCAGATATGGCATCATGACCCCCATAAGTATAAAGGATAAATCCTTACTAAAATTTGGGTTTAGGAGAGCAGGAGCTTCTGTTAATGCTTCTTTAATAGCTTGGAAGTTAAATTTTCCTTCTTTGGTCCAACTGAATGCTAAATCTTTCCTCAACATGGCTGTCAAAGGCTTGAGTAACTCTGCAATGTTAGGCAAGAATCTCCTAACAAAGTTAATCTTTCCTATGAAAGATTGGAGACCTTTCTTGTGATGTGGTAATGGTAGTTCTAAGATGGCTACAATTCACTCAAGATCCACTGTAATTCCTTCTTTGGATACTACATATCCCAATAGTTTTCCTTCATGAACTACAAACACACATTTCTTGGGATTATGGGATATCCCAAATTCTCTACATCTTTCAAAAATCTGCCTCAAATGTTTGATGTGGTCTACTGCATGCTTTGAGTAGATAGTTATGTCATCTAGGTAGACCAGCACAAACTTTTACATGAGGCCCTTAAAGGCCATATCCATTGCCTTTTGAAATGTAGCACCTGCATTTGACAAATCGAAGGGCATCTTCTGATATGCCATGGTTCACCACTTGGTTGTAAATGCAGTTTATATTGATCCTCTTCTTTCACTAAGATTTGATTGTATCCTAAATAGCCATCCAACAATGAGAATCTCTCGGATCCAGAGACACATTGTAGAATTTTTTCCATAGAGGGTAGTGGATGGCGGTCTTTTAATGAGGCTCTGTTCAAATCCTAGAAATCAACACATAACCTCAGCTCCCCATTCTTTTTCCTGACAGGAACAAGGTTGAAAACCCAACTAGTATGTTTGATGTGGTAGATGATGCCACTTTCTATTAGTTTGAGTACTTCCTTATGCATAAGTGGTTCGAGCTTGGGATTAATAGGCCTTTGCTTTTGCCTCACTGGTTTAGCATTAGGCTCCAATTCAATAGTGTGCTAAGGAAGGGTAGGATCAAAACCCTTGAGGTCTTCATATCCCCATGCAAAAACATCACTGAATTCTTTGAATAATTTAATGTAAGGTTTCTTTTTTGAATTAGTGTTTACTTTTCCAAACTGTACACTCCTGCCTGGCTCCAACTCTAATTTAGCACAATGTTCCTGTTGGACTACCAGGCCAGCTTTATTTTTCTTAACTTCATCATCCTTGTTGAAGATATTCTCTAAGGTGACAAGACCTTTAGGCATCTTATTAGATCTAAGTTGTATCACTTGATCACCATAGTTCTGTGATAATTTCTTTTGATTGTGCCTTGAATAGACATCTTCTTCAAACAAGAACTACAGAATTTGTTCATCATTGTCAAACACTTGCCAACTAATATTATTATCAGGAATTGAAGGTTTGACAATAATCTTGATGTGTTGCTGATCTGCCTATTTTGAAATGCTATTAGAGATGTCAAACTGGGATCCAATAGCAACTAACCTATTAGCATTTTGATTTAATTTTCTAGGGATAGCAATGATATTGAAAGCATGGAAATCTTCAATTGCATCCCAAACTCTATGTTTGTATGCTTTCATGACATCATTTTTGGTTGCACTCATCCCTCTTACTTGGCTGACAACAAGTTCACTATCACCATATACTTTGAACGCTTTAAGCCCTCTTTTTCTAGCCCATTCTAGTCCATTAACCAGACTTTCATACTCTGCAGTGTTGCTGGTGTAGGAAAAGCTGAATCTAAAGGCAGTATAATACCTTTCTCCTTTTGGGGACACCAGCATAGCACCTCCACCAAAACCATGTCTACTTCTAGCTCCATCAAAAAAAAGTTCCCAGACCTGACTATCTCGATCATCCAAATTAGTGTATTCTTTGAGAAGGCTTGGTTTCATAGCTCCACCTTCTTGAATCAGATAACTCCCCAAACCAAAATCCCAAACAAGACTCTCTTGGATCTCTGAGGTTCTTTCATCTAGGAGAATATTAGGGATATTCTCAATTTTGGTGCTTGCTTCACTAGTGGTTGGGAAATCATTGTCATCAAATATAGGACAATTAGTATTCATGGAGTTGGACACATATGGCTCTATATGATGTATTGCTAAGGCTTCTGATTTAATGGTGACTTTGGTGCCATACCTTGTATGAAAGAGCATGTGAGACCAATCGGAAGAAAGATAACCTCCTATCTTGGTTGTGAACTCTCTTGAGAGACATATGGAAAACAATGCAGGGAGATCTATGATATATATGTCAAGGAGAATGGAAAATTTAGGACTAGCATGGAGAATTAGACTGGTATCCTTGGCCACACCTATAGTACAAACTAAGGATCCATCAATTTGTGTAACCTTCTTTTGGAAGGGTTCATATTTAAGTCCTAATTGATCAGCCACTTTCTTGGGCATTACAGTGCTAGTAGCTCCACTATCAACCATACAATTATGCACTAAAGATTTACCAATAATTAAAGATACATAAAAGGGAGGTGACTTTAAATTCCCACCTTGCATGGTATTGGCCTTGGAGTTTCTAGTTGGAGTCTCCTTTTCTTGATCAGTGTTAACCAACACTAGTTTTGCAATTTCTTTTGCAGGTTGAGGATTTGCTACCTCTCTCATGGCCTTCTCTAAAATTTCAAGTTGTCCTGGAATAGACAAAGAGTCCCACATAGACATGGTGAAATTCACCTTCTTCATGTTGTCTACAATAGTGTAAGGTGCCACAGTGTGTACCCTTTGTTGTGCTTTTGCTATGATGGGTTTTGGCTCTTTTGAAACTTGGTCTTCTTTGCTTGTGATGATAGGGACCTCCTTGGATGTGATAGAGGCAGGTTGCTATAGTGGCTCTATAGATGTAGTGGCCTTAGTACCAGAATCTTCTCTCTCCATGTCTTGGGCTCTTCTCTTTGCTCTTGTGTAGGCAACAAAAGTAGCTTCATCATTGACTCCATTGAAATCTAGTTGCTCCCAATTGAAAAGAGCGGTCTCATCCCCTTATGTTTCTTGTTAAGGAGTTGTCCCACTAGAAGGAGTTTCTATTTGAGTTTGTGAAGCATTTTGAACCATTAGTGCTTGGTTCATCCATCCATTAGAACACGTAGCCTGATTGTGAGGCTGATTGCAAGGGAAACACCATTCATTATCCATGGCCATATTATTTTGACTAGGAACCATATCCCTGACTAGATTTACAAAATTAAGAGGTGCAAGGTTATATGGTTGGAATGGTCTTTGATTAAAATTTTGTCTTTGCCCTTGATAGCCTCCTTGGTATGGTGGCCTATTTTGTTGATAAGGCTATCTTTGATTTTGGTATTGCTGATTAGGACCTTGCCCTTGTGATTGGAAGGGTGGCCTAATGCCTTGGTTTTGTTTCTTCAAGTTTGTGACCTCTTTGGTTAGAGTCTGTAGCAAGTTTTTCATTTCTTGTATACTAGTTTACTGACTACTCTTTACCTCTTGCAACTCTTGGGAGAAATTTGTTGCAGCATGTGCCTGACCACTGGTACTAGCTTGAGGTGCTAAAATTGTGGGAATAAGGGTAAATGGGGGTACTTGTCTAGGTGTAATGGACTAAAGACTAGGAAAGATAGGCATGGGAGGTCTTCTCTATATCATGCTTGCTTGGATCAAATAATTTTCAGCCCTGACAACAGTGTTAAAAGCTTAGGGTAAAGTGGTACCACCCATAGACTGGATCATGATAGAAATTTGGTTATTTAGACTTTGCAAGTAATGCAAGAAGGCATGGTCAGCTGATGGCCTTACAGAGACTGGGGCTCTATTCCATGTTTTAAGGAATCTACTATTATAATCTATCATTTGCTCTTGAGGGTCTCTCTTTATAGTTGTTAATTGCTCAACTAGAGACAAATTATCTGATTTATCCTCAAAATGTCTTCTTAATGCATCCCCTAATTCATCCCATGAAGTAATAGAACCAACAGTTAAAGTTCTAAACCACTCTAGAGCCTTACCTTTCAGAGATGCTACTAATAATTTGGTGGCTACATCCTCTTAAGTAATGTTGTGTACACTGCAAATGGTGGTCACATCTCTTATGTGTTCAAAGGCTGTTGTCTGTCCCTCCCTTGTGAAATTAGGTATACTCTTTAATGCCACCAAGGGAACATCATGATGCACTACAAAATTTAATGGGCTCCCCTGATTGAAAGGTGCAAAGGAAAAATTTCTAGCCATTGTAGGTGTAACCTGAGGATTAACAACTATATGAGTTGTACTTGCTAGACTTGGATCTCCTTCTTCTTCTAGATCTCTGGTCAGAGATCTCCTTCTTGTTCTGAAATGAAAGAGGAGAGGTCTCCTGTCTAAAGTCTCGAGAGGTATAGATTGGACTCTTCTTGCAAGAGATCTTCTCTGAGTTAACCTACCTTTGTAGCTTCTTTTCGAGGGCAACTCTAAAAATTTAGCAGGCTTTGAGCTTCTAGTCTCAATCTTTCTCATAAACCTTAAACAAGGTTAGCCTGAATCTTTGAAACCAGTAGAGCCGCCAGATATAATTGATAGAACAACCTCTAAGGGTCTGTATTATGCAATCTGCATATCAGAGATGACACAATCTTCAACAACTAAACTTCCTTGCTGTCCCACTCGGTGGGCTAGAAATTGTTATACACTAAATTTGTGCCTTTGATCTCAAGCTCTTGTAGTCTTGATAATCCAGTATAACATGGGAATCATCTCAAGGTTATGGGACCTTTTTCTAACTGAGATGAGACCTCCAGATTCTAGGCTGGTTCCTCTTGGATAATCACCTTGATTTGCTTTTAACAGGAAAGTAAACTTTGAGGGGAAAGGGTTAGAAGGAATGCATGAAAGGGAAATGACATGAAGCAAATCTACCTACTAGGTGATACACCAAAACTAGGGTTTGGATCTCAGTATAGAGGAATGAAACCAATGACAGACTTAGGTCTAGGAGATCACAGCTTACTGAATAGGCTAGCATGAGTATTTCATTAGAGGGCCTAAAAATTAGACATAAATTATGACCTGCAAGAAGACATTCTCTTCAGCCAAAGGACACAGGAATGAGACAGAATGACAGGGGCTGAAGGATAACCACAACCTCACTCAAATCAAATCAAACACAGTAGTGCACAAATAAGCTAAAAGTAAAGGGAATCAGGAAAAGCTAAGTATCACTGAAAGCATTCATAAACCTCAATCCAATAAGAGACAAGCCAAAAAAGAAAAGTACAGGGACATAAACATGTCACAGAATACTTTGTAGCATTTGTATTATCAATGAGAACTTACAAGATGTGAAAAACCAGATAGAAAAATGCTATAGATAGTTCTCCAAGAAAAGACTTTCTCTTTTTACAAAATGTGAATTCTGAGCTCAAAAGCTCCAAAAAAACAATATATACAACCCTGCACACAGGCAGGAATCAAAAAATATCTCAATTAGGGCTACAAAGGTTTACAATAAAATATCCAACCCTAAATCAATCCAATCTGGCCATAAATGTACATGAAAATATCCTAGCAGATCAGATATATTTTGTTTGCATGTTCACTTCATGTTTATTCCTACAAAAATCTGGCAGCCATGATCCATCTACCTTCCTGCAACTCGAGCTCGCCATAACTATAAAAATCTGATACTGTGAGATATTTGAATTTAAAAAATTGATATAACAATCAGAGGTGGCACATAAATTTCCCATCGACGGTCAGTATTCAAAAATTGATCTTACATTAAAGCATGACTGTTAGATCCTTCCTCTTTACTTGGGCTCGACACTTGACTACAAAACTAACTCGGTATTCACCCCAAGTTTCAATTTTCCCCTTGTCACTGAATCACTTAACTTTTTAACTAATCCCGGCTCTTCCTAGTGATTACACGACTGAAGCCACAAAATTGGGTCCACCTTGCCACCTATCATTCTCTTATTCATTCTTGACTATAATGTAAGCATACACCTTGGCGGGCTCTGACACGGCGCCACTGCAACTTAGATTCTGATTCAATGGTGGTCGCATGATCGCAAAGGAAAGGAATATTCTTTGTGAACATGTGACCACCGTAGATCTCTTTTCCTTTGGTACCCCACTAACACGTCTAAGAAATCTGGTCCCACTAAAAGATAATCCAACTCAGCACATGGACCAATGAGAAATGAGCATGTCAGGGAATGAGGACCCACCCGAAAAAGGTGTGACAGTGGAATAAAATCAACGGTAGGCTCATGATCGCAAAGGCAAGGAATATTCCTTGCGATCATGAGACAACTATTAAATCTCTTGTTGGGAAGTCTGCTAGGCCCGCTCTGACAGATTGGAACAAGTCATTACCTCTGGCCAATGAGAAACTTCCACATCAAAATACGTGGCATTGGACCCACCAAAGCTTTGAAGCACTGTAGAGAAGGAAAGATCAATGGTTGTTATGATTTTGCAAGGCTTTGACAGATCCTTTCTGAAATCATGGCAATCGTTGATCATCTCAAACGGGACCCCCACAAACTACTTGTCACATGATGTTAACCGATGACTGCAAACCGCCACCACCAAAATTGTTGACGGTTTGTCACATGATCGCATGCGGCCAGGAAGGCCCATGCAATCATGCGACCAACTGTAAGGTGTTAGTCACTTACTGCCACCTCATTGTTCACCTAATTGCTTACCGTTTGTCACATGATCGCATGCGGCCAGGAAGGACCATGCAATCATGCGACCAACTACGTGATGCTAACTGATGACCGCTTACCGCTTATCTTGATTGCCGAAAAAGAATGACAGGGAATTTTTAGGCAACAGGTCCTTCTTGTAAATTTTGTAAATATGTTTCTTGCTTTCTTTCCTTGCTTTTGTGGTTAGTTCATGTTTCCCAAGAAGTGCATGCGCACAAGTTTGTCTTTCGGGTTCAGTTTTTGTCCCTGCCAGGTTTTCGTGCTCAGGATGACTCCTATGCCCAATGGATTGCTTCAAGGCAATTGGTCTAAGTGTCTAGCAGGTTGACATCCTGTAGATGTTGCCAAAATGTTACCCAAAAATTCTATGTCATTCATTCTTGGCCACGATCCTTTTTTTTTCCAAAAGAAGTGCTCAAGTGTCGAAAGTCCAGGGTGTTTTTTGCCTTTTGGCCCGAAAACCCAGTGTGTTTTTGACCTTCTCTCTGAAGGCTCAAGATGTTTTTGCCTTTTGGTCTGAAAGCTTAGTTTGTTTTCAACCTCCACTCTAAAAGCTTGGTGTGTTTTTGAGCTTCGCTCAAAAACCCTCTATGTTTTCAACCCCTTCTATGTTTTCAAACTTCTTCCTCTAGCGGAATTCATTTCGTAAGTGCACAACTCCGACCTGGTGGGGCCCCGTTGCTGGCTTTTCTCAAACTCTTGCGGTTGTCATGTGTTTACAAGGAATATTCCCTACCCTTGCGATCATGCGATAGAATGACACCTGTCAGTGGGCCCAGTGGTTGTTTTCGACAAACCGTTAGCCGTGCCGGTAGGAGGTTGCAGTTTGGTGGTGGGCCCAAGTTTAAATTTGCAGTCAAAAGTGTAACAGTTTTCCTATTGGTCGCATGATCACATGCATATTCCTAACCACATGTGGCCATGCAACAAGCTTCCTAGCAGTTAGCGAAGGTTTTTGTGGGCCCGGGGTTGGTAGGCTTTGCATGGTTGCGCAGTTGGAGGATCTCTCACAGTCGCCAAATAGACTTAGAGGTAAAGAAGGTTATTTAGTGACTTGGAGATTACTTTAGTCATAGGTTCTTAGGGTTTAACACTAGTTAATAAAAGGATTACGAGATTTAGCGAATCCTTTTGGCGCTAAGTCTCTAGATGTGATTGGGTTAAGTTAAAGGTTAATGTCATGTTTGGGCCTGGCGGTTAATTTTATTCAGTGATCTTACGACTGTGTGTTCGTGTAATCTCTCATTTTTGGTGGTTAAGTCCTTAGCATCCTGTGACCTGGTGGGTAGTTATCTTTCCTTTAGTCCCTAAGTCTCCAGATGTTTGGCAGTCTCAGCTATGCGGTTAAAGATAAAGTAAGATCTACGGCTGGCGCATGATCTGATGGAATATTATTGTGCCTCGCGATCATGCAACAACTGTCGATCTTGCTTTATTATTGAGGCTCTGATGGTGGGTCCTTTCTTGCTGATATGCTCATCTTCTATTGGTTGTCGTATGCTAATGGGGATTTGCAAGTAGACGCGTGTGTTTGGTGGGGTCCTAGTTCTAATAGGATCTACGACTGGTGCATGATAGGAAAGAATATTTGAAGGGTGTGAGATCTTGCACCTATCATCTGATTGGAATCTCAGTTTGTCGATGCATGGTTACATAGTTAGAGTTTTCATGTGGTCGCTGGATCTGGTCGGGGTTAAGGAAAAGTTAAAGTGACTCTGTGACTAAAGTGAAAATGAACCCAGGGTTAACTTAATGTTAAGTTTGCATGGATGCTGATGTGTCGGTATGCTCGCTTCCAATTGGCTCTTGACTGGTGATGTGGACTTTAACCTTTCATAGGGGCTCATGACTATTTTGGGGATGATCCGGATCATCCGATTTGCCGAGAAAAATGTGATCAACAGCCGAGTTTTAAAAGAAGAATTGGTAACTGTTGGGGCCCAAATTTGAAGTCTTCTACAGGGGTTTTCACCAGTGTTGGATCTTGAGCATCTATGTGGCAAGCGGAGGCAAGCTTTCTAAAGAGTTGTCACATGATCGTATAAAAGCTTTTGAGCTCATGCGATCATGCGATCGTTGACTTTTTTAGGTGGTGCAAATTTGTTGGTGGGCCTTTTTTTCTACAGAGACACTTGCAAGTGCGGGTAGCTAAGAATTAATAATTCTGAAGGCAGTTGTAGCTAGGAGATTTTGTAGAGGATTTAGGCTGCCATTTTTTGGGTCCTTTCGACGATCTGAGATCAGATTTTGGGCATTCATGACAGCTCGACTTGCAGAGAGGTAGATGGATCAAAGATCAAGTACAAAGATGGGCACGCAATAGGAGATATATCTGATCAGTTGGATATTTTCAGAGAAACATTTATGATCAGACATGCCTGGTTTTAGGGTGGATTATTTTATGCATATCTAGGTAGCCCTAATTGAGATTTTTCTTTTTGATTCCTGCGTGCGTGCAGGGGATGTATATATTCTTTTTTTTGGAGCCTGTAGTGCGGAGAATCTGGCAATTGTAAGAAAGAAAGTTTCTTTCCCAAACGTTATTGAAGGCATTCTTTCTGCCCCTTAACTTTTCTGCAATTGTAAAATTCTCATTGATTGTTTAGATACTGAAGATATTTTATGACATTTCTCCTATCTCTATGTCTTCTTATGTGAGTTATCTCTTAATGGTTTTCATTATTTTTATATGTTTCTTAGTGATAGCTTAGGGTTCTTGGTCCTTCTCTTTTTCTGCAATTTCATGCATTGTTGTGGGTGATTGGATGTGAATGTCTCTATGGGTATACTTTAAACTCCTTAAAAATCATGTCTCATTCCTATGCCCAGTTGTAGGAGCAGATGTTGTTTGTAGGTCATAAATTGTGCCTGAATCTTCAGTAATGCTATTGTTTGTGAAAACCATCTTTTCCTAAAATAGCCTCTTTCTATTTTGGACCTTCTTATGAAATATTTATGTAAGCCTATTCAGAGAGCTGTGATCTCCTAGACCTAAGTCTTTCACTAGTTTCATTCCTCTTTATTGAGATTCATACCCTAGTTTCGGTGCATCACCTAGTAGGTAGATTTGCTTTCTGTTATTTCCCTTTCATGCACTCCTTCTATCCCTTTCCCTCAAAAGAATTTATATTTCTTGTCTAAGAGCAAATCTGGGTGACTATCCAAGAGGAACTAGCCTAGAATCTGGAGGTCTCATCTCAGTTAGCAAAAGGTCCCACAACTTTGATATGACTCCCATGTTATACTGGATTATCAAGACTACAAGAGCATGAGATAAGAGGCACAAATTTAGTGTATAACATTTTTGGCACGCTCGATGGGACAGTAAAGAAGTTCATTTGTTGAAAATAGTGTCATCTCTAATATGCAAATTGAATAATACAGACCTTTAGAGGTTGTTCTATCAAGTATATCTAGTGACTCCACTGGTTTCAAAGATTTAGGCAATCCTTGTTTAAGGTTTATGAGAAAGATCGAGACTAGAAGCTCAAAGCCTACTGAATTTTTAGAGTTGCCCTTGAAAAGAAGCTACAAAGGTAGGTCAGCTCAGAGAGAATCTCCTTCAAGAAGAGTCCAATCTACACCTCCTGATACTTCAGAGAGGAGACCTTTCCTCTTTCATTTTAGAAGAAGAGGTAGATCTCTGACCAGAGATCTAGAAGAGGAAGAAGATCCAAGTCTAGCAAATACAGCTCATATAGTTGTTAATCTTCAGGTTACACCCCCTACAATGGCTAGAAATTTCACCTTTGCACCTTTCAATCAAGGGAGCCCATTAAATTTTGCAGTGCATCATGATGTACCCTTGGTGGCATTAAAGAGTATACCTGATTTCATAGGGGAGGGACAGACAATAGCCTTTGAGCACATAAGAGATGTGACCACCATTTGCAGCTTACACAACATTACTCAAGAGGATGTAGCCACCAAATTATTAGCAGCATCTCTAAAAGGTAAGGCTCTAGAGTGGTTTAGAACTTTAACTATTGGTTCTATTACTTCATGGGATGAATGAGGGGATGCATTAAGCAAGCATTTTGAGGATAAATCAAATAATTTGTCTCTGGTTGAGCAATTAACAACTATAAAGAGAGACCCTCAAGAGCAAATGATAGATTATAATAGTAGATTCCTTAAAACATGGAATAGAATCCTAGTCTCTGTAAGGCCATCAGCTGACCATGCCTTCCTGTACTACTTGCAAAGTCTAAATAAACAAATTTTTGTCATGATCCAGTCTATGGGTGGTACCACTTTACCCCAAGCCTTTGACACTGCTGTTAGGGCTGAAAATTGTTTAATCCAAGTAGGCATGATACAGAGAAGACCTCCCATGCCTATCTTCCCTAGTCTTAAGCCCATTGCACCTACACAAGTACCCCCATTTACCCCTATTCCCACAATATCAGCACCTCAAGCTAGTACCAGTAGTAAGGAGCATGCTGCAACAAATTTCTCCCAAGGGTTGCAAGAGGTGAAGAGTAGTCAGCAAACTAGTATGCAAGAAGTGGCAAACTTGCTGCAGACTCTAACCAAAGAGATCACAAACTTGAAGAAACAAAACCAAGGCATTAGGCCACCCTTCCAATCATAAGGCCAAAGTCCTAATCAGAAATACCAAAACCAAGAATAGCCTTATCAACAAAATAGGCCACCATACCAAGGAGGCTATTAAGGGCAAAGAAAAAATTTTAATCAAAGGCCATTCCAACTGTATAACCCTGCACCTCTTAATTCTATAAATCCAGTCAAGGATATGGTTCCTAGTCAAAACAATATGGCCATGGATAATGAATGGTGTTTCCCTTGCAATCAGCCTCACAATCAGGCTACGTGTTTTAATGGATGGATGAACCAAGCACTAATGGTTCAAAATGCTTCACAAGCTCAGACAGAATCTCCTTCTAGTGGGATAGCTCCTCAACAAGAAACACAAGAGAATGAGACTTCTCTTTTCAATTGGGAGTAACCAGATTTCAATGGAGTTAATGATGAAGCTGCTTTTTTTGCCTACACAAGAGAAAAGAGGAGAGCCCAAGACATGGAGAGAACAGATTTTGGTACTAAGGCCACTACATTTGTAGAGCTACTACAGCAAGTTGCCCCTATATGAGCTGTAACAATGGTGAAATTTCTAGCCATTGTAGGAGGTGTAACCTGAAGATTAACAGCTATATGAGCTATATTTGCTAGATTTGGATATTCTTCTTCTTCTAGATCTCTGGTCAGAGATCTGCCTCTTCTTCTGAAATGAAAGAGGAAAGGTCTCCTCTTTGAAGTATTAGGATGTGTAGATTGGACTCTTCTTGCAGGAGATTCTCTCTGAGTTGACCTACCTTTGTAGCTTCTTTTCAAGGGAAAATCTGAAAATTCAGTAGGCTTTGAGCTTCTAGTCTCGATCTTTCTCATAAACCTTAAACAAGGTTGGCCTGAATCTTTGAAACCAGTGGAGTCACCAGATATACTTGATAGAACAACCTCTAAAGGTCTATATTATGCAATCTGTATATCAGAGATGACACAGTATTCAACAGATGAACTTCTTTACTATCCCACCAGGCATGCCAGAAATGTTATACACTGGCACCAAGGTGGGGAATCTTTGAGCTTGAGTCTATACTGATAGGCCTTGTGTACTAAATTTCTCTGATCCTTTTGTAGATGAACCAACAGGAACACCTTTTAACTTTACTCTGATCTTCAGTGTGGTCCCACCGAGCATGCCAGAAATGTTATACACTGGCACCAAGGTGGGGAATCCTTGAGCTTGAGTCTATACTGATAGGCCTTGTGTACTGAATTTCTCTGATCATTTTGTAGATGAACCAATAGGAACACCTTTGAACTTTACTCTGATCTTCACTGTGGTCCCACCGGGCATGCCAGAAATGTTATACACTGAATTTGCGCCTCTGATCTCTAGCTCTCATAGTCTTGATAATCCAATATAACATGGGAATCATCTCAAGGTTGTGGGACCTTTTGCTAACCGAGATGAGACCTCTAGATTCTAGGTTGGTTCCTCTTGGATAATCACCCTGATTTTCTCTTAGACAGGAAAGTAAACTTTGAGGGGAAAGGGATAGAAGGAGTGCATGAAAGGAAATGACTGAAAGCAAATCTACCTACTAGGTGATGCACCGAAACTAGGGTTTGGATCTCAGTATAGAGGAATGAGACCAATGGAGGAATCAGGTCTAATAGGTCACCACTCACTAGATAGGCTTGCATAAGTATTTCATAGGAAGGCCTGAACAGAAGACTCAACCTATGACCTACAAATAAACATCCTCCTCTGCAACTAGGTGTAGGAATGAGACAAGACTGCTAGGGGCTGTAGTATACCCACAAAACATCTAAATCAGATCAAACATAGTAACACAAAAAATCACAGAAAGTGAGAGGGACTAGGAACCCCAATTTCCATTAATAGCATTCATAAACCTCAATCCAATAAGAGATAATGGAAACAGGGAAGCACAAGGACATGAAGGATTGTCACAAACTACCTCTGCAATACTTGTATTATCAATGGGAATTTATAGAATGTGGAAAACTAGAGGGCAAGAAGAAATGCCATAGATAGCTTCCCAAGAAAGAGTCTTTCTTTCTTACAAAATGCAAATTCTGAGCACTAAGGCTCCAAAAAAAACATTATATACATCACTCAACTGCACGCAGGTAGGAGTCTCAAAATTAACCAGGGTTACAGATTTTACAATATAATAATCATCCCTAGCAGTCAAAATTTGATCATAAATACAATTCTACAAATATCTCAACCGATCAGATATCTCTCCTTGCGTGCCCATTCTTGTACTGAAATCAACCTGCAGACACAACCACCTGGATTCAACAACCTT
Organism: Chamaecyparis obtusa; assembly: GCA_027943335.1. Classification (NCBI taxonomy): domain Eukaryota; kingdom Viridiplantae; phylum Streptophyta; class Pinopsida; order Cupressales; family Cupressaceae; genus Chamaecyparis; species Chamaecyparis obtusa. The sequence continues at coordinate 2,035,662 of BSBK01000936.1, read as the reverse complement.
CCTGCATCACATTTTTCTCAGCAAATCAGATGATCTAGATCATCCCCAAAATAGTCCAAGCCCCTATGAAAGGTCAAAGTCCACATCGCTAGTCAAGAGCCAATAGGAAGTGAGCATACCGACATGTCAGCATCCATGGAACCATCTCGAGCCTTACTGCAAACTTAACATTAAGTTAACCCCGGGTTCATTTTCCCTCTTAGTCGCCAAGTCACTTAACCTTTTCTTTAACCCTGGCCACATCCAGCAACCATGCAAAAACTCTCAACCCCACATCTGCAAACCGAGATTCCAATCGGACGGCGGGTGCAAGATCTCATGGGGTCGAAAGATCTCATGAGATCTTGTGACCATCGTAGATCTCTTTCCACCGCCACCAAACTGCAAGTTCTATCAGTGCAGCTAATGGTTTGTCACATGTTCACATAGCCTAAAAAAGGGCTATGCGATCATGTGATAGACCACTAACGGTTCCTTGAAAACCATCAACTGGGCCCACCGACACCACTTGGCATTCTGTTATTCATCCCAGTCACTCGGTCATCAACACCTCAGCAACCCTTTGACAATGGACCCACTGCAACTTCCAGATTCCCATCTAATGGTGGGTGTAAGATCGCATGGCTGAAGAATATACTTTACGCTTCTACGCCAACCATAGATCTCCTTTCAACTAGGACCCCACTGACACATCGACCCATCTACAAAAAAGAGCATCAGACGATTGTCGCTATACCGCTAGCTTAAAAAGGCATCAACTTTTTTTAGCGGTGTAGCGATAGCCACAAGATCTCGCCGAGTGTTAACTTTTATAGACGGAGAATGGGCCCGCTGATAGGTGTCATATTGTCGCATGATCTTAAGGGCAAGGAATATTCCTTGCGAACACATGACAACCACAAGAATTGAGGAAAGCCAGCCATGGGGCCCCACCAGGTCAGAGTTGCACGCTTATGAAATGAATGCCGCCAAAGGAAGAAGTCTGAAACACAGAAGGGGTCAAAAACATAGAGGGTTTTCAAGTGGAGGTTGAAAACACACTAAGATTTCAAAGTGGAGGTTGAAAACACACTAAGCTTTCAGAGTGGAGGTTGAAAACACACTAGGTTTCCAATTCATAATTTGTAAGCTCAGAATGGCTTGTTACGTAATTGTACCTAATTCTCATCCAACGGTTGACCGATTCGGTGATTTTTAAGCTCAAAATGGCTTGTTATGTGATTGTAATTGATTCTCATCCAAAGGTTGACCGATTCGGTGATTTGTAAGCTCAGAATGTTTGTTACATGATTGGAGATGATTCTCATTGAACAGTTAACAGATTTGGTTATTTGTAAGCTCAGAATGGCTTGTTACATGATTGTAGCTAATTCTCATTGAACGATTGACCGATTCGGTGATTTGTTAGCTCAGAATGGCTTGTTACATGATTGTAATTGGTTCTCATTGAATGGTTGACTGATTCAGTGATTTGTAAGCTCAAAATGACTTCTTATGTTATCGTAGCTGATTCTCATCGAACGGTTCATCGATTCGATGATTTGTAAGCTCAGAATAGCTTGTTACATGATTAGAGATGATTCTTATTGAACGGTTGACGGATTCAGTTATTTGTAAGCTCAGAATGGCTTGTTACATTATAGTAGCTGATTCTCATTGAATGATTGACCGATTCGGTGATTTGTTAGCTCAAAATGGCATATTACGTGATTGTAATTGATTCTCATCGAATAGTTGACACATTCAGTGATTTGTAAGGTCAGAATGACTTGTTACATGGTCATAGATGATTCACATCGAACGGTTGGTAAATTCATTGATTTGTGAGCTCAGAGTGGCTTGTTACATAATTATAATGATTCTCATCGAATGGTTGACCGATTCAGGGATTTGTAAGGTCAGAATGGCTTATTACATGATTGTAACAAATTCTCATCAAACGGTTGACCGATTCGGTGATTTGTAAGCTCAAAATGGCTTGTTACATGATTGTAGCTGATTCTCATTAAACTGTTGACCGATTCGGTGATTTGTAAGATTAGAAAGACGTGTTACATGATTTTAGCTGATTCCCATCAAACGGTTGACCGATTCGGTGATTTGTAAGCTCAGAATGGCTTTTTATGTGATTATAATTGATTCTCATCGAACGGTTCACTGATTTGGTGATTTGTTAGCTAAAAATGGCTTGTTACATGATTTTAGTTGATTCTCATCGAACGGTTGACTAATTCGGTGATTAGTAAGCAGAGAATGGCTTGCTACATGATTGTAGTTGATTGTCATCGAACGGTTGACTGATTCAGTAATTTGTATGCTCAAAATGGCTAATTTCATGATTGCAATTGATTCTCATCAAACGGTTGACCGTTTCGGTGATTTGTAAGCTCAGAGAGGCTTGTTACGTTGTTTTAGTTGATTCTTATTGAACGGTTGACCAATTCAGTGATTTGTAAACTAAGAATGGCTTGTTACATGATTATAATTGATTCTCATCCAATGATTGACCGATTCGGTGATTTATAAGCTTAGAATGGCTTGTTACATGATTGTAGCTAATTCTCATCAAACGGTTCAATGATTCAATGATTTGTAAGCTTAGAATAGCTTGTTACGTGATTGTATTTGATTCTCATCCAACGGTTGACCGATTCAGTGATTTGCTAGCTAAGAATTGCTTGTTACATGATTTAAATTGATTCTCATTGAATGGTTGACCAATTCGGTGATTTGCAATGTCAGAATGGCTTTTTACATGATTGTAATTGATTCTCATCGAACGGTTGACTCATTCGGTCATTTGTAAGCTCAAAATGGCTTGTTAAATGATTGTAGATGATTCTGATCGAATGATTGATTGATTTGGTGATTTGTAAGCTCAGAATGGCTTATTAGGTGATTGTAATTGATTCTCATTAAACGTTGACCGATTCAGTGATTTGTAAGCTCAGATGGCTTGTTACGTGATTGTAGCTGATTCTCATCGAACGGTTGATTGGTTCCGTCATTTGTAAGCTTAGAATGGCTTGTTACGTGATTTTAATTGATTCTCATCAAACGATTGAACAATTAGGCTATTTGTAAGCTCAGAATGGCTTGTTATGTAATTGTAGCTGATTCACATCTAACGGTTGACCAATTTAGTGATTTTTAAGATCATAATGGATTTTTATGTGATTGTAATTCATTCTCATCAAATGGTTGACCAATTCGATGACTTGCAAGCTCAGAATGGCTTGTTACATGATTGGAGATGATTCCCATTGAAGGGTTGATCGATTCTATGATTTGTAAGCTCAGATGGCTTGTTACATGATTGTAGCTGATTCTTATCGAATGGTTGACCAATTCAGTCATTTGTAAGCTCAGAATGGCTTGTGTTAGAAATAGGAAATACTGAGAGGGGGGCTGAATCAGTATTTCACAAACTTTTTCTTTTTCCCACTTATGGATATAACAGATTACTTTAGTGCATACAAAGATTATCAAGCTGATTAACAAACATAGCAGTAAATAGAAAGAACTCATAACACATGATATGTTCTTGAGGAAACCCTGGCCAAGGTAAAACCCTGGTGGGGATGGTACCCACAAAGATCACTAATCAAAAGTATCTTGTTAGGGATATTGGACCCTATTAGGATTCAATTTACAATATATAGTAGATCTATCCTGGTTAAAGGACTCTAGGCCTTGTTAGAAGCCTTAACCCTGTTAGGAGTTAGATTACAAAACCTGATCACGAGCTGAGCTCACTGCCCAAACAGGTAATACAAAATGTTTCTGACTATAGTATGGTACTGCTTACAACTTCGCATCAATAGCCTTTGCTGCTATCACAATATACAACTATTGCAAGTTATCATTTTCTTTCTTTTTACACATCACATACTTTTTCATTACATTTCAAGTATGCCTAATATATGAGTTATTAGAGCTAATAAATTTATATGGTCGGCTTCCAAATTATTTATCCAAGAGTAAACATCTAGGATGTCATCCCTTCATAATGTTAAGTCATTATTTTGACAAGCAAAAATAATCCCTTAACTCTTTCACTAATACTGTCTCCAAAACTGTTCTGTCTACAAAAACTATCTTCTGTAAACTTCAAATAAATTTGTCCGTACTGCTCCAAACTTTATGCGCACTGAGATGGGGTATCCTCATACTCTATAAAAGCTTTAGTTAACTATGCAAACAAAAATATTGCTCCAGTGGACGTCGCCAACTAAATCTTCATCGGGTGCTCTGTCAGGATCACTGTATCCATACTTAGACAATTTCTTCCTTCAACTTGCCACACTTGCATTCCAGATTCTACACTCTCAATAGAGATCATATGTTTCCATAATGACAACATCTATGCATCCACATTAGCCAAATTGCCAACAATCTCCCCCTTTGTCATTGGTGGCAACATATGGAAAAATTGGCCAAGTGTGCAAACAAAACTTCAAAGTATTTCCACAAAATTGTGGCCAAATGTTATACAACACATATACAATATTGTACTCCATAGAATAGCTCCCCCTATGAGTATCCCTCCTCAACATATTTTCAATTTTTTTCTATCTCTCCCCCTTTGACAACAATGACAAAGATAGGGTGTACAAATTTTTTTTAAAAAAACTTGATACCTTGTTATCAGCTATTGCAAAGCTGGTAGGCTTGCAACACAGTCGCCAAACTCTAACTTCCATGATTCAAAATCTTTCTCCCATATCTTCCTAATGGATTCAGCAATATTGAGTAGAGTACTCAATCCGTATGCTACTATCTGACAAGCTTGCAGGGTATTAAAGCTAAACTTCTGAAAAGATGTCTTTGCTAAAAGACACTGCTCAATTTGGTCTTCAACAATTGAGGTCTTGATTGAGATATGCTCTCTCAAGATGTTAATCCTGATCATCTTTCTGTTCTTCTCCTCTACTAACATTCTAATTTCATCATTTAACTTTCTTATGTTCTTCTCTACAGAACTTATCTTTACATTTGGGCTTGTCAAGGTGTTTGTTTCAGCTGTAATTGCATCTATCTTCTCTCTGATCTTCTTATCTTCTTCAGTTGTTAGGATTTCTAATTTTGTGCATTGTATATACAAACTCTTTCCAATCTCAAAATATTTCCTCAAATTCTTTATGCATACACCCAAATTACCAATATCATTTTGAATATTTACACTTAAATTTTGTTGCATTTCTACTTCAAAGGCTTCCTGAACTTTTATTCTAGCAATATCCTTTAAGTTAGAAAATTCAGAGTCAAAAGAGTTTATTACTATTTTAGCTTTCTCAAGTGGATCTTATTCAAATACCTTAGTTCTGATCACACTCTCAAGTTTCTCTGTCAAAACTCTAACTTTGCCTTCAAGGTCCTTCACCTTCTTATTCTTTCCAATAATTTTATTAAGAGATGTGATGAACTCAAGCTGATCATCATCTTCAACCTCTTTTCCAAGGTCTTCAAAAATTGAACCAATTTGTCTCTTCTTACTATCACGTGCACTAGGGGTAGTGACCTCTATCAAAATTTGTTTACCTTTAACTGTCTGCTCTGCTGGAACTGATTCTGATATAGCTGGTGCTTCCACTACCTTTGTATCCTTTTCTGATTCTGTAATCTTCTCTTGCTCTTCTAAAGCCAAATTGTCAACAATGTTTCCTAGATCATGAAATATTGCATCATCTGACTCTAATGTCACTTTGGTTCCTTCAATGTCCATTGATTCTTTGCCAATATTGATATGTGAAGAAGATGGGACTTCTTCAATACCAACTTCCTCTGCATGTGGTTCCTCTGATTGCTTCTACTGAGGATCTAATTCAACATGCTTTCCTGCAACTATATCTGCAAGAACTTGCATTACTACTTGCTCAATCTCTTTCTATACTTCCTCCTTTTTGCCTCCCATTATAAGGATTGTTCTTCTCTTAGTCCTCAATAAAGTTCCAAGAGACTTCAAGAATCTCTTCAAATGATCTTCATCCTCAACTTTATAGAATTGTCTGATTACATGTTCTCTCATCTTTATGTCCTCTTCTTGTGCTCTTTGTTTTCTATTCACAAGTCTGTTATATAAATCTTCTGGGATCTTACCATGAATAGTGCTAAGTTTCTTATCTATCACAATCATATGTGTAATCATTGCATTTTCAAAATTCAATCTGTCAAATGATCCATATAGATCATAGAATTTATTTATCTTGGTGAAGTCTTCGTGCTTCAATATATCTTCATTAACTCTTTCAATTCTTGGTTTCCAAGTTTTCTTCTTGATTGAAACTTCATCATCATCTTTAATTTTTGCTACTTTTCTAGGTACAGGTGGTACAATCACTTTCTGTCTCTTGCCGGGTCCTGTTGCACTCACTTTTACTCCTTTCAAATCTCTTTTCAATCACTTTGTAATCGTGATAACTTTGATTTTGACCTTATAACACTTCACATTAACTCAATCTAACATCGCATTCATTCATTTTTCCACTAAAACCTCAAAAAGTTGATTTTGCAAACCTGCAACCATAAAACTTTTTGCAACCTCACAAAACACAATATTTTCTTTTGCACACTTAACCATAGCATTAGGGTTATGATGATAACCTCCATTGTTCATTCTGCAAACTCTTGCTGAGTTTCCAAACTTGTTGCATATCTGACAAATGATTCCATTGTTTCCAAATCTCTATCCTTGCTGGTTAATTTGTGACCTGCAATTTCTAGCAATATGTCCTACTTTGTTGCATCTAAAACATACTACCACTTTTCTTTGATTCATTTCTTCAATAGATTTCTTATCTACATTGTTAGTATTCCCAATCATTCTATTATAATTATTCAAAATTATTTTAGGTCTTCTACATTCGTTAGCTCTATGTCCAAAACTATGACAATTATAACAATGTCCATTAAGAGGTTTAAATTGCTTACCTGTGCAATCTCTCTTTATGTGCCCAATAGTATTACAAGCAAAACCTTTGAATTCTCTTTGCATACCTTTAGATGATTCTTCCTATTTTGATTCTTCTTTCTCTCTAGGTGGTTCTTCTTTAGGTGGATCTTCCAATGTGTTCTCATCTAGCTTTATTTCCTCCACACTTTCAGATGTCTTCAGATCTGGCTTCTTACTTTCATGGATTGTTCTAAACATACTAAATCCAAATCCAGTCCTATCAAAGAATGGTTCTTCAAAAGAAATTTGCTTTTCAGTCTTATCACTATTTGAATATAGCCTTTCAAGTTGTTGTTTAGATTGATTTAATTCACCTTTCACAATTTTATTATACTTCTCAAGTTCCACATACTGCAGTTTTAATTTTTCAGATTCAGATGTTTCCTTTTCAAGTCTTGATCTCAGATCTTCATTCTCAATTTTCAATTTTTCATTATCAGATCTCAAATTTCCATCTTTCATACTAAGCTTCAGATTTACTATCTTCAACTCATGCTTAAGGATCTCATTTTCTTTTTCTAATTCATCACAATCTTCAACAAGCATATCAGATTTCTTTTCAGATTTCAGATCTTCAATCTTACTTTTTAATTTGTCAATAGCATTCTTTGCATCTTCATACTTTCTTCTTAAGGAGTTTCTTTCATCAGTAAGCATATCAATCTGTTCAAGAGCTTCTTCAAGATTCTTCTGAAGTTGATCCATATCCATAGAGATCTTACTCAAGCTGCTAAGCTTTCCTTGAATGTTCCTTCTCCGAGTAACTGTGCTCTGATACCAATTGTTAGAAATAAGAAATACTGAGAGGGGGGGGTGAATCAGTATTTCACAAACTTTTTCTTTTGCCCACTTATGGATATAACAGATTACTTTAGTGCATACAAAGATTATCAAGCTGATTAACAAACATAACAGTAAATAGAAAGAACTCATAACACATGATATGTTCTCGAAGAAACCCTGGCCAAGGAAAAACCCCGGTGGGGATGGTACCCACAAAGATCACTAATCAAAAGTATCCTGTTAGGGATATTGGACCCTGTTAGGAGTCAATTTACAATATATAGTAGATCTGTCCTGGTTAAAGGACTTTAGGCCTTGTTAGAAGCCTTAACCTTGTTCAGAGTTAGATTACAAACCTGATCACCAGCTGAGCTCACTGCCCAAACAGGTAATAAAAAATGTTTCTGACTATAGTATGGTACTGCTTACAACTTCACATCAATAGCCTTTGCTGCTATCACAATATACAACTATCGCAAGTTATCCTTTTCTTTCTTTTTACACATCACATACTTTTTCATTACATTTCAAGTATGCCTAATATATGAGCTATTAGAGCTAATAACTTTATATGGTCGGCTTCCAAATTCTTTATCCAAGAATAAACATCTAGGATGTCATCCTTTCATAATGTTAAGTCATTATTTTGACAAGCAAAAATAATCCCTTAACTCTTTCGCTAATACTATCTCCAAAACTGTTCTGTCTGCAAAAACTGTCTTCAGTAAACTTCGAATAATTTTGTCCGTACTGCTCCAAACTTTATGTGCACTGAGATGGGGTATCCTCATACTCTATAGAAGCTTCAGTTAACTGCGCAAACAAAAATATTGCTCTAGTGGACGTCGCCAACTAAATCTTCATCGAGTGCTCTGTCAGGATCACTGTATCCATACTTAGACAATTTCTTCCTTCAACTTGCCATACTTGCATTCCAGATTCTGCGCTCTCAATAGAGATCATATGTTGCCATAATGAAAACATCTATGCATCCACATTAGCCAAATTGCCAAAAATTACATGATTGTAGCTGATTCTCATCGAATTGTTGACTGATTTGGTGATTTGTAAGCTCAAAATGGCTTGTTATGTGATTGCAGATGATTCTCATCAAACGGTTGACCGATTTGGTGATTTGTAAGCTCACAATGGCTTGGTACATAATTGTAATGCATTCTGATCAAACAGTTGACCGATTCGGTGATTTGTAAGATTAGAATGACTTGTTATGTGATTGGAGATGATTCCCATCGAACGGTTGACCGATTCAGTGATTTGTAAGTTCAGAATGGCTTGTTACATGATTGTAATTGATTCTTATGGAATGGTTGACCGATTCGGTGATTTGTAAGCTCAGAATGACTTGTTATGTGATTGTGGCTGATACTCATCGAATGGTGGACAGATTTGATGATTTGTAAGCTCAGAATGGCTTGTTACGTGATTGTAATTGATTCTCATAGAATAGTTGACCGATTCGGTGATTTGTAAACTTAGAATGGCTTGTTACATGATTGTAGCTGATTCTCATCAAACGGTTGATCAATTTCATGTTTTGTAAGCAAAGAATGGCTTGTTAAGTGAGTGTAATTGATTCTAATCGAACAGTTGACCGATTCATTTATTTGTAAGCTCATAACAGCTTGGTACGTGATTGGAGATGATTAGCAATCAACGATTGACTGATTCGGTTATTTGTAAGCTTAGAATGGCTTGATACATGATTGTAGCTGATTTTTATCGAATGGTTGGCCGATTTGGTGATTTGTAAGCTTAGAATGGGTTGTTACGTGATTGTAGTTGATTCTCATCCTATAGTTGACTGATTCGGTGGTTTATAAGCTCAAAAAGGCTTGTTACGTGATTATAGCTGATTCTCATCCAATGGTTGACTGATTCATTTATTTATAAGCACAAAATGGCTTTTTACGTGATTGTATCTGATTCACATGAAATGTTTGACCGATTTGGTGATTTGTAAGCTCCGAATGGCTTTTTACATGATTGTAGTTAATTGTCTACGAATGGTTGACCGATTCAGTTATTTTTAAGCTAAGAATGGTTTGTTATGTGATTGTAGCTGATTCTCATCAAACAGTTGACCGATTCGATGATTTGTAAGCTTAGAATGGCTATTTACGTGATTGTAGCTTATTCTCATCGAACGGTTGACCAATTCAGTAATTTGTTAGCTCAAAATGGCTTGTTATGTGATTGTAAATGATTCTCAGCGAATGGTTGACTGATTCAGTGATTTGTAAGCTCAGAATGGCTTGTGACGTGATTCTAGTTGATTCTCATCAAACGGTTGACCAATTCAGTGATTTTTAAGCTCAGAATGGCTTGTTACATGATTGTAGCTGATTCTCATCAAACGGTTGACTGATTCTGTAATTTATAAGCTCAGAATGGTTTGTTACGTGATTGATGCTGATTCCCATCGAACGATTGACCGATTCAGAGATTTGTAAGCTCAAAATGGATTTTTACGTGATTACAATTGATTCTCATCGAACAGTTGACTGTTTCGGTGATTTGTAAGCTCAGAATGGCTTGTTACATGATTATAGCTGATTCTCATTGAACGGTTGATTGATTCCATTATTTGTAAGCTCGAAATGGCTTGTTATGTGATTGTAGATGATTCGCATCGAACGATTGACTGATTCAGTGATTTGTAAGCAAAGAATGGCTTCTTACGTGATTGTAATTGATTCTCATCGAATAGTTGACCGATTTGGTGTTTTGTAACCTTAGAATGGCTTGTCACATGATTGTAATTAATTCTCATCCAACGGTTGACCGATTCAGTGATTTTTAAGCTCAGAATGGCTTGTTACATGATTGTAGCTAATTCTCATCAAACGGTTGACTGATTCGGTGATTTATAAGCTCAGAATGGTTTGTTACATGATTGTTGTTGATTCTAATCAAACGATAGACCGATTCAGATATTTGTAAGCTCAGAATGGCTTGTTACATGATTATAGATGATTCTCATTGAATGGTTGATTGATTCAGTTATTTGTAAGCTCAAAATGGCTTTTTACGTGATTGTAGATGATCTGAATCAAACGGTTGACTGATTCAGTGATTTGTAAGCTAAGAATGGCTTGTTACGTGATTGTAGCTGATTCTCATCGAACGGTTGACCGGTTCGGTCATTTGTAAGCTCAGAATGACTTGTTACATGATTGTAATTGATTCTCATCAAACGGTTGAACGATTAGGCTATTTGTAAGCTCATAATGGCTTGTTATGTAATTGTATCTAATTCACATTGAACGGTTGACCAATTCAGTGATTTGTAGGCTCATAATGGCTTTTTATGTGACTGTAATTCATTCTCATCAAATGGTTGACCGATTTGGTGATTTGTAAGCTCAGAATGGCTTGTTACATGATTGGAGATTATTCCCATTGAAGGTTTGACTGATTCAGTGATTTGTAAGCTCAGATTGCTTGTTACGTGATTGTAGTTGATTCTCATCAAATAGTTGACCAATTCGGTCATTTGTAAGCTCAGAATGGCTTGTTATGTGATTGTAGATGATTCCCATCGAATTGTTGACTGATTTGGTGATTTGTAAGCTCAAAATGGCTTGTTACATGATTGTAGCTGATTCTCATTGAACGGTTGACTGATTCGGTGATTTGTAAGCTCACAATGGCTTGGTATGTGATTGTAATTCATTCTCATCGAACGGTTGATCGATTCGGTGATTTGTAAGCTCATAATGGCTTGTTACATGATTATAATTGATTCTTATGGAACGGTTGACTGATTCGGTGATTTGTAAGCTCAGAATGGCTTGTTATGTGATTGTGGTTCATTCTCATCGAATGGTGGACCGATTCAGTGATTTGTAAGCTCAGAATGGCTTGTTACATGATTGTAATTGATTCTCATCGAACGGTTGACCGATTTAGTGATTTGTAAACTTAGAATGGCTTGTTACGTGATTGTAGCTGATTCTCATCAAACGATTGATTGATTCCATGTTTTGTAAGCTAAGAATGGCCTGTTAAGTGAGTGTAATTGATTCTCATCGAATGGTTGACCGATTAGTTTATTTGTATTCTCATAACGGCTTGGTATGTGATTGGAGATGATTCTCAATCAACAGTTGACCGATTCAGTTATTTGTAAGCTCAGAATGACTTGATATGTGATTGTAGCTGATTCTTATCGAACGGTTGGCCGATTTGGTGATTTGTAAGATTAGAATGGGTTGTTATGTGATTGTAGCTGATTCTCATCCTACAGTTGACCAATTCGATGGTTTGTAAGCTCAGAAAGGCTTGTTACGTGATTATAGCTGATTGTCATCCAACGGTTGATTGATTCATTTATTTATAAGCACAAAATAGCTTTTTACGTGATTGTATCTAATTCACATGGAACGTTTGACCGATTTGATGACTTGTAAGCTCAGAATGGCTTGTTATGTAATTGTAGCTGATTCTCATTGAAAGGTTGACCGATTTGGTGATTTGTAAGCTTAGAATGGCTTTTTACGTGATTGTAGTTAATTCTCTTCAAACGGTTGACCAATTCAGTTATTTTTAAGCTGAGAATGGTTTGTTACATCATTGTAGTTGATTGTCATCAAACAGTTGACCAATTTGATAATTTGTAAGCTCAGAATGGCTATTTACATGATTGTAGCTTATTCTCATCGAACAGTTGACCAATTCAATAATTTGTTAGCTCAAAATGGCTTGTTATGTGATTGTAAATGATTCTCAGTGAATGGTTGACTGATTCGGTGATTTGAAAGCTCAGAATGGCTTGTGACATAATTTTAACTGATTCTCATCAAACAGTTGATCGATTCAATTATTTTTAAGCTCAGAATGGCTTGTTACATGATTGTAGCTGATTCTCATCAAACGTTTGACTGATTCGGAGATTTGTAAGCTCAAAATGGCTTTTTACTTGATTACAATTGATTCTCATCGAACAGTTGACCATTTCAGTGATTTGTAAGCTCAGAATGGCTTGTTACATGATTATAGTTGATTCTCATTGAACGGTTGATTGATTCAATTATTTGTAAGCTCGAAATCGCTTGTTACATGATTGTAGATGATTTGCATTGAACTGTTGATTGATTCAGTGATTTGTAAGCTAAGAATGGCTTGTTACGTGATTGTAATTGATTCTCATCGAATGGTTGACCGATTTGGTATTTTGTAATGTTAGAATGGCTTGTCACATGATTGTAATTAATTCTCATCGAACGGTTGATGAATTTGGTGATTTTTAAGCTCAAAATGGCTTGTTACGTGATTGTAGCTAATTCTCATCGAACAGTTGACAAATTTGGTGATTTGTTAGCTCTGAATGGCTTGCTATGTGATTGTAATTGATTCTCATCAAATGGTTGACTGATTCGGTAATTTGTAAGCTCAGAATGGCTTGTTACATGATTTTAATTGATTCTCATCAAACGGTTGACGATTTGGTGATTTGTAAGCTCAGAATGGCTTGTTACATGATTGTAGCTGATTGTCATAGAATAGTTGACTGATTCGGTGAATTGTAGGCTCAGAATGGCTTGTTAGATCATTGCAATTGATTCTCATCGAATGGTTGACTAATTTGGTGATTTGTAAGATGAAAATTGCTTCTTACGTGATTGAATATGATTCTTATCGAATGGTTGACCAATTCGGTGATTTGTAAGCTCAGAATTGCTTATTATGTTATTGTAATTGATTCTCATCGAACGGTTGACCGATCCAATGATTTGTAAGCTCATAATGGCTTGTTACATGATTGTAATTGATTCTGATTGAATGATTGACCGATTCATTGATTTGTAAGGTCAGAATGGCTTGTTACATGATTGTAACTGATTCTCATCAAATGGTTGACCGATTCGGTGATTTGTAAGCTCAGAATGGCTTGCTACATGATTGTAGCTGATTCTCATTGAACTGTTGACTAATTTGGTGACTTGTAAGCTTAGAGTGGCTTGCTACGTGACTGTAATAGATTCTCATTGAACATTTGACTGATTCGGTAATTTGTAAGCTCAAAATGGCTTATTACATGATTGCAATTGATTGTCATTGAACGGTAAACTTAATATATGATTGCAATTGATTCTCATCGAAGGATTTACCGTTTCAGTGATTTGTAAGCTTAGAATGACTTGTTACCTAATTATAGCTGATTCTCATCGAATGGTTCACCGATTCAATAATTTGTAAGCTAAGAATGGCTTGTTACGTGATTGTAATTGATTCTCATCGCAAGATTGACCGATTCAGTGATATGTAAGATCAGAATGGCTTGTTACATGATTGTAGCTAATTTTCATCGAACAGTTGATTAATTTAGTGATTTATAAGCTCATAATGGCTTGTTACGTGATTGTAGCTGATTCTCATCGAACGGTTGAGTGATTCAGTGATTTGTAAACTTAGATTGGCTTGTTACGCGAATGCAATTGATTCTCATCGAACGGTTGACCGATTCAGTGATTTGTAAGCTTAGAATGGGTTGTTACCTGATTGTAGCTGATTCTCTTTGAACAGTTGACCGATTTGGTGATTTGTAAGCTCAGAATGCTTTGTTTGTGATTGTAGCTGATTCTCATAGAAGGATTGGCCGATTCAGTGACTTGTAAGCTTAGAATGGCTTGTTAAATGATTGTAATTGATTCTCATCGAACGGTTGATTGATTCAGTGATTTGGAAGCTCAGAATGGCTTGATACATGATTGTATTTGATTCTCATAAAATGGTTGATATGTGATCGTAGCTTATTCTTATCGTAAGGTTGACAGATTCGGTGATTTGTAAGCTCAAAATGGGTTGTTACGTGATTGTAGCTAATTCTCATTGAATAGTTGATCGATTTGGTGATTTGTAAGCTCATAATAGCTTGTTACATGATTCGAGATGATTCTCATTAAACGGTTGATTGATTCGGTGATTTGCAAGCTCAGAAAGGCTTGTAACATGATTGTAATTAATTCTTATGAAACAGTTGACTAATTTGGTGATTTGTAAGCTCAGAATGGCTTATTACGTGATTGTAATTGATTCTCATCAAACGGTTGATTGATTTGGTGATTTGTAAGCTCAGAATTGGTTGTTACATGATTGTAGCTTATGCTCATCAAATAGTTGACTGATTTGGTGATTTGTAAGCTCAGAATGGCTTGTTATGTGATTGGAGATGATTCTGATTGAACGGTTAGCTGATTCAGTGATTTGTAAGCCCAAAAAGGTTTGTTACGTTATTGTAATTGATTCTCATCGAACGGTTGACCGATTTGGTGACTTGTAAGCACAAAATGACTTATTATGTGATTGTAATTGATTCTCATCGAACGGTTGATGGATTTGGTGATTTGTAACCTTAGAATGGCTTGTTATGTGATTGTAATTTATTCTCATCGACCAGTTGACCGATTTCATGATTTGTAACATCATAATGTCTTGTTATGTGATTGTAAATTTTGATTGAATCGTTGACTGATTTGGTGATTTTTGTGGTCAGAATTACTTGTTACGTGATTCTAACTAATTCTCATTGAACGGTTGACCGATTCGGTGATTTGTAAGCTCAAAATAGTTTATTATGTGATTGTAGCTGATTCTCATCGAATGGTTGATAGATTCCAATATTTGTAAGCTCATAATGGCTTGTTACATGATTGTAGTTGATTCTCATCGAACGGTTGACCGATTCAGTGATTTGTAAGCTTAGAATAGCTTGTTACATGATTGTAGTTTATTCTCATCAAACGGTTGATCGATTCGGTGATTTGTAAGCTATGAATGGCTTGGTACATGATTGTAGCTGATTCTCATTATATGGTTGACCAATTGTGTTATTTGTAAGCTTAGAATGGCTTGTTATGTGATTGTAGTTGATTCTCATGGAACGGTTGACCGATTCAGTAATTTTTAAGCTAAGAATGGCTTGTTATATGATTGTAATTGATTCTCATCAAACGGTTAACCGATTCGGTGATTTTTATGCTCTGAATCGCTTGTTACATGATTGTAGCTGACTCTCATCAAATGGTTCATCGATTTGGTGATTTATAAGCTCAAAATGGCTTGTTACCTGATTGTAACTGATTCTCATCGAACGGTTGACTGATTCAGAGATTTGTAAGTACAGAATTGCTTGTTACGTAATGGTAATTAATTATCATCGAATGGTTGACCGATTCGGTGATTTGTAAGCTCAGAATGGCTTGTTATGTGATTGTAGCTAATTCTCATGAAATGGTTGAACGATTCGATAATTTGTAAACTGAGCATGGCTTGTTACATGATTGTAATTGATTCTCATCCAATAGTTGACCAATTCGGTTATTTGTAAGCTCAGAATGGCTTCTTACATGATTGTAAATGATTCTCATTGAATGATTCACCGATTCGGTGATTTGTAAGCTTAGAATGGCTTGTGACGTGATTGTAACATATTCTAATTGAACGGTTGACTGATTCAGTGGTTTGTAAGCTTATAATGGCTTTTTACGTGATTGTAGTTGATACTCATCAAACAGTTGACCAATTCAGTGATTTGTAAGCTCAGAATGACCAGTTACGTTATTGTAGCTTATTCTCATCGAAGGTTGACCGATTCAATGATTTTTAAGCTCAACATGGCTTGTTACGTGATTGCAATTTATTCTCATTGAACGGTTGACCATTTCGGTGAGTTGTAATTGATTCTCATCGAACGGTTGACTGATTCATTGATTTGTAAGCTTAGAATGGCTTGTTACATGATTTTAATTGATTCTCATCGAACGATTGACTGATTCGGTGATTTGTACGCTGAGAATGGCTTGTTATCTGATTGTAGATGATTGTCATCAAATGGTTGACCGATTTGGTGATTTGTAACCTCATAATGGGTTGTTACGTGATTGTAATTGATTATCATCGAACGATTGACCAATTCGATGATTTATAAGCTCAGAATAGCTTGTTACATGATGTAATTAATTCTCATCGAATGGTTGACTGATTGAGTGATTTGTAAGCTCAGAATGGCTTGTTACGTGACCAATTGGATGATTTGTAAGCTCAGAATGGCTTGTTAGGTGGTTGTAGCTGATTCTCATCGAACGGTTGACCAATTTGGTGACTTGTAAGCTCACAATGGTTTGTTATGTGATTGTAATTGATTCTCATCGAGCGGTTCACCGATTCGGTGATTTATAAGCTCAGAATGGCTTGTTACGTGATTGTAAATGATTCTCATCAAACGGTTGACCAATTCAGTGATTTGTATGTTTAGAATGTCTTGTTACGTGATTGTAGCTGATTCTCATCGATTGGTTGACCGATTCGGTTGTTTGTTAGCCCAGAATGGCTTGTTACGTGATTGTAATTGATTCTCATCGAATGGATGACCGATTCGGTGATTTGTAAGCTCAAAATGGCATCTTACATGAATGGAGATGATTCTCAATGAATGGTTGATCGATTTGGTGATTTGTAAGTTCAAAATGGCTTGTTATGTTATTGTAATTGATTCTCATCGAACGGTTGACCAATTCAGTGATTTGTAAGCTCAGAATGGCCTGTTACGTGATTGTAATTGATTCTCATTGAACGGTTGACCGATTCGGTGATTTGTAAGCTAAGAATGACTTTTTACATGATTGTAATTGATTCTCATCAAACGGTTGACCAATTCGGTGATTTTTAAGCTCAAAATGGCTTGTTACGTGATTTTAGCTGATTCTCATTGAACTATTGACCGATTCAATAATTTCTAAGCTTAGAATGGCTTGTTACATGAATGTAATTGATTCTCATTGAACGGTTGACCGATTCGATGATTGGAAAGCTCAGAATGACTTATTACATGATTGTAATTGATTCTCATTGAACGGTTGTTGGATTCGGTGATTTGTAAGCTCAGAATTGCTTGTTATGTGATTGAAATTGATTCTGATTGAATGGTTGACCGATTCAGTGATTTGTAAGGTTAGAATGGCTTGTTACGTGATTGTTACTGATTGTCATCGAACGGTTGACCAATTCGGTGATTTCTAATCTCAGAATGGCTTGTTATGTGATTGATTAAAATTTATTCTCATCAAACAGTTGACTATTTTGGTGATTTGTAAGGTCAAAATGGCTTGTTATGTGATTATAGTTGATTCTCATGGAATGGTTGATCAATTCAGTGATTTGTAAGCTCACAATAGCTTATTACGTGATTGTAATTGTTTCTCATCAAACGATTGACCTATTTGATGATTTCTAAGGTTAGAATGGCTTGTTATGTGATTGCAATTAATTCTCATCGAACGGTTGATCGATTTGGTGATTTGTAAGCTCAGAATGGCTTGTTCCATGATTGTAATTGATTCTCATCAAATAGTTGACCGATTTGGTGATTTGTAAGATCATAATGGCTTGTTACGTGATTGTAATTGATTCTCATCGAACGATTGACTGATTCGGTGATTTGTAAGCTCAGAATGGCTTGTTATGTGATTGTAGCTGACTCTCATTAAACAGTTGACCGATTCAATGATTTGTAAGTTCAAAATGGCTTGTTACGTGATTGTAGCTGATTCTCATAGAACGGTTCACCGATTTAGTGATTTGTAAGCTAAGATTAGCTTGTTACGTGATTATAATTAATTCTCAATGAACGGTTGAATAATTCGATGATTTGTAAGCTCAAAATGGATTGTTACATGATTGCAATTGATTCTCATCAAACGGTTGACCGATTCCATGGTTTGTAAGCTCAAAATTGCTTATTACATGATTGTAATTGATTGTCATCGAACGGTTGACCAATTCAATGATTTGTAAGCTTAGTATGGCTTGTTACACGATTGTAATTGATTCTCATCGAACGGTTAACCGATTCAGTGATTTTTATGCTCGAAATGACTTGTTAGTTGATTGTAATTAATTCTCATCGAACGGTTGACCGATTCGGTGATTTGTAAGCTCAGAATGGCTTGTTACGTGATTGGAGATGATTCTCATTGAACACCTGACGGATTCAGTGATTTGTAAGCTCAGAATGGCTTGTTACATGATTGTAATTGATTCTCATCGAAAGGTTGACTAATTTGGCGATTTGTAAGCTCAGTATAAGTTGTTACATGATTGTAATTGATTCTCATCAAACAATTGACCGATTTAGTAATTTGTATGTTAAGAATGTCTTGTTACGTGATTGTAGCTGATTCTCATCAAACAGTTGACTGATTCGGTGATTTGGAAGCTCAAAATCCATTGTTATATTCTAGCTAATTCTCATCGAACCATTGACCGATTCTGTTAATTCTAAGCTCAGAATGGCTTGCTACGTGATTGTAATTAATTCTCATCGAACGGTTGATGAATTTGGTGATTTATAAGCTCACAATGGCTTGTTATGTAATTGTACCTAATTCTCATCAAACAGTTGACCGATTCAGTTATTTGTAAGCTCAGAATGGCTTGTTACATGATTGGAGATGATTCTCATCGAATGGTTGACTGATTTGATGATTTATAAGCTTAGAATTACTTGTTACATGATTTTAGCAGATTCTTATCGAGCGGTTGACCGATTCGGTGATTTGTAAGCTCAGAATGGCTTGTTACATGATTATAGCTAAGTCTCATCGAATGGTTGACCAATTCGATGATTTATAAGCTCAAAATGACTTGTTACATGATTGTAGTTGATTCTAATCAAACGGTTGACTAATTAGGCTATTTGTAAGCTCACAATGGCTTGTTATGTGATTGTAGCTGATTCTCATCGAATGGTTGATGAATTCATTTATTTGTAAGCTCAGAATGGCTTGTTATGTGATTGTAGCTGATTCTCATCGAACGGTTGACTGATTCGGTGATTTTTAAGCTCAAAATGGCTTGTTACGTGATTGCAATTGATTCTCATCTAATGGGTGACCGATTCAGTGATTTGTAAGCTCAGAATGGATGGTTATGTGATTGTAGCTGATTCTCATCAAACGGTTTACCAATTCGGTGACTTGTAAGCTCACAATGGCTTGTTACGTGATTGTAGCTGATTCTCATCGAACGGTTGACTGATTCGGTGAATTGTAAGTTAAGAATGGCTTGTTAGGTGATTGTTGCTGATTCTCATTAAACGGTCGACCGATTTGATTATTTGTATGTTAAAAAAGGCTTGTTACATGATTGTAACTGATTCTCATCGAACGGTTGACCAATTCGATGATTTGTAAGCTTAGAATGACTTGTTACGATATTGTAGCTGATCCTCATCGAACGGTTCACTGATTCTATGATTTGTAAGCAAAGAAGTGCTTCTTACGTCATTGTAGCTTATTCTCATCAAAAGGTTGACCAATTCACTGATTTGTAAGCTCAGAATAGCTTGTTACATGATTGTAGCTAATTCTCATCAGACGTTGACCAATTCGATAATTTGTAACCTCATAAAGGCTTGTTACGGGATTCTAATTCATTCTCATCGAACGGTTGACGGATTCAATCATTTGTAAGCTCTGAATGGATTGTTACGTGATTGTAGTTGATTCTCATCGAACAAGTGACCGATTCAGTGATTTGTAAGCTTAGAATGGCTTGTTACGTGATTGTAGGTCAGTCCCATCGAACGGTTGACCGATTCAGTGATTTGTATGCTTAGAATGGCTTGCTATGTGATTGTAGTTGATTCTCATCAAACGGTAGACCTATTCGGTAATTTGTAAGCTTAGAATGGCTTGTTACGTGATTGTAGCTGATTCTCATTGAATGGTTGACTAATTCAGTGATTTGTAAGCTCAGAATGGCTTGTTACGTAATTGTAATTGATTTTCATCGAACGGTTGACCGTTTCAGTGATTTCTAAGCTCAGAATGGCTTGTTACTTGATTGTACCTTATTCTCATTGAACAGTTGACTGATTCAGTGATTTATACGCTCAGAATGGCTTGTTACGTGATTGTAGCTGATTCTAATCAAACAGTTCACCAATTCAAGGATTTGTAATCTCAAAATGGCTAGTTACGTGATTGTAGTTGATTCTCATTGAACGGTTGACCAACTCAGTGATTTGTAAGCTCAAAATGGATTTTTATGTAATTGTAGCTAATTCTCATTCAACGGTTGACCGATTAGGTGATTTGTAAGCTCAAAATGGCTTGTTATGTGATTTTAACTGATTCTCATCGAACGGTTGACCGATTCAGTGATTTGTAAGCTTAGAATGGTTTGTTACATGATTGGAGATGATTCTCATTGAATGGTTGATGGATTCGGTGATTTGTAAGCTCAGAATGGCTTATTACGTGATTGTAACTGATTCTCATTGAACGATTGACCAATTTATTGATTTGTTAGCTCAGAATGGCTTGTTACATGATTGTAATTTATTCTCATCGAATGGTTGACTGATTCGGTGATTTGTAAGCTCAAAATGGCTTGGTATGTAATTGTAATTGATTCTCATCGAATGGTTGACTGATTCAATGATTTGTAAGCTCAGAATGGCTTGTTACATGATTGTAACTGATTCTTATCAAACGGTTGACCGATACGGTGATTTCTAAGATCAGAATGGCTTGTTACATGATTATAATTGATTCTCATATAACGGTTCACTGATTTGGTGATTTGTAACCTTAGAATGGCTTTTTATGTGATTATAATTGATTCTCATCAAATGGCTGACTGATTTGGTGACTTGTAAGCTCAGAATGGCTTATTACATCATTATAGCTAATTCTTATCGAACGGTTGACCAATTCAGTGATTTGTTAGCTAAGAATGGCTTGTTACGTATTTGTAGTTGATTCTCAACAAACTCTTGACTGATTAGGTTATTATTAAGCTGAGAATGGCTTCCTACATGATTGTAGTTGATTGTGATCAAAAGGTTGACTGATTCGATAATTTGTAAGCTCAAAATGGCTAGTTACATTATTGGAATTGATTCTCATCAAACAGTTGACCGTTTTGGTGATTTGTAAGCTTGAAATGGCTTGTTACGTTATCGTAGGTGATTCTTGTCGAATGGCTGACCGATTCAGTGATTTGTAAGCTAAAAATGGCTTGTTGCATGATTATAATTGATTCTCATGCAATGGTTGACCAATTCAGTGATTTATAAGCTCAGAATGGCTTGTTACGTGATTGTAGTTGATTCTCATCGAACCATTGACCGATTTGGTGATTTGTACGCTCATAATGGCTTGTTACCTGATTGTATTTGATTCTCATCGAACGGTTGACCAATTCACTAATTTGTAAGCTAAGAATTGCTTGTTATGTGATTTTAATTTATTCTCATGAAATGGTTGACCAATTCGGTGATTTACAAGCTCAGAATGGATTTTTATGTGATAGTAATTGATTCTCATCAAACAGTTGACTGATTCATTTATTTGTAAGGTCAGATTGGCTTGTTATGTGATTGTAGCTAATTCTCATCGAACGATTGACAGATTCGATGATTTGTAAGCTCATAATGGCTTATTACGTGATTGTAATTGATTCTCATCAAACAGTTGAATGATTAGGCTATTTGTAAGCTCAGAATGGCTTGTTACATGATTGTAATTGATTCTCACTGAACGGTTCACCGATTTGGTGATTTGTAAGCTCAGAATAGCTTGTTACATGATTGTAGCTGATTCTCATCGAACAGTTGACCGATTCCATGTTTTGTACGCTAAGAATGGCTTGTTAAGTGAGTGTAATTGATTCTCATCGAATGGTTGACCGATTCGGTTATTTGTAAGCTCATAACGGCTTGGCACGTGATTGGAGATGATTCTCAATCAACGGTTGACTGATTCAGTTATTTGTAAGCTCAGAATGGCTTGTTACGTGATTGTAGCTGAATCTTATTGAACGGTTGACTGATTCGGTGATTTGTATGCTCAGAATGGCTTGTTACGTGATTGTAGCTGATTCTTATTCAATGGTTGGCCGATTTGGTGATTTGTAAGCTTAGAATGGCTTGTTACATGATTGTATCTGATTCACATGGAATGTTTGTCCGATTTGATGATTTGTAAGCACAGAATGGATTATTACATGATTATAGTTAATTCTCTTCGAACGGTCGACCGATTCAGTTATTTTTAAGTTGAGAATGGTTTGTCAAATGACTGTAATTGATTCTCATTGAACGGTTGACTGATTTGAATATTTTTAAGCTCAGAATGGCTTGTTACGTGATTGTAGCTAATTCTCATCGAACGGTTGACCGATTTGGTGATTGGTAAGATCTGAATGGCTTGTTACATGATTGTAATTAATTCTCATCAAATGGTTGACTGATTTGATAATTTGTAAGCTTAGAATAGCTTGTTACATAATTGTAAATGATTTTCATCAAATGGTTGACGATTTGGTCATTTGTAAGCTCAAAATGGCTTGTTACGTGATTGTAGTTGATTATCATAGAATGATTGACTGATTCAGTGAATTGTAGGCTCAAAATGGATTGTTACGTCATTGCAATTGATTCTCATCGAACAGTTGACCGATTCAGTGATTTGTTAGCTCAAAATTGCTTGTTATGTGGTTGTAAGTGATTCTCATCGAACGGTTGACCGATTCGGTGATTTGTAAGCTGAAAATTACTTCTTACGTGATTGAAGATGATTCTCATCAAACGGTTGACCGATTCAGTGATTTGTAACGTTGGAATTGCTTGTTATGTGATTGTAATTGATTCTCATCAAATGATTGACCGATTCAATGATTTGTAAGCTCATAATGGCTTGTTACATGATTGTAATTGATTCTAATTGAATAATTGACTGATTTGGTGATTTGTAAGGTCAGAATGGCTTGTTACGTGATTGTAACTGATTCTCATCAAACGGTTGACTAATTCGGTGATTTGTAAGCTTAGAATGGCTTGTTACATGATTATAGCTGATTCTCATTGAACGGTTGACCGATTCGGTGACTTGTAAGCTTAGAATGGGTTGCTACGTGATTGTAACTGATTCTCATTGAACGGTTGACTAATTCAATATTTTGTAAGCTCAAAATAGCTTATTACATGATTCCAATTGATTGTCATCAAATAGTAAACTTATTACATGATTGCAATTGATTCTCATCGAATGGTTTACCCTTTCGATGATTTGTAAGCTCGAAATGACTTGTTACTTGATTGTAGCTCATTCTCATCGAATGGTTGACCGATTCAGTAATTTGTAAGTGAAGAATGGCTTGTTACATGATTGTAATTGATTCTCATCGAACGATTGACCAATTCAGTGATTTGTAAGATCAGAATGGCTTGTTACATGATTGTAACTAATTCTCATTGAACGGTTGACTGATTCTTTGATTTATAAACTCATAATGGCTTGTTACGTGATTGTAGTTGATTCTCATCAAACGGTTGACCGATTCAGTGATTTGTAAACTCAGATTGGCTTGTTATGTGAATGCAATTGATTCTCATCAAACAGTTGACCGATTCAATGATTTGTAAGCTTAGAATGGGTTGTTACCTAATTGTAGCTGATTTTGTTCGAACAGTTGACCGATTTGGTGATTTGTAAGCTCAAAATGGTTTGTTTGTGATGGTAGCTGATTCTCATAGAATGATTGGTCGATTTGGTGACTTGTAAGCTCAGAATGGCTTGTTACATGATTGTAATTGATTCTCATCAAACGGTTGATCGATTCAGTGATTTGGAAGCTGAGAATGGCTTGAAACGTGATTGCATTTGATTCTCGTCAAATGGTTGATACATGATTATAGCTTATTCTCATCATAAGGTTGACAGATTCAATGATTTGTAAGCTCTGAATAGGTTCTTACGTGATTGTAGCTGATTCTCATCGAACAGTTGACCGATTCGATGATTTGTAAGCTCATAATAGCTTGTTACATGATTGGAGATGATTCTCATCGAATGGTTGACTGATTCAGTGATTTGTAAGTTGATACATGATTGTAGTTGATACTCATCGAATAGTTGACCGATTCAATGATTTGTAAGCTCAGAATGGCTTCTTATGTGATTGGAGATGATTCTCATTCAACGGTTGGCTGATTTAGTGATTTATAAGCTCAGAAAGGCTTGTTACGTGATTGTAATTGATTCTCATCAAATGGTTGACCGATTTGGTGATTTGTGAGCTTAGAATGGCTTATTACGTGATTGTAATTGATTCTCATGAAACAGTTGACAGATTTGGTGATTTGTAACCTCAGAATGGCTTGTTATGTGATTGTAATTCATTCTCATCGACCAGTTGACTGATTTCATGATTTGTAACCTCATAATGCCTTGTTACGTGATTGTAAATTCTGATTGAATCGTTGACTGATTTGGTGATTTGTGTGCTCAGAATGACTTGTTACGTGATTGTAACTGATTCTCATCGAACGGTTGACCGATTCGGTGATTTGTAAGCTTAGAATGGCTTGTTACATGATTGTAGCTAATTCTCATTGAATGGTTGATAGATTCCAATATTTGTCAGCTCAGAATGGCTTGTTACATCATTGTAGTTGATTCTCATCAAACAGTTGACTGATTCAGTGATTTGTAAGCTTAGAATGACTTGTTACCTGATTGTAGTTGATTCACATCAAACAGTTGACCGATTCGGTGATTTGTAAGCTATGAATTGCTTGTTACATGACTGTAGCTGATTCTCATTGAATGGTTGACCGATTCCATTATTTCTGAGCTTAGAATGGCTTGTTACATGATTATAGTTGATTCTCATTAAACGGTTGACCAATTCAGTGATTTGTAAGCTAAGAATGGCTTGTCATATGATTGTAATTGATTCTCATTGAATGGTTGATCGATTCCGTGATTTTTATGCTCTCAATGGCTTGTTACATGATTGTAGCTAACTCTCATCAAACGGTTCATCCATTCGGTGATTTGTAAGCTCAGAATGGCTTGTTACACGATTGTAACTAATTCTCATCGAACGGTTGACTGATTTAGAGATTTGTAAGCTCAGAATTGCTTGTTATGTAATGGTAATTAATTATCATCAAACGTTTGACCGATTTGGTGATTTCTAAGCTTAGAATGGCTTGTTATGTGATTGTAGTTGATTCTCATCAAATGGTTGACTGATTCGGTGATTTGTAAGCTCAGAATGGCTTATTACGTGATTGTAACTAATTCTCAATGAATGGTTGACCGATTCAGTGATTTTTAAGCTCAAAATGGCTTGTTACGTGATTTTAGCTTATTCTCATCCAACGGTTGACCGATTCGATGATTTGTAAGCTAAGCATAGCTTGTTACATGATTGTAGCTGATTCTCATCCAATAGTTGACCGATTCGGTGATTTGTAAGCATAAAATGGCTTCTTATATGATTGTAAATGATTCTCATCGAACAATTCACTGATTCAATGATTTGTAAGCTCAGAATGGCTTGTGACGTGATTGTAACGTATTCTAATAGAATGGTTGACCGATTCGGTGATTTGTAAGCTCATACTGGCTTTTTATGTGATTGTAGTTATTCTCATCGAATGGTTGACTGATTCGGTGATTTGTAAGCTCGGATAGGCTTCTTGAGTGATTGTAAATGATTCTCATCCAATGGTTGACCAATTCGGTGATTTGTAAGCTTAGAATGGCTTGTTACATGATTGTAACTGATTCTCATCGAATGGTTGATTGATTCAGTGATTTGTAAGCTCAAAATGGCTTGTTACGTGATTGTAGCTTATTCTCATTGAAGGTTGACCGATTCGATGATTTGTAAGCTTAGCATGGCGTGGTACATGATTGCAATTTATTCTCATCAAACAATTCACCATTTCGGTGAGTTGTAAGCTTGAAATGGCCTCTTACATGATTGTAGCTGATTCTCATGGAAGGATTGACCAATTTAGTGATTTGGAAGCTCAGAATGGCCTGTTACGTGATTGTAGCGGATTCTCATAGAATGGTTGACTGATTTAGTGATTTGTAAGATCAGTATGGCTTGTTACATGATTGTAGTTGATTCTCATCGAAGGGTTGACCGATTCAATGATTTACAAGTTTAGAATGGCTTGTTTCATGATTGTAGCTGATTCTCATCCAACGGTTGACTGATTCATTTATTTCTAAGCTTAGAATGGCTTGTTACATGATTGTAGCTGATTCTCATGAAACGGTTGACCGATTTAGTTATTTGTAAGCTAAGAATGGGTTGTCACGCGATTCTTCATGATTCTCATCGAACGGTTGACAGATTCGATGATTTGTAATCCCAGAATGGCTTGTTACAGGATTGTAATTGATTCTCATCGAACGGTTGAACAATTCAATGATTTGTAACCTTAGAATGGCTTGTTACTTGATTGTAGTTGATTCTCATCGAACTGTTGACCGACTCAGTGATTTGTAAGCTCAGAATGGCTTGTTACATGATTGTTGTTGATTCTCATTGAACAGCTGACCGATTTCATTATTTGAAAGCTCAAAATGGCTTGTTACATGATCTTAGTTGATTCTCATCGAACAATTGACCGATTCAGTGATTTGTAAGCTAAGAATGGCTTGTTATACAATTGTAATTGATTTTCATCGAAAGGTTGACCGATTCAATGATTTGTAAGCTCTGAAGGGCTTGTTACATGATTGTACCTATTTCTCATCAAACGGTTGATCGATTTGGTGATATGCAAGCTTAGAATGGCTTGTTACATGATTGTAATTGATTCTCATTCAACAGTTGACCAATTAAGGAATTTGTAAGCCCAGAATGGCTTGTTATGTGATTGTAGTTGATTCTCATTAAATGGTTGACGGATTTGGTGATTTGTAAGCTCAGAATGGCTTGTTACGTGATTGTAATTAATTCTAATCGAACCGTTGACTGATTCAGTGATTCGTAAGCACAGAATGGCTTCTTACGTGATTGTAATTGATTCTCAATGAACGGTTGACTGATTCAGTGATTTGTAAGCCCAGAATGGCTTGTTATGTGATTGTAGTTGATTCTCATCAAACGGTTGACCTATTCGGTGATTTCTAAGCTCAGAATATCTTGTTATGTAATTGTAACTGATTCTCATAGAATGATTGACCAATTCGATGATTTGTAAACTCAGAATGGCTTGTTAGGTGATTGCAATTGATTCTCATCAAACGTTTGACCGATTTGGTGATTTGTGAGATCAGAATGGCTAGTTACGCGATTGTAATTAATTCTTATCGAACAGTTGACCGATTCGATGATTTTTAAGCTCAAAATTGCTTCTTACATGATTGGAGATGATTCTAATCGAACGGTTGATCGATTCGGTGATTTGTAAGCTCAAAATAGCTTGTTATGTGATTGTAATTGATTCTCATTGATCGGTTGACCGATTTGGTTATTTTTAAGCTCATAATAGCTTGTTACGTGATTGTAATTGATTCTCATCGAAGTGTTGACCGATTTAGTCATTTGTCAGCTCATAATGGCTTGTTACGTGATTGTAATTGATTCTGATTGAATGGTTGACCGATTTGGTGATTTGTAAGCTCAAAATGGCTTGTTACATGATTGTAACTATTTCTTATCAAACGGTTAACCGATTCAGTGATTTGTAAGCTTAGAATGGCTTGCTACGTGATTGTAACTGATTCTCATCAAATAGTTGACCAATTTGGTAACTTGTAAGCTCAAAATGGCTTATTATATGATTACAATTGATTCTCATCAAACGGTAAACTTATTAAATGATTGCAATTGATTCTCATTGAATAGTTTACTGTTTCTATGACTTGTAAGCTCAAAATGGCTTGTTACGTGATTGTACCCAATTCTCATCGAATGGTTGACCGATTCGGTGATTTGTAAGCTTAGAATAGCTTGTTACATGATTATAGATGATTCTATCCAATGGTTGACCGATTTAGTGATTTGTAACCTTAGAATGGCTTGTTACATGATTGTAGATGATTCTCATCGACCAGTTGACCGATTCAGGGATTTGTAAGCTCAGAATGGCTTGTTACGTGATTATAGCTGATTCTCATCGAACGGTTGATCGATTCGGTGATTTGTAAGCTCAGAATGGCTTTCTACATGATTGTAATCAATTCTCATTTAACAGGTGACCGATTCGGTGATTTGTAAGCTCAGAATTGCTTGTTATGTGATTGTTATTGATTCTCATCAAATGGTTCATCGATTCATTGATTTGTAAGGTCAAAATTACTTGTTATGTGATTCCAATTGATTCTCATCGAATGGTTGAATGATTCAGTGATTTGTAAGCACATAATTGCTTGTTACATGATTGTAATTGATTCCCATCGAAGTGTTGACCGGTTTGGTGATTAGTAAGCTCCAAATGGCTTGTTACGTGATTGTAACTAATTCTCATCAAACGGTTGACCAATTCGGTGATTTATAAGCTCAGAATGGCTTGTTATGTGATTGTAGTTGATTCTCATCGAATTATTGACCGATTCGATGATTTATAAGTTAGAATGGCTTTCTACGTGATTGTAACTAATTCTCATCGAACGGTTGACCAATTCGGTAATTTGTAAGCTCAAAATGGCTTATTACATGATTGCAATTGATCCTCATCAAATGGTTTCCTTTTTTGGTGATTTATAAGCTCGGAATGGCTTGCTAACAATGTGATTGTAGATGATTCTCATCGAACAGTTGACCGATTCAGTAATTTGTAAGCTAAGATTGGCTTGTTACATGATTATAATTGATTCTCATCGAACGGTTGACTGATTCAGTGATTTGTAAGATCAAAATGGCTTGTTCCATGATTGTAATTGATTCTCTTCAAACAGTTCACTGATTCGGTGATTTGTAAGCTTAGAATGGTTTGTTCATGATTGTAGCTGATTCTCATCGAATGATTAACCGATTTGGTTACCTGTAAGCTCAGAATGGCTTGTTACATGATTGTAAATTGATTCTCATCGAACGGTTGATTGATTCAGTGATTTTTAAGCTCAAAATGGCTTGTTACGTGATTGTAGCTGATTCTGATCAAACAGTTGATTAATTCATTGATTTGTAAGCTCAAGATGACTTGATACCTGATTGCAGTTGATTCTCATCAAACGGTTGACTGATTCGGTGATTTGTAAGCTCAAAATCAATTCTTATATGATTGTAAATGATTCTCATCAAATAGTTGACCAATTCAGTGATTTGTAAGCTCAGAATGGCTTGTTACGCGATTGCAATTGATTCTCATTGAATGGTTGACCATTTTTGTGATTTGTAAGCTCAAAAAGGGTTGTTACGTGATTGCAGCTTATTCTCATCAAAAGGTTGATAGATTCAGTGATTTGTAAGCTCAGAATGGGTTGTTAATGATTGTAGTTGATTCTCATCGAATAGTTGATCGATTTGGTTATTTGTAAGTTCAGAACAGCCATTTACGTGATTGTAACTGATTGTCATCGAACAGTTGACCAATTAAGTAATTTGTAAGCCCAAAATGGCTTTTTACATGATTGCAATTGACTCTCATCAAATGATTGACTGTTTTGGTGATTTTTAAGCTCGAAATGGCTTGTTACGTGATTGTAGCTGATTCTCATCAAACGGTTGACCGATTGAGTGATATGTAAGCAAAGAATGATTTGTTACGTGATTATAATTTATTCTCATCAAATAGTTGACCGAGTCGGTAATTTGCAAACTCAAAATGGCTTGTTACATGGTTGTAATTGATTCTCATATAATGGTTGACTGATTCGGTGGTTTGTAAGCTCATAATGGCTTTTTACATGATTGTATCTTATTCTCATTGAATGGTTGACCGATTCGGTGATTTCCAAGCTCAGAATGGCTTGTTATGTCATTATAGATGATTCTCATAGAACGGTTGACTGATTCAGTTATTTGTAAGCTCAAAATGGCTTCTTACGTGATTGTAAATGATTCTCATCAAACAATTGACCAATTCAGTGATTTGTAAGCTCAGAATGGCTTGTTACAAGATTGTAATAGATTCTCATCGAACGGTTGACTGTTTCGATAATTTGTAAGCTCAGAATGTCTTGTTACGTGATTGTAGCTTATTCTTATTGAACGATTGATTGATTAAGTGATTTGTAAGCTCAGAATGGCTTGTTACGTGATTGTAATTGAGTCTCATTGAACGGTTGACCGATTCGATCATTTGTGAGCTCAGAATCACTTGTTACATGATTACAATTGATTCTCATCAAATCGTTCACCATTTTGATGATTTTTAAGCTCGAAATGGCTTGTTCATGATTATAGCTAATTCTCATCGAACGGTTGACCGATTTAGTTATTTGTAAGCTCAGAATGGCATCTTAGGTGATTGCAAATGATTCTCATCAAACAGTTCACCGATTCGGTGATTTGTATGCTTAGAATGGCTTGTTACATGATTGCAATAGATTCTCATCGAACAGTTGACCGATTCAGTGATTTGTAAGCTCAGAATGGCTTGTTACGTGATTGTAATTGACTCTCATCGAAGGGTTGACCAATTCAGTGATTTGTAAGCTCAGAATGGCTTGTTATGTGATTATAATTAATTCTCATCGAATGGTTGACCGATTTGGTGATTTGTAAGCTCAGAATGGCTTGTTACGTGATCGTAGCTGATTCTCATCGAATGGTTGACCGGTTCGATAATTTGTAAGCTCAGAATGGCTTGTTACGTAATGGTAATTGATAATCATCGAACGGTTGATGGATTCGGTGATTTGTACACTCAGAATGGCTTGTTACATGATTGTAATTGATTGTCATCGAATGGTTGACCGATTTGGTGATTTGTAAGCTCAGAATGGCTTGTTATGTGATTGTAATTGATTCTCATCAAACAGTTGACCGATTCAATGATTTGTAAGCTCAAAATGGCTTGTTACATGATTGTATCTAACTCTCATCAAATGGTTCATCGATTTGGTGATTTGTAAGCTCAAAAAGGCTTGTTATGTCATTGTGGCTGATTCTCATCGAATAGTTGACCAGTTCAATGATTTGTAAGCTCAAAATAGGTTTTTACGTGATTGTAATTGATTCTCATTGAACGATTGAGTGATTCGGTGATTTTTAAGCTCAGAATGGCTTGTTAGGTGATTATAATTGATTCTCATCGAAGTGTTGACCGATTCAGTGATTTGTAAGCTCAGAATGGCTTATTACGTGATTGTAGCTGATTCTCATCGAATAGTTGACCGATTCAGTGATTTGTAAGCTTAGAATAGCTTGTTACGTGATTGTAATTGATTCTCATCATGCGCTTGACCGATTCACTGATTTCTAAGCTCAGAATGGCTTGTTACCTGATTGTAGCTTATTCTCATCGAATGGTTGATCGATTCAATGATTTGTAAGCTCAGAATGGCTTGTTACATGATTGTAGCTGATTCTCATCGAACAGTTGACCGATTCGATGATTTATAAGTTTAGAATGGCTTCTTACGTGATTGTAGCTAGTTCTCAGCAAATGGTTGACCGATTCAGAGATTTTTAAGCTTAGAATGGCTTGTTACGTGATTGCAATTGATTCTCATCGAATGATTGACCGTTTTAGTGATTTGTAAGTTCAAAATTGCTTGTTATGTGATTGTAGCTGATTCCCATCGAATGGTTGATCGATTCAGTGATTTGTTAGCTAAGAATGGCTTGTTACATGATTGTAATTGATTCTCATGGAATAGTTGACCGATTCAGTGGTTTGTATGCTCAGAATGGCTTTTTACATGATTGTAATTGATTATTATAGAATGGTTGACCTATTCAGTGCTTTGTAAGCTCAAAATGGCTTTTTACGTGATTATAGTTGATTCTCATCGAACGGTTGACCGATTCAGTGGTTTGTAAGGTTAGAATAGCTTGTTACATGATTGTAGCTAATTCTCATCGAAAGGTTGATTGAGTCAATTATTTGTAAGCTCAGAATGGCTTCTTATGTGATTGTAAATGGTTCTCATCAAACGGTTGACCGATTTAGTGATTTGTAAGCTTAGAATGGCTTGTTACATGACTGTAATAGATTCTCATCAAACGGTTGACCTTTTCGATGATTTGTAAGCTCAGAATGGCTTGTTACATGATTGTAGCTTATTCTCATCGTACGGTTGACTTATTCAATGATTTGTAAACTCAGAATGGATTGTTACGTGATTGTTGCTAATTCTCATCAAACAATTTACCGATTTAGTGATTTATGAGCTCAGAATGGATTTTTACGTGATTGGAGCTAATTCTGAGTGAATGGTCGACTGATTCAATAATTTGTAAGCTAAGAATGACTTGTTACATTATTGTAATTGATTGTCATCAAACAGTTGACCGATTCGGTGATTGGTAAGCTCAAAATGGGTTGCTACATGTTTGTACCTAATTCTCATAGAACGGTTGACCGATTCAGTGATTTGTAAGCTCAGAATGGCTTGTTATGTGATTGTAATTGATTCTCATCGAATGGTTCACCAATTCGATGATTTGTTAGCTCAAAATGGCTTGTTACATAATTGTAATTGATTTTCATCAAACGATTCACCGATTCGGTGATTTATAAGCTAAGAATTGCTTGTTAGGTGATTCTAAATGATTCTAATCAAACAGTTGATAGATTTGATAATTTCCAAGCTCAGAATAGCTTGATACATGACTGTAATTGATTCTCATCGAATGGTTGACCATTTTGGTGATTTGTAACCTCAAAATGGCTTTTTACTTGATTGTCGCTTATTCTAATTGAATGGTTGACCGATTCAGTGATTTGTAAGCTCAGAATGGCTTGTTACATGATTGTAGCTAATTCTCATTGAACGATTGATCGATTCAATGATTCATAAGCTCAAAATGGGTTGTTACATGTGTCTGACTAATTCTCATAGAACAGTTGACCAATTCGGTGATTTTTAAGCTCAGAATGGCTTCTTACATGATTCTAAATGATTCTGATCAAACGGTTGACCGATTTTGTAATTTACAAGCTTAGAATGCCATGTTACATGATTGTAATTGATTCTAATCGAATGGTTGACCGTTTTGGTGATTTGTAAGTTTAGAATGGCTTGTTACGTGATTGTAATTGATTCTCATCGAACGGTTGAAAGATTCGGTGATTTGTAAGCTCAGAATGGCTTGTTACGTGATTGGAGATTATTCTCATCTAACGGTTGACCGATTCAGTTATTTTTTATGGTCGGAATGGTTTGTTACATTATTGTAATTGATTCTCATCAAACGATTGACCGATTTAGTGATTTGTAAGCTCATAATGGCTTGTTACATGATTGTAATTGATTCTCATGGAATGGTTGACCAATTTGCTTATTTATAACTTGAGATTTGCTTGTTACGTGATTATAATTGATTCTCATCAACGTTTAACAAATTCGGTGATTTGTAAGCTCATAAAGGCTTGTTACGTAATTGTAGCTGATTCTTATCGAATGGTTGACCGATTCGGTGATTTGTAAGCTCAGAATGGCTTGTTACATGATTGTAACTAATTCTCATCGAACGGTTGACTGATTCGGTGATTTCTAAGCTCAGAATAGTTTGTCACGTGATTGTAATTGATTCTCATCGAACGGTTGACCAATTCGGTGATTTGTAAGCTCAAAATGGCTTGTTACATGATTGTAGCTGATTCTCATCAAACGGCTGACCGAATCAGTGATTTGTAAGCTTAGAAGGGCTTGTTACATGATTGTAGTTGATTTTCATCAAACGGTTGATCGATTCAGTGATTTGTAAGCTCAGAATTTCTTCTTACATGTTTCTAAATGATTCTCATCAAACGGTTGACCGATTTGGTAATTTGCAAGCTCAGAATGGCTTGTTACATGATTGTAATTGATTCTCATCGAATGGTTGACCGTTTTGGTGACTTCTAAGCTCAGAATGGCTTGTTACCTGATTGTAATTGATTCTCATCAAATGGTTGAAAGATTCGGTGATTTGTATGCTCAGAATGGCTTGTTACATGATTGTAATTAATTCCCATCAAACAATTGACCAATTCAGTGATTTGTAAGCTCAGAATGGCTTGTTACGTGATTGTAATTGATTCTCATCGAAGGGTTGACCAATTCGGTGATTTGTATGCTCATAATGGCTTGTTACATGATTGTAATTTACTCTTATCGAATGATTGACCGATTCAGTAATTTGTAAGGTCAAAATGGCTTGTTACGTGATTGTATCTAATTTTCATGGAATGGTTGACCGATTCGATGATTTGTAAGCTTAGAATGGCTTGTTACATGATTGTAGCTGATTCTCATCTAACGTTTGACCAATTCGGTGAATTGTAAGCTCAGAATGGCTTGTTACATGATTGTAATTAATTCTCATCGAATGGTTGACCAATTCAGTGATTTGTAAGCTCAGAATGGCTTGTTACATGATTGTAATTGATTCTCATCGAAGGGTTAAACGATTCGGTGATTTGTATGCTCATAATGGCTTGTTACATGATTGTAATTAACTCTCATCGAATGGTTGACCGATTCGGTGATTTGTAAGCTTAGAATTGCTTGTTACGTGATTGTAGATAATTCTCATGGAACGGTTGACCGATTCAGTGATTTGTAAGCTCAAAATGGCTTGTTACATGATTGTAGCTTATTCTCATAGAACAGTTGACCGATTCAGTGATTTGTAAGCTCAGAATGACTTGTTACATGATTGCAATTATTCTCATCGAACGGTTGACTGATTCGATGATTTGTAAGCTCAGAATTACTTGCTACTTGATTATAGCTGATTCTCATCAAACTGTTGACCGATTCGATAATTTGTATGTGCAAAATGCCTTGCTACATGATTGCAATTGATTCTCTTTGAACGGTTGATCGTTTCCAAGATTTGTAAACTCAGAATAGCTTGTTACGTGATTGTAGCTGATTCTCATCAAACGGTTGATCGATTGAGTGATTTGTAAGCTAAGAATGGCTTGTTATGTGATTATAATTGACTCACATCAGATGGTTGACTGATTCGGTGATTTGTAATTGATTCTCATCGAACGGTTGACCCATTCGATGATTTGTAAGCTCATAATGGCTTGGTACGTGATTGTAGCTAATTCTCACCTAACGATTAACTGATTCAATAATTTGTAAGCTCAAAATGGCTTGTTACATGATTGTAGCTGATTTTCATGGAACGGTTGACCGATTCAGTGATTTGTAAGCTCAGAATAGATTTTTACATGATTGCAATTGATTCTCATCAAATGGTTGATGGTTTCGATGATTTGTAAGCTCAACATGCCTTGTTACGTGATTGTAGCTTATTCTCATTGAACGGTTGCACGATTCAGTGATTTGTAAGCACAGAATGAGTTGTTACATGATTGTAGCTGATTCTCATCAAACGGTTGATGGATTTGGTGATTTGTAAGCTAAGAATGGGTTGTTACATGATTGTAGCTGATTCTCATAGAATGGTTGACCAATTCATTGATTTGGAATCTCAAAATGGCTTGTTACGTGATTGTAGATGATTCTCATCAAACAGTTGACCGATTCATTGATTTGTAAGTTTAGAATGGCTTGTTATGTGATTGTAGCTGATTTTCATCGAATAGTTGCCCGATTCGGTGATTTTTAAGCTCAGAATGGATTGTTATGTGATTGTAGGTTATTCTCATCGAACGGTTGACCGATTCGGTGATTTTTAAGCTCAGAATGGCTTTTTATGTGATTGTTGACCGATTAATTCATTTGTAAGCTCAGAATGGCTTGTTACATGATTGTAGCTGATTCTCATTGAACGTTTGACAGATTTGATGCTCTGTAAGCTCAGAATAGCTTTTTACATGATAGTAGCTGATTCTCATCCAAGGGTTGACCGATTCAATGATTTGTAAGGTCAGAATGGCTTGTTACATGATTGTAATTGATTCTCATCGAACAGTTGATCAATTTTGTTATTTGTAAGCTAATAATGACTTCTTACATGATTGTAACTGATTGTCATTGAATGGTTGACTAATTCGATGAATTGTAAGCTTATAATGACTTGTTACATGATTATAGCTGATTCTCATCGAACGGTTCATCGATTCAATTATTTGTAAGCTCAAAATGGCTTGTTACGTGATTGTAGCTGATTCTCATCAAATGGTTGACCGATTCGATGATTTGTAAGCTCAAAATTGCGTGTTAAATGACCGATTTGGTAATTATTAAACTCAAAATGGCTTGTTACATGATTGCAATTGATTCTCATCGAATGGTTGACCATTTCGATGATTTGTAAGCTCAGAATGGCTTGTTACGTGATTGTAGCTAATTCTCAATGAACAGTTGGCCGACTCAATGATTTGTAAGCTAAGAATAGCTTGTTGCATGATTGTAATTGATTCTCATCGAACGGTTGACCGATTCAGTGATTTGTGAGCTCAAAATGGTTTGTTAGATGATTCTAATTGATTCTTATCGAATGGTTGACTGATTCAGTGATTTGTAAGCTTAGAATGGCTTGTTACATGATTGTAGCTGATTGTCATCGAACAGTTGACTGATTCATTAATTTGTAAGCTCAGAATTGCTTGCTAGGTGATTGTAGCTGATTCTCATCGAACGGTTGACTGACTTAGTGATTTGTAAGCTCACGATGGCATGCTACGTGATTGTAACTGATTCTCATCGAAAGGTTGATTGATTCAGTGATTTGTAATCTCATAATGGCTTGCTACATGATTGTAATTTATTCTCATTGAACAGTTGACTGATTTGGTGATTTGTAATCTCATAATGGCTTGTTACATGATTGTACTTGATTCTCATCAAATGGTTGACCGAGTCGGTTATTTGTAAGCTTAGAATGGCTTCTTAAGTGATTGTAAATGATTCTCATCAAATGGTTGACCGATTTGGTGATTTGTAATCTTAGAATGGCTTGTTACGTGATTGTAATAGATTCTCATCGAACGGTTGATCGTTTTGGTGAGTTGTAAGGTCATAATGGCTTGTTACATGATTTTAGCTTATTCTCATCGAACAGTTGACCGATTTAGTGATTTGTAAGCTCATAATGGCTTGTTACATGACTGTAGCTGATTCTCATTGAACGGTTGACCGATTCAGTGATTTTTAAGCTCATAATGGCTTGTTACATGATTGTAATGGATTCTCATCGAACGGTTGACCGATTCAGTGATTTGTAAGCTCATAATGGCTTGTTACATGATTGTAATTGATTCTCATCGAACGATTGGCCGATTCGGTCATTTGTGAGGTCAGAATGGCTTGTTACATGATTGTAGCTGATTCTCATGAAATGGTTGACCGATTCGGTGATTTTTAATCTCAGAATGGCTTGTTACATAATCGTAATTGATTATCATTGAATGATTGACTGACTCAGTGATTTGTAAGCTCAGAATGGCTTGTTACATGATTGTAGCTGATTCTCATCGAATGGTTGACCAATTCAGCTATTTGTAAGCTCAGAATGGCTTGTTACATAATGGTAATTGACTATCATTGAACGATTGACCGATTAGGTGATTTGTAAGCTCTGAATGGCTTGTTATGTTATTGTAGCTGATTCTCAATGAATAGTTGACCGATTCAATGATTTGTAAGCTCAAAATGGCTTGTTACATGATTGGAGATTATTGTCATCGAACAGTTGACCGATTTGGTGATTTGTAAGGTTAGAATGGTTTGTTACATGATTGTAATTGAGTCTCATTGAACGGTTGACCGATTTGGTTATTTGCAAGCTCAGAATGGCGTCTTCCATCATTGTAATTGATTCTCATCGAACGGTTTACTGTTTCGGTGATTTGTAAGCTCGAAATTGCTTGTTACATGATTATAGCTGACTCTCATTGAATGGTTGACCATTTCAGTAATATGTAATCTAACAATGTCTTGTTACGTGATTATAATTGATTCTCATTGAATGGTTGACTGAATCGGTGATTTGAAACCTCAGAATGGCTTGTTACTTGATTGGAATTGATTCTCATCGAATGGTTGACCATTTTTGTGATCTGTAATCTTAGAATGCCTTGTTACGTGATTGTAGCTTATTCTCATCAAAATTTTGACAGATTCAGTGATTTGTAAGCTTAGAATGGGTTGTTACATGATTGTAGTTGATTCTCATCAAAGAGTTGACCGATTTAGTGATTTGTAACCTCAGAATGGCTTGTTAATGATTGTAGCTGATCTCATCAAACAGTTGACTAAGTCGGTGATTTTCAAGCTCAAAATAGCTATTTACATGACTATAGCTAATTCTCATCAAATGGTTGACCGATTAAGTAATTTGTAAGCTCAAAAAGGCATTTTACATGATTACAATTGATTCTCATCGAACGGTTGACCGTTTCGGTGATTTGTAAGCTTGGAATGGCTTGTTACGTGAGTGTAGCTGAGTCTCATCTAACGGTTGACCGATTGAGTGATTTGTAAGCTAACAATGGCTTGTTACATGATTGTAATTGATTCTTATCAAACGGTTGACCGATTTGATGATTTGTAAGCTCAAAATGGCTTCTTACATGATTTTAATTGATTCTCATAGAATGGGTGACTAAGTCGGTGAGTTGTAAGCTCAGAAAGGCTTTTTACGTGATTGTAGCCTATTTTCATCGAACGGTTGACTGATTCAATAATTTGTAAGCTTAGAATGACTTGTTACATGATTGTAGGTGATTCTCATTGAATGGTTGACTAGTTCTGTGATTTGTAAGCTCAAAATGGCTTCTTACGTGACTGTAAATGATTCTCGTCAAACAGTTGAGCGATTTGGTGATTTCTAAGCTCAGAATTGCTTGTTACGTGATTGGAATAGATTCTCATCAAATAGTTGATCTTTTCGATGATTTGTAAGTTGAGAATGGCTTGTTATGTGATTGTAGCTTATTGTCATCGAACGGTTGACTGACTCGATCATTTATAAGCTCAGAATGGCTTGTTACCTGATTGTAGCTGATTTTCATTGAACGCTTTATCGATTTAGTGATTTGTAAACTCAAAATGGCTTGTTACATGATTGCAGCTGACTCTTAGAGAATGGTCAATCGATTCGGTGATTTGTAAGCTAAGAATGGCTTGTTTTGAGATTGTAATTGATTCTCATCGAATGATTGACTGATTTTGTTATTTGTAAGCTCAAAATGGGTTGTTACGTGATTGTAGCTGATTCTCATTGAATGGTTGATGGATTCGGTGATTTCTAATCTCAGAATGGCTTCTTACGTGATTGTAGCTGATTCTCATTGAACAATTGACCGATTCAGTGATTTGTAAGCTCAAAATGGCTTCTTATGTGATTGTAATTGATTCTCACCAAATAGTTGATCGATTCGATGATTTGTAAGCACAAAATGGCTTGTTACATGATCGTAGCTGATTCTCATCGAACAATTGATCGATTGAGTGATTTGTAAGCTAAGAATGGCTTTTTACATGATTGTAATTAATTCTCATCCAACGGTTGAATGATTCAGTAATTTGTAAGCTCAGAATGGCTTGTTACATGATTGTAATTGATTCTCATAGAATGGTTCATTGATTTGGTGATATGTAAGCTCAGAATGGCTTTTTATGTGATTGTAGCTGATTCTCATCAAACGGTTGACTGATTCAGTGATTTGTAAGCTTAGAATGGCTCTTTACATGATTGTAGGTGATTCTCATCGAATGGCTAACTAGCTCGGTGATTTGTAAGCTCATAATGGCTTCTTGCATGATTGTAAATGATTCTCATGAAACAATTGACCGATTCGGTTATTTGTAAGCTCAGAATGGCTTGATACGTGATTGCAATAGATTCTCATCGAATAGTTGACCTTTTTGGTGATTTGTAAGGTCAGAATGGATTGTCACATGATTGTAGCTTATTTTCATCAAATGGTTGAATGATTCGGTGATTTGTGAGCTCAGAATGGCTTTGTTGGTGTAATTAATTATTCCTAATTACACTTTAATTAATCTTACTTAGGTTAATGCATTTCATAGTAGTTTGTGATTGAGACACCTAGGAGTGTGCACATCTATTAAGCACATGGTGTAGGAGAAATTCCACTTTTGGTGTGATAGTTGTCTTCACATACCTCATTGTGTGTGAGATCCACCTTTTGTGCTCTTATCACATTATCATCCTAATCCAATGCACATACTTTATTGCATATTGGAGGATGATCCACATTTGGTGGACATGTGATTACACCTAGCATAGGTGATAGCTTATCAACTCCTTATCATTCTCTCATATCGCCTTTCCTATATAAGGAGGCCTATTGTGTAATCATTTCATTCATTGGTGATCATTAATTCATTAGATCTATTCAATCCATCCTTGCATTCATATTTTCTCTCTTGTGCTTTTCTTCAACCTCTTGATCTTGGTTCAATATTTGCTATTTGCAAATTCTTACATGCTATCAGAGCCATTGGAGTGTTTAGATCAGCCAATTTGAAGAGAGCTTGATGCAAGCTTTGAAGGTCCAAATCTCAGATCTGGCAACCAGCGTGCGATAGAGGCGTCTTGGAGCAGATCTGACCTCACCATTACATCTAGGAGGCTGTTTCGATTAAAATCGATTATAAATTTACCCATATTTGGCGAAAGTCAAATCTGAGGCAAAAAATTTTTGCAAATCTAGCCGTATGACTTGATCTACCCTCTGGTATGATTTTTCAAAATATTAAAAAAATATATATATTTTTTTTAATTCTACCATTTTCAGAATTTTTTTTTCATGCAAAATATTTTGTGTTGCAGGCTTCGTACGGGCCCTATTTTCTCTGCGAACATCTCAGAGAATATTCCAGTGACAAAGTACAGAGAGTGACATCAACAACAATCACACCCAAGGTGGGACCGGGCAAGGGCTGCACTGCAGGCCTTCTACTTTGTTTATTAACTGGGGGCTCGCATATAAAAAGGGCTTGAAAACCCTTATCATAGGGAATGTGGGATTAAATCCCACACCCCCACCAACACATAGCTCCCACGCCCCTCCTCTAGCACCACCACTCAGCTCTTAGCAGAAGCTCCACCCATAGTTGTTTCAATTGCCGCCCTCCTGCTGCAGCGCCACCTCTAAACACCGCTACCCATGCAAGCTCCTCTCTACCATGCGGATGAACCAGCTCCTTCATGCCTATCTACCCCGTCACCTCTGTGGCAGCCCTATGGATGCCACCTCAGCGCGCCCTCACAGCAGACACGTGGCAGTGCTCGGCAGCACAAGTGCCACCTCAGACCTGCCACGCCAGTAGTCCAATCAGCCCATGTCAGCTGTACATTTTCTGACATCATCCATATGCCACCTCATTGCCACATCAGCCCTTGGGGCAATTTTTGCTGACGTCACTCGACATACGAGCCTAAATTTGACGGCCGTCTAGCAGTCATCGCAGAGTGAAATTGGCTTTCTGTGACGGTCATCCAGCCGTCAAATTTAATGAAATAAACTACTGACACCAGCAAGGTTTGAAATTTTGCAGCCTTCACCATTGGAGTTTTCATTTTGACAGTCTGACTTCAGCGGGCCATATCTTGCTCATTTTTGCTCCTTTTTTCAAGCAATTTTTTTTGAAATTGGGTAGAATTTCCTAAATTTTCTAGTGGTGGTGTTGATTTTGCATTTTGGTGGCTAAATTTGTCATAAATTGCAGATCTTGTTGACTGTTCCTGTCTGTTCCTAATTTCTGCAACTTCCAAGGCTTCGTTTGGGCACATACGGTAACTTTTTGAGGTGAATTTTTTTTTAAGTACATAATTTTTTGTCTACTTTCCAGATCTATAATCAGATTTGAGTGATTTTGGGTAGACATATCACTTTCAGAAATAGGTCATTTTGGGGCTATAATTGCACTTGGTTAATCCTTGGATTTTAGTTTTTTGATTTGCATCAATCATTTGAAGGAGTTATCAGTAGTTATCAGTCATTATTTAGTGTTATTATGGATAATTCAAAGGTTAAAATCCTCACTCCATATAACTACCATGAATGGAAATTTTCTTTAAGTGATCATTTGTTGAGTCTTGGATTGCAAAGAATGACTCTTGGGCAGGATCAAGAACCTCAAACAAGTGTTGTAGAAAGGAGAAAATGGTTTGATAGAAGAGATAAAGCACTTGGCTCTCTTAGATCATCCATCTCTTGTGACTTGCACTTTCATATTGAATCTTGCACACATCCTCATGATGCTTGGATCACATTGGAAGGACTCTTTGGTAAACCTGATAGGATGAGAAAATTCAAATTAGAGAATGATCTCACAAGTCTCAATCCTAGGGATTTTGACAATATTCAAGATTTCTTCTCTAAGTTCAATACTATTAGATTGGAGCTTTCTTCATGTGGCATTGTTAAAGGGGATGAACAATTGATCTTTTCTATTCTTTCCAAGCTTGGTCCTGAATATTCTATCTTTGTTTCTACATTCTATGCTACTATGGATGCTCTTGGTAGTGCATACAAATTTCCCTCGATGAATTTGCAGCGTAGCTCACAAGGGAACAAGAAAAGTTGGCACACATGGGTCAGTTGAAGCCTTCCACACATCAAGCATTGATTGCAAGTGAGTCTACTTCAAAGGCTTCTAATGGGAAAGGAAAGAAACACAATAAGGATCCTAAGCTTCATGACAAAGGTAATGAATCTTCTTCACCAAAAAGTACTGAATCTGAGTCCTCTTCAAGAGAGGAATCATCTAGAAGAAAGAGAGATAAATGTGCATATTGTCAAAAGTTAGGACATGATGAGCATAAGTGTTTTCAAAAGAAGATTGATGAGCTAACTCACATTATTCAGAAACACAACATTAAGTTGCCCTCATCAGTGTCTTCTCCTTCTTCTACACATTTGGTAGCTTCTACATCTCCATCATCATCCAAAGATAAAGGTAAAGGACAAGCACTCATGGATTCCACACAGCCTGAGCAAGGTAAATGGCTTCTTGATTCAGGTGCCTCACATCATATGGCATCTTCTATGGATATGTTTTCTTCTTTTGAGCCTTGTAATTCTCCTAATATTTTGATGGGTAACAACACATTCATGAGAGTTTGTGGGAAAGGTTCTATTCCTATGGGAGAAGGGACATTTAATGATGTTCTTTGTGTACCATCCTTGACCACTAATCTTCTTTCTATTTACCAAATTACACATGGGGCACAAGGTAAAATTATTGAGTTCACTCCTGATTATGTCTACATTAGGGACATGGAGACTAGAAATGTCATAGCTATGGAAGTTGTTGATCATACATCACGCTTGTATTCTTTTCCCACTTTTGTTGATAATGATGATGATATTCATGATGTACCCATCCCTTTGCCAAGGGATAACTATGAGGAGAACTTTGGGCACTTGAATCATTTTGTTGTTGAGACAAGTGTTGATCTTCCTACTCCACCTCCTGCTTCTTCAGACATGGGCTCTATTATTCAGCAGGATGATCATAGTGTTTTAGATCTTGCAGAGTGTGATGACTACTTGGATGCATCTTCAGCACTTGTTAATTCTCATGATGTAGATTTGGAAGACATACATGAGGGGGTTTCTCTTTCCCTTGATGGCAGTTTCATCATAGATGGGGATACTTCTTCACCTTCTTTGGAGATTGGTGTACTTGATTCTTCTCCTTCATTTGATTTGTCACATGAAGTGATAGATTCTTTGAGCTTGGAGATTGCTACTCAGTCTTCAAAGATTCATACATGGATACCTACATCTTCTTCCTCCTTCCATTTGCACAAGGATTGGCTTCTTCATCATTTGATGTATCTATTTCTTCCTAAGGGGAGACATGTTTCTTGTAAGCATTGGTTGCACTATTGTTTGCAGGTACTCTTCATCAACATGGGAGCTTCTACATTATGGGGGGGATATCATGTCTCCAACTATCCTTCTTATGGGGGGATACTTCTTTGTATATACATGATGTATGTAGTTCTTGGGGGGTCTTGAGCACTCCATCCATGCATCCTGTTTTCTTCTCTCTTTTTGGGGGAGGGTTTTTCCCATGAGATTTTCCCTCTTTCTCCACTTTATGAGAGTTATGCATTCCATGTATCTTGTACATGGGTGCCTAACATGGCCTAGTA
This sequence comes from Chamaecyparis obtusa, assembly GCA_027943335.1. Classification (NCBI taxonomy): domain Eukaryota; kingdom Viridiplantae; phylum Streptophyta; class Pinopsida; order Cupressales; family Cupressaceae; genus Chamaecyparis; species Chamaecyparis obtusa. Next base: position 1,990,937 of record BSBK01000936.1, on the reverse strand, counting down.
GCCGAGACCCATCTTGCATTGTGAGTTTAAGTGCATTCCCCTAAGTTGCACTTAAGGGGGGGTGTTGGTGTAATTAATTATTCCTAATTATACTTTACTTAATCTTACTTAGGTTAATGCATTGTATAGTAGTTTGTGATTGAGACACCTAGGAGTGTGCACATCTATTAAGCACATGGTGTAGGAGAAATTCCACTTTTGGTGTGATAGTTGTCTTCACATACCTCATTGTGTGTGAGATCCACCTTTTGTGCTCTTATCACATTATCATCCTAATCCAATGCACATACTTTATTGCATATTGGAGGATGATCCACATTTGGTGGACATGTGATTACACCTAGCATAGGTGATAACTTATCAGCTCCTTATCATTCTCTCATATCGCCTTTCCTATATAAGGAGGCCTATTGTGTAATCATTTCATTCATTGGTGATCATTAATTCATTGGATCTATTCAATCCATTCTTGCATTCATATTTTCTCTCTTGTGTTTTTCTTCAACCTCTTGATCTTGGTTCAATATTTGCCATTTGCAAATTCTTACAGGCTTGTTACGTGATTGTAGCTGATTTTTATTGAATGGTTTACAGATTCAGTGATTTGTAAGCTCAGAATGGTTTGTTACGTAATTGTAGCTGATTCTCATCTAATGGTTGACCGATTCGATGATTTGTAACCTTAGAATGGCTTGTTACATGATTGTAGATGATTATCATCTAACAGTTCACCGATTTCATGATTTGTAAGCTCAGAATGGCTTGTTACGTGATTGTACCTGATTCTCATCAAACGGTTGATCGATTCAATAATTTGTAAGCTCAGTATGGCTTGTTACACGATTGTAATTAATTCTTATCGAATAGGTGAACGATTTGATGATTTTTAACCTTGGAATGGCTTGTTACGTAATTATAACTGATTCTCATCAAACGGTTGACCGATTCGGTGATTTATAATCTCAGAATGGCTTGTTACATGATTGTAATTCATTCTCATTGAACAGTTGACCGATTCGGTGATTTGTAAGATTAGAAAGACTTCTTACGTTATTGTAAATGATTGTCATCAAACGGTTGACTGATTCGGTGAGTTGTAAGCTCAAAATGGCTTGTTACATGATCTCAATTGATTCTCATTGAATGGTTGACTGTTTTGGTGATATGTAAGTTCAAAATGGCTTGTTATGTGATTTATAGCTTATTCTCATCGAACGGTTGACTGATTTAGTGATTTGTTAGACCAGAATGGCTTGTTATGTGATTGTAGCTGATTCTCATCAAACAGTTGACCAATTCAGTGATTTGTATGCATAGAATGGCTTGTTACATTATTGTAATTAATTCTCATCGAACGGTTGACCGATTCGGTGTTTTGTAAGCTCATATTGGCTTGTTAAGTGATTGGATATGATTCTCATTGAATGGTTGACTGATTTGGTGATTTGTAAGCTCAAAATGGCTTTTTACATGATTGCAATTGATTCTCATTAAACAGTTGACCATTTCGGTGATATGTAAGTTCAAAATGGCTTGTTATGTGATTTATAGCTTATTCTCATTGAACAGTTGACTGATTTAGTGATTTTTAAGACAAGAATGGCTTGTTATGTGATTGTAGCTGATTCTCATTGAAGGGTTGATCGATTCGGTGATTTGTAAGCTCAGAATGGCTTGTTACATGATTGTAATTAATTCCCATTGAACGGTTGATCGATTCTATGATTTGTAAGCTCAGAATGACTTCTTACGTGATTGTAATTTATTCTCAATGAATGTTTGACTGATTCAGTGATTTGTAAGCTCAGAATGGCTTGTTACGTGATTGTAGCTAATTCTCATCAAACGGTTTACCGATTCGGGGATTTGTAAGCTTCGAATGGCTTGTTACGTGATTGTAGCTGATTCTTATAGAATGGTTGACCGATTCGATGATTTGCATGCTCATAATGGCTTGTTAGGTGATTGCAATTGATTCTCATCAAACGGTTGACCGATTCAGTGATTTGTCAACTCATAATTGCTTGTTACGTGATTGTAATTGATTCTCATCAAATGGTTGACCGATTCGGTGATTTGTAAGCTCAAAATTGCTTCTTACATGATTGGAGATGATACCCATGTTGACTTGGTGGTCAGCACCTCCTTGGAGATTCATCACATGGTTGAATCACCTCTTGTGGATCAGGTTAAATCTAACATTTGTATCGGGCATTGATAGTTTGAGCTTTTGGTGGAACAGCAAATGATACCAACAACCCATCGAACAGTTGACCGATTCGGTGATTCGTAAGCTCAAAATAGCTTGTTATGTGATTGTAATTGATTCTCATCGAATGGTTGACTGATTCATTGTTTTGTAAGCTAAGATTGGCTTGCTAAGTGATTAGATATGATTCTCATGGAACGGTTGACTGATTCGGTGATTTGTAAGCTCAAAATGACTTGTTACGTGATTGTAATTGATTTTGATTGAATGGCTGACCGATTCGGTGATTTCTAAGCTTAGAATGGCTTGTTACGTGATTGTAACTGATTCTCATCAAACAGTTGACTAATTTAGTGATTTGTAAGCTCAGAATGGCTAGATATGTGATTGTAGCTAATTCTCACCAAATGGTTGACCGATTCGATGATTTGTAAGCTCAAAATTTCTTCTTACATGATTGGAGATAATTCTCATCGAACGGTTGACGGATTCGTTGATTTGTAAGCTCAGATGGCTTGTTACGTGATTGTAGTTGATTCTTATCAAACGGTTGACCAATTTAGTAATTTGTAAGCTAAGAATGGCTTGCTACGTGATTGTAATTGATTCTCATCGAACGGTTGACCGATTCAGTGATTTGTAAGATCAGAATGGCTAGTTACGTGATTGTAGCTGATTCTCATCAAATGGTTGATTGATTCAGTGATTATATAAGCTCATAATGGCTTGTAACATGATTGTAGCTAATTCTCATAGAATGGCTTGTTACATGAATGCAATTGATTCTCATCGAACGGTTGACCGATTTAGTGATTTGTAAGCTAAAAATAGGTTGTTACATGATTGTAGCTAATTCTCTTCGAACAATTGATTAATTCATTGATTTGTAAGCTCAGAATGGTTTGTTCATGATTGTAGCTGATTCTGATCGAATGATTCATGAATTCGGTGACTTGTAAGCTCATAATGGGTAGTTACATGATTGTAATTGATTCTCATCAAATGGTTGACCGATTTGATAATTTGTAAGCTTAGAATGGCTTGTTACATGATTGTAAATTGATTCTCATCGAACGGTTGACTGATTTGGTGATTTGTAAGCTCAGAATGGCTTGTTATGTGATTTTAGCTAATTCTCATCGAACGGTTGATCGATTCAACAATTTGTAAGCTCAGAATGCATTGATAGATGATTGTAGTTGATGCTCATCAAATGGTTGACCAATTCAATGATTTGTAAGCTCAGAATGGCTTCTTACGTGATTGTAAATGATTCTCATTGAACGGTTGACCGATTCAGTGATTTGTAAGCTCAAAATGGCTTGTTACGTGATTGTAGCTTATTCTCATCCAATGGTTGATAGATTCGGTAATTTTTAAGCTTAGAATGTCTTATTACATGATTGTAGCTAATTCTCATCGAATGGTTCATGGATTCAGTTATTTATAAGTTCAGAATGACTTGTCACGTGATTGTAGCTAATTCTCATCGAATGGTTGACCAATTCGGTGATTTGTAAGCTTAGAATGGCTTGTTACGTTATTTTAGTTGATTCTCATCGAACGGTTGACTGATTTAGTGATTTGTCAGATCAGAATGGCTTGTTACATGATTTGAATTGATTCTCATCAAACGGTTGACTGATTCAGTGATTTGTAAGCTCAAAATGGCTTCTTATGTGATTGTAATTGATTCTAATCGAACAGTTGACCGATTCGGTGATTTGTAAGATAAGAATAGCTTGTTACTTGATTGTAATTGATTCTCATCGAACGGTTGACCGATTCTGTAATTTGTAAGCTCAGAATGGCTTGTTACGTGATTGTAATTGATTCTCATTGAACGGTTGATTTATTCAGTGATTTGTAAGCTTAGAATGGTTTGTTACATGATTGTAATTGATTCTTATCAAACGGTTGACCGATTTGGTCATTTGTAAGGTCATAATGGCTTATTATATTATTGTAATTAATTCTCATTGAATGCTTGACCAATTCGGTGACTTGGAAGCTCATAATGGCTTGTTATGTGATAGTAATTGATTCTCATCGAATGGTTGATTGATTCAGTGATTTGTAAGCTCAGAATGGCTTGTTATGTGATTCTAGCAGATTCTCATCGAATGATTGACTAATTTGGTGATTTGTAAGCTCATAATGGTTTGTTACATGATTATAACTAATTCTCATCGAACGATTAACCGATTCAGTGTTTTGTAAGCTCATAATAGCTTGTTACATGATTGTAATTAATTCTCATCAAACGGTTGACCGATTCGGTGATTTGTAAGCTCAGAATGGCTTGTTACATGATTGTAGCTGATTCTCATCGAACAGTTGAACGATTCTATGATTTGTAAGCTCAGAATTGCTTGTTACATGATTGTAGCTAATTCTCATCGAACGGTTGATCGATTCAGTGATTTGTAAGCTCATAATGGCTTGTTACATGATTGTAGCTGATTCTCATTGAACAGTTGACCGATTCAGTGATTTGTAAGCTCAGAATGGCTTGTTATGTGATTATAGCTTGTTCTCATCGAATGGTTGATCGATTTGATGATTTTTAAGCTCAAAATGGCTTGCTAAATGATTGTAGTTGATTCTCATCGAACAGTTGACTGATTCGGTGATTTGTAAGCTCAGAATGACTTGTTACGTGAGTCAAACTGATTCTCATCGAATGGTTGATTGATTTGGTGATTTGTAAGCTCAGAGTGGCTTGTTACGTTATTGAAATTGATTCTCATTGAACGATTTACCAATTCGGTGATTTGTAAGCTCCAAATGGCTTGTTATGTGATTGGAGATGATTCTCATCAAATGGTTGACTGATTCGGTGATTTGTAAGCTTAGAATGGCTTGTTACATGATTGTAATTGATTCACATCAAATGGTTGACCGAATCGATCTTTTTTAAGCTCATAATGCCTTTTTACATGATTGTAATTGATTCTCATCGAAAGGTTGACTGATTTGGTGACTTGTAAGCTCATAATGGCTTGCTACGTGATTGTAATTGATTCTCATCGAACGGTTGACCGATTCGGTGATTTGTAAGCTCAAAATGCCTTGTTACATGATTGTATCTGATTCTGATTGAACAGTTGACCGATTTGGTGATTTTTAAGCTTAGATTGGCTTGTTACATGATTGTAGTTGATTCTCATTGAACGGTTGACCGATTCGGTGATTTGTAAGATAAGAATGGCTTGTTATCTGATTGTAATTGATTCTGATTGAACGGTTGAATGATTTAGTAAGTTATAAGCTGATAATAGTTTTTTACATGATTGTAATTGATTCTCATTGAACGGTTGACCGATTCGGTCATTTGTAAGCTCATAATGGCTTGTTACATTATTGTAATTAATTCTCATTGAATGGTTGACCAATTCGGTGACTTAGAAGCTCATAATGGCTTGTTACGTGATAGTAAATGATTCTCATCGAACGGTTGACCGATTTAGTGATTTGTAAACTTAGAATGGCTTGGTACGTGGTTCTAGCTGATTCTCATCGAATGGTTGACAGATTCGATGATTTCTAAGCTTAGAATGGCTTGTTATAGGATTGTAACTGATTCTCAACAAATGGTTGACCGATTTGGTGTTTTGTAAGCTCATAATGGCTTGTTACATGATTCTAATTGATTCTCATCAAATGGTTGACCGATTCAGTCATTTGTAAGCTCAGAATGGCTTTTTACATGATTGTAGTTGATTCTCATCGAACAGTTGACCGATTCATTGATTTGTAAGCTCATAATGGCTTGTTGCATGATGGTAATTGATTCTTATCGAATGGTTGACTGATTTGGTGATTTGTAAGCTCAAAATGGGTTGTTAGGTGATTGTAATTGATTCTCATCGAATGGCTAACTGATTTGGAAATTGGTAAGCTCAGAGTGGCTTGTTACGTGATTGTAGCTGATTCTCATCAAACAGTTGACCGATTCTACGATTTGTAAGCTCAGAATGGCTTGTTTCGTGATAGTAGCTGATTCTCACCGAATGGTTGACCGATTTGGTGATTTGTAAGATAAAAATGATTTGTTACATGATAATAGCTTATTCTCATCGAACGGTTGACCGATTCGGTGATTTGTAAGCTCAGAATGGCTCTTTACGTGATTGTAGCTAATTCTCATCGAACGGTTGACTGATTCAGTGATTTGTAAGCTATAAATGGCTTCTAATGTTATTGTAGCTAATTCTCATCGAATAGTTGACCGATGTAGTGATTTGTAAGCTTAGAATGGCTTGTTACATGATTGTTATTCATTATCATTGAACAATTGACTGATTGGGTGATTTGTAAGCTCAAAATAGCTTTTTACGTGATCATAATTGATTCTCATCAAACAGTTGATCGATTCGGTGATTTTTAAGCTCAAAATGGCTTGGTACGTGATTGTAATTTATTCTCATCGAACGGTTGACCAATTCAGTTATTTGTAAGGTCAGAATGACTTGTTACGTGATTGTAGCTGATTCTCATCGAACGATTGACCGATTCTATGATTTGTAAGCTCAGAATGGCTTGTTAGATGATTCTAATTGATTCTCATGGAACAGTTGACCAATTCGGTGATTTGTAAGCTCAGAAAGGCTTTTTAAGTGATTGTAGCTATTTCTCATCAAATGGTTGAGGGATTTGTTGATTTGTAAGCTCAAAGTGACTTTTTACGTGATAGTAGCTAATTCTCATCGAACGATTGACCGATTCGGTGACTTTCTAAGCTCAGAATGTCTTGTTACGTAATTGTAATCGATTCTCATTGAACGCCTGACCGATTCAGTGAATTGTAAGCTCAATATGGCTTGTTACATGATTGTAATTGATTCTCATCGAACTGTTGACTGATTCAGTAATTTTTAAGCTCAAAATGTCTTGTTACATGATTGCAATTGATTCTCATCGAATGATTAACTATTTCGGTGATTTGTAAGCTTAGAATAGTTTGTTACATGATTGTACCTGATTCTCATCAAATAGTTGACCGATTCAGTGATTTGTAAGCTCAGAATGGCTTATTATGGGATTGTAGCTGATTCTCATCGAACGGTTGACTGATTCGTTGATATGTAATTTTAGAATGGCTTGTTACATGATTGTAATTAATTCTTATCAAACGGTTGACCGATTCGGTGATTTGTAGGCTTTGAATGGCTTGTTACATGATTGTAATTGATTCTCATTAAACGATTGACCGATTCGATGATTTGTAAACTCAAAATGGCTTCTTACGTCATTATAGCTGATTCTCATCGAATGATTATTTGATTCGGTGATTTGTAAGCTTAGAATAGCCTATTACGTGATTGGAGATGATTCTCATCTAACGGTTGACTAATTCATTAATTTTTAAGCTCATAATGGCTCCTTACATGAATGTAGCTAATTCTCATCAAACGGTTGACCTATTTAGTTATTTGTAAGCTAAGAATGGCTTGTTAAGTGACTATAAATGATTCTCATCAAATGGTTGATGGATTCGGTGATTTGTAAGCTCAGAATGGCTTGTTACGTGATTGTAGCTGATTCTCATTAAACGGTTGACCGATTCAGTGATTTGTAACCTCAGAATGGCTTGTTACGGGATTATAGCTGATTCTCATTGAATGGTTGATGGATTCATTTATTTGTAAGCTCAGAAAGGCTTGTTATGTGATTGTAACTGATTCTCATCGAATGGTTGACTGATTCAGTGAATTATACCCTCAGAATGGATTGTTACATGACTATAATTCATTCTCATCGAATGGTTGACTGATTTAGTTATTTGTAAGATTAGAATGGCTTGTTACATAATTATAATTTATTCTCATCGAATGATTGAACGATTCAGTGATTTATAAGCTCAGAATGGGTTGTTACGTGATTGTAATTGATTCTCATCGAAGGGTTGATTGATTCAGTTATTTGTAAGATCAAAATTGTTTGTTACGTGATTACAATTGATTCTCATCAAATGGTTGACCGATTCGGTGATTTGTAATTTCAGAATGGCTTCTTACATGATTGTAAATGATTCTCATTGAACGGTTGACCGATTCGGTGATTTGTAAGGTCAGAATGGCTTGTTACGTGATTGTAATTGATTCTCATCGAACGGTTGACCGATTCGGTGATTTGTAAGCTCATACAGGCTTATTACGTGATTGTAGCTGATTCTCATCGAACGGTTAACCAATTTAGTGATTTGTAAGCTTAGACTAGCTTGTTATGTGATTGTAGCTGATTCCCATCAAACAGTTGACCGATTCAGTGATTTTTAAGCTCAGAATGGCTTGTTACGTGATTGTAGCTGATTCTCATCGAACGGTTGAGTGATTCGGTAATTTCTAAACTCAGAATGGCTTGTTACGTTATTGTAGCTGATTCTCATCAAACGGTTGACTGATTCGGTGATTTGTAAGCTCAGAATGGCTTGTTATGTGTTTGCAAATTATTCTCATCCAATGGTTGGCAGATTTGGTTATTTGTAAGCACAAAATGGTTGGTTATGTGATTGTAGTTAATTCTCATTGAACGGTTAACCAATTCGGTGATTTGTAAGCTCAGAATGCCTTGTTATGTGATTGTAATTAATTCATATTGAATGGTTAACCGTTTCAGTGATTTGTAAGCTCAGAATCCCTTGTTATGTGATTGTGATTGATTCTCATCAAATTGTTGATCGATTTAGTGATTTGTAAGTTCAGAATGGCTTGTGACGTGATTGTAATTGATTCTCATCAAATGGTTGACCGATTCGGTGATTGGGAAACTCAGAATGGCTTGTTACGTGGTTGGAGATGATTATTATCCAACAGTTGACCGATTCGATGATTTGTAAGCTCAGAATGGCTCGTAACATGATTGTAATTGATTCTCATCGAACAGCTCACCGATTCGGTGATTTGTAAGCTCAGAATGGCTTGTTACGTGATAGTAATTGATTCTCATCAAACGTTTGGCCGATTTGGTCACTTGTAAGCTTAGAATGGCTTGTTACGCTATTGTAATTGATTCTCATCAAACGGTTGACCGATTCGGTGATTTTTAAGCTCATACTGGCTTGTTACATGATTGTAGTTGATTCTCATTGAACGGTTTACCGATTTGTAAGCTCAGAATGGCTTGTTATGTGTTTGTAAATTATTGTCATCCAACGGTTGGCCGATTTGGTGATTTGTAAGTTCAGAATGGCTTGTTATGTGATTGTATTAATTCTCATCGAACAGTTAACTAATTCAGTGATTTGTAAGCTCAGAATGGCTTGTTACGTGATTTTAATTGAGTCTCATTGAATGGTTGATCAATTCAGTGATTTGTAAGCTCAAAATGACTTGTTACATGTTTGTAATTGATTCTCATCAAATGGTTGACCGATTCGGTGATTTGTAAGCTTAGAATGGCTTGTTACGTGATTGGAGATGATTCTCATCAAACGGTTGACCGATTCGGTGATTTTTAAGCTCAAAATGGGTTGTTACGTGATTGTAATTGATTCTCATCAAACGGTTCACCAATTCAGTGATTTGTAAGTTGAGAATATCTTGTTACGTGATTGTAATTGATTCTCATCGAATGATTGACCGATTTGATGATTCAAAGCTCATAATGGCTTGTTACGTGATTATATTTGATTCTCATCGAACAGTTGACCGGTTCGGTGATTTGTAAGCTTAGAATGGCTTGTTATGTGATTGTAGCTAATTCTTATTGAACGGTTGACTGATTTGATGATTTGTAAGCTCCAAATAGCTTGTTACATGATTGCAATTGATTCTCATCAAACGGTTGACCGATTCAGTGATTTGTAAGCTCATAATGGGTTGTTATGTTACTGTAGATTATTCTCTTCAATGGTTGTCCAATTCGGTGACTTGTAAGCTGAGAATGGCTTGTTACATGATTTTAGCCAATTCTCATCGAACGGTTTACCGATTTGGTGACTCGTAAGCTTAGAATGGCTTGTTACATCATTGTAATTGATTCTCATTGAATAGTTGACTGATTCGGTGATTTGTAAGCTCAGAATGGCTTGTTACATGACTGTAATTGATTCTCATTGAATGGTTGACTGATTCAGTGATTTATAAGCCTAGAATTGCTTGTTATGTGATCGTAGCTATTTTCATCGAATGGTTGGTTGATTTAGTTATTTGTAATCTCAGAATGGCTTGTTACATGATTTTAACTAATTCTCATTGAACGATTGACCGATTCGGTGATTTGTAAGCTTAAAAGGGCCATTTATGTGATTGTAGCTGATTCTCATCGAACAGTTGACCGATTCAGTAATTTGTAAGCTCAAAATGGCTTGTTACATGATTGCAATTGATTATCATCGAACGGTTGACTGTTTCCATGATTTATAAACTTAGAATGGCTTGTTACATGATTGTAGCCAATTCTCATTGAACAGTTGATCGATTCAGTGATTTGTAAGCTAAGAATGGCTTGTTATGTGATTGTAATTTATACTCATCAAACGGTTGACCAATTCGGTGATTTGGAAGCTCAGAATAGCTTGTTACATGATTGTAATTGATTCTCATCGAACAGTTCATCGATTCGGTGATTTGTAAGCTCGAAATTCCTTGTTCAGTGATTGTAGCTGATTCTCATCGAACGGGTTACCGATTCAGTGATTTGTAATCTTAGAAGGGCTTGTTACATGATTGTAGTTTATTCTCATCGAACTGTTGAACGATTTAGTGATTTATAAGCTTAGAATGGCTTGTCACGTGATTGTTAACCAATTCAGGGATTTGTAAGCTCAAAATGGCTAGCTATGTGGTTGTAGCTGATTCTTATTGAACGGTTGACCGATTCATTGATTTATCAGCACAAAATGGCTTGTTACGTGATTGGAGATGATTCTCATTGAATGGTTAACTAATTCAATGATTTGTAAGTTTAGAATGGCTTTTTACATGATTGTTGTTGATTCTCATCGAACCATTGACCGATTCGGTGTTTTGTAAGGTCAAAATGGCTTGTTACATGATTGTATTTGATTCTCATCAAACGGTTTACCGATTCGGTGATTTGTATGCTTAGAATGGCTTGTTACATGATTTGAGATGATTCTCATCAAACGGTTGACTGATTCGGTGATTTGTAAGCTGAGAATGGCTTGTTACGTGATTTGAGATGATTCTCATCAAACGGTTGACCAATTCGGTGATTTGTAACTTCAGAATGGCTTGTTACATCAATGTAATTGATAATCATCAAATGATTGATCGATTCGGTGATTTGTAAGCTCAGAATGACTTGTTACCTGATTGTTGTAGATTCTCATCAAATGGTTGACCGATTCGGTGATTTGTAAGCTCAAAATGGCTTGTTACGTGATTGTAATTGATTCTCATCAAACGGTTGGTCGATTCGGTGGTTTGTAAGCTGAGAATTGCTTGTTACCTAATTGTAAATTGATTCTCATCGAACGGTTGAATGATTTTATGATTCAGTGATTTGTAATCTCAAAATGGCTTGTTCATGATTGTGGCTAGTTCTCATCGAACGGTTGACTGAATCGGTGGTTTGTAAGCTCAGAAGGGCTTGTTGCATGATTGTAGCTCATTCTCATCGAACGGTTGACCGATTCGGTGATTTCTAAGCTTAGAATGGCTTGTTATGTGATTGTAATTAATTGTCATCAAACGGTTGATCGATTCAGTGATTTGTAAGCTTAGAATGGCTTGTTACATGATTCTAATTGATTCTAATAGAATGGTTGACCGATTTCATCATTTGTAAGCTCAGAATGACTTGTTGTGTGATTGTAATTGATTCTCCATGAATAATTGACATATTCGATGATTTGTAATCTTAGAATGGCTTGTTACGTGATTGTAGCTGATTCTCATAGAACAGTTGACTGATTCGGTGATTTGTAAGCTCAAAATGGCTTGTTACATGATTGTAATTAATTCTGATCAAATGGTTGACCGATTCATTGATTTATGAGCTTAGAATCGCTTGTTACATGATTGTAATTGATTCTCATCAAATAGTTGACTGATTCAGTGATTTGTCAGCTCAAAATGGCTTGTTACGTGATTGCAGCTAATTCTCATCGAATGGTTGACTAATTCAATGATTTGTAAGCGCATAATGGCTTGTTACATGATTGTACTTGATTCTCACCGAATGGTTGACTGATTCAGTGATTTGTAAGCTCAGAATGGCTTGTTACATGATTGTAATTGATTCTCATTGAATGGTTGACCTATTCAGTTATTTGTTAGCGCAAAATATCTTGTTACATGATTTTAGTTGATTGTCATCAAACGGTTGAGTGATTTGATGATTTTTAAGCTCATAATGGCTTGTTACGTGATTGTAATTGATTCTCATTGAACAGTTGACTGATTCAGTGATTTGTAAGCTTAGAATGACTTGTTACATGATTGTAGCTGATTCTCATCAAACGGTTGACCGAGTCAGTGATTTATAAGCTCAAAATGGCTTGTTACGTGATTGTAGCTAGTTGTCATTGAACGGTTGACTGATTCAGTGATTTGTAAGCTCAGAATGGCTTGTTAAATGATTGTAGCCAATTCTCATCAAACTATAACACCACTCTAAACATAATAAAACTCCTCAGTAACTTAAAAGAGAACCAAATTTTTTTTGTATTTAAAATGTTTTTACAAATTACATCAGCTGAATATCCCTATGACAATCTATAACAATAATAAAACATCATCTATGTATATCATAATATTGAATTTTATATAGAGATTGCCCCACTCTATTAAAAAGTACATCTTAATGAAAGTTTCTTAGAATAACAACCTAGAGACCAAACCAAAGCTGCTTGCTTAAATTAGATTGTTTCTTCTCATATCACTACTTGTAAAACAAAATAACAATCACAATACAAACAATAGGGCTCAGCATAAATATTTACAAAGATACCTACATATGCTACCTGCATTAATGTTAGTACCACAATGTACATTTATCCAAGCTACCATAAAGCAAGTAAATCATTTTAAAATCCACAAGAATAAAACATTTCTGCATGGACAAAATGAAAGTAAACTCACAGTAAGAATTCAGAATGATGATGCACATATATACCGAGGTGAATTATCACTGAAGAATCATGCTTCTGTACCCATGGTTGTGCTCATGATATAGCTTACAGTGCAAGATAATCTGTTATACTCGTTTATAAACAAAATAGCACCCATAGCTAACTGTTATACTAGTTTAAAAATGTAACAGCACCTTATGCCCCATACTCCATTCTTGATCGCACAGATCATAGACATAGGGGAGGAAAATTATCTTTTTAATATGAAATCCCATCCTAGTTAATTTTAAAGGTTATCACTTGTCCACTGAACTGGTTTCCCAAATTCAGCCACCTCAATATGCGTTCATCAACTGAATTCTCAACAATCACATTATAACTGAAATATCCAGACATGTACATGTAAATAGAAATCAATCTATTATTCCACATGATTCTAAAATTCTAGTAATGGAACAGATCAGAGATATAAAACTATATCCAAAAATTCTAATTTCATATTACTCATCTATTCCACTATCACAATAGTAGAATTAAGAAAAATTCCAATTTCAGTATCTTTAGTGCATTCATAGTTTTACAACACAAGATACAATTCAATAAGCATGTCTTGCAAATCTAATATCAATAGTTTGTAAACTAATGTTCCATGCTCACAACACCATTAGTCTACAAATCATCAATATCAAACTTACAAAATAATCAAATACACTGCACTCATAAATCGACATCTCTTTTTCACGCTTCCATGTAGCAATGTTAAAACAAATCACAATATGAATTTCAACATTCTATGTAACAGTAAATATTATTTTGACAGAGAAAAATGAATGCTAACTTTTCACTGATCAAATATAAATTTACCAGGATAGTCATGATCTCCATTTCAATTACACTCCAGTTTAGTAATAAGATCTCATTTAATCCAAAAAATCTCTCAACAAACTTAACATAATTCAACATTATTATGTGTTTTCACCTGCTATAAGTGATCAATTATTCTGTCCACAACTATGAACTTAAAAGTATATTTAAACATAGAAATCAATTCAATAAACTGTTAGTATTGACCAATCTGTATAATAATAAATAGTTATATAAGTGAACAAATCTAATGAATCAATCTTGATTCCATACTATCTACCCAACAACAACATTGATAACACACATTATTATCCTTTAATAAGTAACTAATTTCTAGTTAACATAAAACAAAATATAAAGTGAATCAGCCCACTGTGAAGCTGTACTTTCACCTTGACCATAGTTATAATTTCCAGCCACAAATCTGAGCATTTCTTTATGTTCTCAAGCTATCAACTTAACATATCCTTATTGACAACTAGAGGTGATCTCAGCACTCTAATTGGTAACTAATGAACACAATATGTTTCAAGGTCCATGCCACTACTTAAGTTAATCTTAACAGACAACTATTTTTCTGCCCCTACTAAACTGACTGCTACCATCAATATTCTATTTACAATAGCAATAGGCCTGCAAACCCCTATTCTTCTACAATAAAGCCTGATTATAATGCCACAATCGGATCCACAATCTACAATGAACAGTTATATGGTTTGTTACCAAGACCAACCCATTTAATCCAAAACTCAACCTGACATGATAACCCATAATTATATTGTTTTCCACTGTCTTAGGTATTTGAAATTTGTTTAATAGCTTTTAACTACAAGTTAGTCATCCCAGAACTAATGAATATGTATTTCAACATCAAAAGTTGAGTAAAAAACCAATTTCCTTTTATCACTATGACCTACATTCGAATGATATCAAAAAAACATTTCGTTTCCAAGAAATAAACTGAATTGCTCAAAATCTGAGCCCCAATTTGTTCTTCGACACCATAATCATTTCATTACACTGATTAATAGGCAGAGACCGAATGTATCAGATTTCATAATAAATGTTTTCCCAAAATGAAATACTGTGCAAACTTAGAGAATCCCCTTCCTACTTACACAACTACTCGACCCCAGGAGTCTAGCCATACGGTGAATATAGAAACCCATATACCTGAGATGAAAAGCCCCTGTTGACATATCATACTAGGAATACCTAAGTTCCCATAAGTGTACAGAGGAAAGACTTAAGGAATCAATTCCAAATATAATGCTATTCCCCACAATCTCTGTTAGAAAGTAAAGATCCCCAAGATAACTAAGAGGGGGGGGGGGGGTGAATCAGTTATCAGATAATTTATCCATTCAATAGCTTTAAACAATATAATCAATGTACTGATCAACCATAGAAAGATAAACATACACAACTGCACAATAACACAAGATATGTTAACTAGGGAACCTCTTGAAAAGAGTAAACCCCGGTGGGAATGATGCCCAAAAAATGATGCACTAATATGATAGTTCCTTGTTAGAGGATGGACCCTGTTAGGAGTCTTATGAAATACATTCAGTACATATGAATCCCTGTTAGGAGATTTTGAATCCCTGTTAAAAGATTCTAACCCGGTTAAGAGTTTATGGAAGACAGAAGGACCCACTACCCAAACAGCTTCAAGGAAAGATCTCTGAACCCACTGTCCAAAATATCTTAGAATTATTCAACAAAATAATATGAAATATGTTACCTCCTTCACACTGTGCCAAAACTGGACTCTCTACTACACAAGATCACAATTCTAGATCTTTGTACTCACAAGTCTTCCTTCATCACTGAATTAGCTCTTTTCTTCACTTCATGCATATATTCACATCACAATCTTCATAGTACACTTTAAAATAAGGAAAACATTCCTTATTATATACCAAACTCAAATAATTACAAATGAGTCAGTCCTCAAATATAAAATAATAAATTCTACACGCTACACACAAAATTCACATAAAACTATCGGCTTCCAGTTACTGTAACTTTCTCCAAACATGTCCTCGAAGTTTTCACTATGAACCACATCATCATTAATGAGTCTCCAACATCCCTTTAACTACACAAAATCATATTCTATCCCAGCTAAGAGATATCCTCCAATTTCTGAACATCGCTACACAGAAACACTGTCTAAACACTGCTTTCACCAAAATGCTCATAACTCTTACAAATGAATGAATTTCTTTTTGCACTGTTAACCATAGGTTAATAAAACACCAAAGAACACACCATCAACTACACAAAAGCCAATCTACAATACAACATGTGTGCAAAACAAAATTGTACCTACTTTCCTGCTAATATCCAAAATATCACTATGTTGACATCAATGACAATCCAAGTCATGAATGAAACAACAACTGCTATAGAATGACTGCCAAAAAACTTTTCATTCATTCCTAACAATCTCCCCCATTGGCATTGATGGAAACATAGATGAAAAACATCCAATGTTCCAAAAATCCAATATTGCAACATCACTGCAAAATATCAAATCAAATCTTGCTTCATTTTCCTATTCAGCTCTCTCATACAATCCACAATGTTTTTCATGTATATCTCTCCCCCATTGACATCAATGACAAAAATTCTATCACTAAGTCAACAACAACTTAATGTCAAAAGACACTTTTCAGAAAAATACAATAACAAGAGTCCTCATGACTCAGCTTATAAACTCCCCCATAAAGGAAGTTCCAACATCCAATCCAGAAGAAAGATAGGGCTCATATACCACTGGACAGATGCAACCATCTGCATCAATTCTCAAAAATAGGTTGGGGCATAACCCCAAGCATACCTCTTAGATACACAAATGTATCCTTAGGTAAAGGCTTTGTAAATATATCTGCTATCTGCTCCTTTGTACTTATGTACTCTAATCTTACTTCTTTTTCTGCAACTTTCTCTCTTACAACATGATACTTGATCGCAATATGTTTAGTCTTAGAATGTAAAATAGGATTTTTTGACATACTCACTATACTGGTGTTATCACAATGTATAATAACAGGCTCATCAAACTTTTTTCCAATATCTTTCAACATCTGCTTCATCCAAATAATCTGATTACAATTATTTGCTGCTGCAACATATGCTGCTTCTGTTGTGCTTTGTGAAGTACAATTCTGCTTCTTACTTAGCCAAGAGACCAATTTACCTCCAAGAAAAAAGGCTCCACCACTGGTGCTTTTCTTTTCATCAACGTTGCCTCCCCAATCTACATCAGTATAGGCACATAAAGTAAAATCATTAGAATTTTCATACCATAATCCATAATCCATTGTTCCTTTAAGATATCTCAGTATCCTCTTTACTGCTGCATAATGTGATTCTTTAGGTTCTGCTTGAAATCTTGCTACAATCCCCACTGAATGTGCTATATCAGGTCTTGTATGTGTCAAGTACTGCAATCCTCCAATCATAGATCTGTACTTTTTCTACTCAACTAGGGGTGTCTCATCTTTGCTAGATAACTTATGTCCGGTTACCATAGGTGTTCCAACAGGTTTAGAATCTTCCATTCCAAATCTCTTCAATAATTCATTTAAATACTTAGTCTGACTTACAAATATACCTTCCTTGCTTTGTGTTATCTGTAATCCCAAAAAATATTTCATTTCTCCAATCATGCTCATCTCAAATTCAGTCTTCATTTCATCTACAAATTTGTCACTAGCTTCATCTTCTCCTCCAAACATAATATCATCAACAAATATAACTATAACCAACAAACCATTCTCAATTTCTTTTGTGTATAAGTTACTATCTGTTGTTCCTTTTATAAATCCCAATTTCAATAAATACTTATCCAATCTTGCATACCAGGTTCTAGGTGCTTGTTTTAATCCATATAAAGCTTTCTTTAACTTACATACCATATCTCCTTCTTGTGTCAAAGGAAAACCTTCAGGCTACTCAATGTAGACTTCTTCTTCCAATTCACCATTCAAAAATGCTGACTTCACATCCATCTGATACACTCTAAATTTCTTGTAAGTTGCATATGCTAGAAACATTCTCACTGCTTCAAGTCTAGCCACAGGTGTAAAAGTTTCTTCATAGTCAATTCCTTCTTGTTGTGAATATCCTTTACATACCAATCTTGCTTTGTTTCTTATCACTTCTCCTTGTTCATTCATCTTGTTTCTGAATACCCACTTTGTTCCAATCACATTCTTGTCTTCAGGTCTAGGGACCAATTCCCATGTCTTGTTTTTTTCAATCTATTCTAGTTCTTCTTTCATAGCATTGATCCAATGTTCATCTTCACAAGCTTCATTAGTAGTCTTAGGTTCAATTTTAGAAATCAAACATAAATGTACCTTATTCCGAGTCAAAACTCCTCTATCTAAACTTCCAATAACTTGCTCAACAGGGTGATGTCTTGAAGTATACCTGTTAGGTGTCATAGTTACTGATCTTGTTCCGATTGTAGATTCTTCTCTTCTTTCTTCTCTATTTTCTTCTCTGTCTTCTTCAGTATGACTTTCATTCAGCAAATCACTGTTAGTTTCAAAAAATAATTTTGCATTTTCAATCTTAGGCTGAGGTTGTGCTTCTCCATCAGATTCATAATCAAGCATTCTTTCCTGAATTTTAAACTTCTCATCAACTTTTACATTTGCACTTTCAACAATAGTCTTAGTTCTTTTGTTATAACATCTATATGCTTTTCTTTTTAAAGAATATCCAAGAAATATCACTGCGTTGACATCAATGACAATCCAAGTCATGAATGCAACAACAACTGCTATAGAATGACTACCAAAACACTTTGCATTCATTCCTAACAATCTCCAGCAACATCTCTTAAATAGATCATTACCCAAAACCTTGTTCAATAGAAGATGGAATCACTTAAAATAAACCCCTTCATAGACATCTTCTCTCACACTACCAAAATGAACTTGTACAAGGACAAGATTCCTAACAATAAGTTCAACTCAAAACCCCCTTACAAGTGTATTTGACCATCTAAGCATCACAAAAGAGAACCTCATAATCCCTCTTCAATCTTCACCCAGAATCATTCTGAATAGCTATACAATAGTACAGAGTTTACCAACAATGCATTCAACTATATGAGCAATGTTTTTCAGTACGCATACAATGTCATTTTTGCAAACATATAAACTAATAGGAATCTCATCACAGTCGAAGCAGAAAGGTCAGATTCAAGCGTGAGGTAGAGATCTCTCTCTTACTCATGTCTGAATCATTCCTTTCTGAGATTGATAGAGAGTAATCTCACATTAAAATATAATGCACATAAGGAATATGGGTTAGAAGTTGGCCCTGACCTTTTAAAAGGTAGAGAGTCAAGCAAAATTCTAGCTAAAACCCAGCAAGTAAATGGTGCATCCTTCACAAGCTTTGAGATTAGCTCGATGCCCTTCGAACCAGGCAACCAACCCTTTGGCCGAACACTATATCAATAAGAAGTTCCCATTGAAAACCTCCAAAAGAAGTAGAGAGATGATTCTCACACAATGAAGCTGAAAGGAAACAAGGTCCACATTCGATATATCAAAGAAGATGTTGAGATTCCATCATCTGACTGACTGAAACAGGCATAAAAGGAGGAGAGACCCTTCGAATGCTAGCTCCAACCACAAACATTGCCATGAAAATAGCCAAGGATCAACATCTCCATTACTGTCCAACCATAATACCTCTAATGTAGCAATGATCAAAAAGCATAATGCTCAAATGGTGGCAACTAGTTCAATGAGAAGATAAGAACCAAATTAAAGTTTCTTAACTACCCATGCCAGTCTGTAACTGTCTCCACATTGTTGGCAACACAATAGCCAAGTGAAGTGTTGCACAGTTATACAAATTAATGCATGGTACATGCGAAGCCTCCACTATAAGTTAATTCCCATAGCACAAGGTAAATAGCATCAAAGATGTTTTTAATTCACATTGACATTAAACAAGGTTGTGGTAACATAAGATACGTACTACTTTACCAAGCCACGAAAGATGAAAAATCTCATGCTATTAACCCAAACACTAAATCAACCAAATAGGGTAATTCCCTTGATAATAATATGTCATCGTTGATAGGATATCTAAGCTTTCCAACAAACATTCCCAAGGCCTTAGCTTCATCGAAGCTTAAACAACACTGCTAACCCCTTTTAAAAGGGTTTCAATCATTAAATTTGCCCAAGTCGGTGAAGGGTTTATCAAATCCCACACAATTTGAAAAAAGGATTTAATTTGAATTACATAGGTGATACAAATTACAATATGGTATTATTATATATGTATATGTAGGTATATGTGTGAATTAAAATTCACACATATATTTATATATTCGTATTAATAATATTCATATTATATTCCAAAGTAACATAAGCATATATGTGTGAATTAAAATTCACCCATATATGTATAACAATATCCTCATTTTACCAATATAAGAATGTAAAATCAATTATGTATAGATATGCACTAAGTTTGAAGTACATATTTATATACAAATGATGAATATTCTGATAAATCATAATGATATATATTGAACTCAATTATAATACATGAAATTAGATGAAATGTCTACTTTCCAAAGATTATCTACTATTAAGAGAATTTCTTATACAAGAAATACTTTAAGAGTAATCACATATACAACCAAAATCATTTGCACCATGTATTTATAAGTACAGAAACAACTAATTAAAAATTGAGAATGCACAAAACCCAATCTCCTCAAGAAAATTTACGGCATGAATACAAATCTCATGATACCAGAATCAAAAGTAGAACAAGTGTTTGCTTGGTACCATACAACAACATAAGTGTGAAGCTGAGAATTCTCAATAGTGTCAAGCTCCATTTTTATTTCATACTGATTAAAATCCAAGTGTCAAGATAGAATACAAACAAATTGATAATAATCAGCTAGCAATAAGAGGTCTAGAACTCCAAAGGATCAGTGACCCTTTAGGCCAAAACAAACATATACCCAAAAAAAGCATACTGAAATCAAGCAGAATTGACTAGCCACAACTAGGGGCGTGACACGAATGGTTGACTGATTCGGTGACTTGTAAGCTCAGAATGGCTTGTTATGTCATTTTAATTGATTCTCATCAAATGATTGACTGATTCAGTGATTTGTCAGCTCAGAATGGCTTGTTACATGATTGTAATCGATTCTCATTGAACGGTTGATTGATTCAATGATTTGTAAGCTTAGAATGTGTTGTTATGTGATTGTAGCTATTGACCGATTCAGTGATTTGTAAGCTTAGAATGGCCATTTACCTGATTGTAGATGATTCTCATTGAACGGTTGATCGATTTAGTAATTTGTAAGCTAAAAATGGCTTGTTACATGATTGCAATTGAGTCTCATCAAATAGTTGATTATTTTCATGATTTGTGAGCTAGGAATGGCTTGTTACATGATTGTAGTTGATTCTCATCAAACAGTTAACTGATTCAGTGATTTGTAAGCTAAGCATGGCTTGTTACTGTTGCCCAAAATTTCCCTGTCATTCTTTTTCGGCCACAGACCTTTTTTCCAAGTGAAATGCTCAAGTGTCGAAAACCCAGTGTGTTTTCAACTTCCTCTCTGCAAGCTTAGGATGTTTTTGACTTTCGGCCTGAAAGTCCTATGTGTTTTCAACCTCTTCACATCTTTTCGCCAGTTCTTCCTAGTGACAGCATTCTTTTATGTGCGCAACTTCAAGAAAGTGGAGCCCAGTTGGTTTTCGGCAAACAGTCATACGGTTGTCACATGATCGCATAGGCCTTTTTCACCCTATGCGATCATGCGACTAAGGGATTTTTTCTTGCACCCTGGCCTTTAATTTTACCGCGGGCTTATCCAGGCAGTCAACAATGCGAGGTGGTGGTCAATGGCTAACCTCCTATGGTTGGTCGCATGATCGCAAGGGCCTTCCTGGCCGCATGCGATCATGTGACAAACCGTCAACGGTTTCGGTGGTGGCGGTTTGCAGTCATCGGTTAACATCATGTGATAGGTAGTTTGTGGGGTCCCATTTGAGATGATCAATGACTACCGTGATTTTAGAAAGGATCTGTCAGAGCCTTGCAAAATTGTGACAACCATTGATCTTTCCTTCTCTGCAGCACTTCAAAGCTTTGGTGGGTCTAGGGCCACATATTTTGATATGGAAGTTTCTCATTGGCCAGGGGTAATGACTTGTTCCAATCCGTCAGAGCGAGCCCAGCAGACTTCCCAGAAATGAGATCTAACAGTTGTCGCATGATCGCAAGGAATATTCCTTACCTTTGCGATCATGCGACCACCGTTGGATCGGAATCTAAGTTGTAGTGGGACCGTGTTAGAGCCCGCCGAGGTGTATGCTTATAGAGTAGTGAAGAATGAATAAGAAAATGACAGGTGGCAAGGTGGACCCAATTTTGTGGTTTTAGTCATGTAATCACCAGGAAGAGCTGGGGTTAGTTAAAAAGTTAAGTGATTCAGCAACAAAAGGAAAATTGAAACCTGGGGTAAATACCGAGTTAGTTTTGCAGTCAAGTGTCGAGCCCGGGTAAAGAGGAAAGATTTGATGGTCATGTTTTAAAGTAAGATCAATTTTTTTTGAATACTGACCATCGATGGAAATTTATGCGCCACCTCTGACCGTTTTATCATTTTTTAAATTCAAATATCTCACAGTATCAAATTTTTTCAGTTATGGCGAGCCCGAGTTGCAGGAAGGTAGATGGATCATGGCGGCCAAATTTTTGTAGGAATAAATATGAAGTGACCATGCAAACAAAACATATCTGATCTACTAGGATATCTTCATGTACATTTATGGCCGGATTGGATTGAATTAGGGTTGGATATTTTATTGTAAACCTCTGTAGCCCTAATTAGGATATTTTTGTTTCCTGCTTGCGTGCAGGGTTGTATATATGGTTTTTTTGGATCTTTTGAGCTCAGAATTCACATTTTTGTAAAAAGAGAAAGTCTTTTCTTGGAGAACTATCTGTAGCATTTTTTCTCTCTGGTTTTTCACATCTTGTAAGTTCTCATTGATAATACAAATGTTGCAAAGTATTCTGTGATATGTTTTTCTTGTCCTTATGCTTTCCTGTTTGGCTTATCTCTTATTGGATTGAAGTTTATGAATGTTTTTCAGTGATACTTAGTTTTCCTGATCCCTTTTACTTTCATCCTATATGTGCACTACTGTGTCTGATCTGATCTAAATGAGTTTGTGGGTGTCCTTCAGCCCCTGTCATTCTATCTCATTCCTGTGTCCTTTTGCTGAAGAGAATGTCTACTTGCAGGTCATAATTTGTGTCTAATTTTTAGGCCCTTTAATGAAATACTCATGCAAGCCTATTCAGTAAGCTATGAGCTCCTAGACCTAAGTTTGTCACTGGTTTCATTCCTCTATACTGAGATCCGAACCCTAGTTTCAGTGCATCACCTAGTAGGATAGATTTTCTTTCTATTATTTCCCTTTCATGCATTCCTCCTAACCCTTTCCCCTCAAAGTTTTTACTTTCCCGTTGAGAGAAAATTAGGGTGATTATCCAAGAGGACCTAGCCTAGAACTTGGATGTCTCATCTCGGTTAGCAAAAGGTCCCACAACCTTGAGATGATTCCCATGTTATACTGGATTATCAAGACCAAGAGAGCTTGAGATCAGAGGTGCAAATTCAGTGTATAACATTTTTTGGCACGCCCGGTGGCATCCAAAGAAGTTTAGTTTTTGAAGATTGTGTCATCTCTGATATGCAAATTGCATAATACAGACCTTTAGAGGTTGTTCTATCAAGTATATCTGGTGACTCCACTGATTTCAAAGATTTAGGCAAACCTTGTCTAAGGTTTATGAGAAAGATCGAGACTAGAAACTCAAAGCCTACTGAATTTTTAGAATTGCCCTTGAAAAGAAGCTACAAAGGTAGGACAACTCAGAGAGAATCTCCTACAAGAAGAGTCCAATCTACACCTCCTGATCCTTCAGAGAGGAGACCTCTCCTCTTTCATTTTAGAAGAAGAGGCAGATCTCTTACCAGAGATCTAGAAGAAGAAGAATATCCAAATCTAGCAAATACAACTCATATAGTTGTTAGCCTTCAAGTTACACCTCCTACAATGGCTAGAAATTTTGTCTTTGCACCTTTCAGTCAGGGGAGCCCATTAAATTTTTTAGTGCATCATGATGTGCCCTTGGTGGCATTAAAGATTATACCTAATTTCATAGGGGAGGGATAGACAACAACCTTTGAACACATAAGAGATGTGACCACCATTTGCATCATACACAACATTACTCAAGAGGATGTGGCAAGCAAATTATTAGCACCATCTCTAAAAGGTAAGGCTCTAGAGTGGTTTAGAACTTTAACTGTTGGCTCTATTACTTCATGGGATAAATTAGGGGATGCATTAAACAAGCATTTTGAGGATAAATCAGATAATTTGTCTCTAGTTGAGAAATTAACAACTATAAAGAGAGACCCTCAAGAGCAAATGATAGATTATAATAGTAGATTCCTTAAAACATGGAATAGAATCCCAGTCTTCGTAAGGCCATCAGCTAACCATGCCTTCCTGTATTACTTACAAAGTTTAAATAACCAAATTTCTATCATGATCCAGTCTATGGGTGGTACCACTTTACCCTAAGCTTTTGACACTGTTGTCAAGGCTGAAAATTGTTTGATCAAAGCAGGCATGATACAGAAAAGACCTCCCATGCCTATCTTTCCTAATCTTCAGCCCATTGCACCTGCACAAGTACCCCCATTTACCCCTATTCCCAAAATTTTAGAACCTCAAGTTAGTACCAGTGGTCAGGAGCATGCTGCAACAAATTTCTCCCAAGAGTTGCAAGAGGTGAAGAGTAGTCAGCAAACTAGTATACAAGAAATGACAAACTTGCTGCAGACTCTAACCAAAGAGGTCACAAACTTGAAGAAACAAAACCAAGGCATCAAGCCACCCTTTTAATCACAAGGCCAAGGTCCTAATCAGCAATACCAAAATCAAGGATAGCCTTATTAACAAAATAGGCCACCATACCAAAGAAGCTATCAAGGGCAAAGACAAAATTTTAGTCAAAGACCATTCCAACCATATAACCCTGCACCTCTTAATTCTGTAAATCCAGTCAGGGATATGGTTCCTAGTCAAAACAATATGGCCATGGATAATGAATGGTGTTTCCCTTGCAATCAGCCCCATAATCAGGCTACGTGTTCTAGTGGATGGATGAACCAAGCACTAATGGTTAAAAATGCTTCACAAGCTCAAACAGAAGCTCCTTCTAGTGGGATAGCTCCTCAACAAGAAACACAAGAGAAAGAGACTGCTCTTTTCAATTGGGAGCTACCGGATTTCAATGGAGTCAATGATGAAGCTTCTTTTATTGCCTACACAAGAGCAAAAAGAAGATGCCAAGACACGGAGAGAGAAGATTCTGGTACTAAGGCCACTACATCTATAAAGCCACTACAAAAAACTGCCCCTATCACATCCAAGGAGGTCCCTGTCGGCACAAGCAAAGAGGGCCAAGTTCCAAAAGAGCCAGAACCCATCATAGCAAAAGCACAACAAAGGGTACACACTATGGCACCTTATAGTATTGTGGATAACATGAAGAAGGTGAATGTCACCATGTCTATGTGGGACTCTTTGTCTATTCCAGGACAACCTAAAATTTTGGAGAAGGCCATGAGAGAGGCAGCAAATCCTCAACCTGCAAAAGAAACTGCAAAACCAGTGTTGGTCAACGCTGATCAAGAAAAGGAGACTCCAACTAGCAATTCCAAGGCCAATACCATGCAAGGTAGGAATTTAAAACCACCTCCCTTTTACATATCTTTAATTATTGGGAAATTTTTAGTGCATAATTGCATGGTAGATAGTGGAGCTACTAGCACTGTAATGCCCAAGAAAGTGGCTGATCAATTAGGACTTAAATATGAACCCTTCCAAAAGAAGGTTACACAACTTGATGGATCCTCAGTCAGTAATATAGGTATGGCCAAGGATACTAGTCTAATTCTCCATGCTAGTCCTAATTTTTCTATTCTCCTTAACATATATATCATAGATCTTCCTGCATTGTTTGCCATATGTCTCTCAAGGGAGTTCACAGCCAAGATAGGAGGTTATCGTTCTTCCGACTGGTCTCACATGCTCTTTCATATAAGGTATGGTACCAAGGTCACCATTAAATTAGAAGCCTTAGCAATACATCATTTAGAGCCATATGTGTCTAACTCCATCAATACTAATTGTCCTATATTTGATGACAATGATTTCCCAACCACTAGTGAAGTAAGCACCAAAGTTGAGAATATCCCTAATATTCTCCTAGATGAAATAACCTTAGAGATCCAAGAGAGTCTTGTTTGGGATTTTGGTTTGGGGAGTTATCTGATTCAAGAAAGTGGAGCTATAGAACCAAGCCTTCTCAAAGAATACACTGATTTGGATAATCGGGATAGTCAGGTCTGGGAGCTATTTTTTGATGGAGCTAGAAGTAGGCATGGTTTTGCTAGAGGTGCTATGCTGGTGTCCCCAAAAGGAGAAAGGTATTATAATACCTTTAGATTCAGCTTTTCCTACACCAGCAACACTGCAAAGTATGAAAGTCTAGTTAATGGACTAGAATGGGCTAGGAAAAGAGGGCTTAAAGCGTTAAAAGTACATGGTGACAGTGAACTTGTTGTTAGCCAAGTAAGAGGGATGAGGGAAACCAAAAATGATGTCATGAAAGCATACAAACATAGAGTTTGGGATGCAATTGAAGATTTCCATGCTTTCAATATCGTTGCTATCCCTAAAAAATTAAATCAAAATGCTGATAGGTTAGCTGCTATTGGATCTTAGTTTGACATCCCCAATAGCATCTCAAAAGAGATAGATCAGCAGCACATCAAGATTATTTTCAGACCTTCAATTCCAGATAATAATATTAGTTGGCAAGTGTTTGACAATGATGAACAAATTCTGTAGTTCTTGTTTAAAGAAGATGTCTTTTCAAGGCACAATCAAAAGAGGTTATCACAGAACTATGGTGATCAAGTGATACAACTTAGATCTAATAAAATGCCTAAAGGCCTTGTCACCTTAGAGACTATCTTCAACAAGGATGATGAAGTTAAGAAAAATAAAGCTGGCCTGGTAGTCCAACAGGAACATTGTGCTGAATTAGAGTTGGAGCCAGGTAAGAGCCTACAATTTGGAAAAGCAAACACTAATTCAGAAAAGCAAGCTTACACTAAATTATTCAGAGAATTCAGTGATGTTTTTGCATGGGGATATGAAGACCTCAAGGGTTTTGATCCTACCCTTGCTTAGCACACTATTGAATTGGAGCTTAATGCTAAACCAGTGAGGCAAAAGCAAAGGCCTGTTAATCCCAAGCTTGAACCACTTATGCATAAGGAAGTACTCAAACTAATAGAAAGTGGCATCATCTACCCCATCAAACATACTAGTTGGGTTTCCAACCTTGTTCCTATTAGGAAAAAGAATGGGGAGCTAAGGTTATGTGTTGACTTCAGGGATTTGAACAAAGCCTCATTAAAAGACCGCCATCCACTACCCTCAATGGAACAAATTCTACAATGTGTCTCTGGATCCGAGAGATTCTCATTGTTGGATGGCTATTCAGGATACAATCAAATCTTAGTCAAAGAAGAAGATCAATATAAGACTGCATTTACAACCAAGTGGGGAACCATGGCATATCAGAAGATGCCCTTTGGTTTGTCAAATGCAAGTGCTACATTTCAAAAGGCAATGGACATGGTCTTTAAGGGCCTCATGTACAAGTTTGTGCTGGTCTACCTAGATGATATAACTATCTACTCAAAGCATGCAGTAGACCACATTAGGCATTTGAGGCAGATTTTTGAAAGATGCAGAGAATTTGGGATATCCCTTAATCCCAAGAAATGTGTGTTTGCAGTTCATGAAGGAAAACTATTGGGATATGTAGTATCCAAAGAAGGAATTATAGTGGATCCTGAGAGAATTGCAGCCATCTTAGAACTACCATTACCACATCACAAGAAAAGTCTCCAATCTTTCATAGGAAAGATTAACTTTGTTAGGAGATTCTTGCCTAACATTGCAGAGTTACTCAAGCCTTTGATAGCCATGTTGAGGAAGGGTTCAATCTTCAGTTGGACCAAAGAAGGAAAGGTTAACTTCCAAGCTATTAAAGAAGCCTTAACAGAAGCTCTTGCTCTCCTAAACCCGAATTTCAGTAAGGATTTTATCCTTTATGCTTATGGGGGTCATGATGCCATATCTGCAATGTTGACTCAAAAAAATGTTGAAGGATTAGAGCAGCCAATTGCCTTCTTTAGCAAAGGTTTAGAAGAGTATGAACAAAGATACTCTTTTGTAGAAAAAACATGTTCTTGCAGTGGTAAAGAGCCTCAAAAAATTTAGACATTTGTTGACTCATAGCAAGGTGCATTTGATGGTTACTCATCCAAGTGTCAAAGAATTTTTGCTTTCTAAGGACCTAAATGAAAAAAGAGCTGGTTGGATCACTAAGGTGATGGAATATGACATAGATATTCAGATTACCAAGCTGGTTAGAGGAAGAGGTCTTTGTGAGCATCTGGTAGAAGAAGAAAGTTCAAAGAAATTGGAATACATAGATGCATCTCTGGTGGTGCATTCTACAGGAGAGCAAGCCGAGGCAGCTAGCTAGTTGCCTAATATGATCAATTATTTGAAGACAGGACAATGTCCTGTAGGCCTAGATTCAGGGAAAAGGACGTATTACAGGCTACAATCTGTTCCTTTTGTACTGATAGATGAAATTCTTTTTATAAAGGATCACAATGGTGTCCTTCTAAGATGCATAGATTTAGAAAGGGTCGCAGATGTCTTATTTGAGTTTCATGATGGAGCTTCTAGTGGCCATTTCTCTCCTAGGACTACAACTTTTAAGATCTTGAGGGCTGGATACTATTGGCCATCTATCTTCAAAGATAGTCATGATTATGTTAGAAGATGCATCAAATGTACTATTTTTGCAGGGAAAGAAAGATTTGCAGCTCTGCCCCTATAGCCAGTCAAAACAAAGCAGCCCTTCATGAAGTGGAGTATAGATTTCATTGGCATAATTAACCCTCCATCTAGTGCAGGACACAAGTGGATAATCACTGCAATCGATTATTTCACTAGGTGGACAGAAGTAGTTGCTTTAAAAGAAGCTAATGAGAGTGCTGTTTAAAGTTTTTATGATGACATCATTCCTAGATTTGACATTCCAGATTCTATAGTTTCAGACAATGCATTAGCATTTACAGGCCTTAAAGTCTCAGAGTGGGCAATCAAGAAGGGCATTTATCTGAATAAAAGTTCCAACTACTATCCTCAGGGGAATGGTTTGGTAGAATCAACAAATAAGAATCTGATTAGAATAATAAAAAAGACCCTACAAGATAGTCAGAGGGACTGGTACACTAAATTGAAGTCTGCCTTATGGCTGGATAGAATTACTCCAAAGAAAATCATTGGTAATTCCCCATACATGTTAGTGTATGGTAGAGAGGCCAAGTTATCTATTTCAACTAAATTACCAGCCTTGGACTTGGCCACTCAGTATGCCTTGATTGAAGAGAGTGATCCTATGCAAATCAGATATGCCCTGTTGATGGAGCTAGAAGAGATAAGAGATAAATCAATGCAGGATATGGCATTCCATCAAAGTCAAACAAAGAGAAGCTTTGATAAAAGAGCCAAGGTCATAAACTTCAAGGTTGGAGATGTAGTTCTCAAATGGGATGTGTTCAGGTCAAAACCTGGCAAGCACACAAAGTTTGATTCCTTTTGGGGTGGACCATTTGTTATAACAGAGTGCAGAGGATCTAACGCTTTTCAGCTTTCAACCCTTGAAGGAGATGCCCTACCAATCTCAGTGAATGGTTTCCACTTGAAGCCTTGCTTTGAGGTTAATCCCTCTCTGTAGGTCCTTCTTGTAAATTTTGTAAATATGTTTCTTTCTTTCGTGGTTAGTTCCTATTTCCCAAGAAGTGCTTGGGCATAGTTGTCTTTCTGGTCCAGTTTTGTCCCTTTGTCGAAGTTTTGTGTTCAATAATGACTCCATACCCAATGGATTTTTGCCAAGGCAACTGGTCTAAATGTCTAGCAGGCTGACATCCCATAGAGGTCACCAAAATGTTGCCCAAAATTTCCCTGTCATTCATTTTCGGCCACAGCCCTATTTTCCAAGTGAAATGCTCAAGTGTCAAAAACCCAGTGTGTTTTCGACCTCCTCTCTGCAAGCTCAGGATGTTTTCGACTTTCAGCCCGAAAGTCATGTGTGTTTTGGACCTCTTCACATCTTTTTGCCAGTTCTTCCTAGCGACAACATTCTTTTATGTGCACAACTTCAACAAAGTGGAGCCCAGTTGGTTTTTGGCAAACAGTCATACGGTTGTCGCATGATCGCATAGGCCTTTTTCACCCTATGCGATCATGCGACTAAGGGATTTCTTCTTGCACCCTGGCTTTTAATTTTACCACGGGCTTATCCAGGCAGTCGGCAATGCAAGGTGGCGGTAGGTGGCTAACCTCCTATGATTGGTCGCATGATCGCATGGGCCTTCTTGGCCACATGCAATCATGCAACAAACTGTCAATGGTTTCGGTTGTGGCAATTTGCAGTCATCAGTTAACATCATGCGACAAGCAGTTTGTGGGGTCCCATTTGAGATGATCAATGACTACCATGATTTCGCAAAAGATCTGTCAGAGCCTTGCGAAATCGTGACAACTGTTGATCTTTCCTTCTCTGCAGCGCTTCAAAGCTTTGGTGGGTCTAGTGCCACACATTCTGATATGGAAGTTTCTCATTGGCCAGGGGTAATGACTTGTTCCAATCCGTCAGAGCGAGCCCAATAGACTTCCTAGAAATGAGATCTAACGGTTGTCGCATGATCGCAAGGAATATTCCTTGCCTTTGAGATCATGCGACCACCATTGGATCAGAATCTAAGTTGCAGTGAGACCGTGTTAGAGCCCGCCGAGGTGTATGCTTATAGAGCAGTCAAGAATGAATAAGAGAATGACAGGTGGCAAGGTGGACCCAGTTTTGTGGTTTCAGTCGTGTAATCACCAGGAAGAGCCGAGGTTAGTTAAAAAGTTAAGTGATTCAGTAACAAAAGGAAAATTGAAACCTAGGGTAAATACCCAGTTAGTTTTGCAGTCAAGTGTCGAGCCCGGGTAAAGAGGAAAGATCTGACGGTCATGTTTTAAAGTAAGATCAATTTTTTTTTAATACTGACCGTCGATGGAAATTTATGCGCCACCTCTGACCATTATATCATTTTTTAAATTCAAATATCTCACAGTATCAGATTTTTGTAGTTATGGCGAGCCTGAGTTGCAGGAAGGTAGATGGATCATGGCGGCCAGATTTTTGTAGGAATAAATATGAAGTGAACACGCAAACAAAACATATCTGATCTACTGAGATATTTTCATGTACATTTATGGCCGGATTGGATTGAATTAGGGTTGGATATTTTATTATAAACCTCTGTAGCCCTAATTGGGATATTTTTGTTTCCTGCCTGCGTCCAGGGTTGTATATATGGTTTTTTTGGAGCTTTTGAGCTCAGAATTCACATTTTTGTAAAAAGAGAAAGTCTTTTCTTGGAGAACTATCTATAGCATTTTTGCTCTCTGGTTTTTCACATCTTGTAAGTTCTCATTGATAATACAAATGTTGCAAAGTATTCTGTGACATGTTTTTCCTGTCCTTATGCTTTCCTGTTTGGCTTATCTCTTATTGGATTGAAGTTTATGAATGTTTTTCAGTGATACTTAGTTTTCCTGATCCCTTTTACTTTCAGCCTATATGTGCACTACTATGTCTGATCTGATCGGAATGAGTTTGTGGGTGTCCTTCGGCCCCTGTCATTCTGTCTCATTCCTGTGTCCTTTTGCTGAAGAGAATGTCTACTTGCAGGTCAT
Source organism: Chamaecyparis obtusa (assembly GCA_027943335.1). Taxonomy (NCBI): domain Eukaryota; kingdom Viridiplantae; phylum Streptophyta; class Pinopsida; order Cupressales; family Cupressaceae; genus Chamaecyparis; species Chamaecyparis obtusa. Next base: position 1,958,818 of record BSBK01000936.1, on the reverse strand, counting down.
AATTTGTGTCTAATTTTTAGGCCCTTTAATGAAATACTCATGCAAGCCTATTCAGTAAGCTGTGATCTCCTAGACCTAAGTTTGTCACTGGTTTCATTCCTCTATACTAAGATCTGAACCTTAGTTTCGGTGCATCACCTGGTAGGATAGATTTGCTTTCTTTTATTTCCCTTTCATGCATTCCTCCTAACCCTTTCCCCTCAAAATTTTTACTTTCTTGTTAAGAGCAAATCAGGGTGATTATCCAAGAGGAACCAGCCTAGAACCTGGAGGTCTCATCTCAGTTAGCAAAAGGTCCCACAACCTTGAGATGATTCCCATGTTATACTGGATTATCAAGACCAAGAGAGCTTGAGATCAGAGGCACAAATTCAGTGTATAATAGTTACATGATTGTAATTGATTCTCATCAAACGGTTGACCGATTCAGTGATTTGTAAGCTAAGAATGGCTTGTTACGTAATTGTGATTGATTCTCACTGAATGGTTGACTGATTCGGTGATTTGTAAGCTCATAATGGCTTGTTACGTGATTGTAATTGATTTTCATTGAATGGTTGACCGATTCGGTGATTTGTAAGTTTAGAATGGCTTGTTACGTAATTGTAGTTGATTCTCATCAAATAGTTGATCGGTTCAGTGATTTGTAAGCTCAGAAAGGCTTGTTACATGATTGTCGCTAATTTCCATCAAACCGTTAACCAAGTCGATGAATTGTAAGCTCAGAATGCCTTGTTACGTGATTATAATTGATTCTCATCGAATGGTTCACCGATTTGGTGATTTTTAAGCTCAGAATGGCCTTTTACGTGATTATAATTGATTCTTATCGAATGGCTAACCGATTCAGTGACTTGTAAGCTTAGAATGGCTTCTTATGTGATTGTAGCTGATTCTCATCAAATTGTTGACCGATTCAGTGATTTGTAAGCTAAGAATGGCTTGTTACATGATTGTAATTGATTCTCATTCAACAATTTACTGATTTGGTGATTTGTAAGCTCTCGAATGGCTTGTTACATGATTATAATTTATTCTCATCAAACAGTTGACCGATTCGGTGATTTGTAAGCTCAGAATGGGTTCTTATGTTATTATAGTTGATTATCATGAAACGGTTGACCGATTTAGGGATTTGTAAACTAACAATGTCTTGTTACATGATTGTAGCTAATTCTCATCGAACAGTTGAACGATTTAGTGATTTGTAAGCTCATAATGGCTTCTTAGGTGATTGTAAATGATTCTCATCCAACAGTTGACCGATTTGGTGATTTGTAAGCTCAGAATGGCTTGTTACATGATTGTAGCTGATTCACATCGAACGGTTCACCGATTCGGTGATTTGTAAGCTTAGAATAACTTGTTACATCATTGTAGTTGATTCTCATTGAACTGTTGACCGATTCGGTGATTTTTAAGCTCAGAATGGCTTGTTACATGATTGTAGTTGATTCTCATTGAACGGTTGATCGATTCGGTGATTTGTAAGCTCAGAATGGCTTGTTACATGATTGTATTTGTTTCTCATCAAACGGTTGACCGATTCAGTGGTTTGCAAGCTAAGAATTGCTTGTTACATGATTTTGATTCATTCTCATCAAACGGTTGACTGATTTGGTGATTTGCAATCTCAGAATGGCTTGTTACGTGATTGTCATTGATTCTCATCGAACAGTTGACTGATTCGGTGATTTGTAAGCTCAGAATGGCTTGTTACATGATTTTAGTTGATTCTCATTGAACTATCGACCAATTAGGTGATTTGTAAGCTCAAAATGGCTTATTAGGTAATTGTAATTGATTCTCATTGAACAGTTGACTGATTCGGTGATTTGTAGGCTCAGATGGGTTGTTACGTGATTGTAGTTGATTCTCATCGAACGGTTGACCGGTTTGGTCATTTGTAAGCTCAGAATGGCTTGTTACGTGATTTTAATTAATTCTCATCCAACGATTTGGTGATTTTTAACATCAAAATCTTTTGTTACATGATTGGAGATGATTCTAATCAAACGGTTGACCGATTGGGTGATTTGTAAGGTCAAGATGGCTTGTTACGTGATAGCAGCTAATTTGCATGAAATAGTTGAACGATTAGGCTAAAGGTAAGCTCAGAATGGCTTGTTATGTAATTGTAGCTGATTCACATCGAACGGTTGATCAATTCGATGATTTGTAAGCTCATAATGGGTTGTTAAATTATTGTAATTCATTCTCATCAAACGGTTGACCGATTCGATGATTTGTAAGCTTAGAATGGCTTGTTACGTGATTGGAGATGATTCCCATCGAACTGTTGACCGATTCGGTGATTTGTAAGCTCACAATGGCTTGTTACATGATTGTAATTGATTCTCATTGAACGGTTGACCGATTTGGTGATTTGTAAGCTTAGAATGGATTTTTACGTGATTGTAGTTAATTCTCATCAAACGGTTGACTGATTCAGTGATTTCTAAGCTTAGAATGCCTTGTTACGTGATTGTAATTGATTATCATAGAATGGTTGACCGATTTGGTGATTTGTAAGCTCAGAATAGCTTGTTATGTGATTGTAGCTGATTCTCATCAAACGGTTGACCGATTCTGTGTTTTCTAAGTTAATAATGGCTCATTACATGAGTGTAATTGATTCCCATCAAACGGTTGACCAATTTGATTATTTGTTAGCTCAGAATGGCTTGTTACATGATTGGAGATGATTCTCAATCAATGGTTGATCGATTCAGTGATTTGTAAGCTCAAAATGGCTTTTTACGTCATTGTAGCTAATTCTTATTGAACGGTTGAATGATTTGGTGATTTGTAAGCTGAGAATGGCTTGTTACGTGATTGTAACTGATTCTCATCCCATGGTTGACTGATTCAATGGTTTGTAAGCTGAGAAAGGTTTGTTACGTGATTATCGCTGATTCTCATCCAATGGTTGACCGATTCATTTATTTATAAGCTTAGAATGGCTAGTTATGTGATTGTAGTTGATTCTCTTCAAACGGTTGACCGATTCGGTGAGTTATAAGCTTAGAATGGCTTGTTATGTGATTGTAGCTGATTTTCATCGAATGGTTGACTGATCTGGTGACTTTTAACTCAAAATGGCTTGTTATGTGATTGTAATTGATTCTTATCGAATAGTTGACCGATTCAAGGACTTGTATGCTTAGAATGGCTTGTTACATGATTGTAATTGATTCTCATCGAACCGTTGACCAATTTGGTGATTTGTAAGATTAGAATGGGTTGTTACATGATTTTAACTGATTCTCATCAAATGGTTGACCGATTCAGTTATTTGTAAGCTGAGAATGGTTTGTTACATGATTGTAGCTGATTCTAATCGAACGGTTGACCGATTCGATAATTTGTAAGCTCAGAATGACTATTTATGTGATTCTAGCTTATTCTCATCGAACAGTAGACCAATTTGGTAATTTGTTAGCTCAAAATAGCTTCTTATGTGATTGTAAATGATTCTCATCGAATGGTTGACCGATTCAAAGATTTGTAAGCTTAGAATGGCTTGTTACGTGATTGTAGATTAATCTCATCGAACGGTTGACCGATTCGGTGATTTGTAGACTCAGAATGGCTTGTTAGGTGATTATAATTGATTCTCATTGAACGATTGACTGATTTAGTGATTTGTAAGTTAAGAATGTCTTGACAAATGATTGTAATTGATTCTCATCGAATGGTTCACCGATTCGGTGATTTGTAAGCTCAGAATGGCTTGTTACGTGATTGGAGATGATTCTCACCGAATGGTTGACCGATTCGGTGATTTGTAATCTCAAAATGGCTTGTTACATGATTGTAGTTGATACTCATCGAACGGTTGACCGATTCGGTGATTTGTAAGTGCAGTATGGCTTGTTATGTGATTGGAGATGATTCTCATCAAATGGTTGACTGATTCTCATCAAACGGTTGACCAATTCGGTGATTTGTAAGCTCAGAATGGCTTGTGACATGATTGTAATTGATTCTCATCAAACGGTTGACTGATTCGGTGATTTGTTAGCTCAGAAATGATTGTTACATGATTGTAATTGATTCTCATTGAACGGTTGACTGATTCAGAGATTTTTATGCTCAGAATGACTTGTTAGGTGATTGTAGCTAATTGTCATCGAACGGTTGACCAATTCGGTGATTAGTAACCTAAGAATGGCTTGTTAGATAATTGTATTTGATTCTCATTGAACGGTTGACCGATTCGGTGATTTGTAAGCTCAAAATGGCTTGTTATGTCATTGTAGCTGATTCTCATCAAACTGTTGACCGATTCGGTGATTTGTAAGCTCACAATGGCTTGTTACGTAATTGTAGCTGATTCTCATAAAAAAGTTGACCGATTCGGTGATTTGTAAGCTCAGAATGGCTTTTTACGTGATAGTAATTAATTATAATAGAAGAGTTGACCGATTTGGTTATTTGTAAGGTCGGAATAGCTTGTTACCTTATTTTAGATCATTCTCATCAAACGGATAACCGATTCAATGATTTGTAAGCTCAGAATGGCTTGTTACGTGATTGTAATTGATTCTCATGAAACGGTTGACCGATTCAGTGATTTGTAAGCTCGGAATGGATTGTTACATGATTGTAGCTGATTCTCATCGAATGATTGACCAATATGGTGATTTTTAACCTCTGAATGACTTGTTATGTGATTGTAGCTGATTCTCATCAAACTGTTGACCAATTCAGTGATTTGTAAGCTCATAATGGCTTGTAACCTGATTATAGCTGATTCTCATCGAATGGTTGACCGATTCGGTGATTTGCAAGCTTAGAATAGCTTCTTACATGATTGGAAATGATTCTCATCGAACAGTTGACTGATTCGGTGATTTGTAAGACCAAAATGGCTTCTTACGTGATTGTAGTTGATTCTCATGGAACGGTTGACCAATTTGGAGATTTGTAAGCTCAGAATGGCTTTTTACATGATTGCAATTGATTCTCATCGAACGGTTGACCATTTCGGTGATTTGTAAGGTTTGAATAGCTTGTTACGTGATTATAGTTGATTCCCATTGAATGGTTGATCGATTCAGTGATTTGTAAGTTAAGAATAGATTGTTACGTGATTGTAATTGATTCTTATCGAACGGTTGACCGATTTAGTTATTTGTAAGCTCGAAATGGCTTGTTACATGATTGTAATTGATTCTCATAGAATGGTTGACTGATTTGGAAGCTTAGAATGGCTTGTTACATGATTCTAGCTGATTCTCAACAAACGATTGACTGATTCAGTTATTTGTAAGCTCAGAATAGCATCTTACATGATTGTAAATTATTCTCATCAAATGTTTGACCGATTTGGTGATTTGTAAGCTCAAAATGGCTTGTTACGTGCTTGCAATAGATTCTCATCGAACGGTTGACCATTCCGGTGATTTGTAAGCTCGTAATGGCTTGTTACATTATTGCAATTGATTCTAATTGAACAATTGATTGATTCAGTGATTTGTAAGCCTATAATAGCTTGTTAAGTGATTGTAGCTGATTCCCATTGAACAATTGACCGATTCAGCAATTTGTAAGCTTAGAATGGCTTGTTACGTGATTGTAATTAATTTTCATTGAACAGTTAACCAATTCAATGATTTGTAAGCTCGGAATGGCTTGTTACATGATTGTAATTAATTCTCATTGAACGATTGACCGATTTGGTGATTTATAAGCTCAGAATGGTTTGTTACATGATTGTAATTGATTCTAATCGAACGGTTGACCAATTCAGTGATTTGTAAGCTCAGAATGGTTTGTTACGAGATTGTAGATTCTCATCGAACGGCTGACCGCTTTGGTGATTTGTAAGCTCAGGATGGCTTGTTACATGATTGTAATTGATTCTTATCAAATAGTTGACTGATTCGGTGATTTCTAAGCTCAGAATGGCTTGTTACATGATTTTAAATTGATTCTCATCGAACGGTTGACCGATTCGGTGATTTGAAAACTCAGAATAGCTTGTAAAGTGATTGTAGCTGATTCTCATCGAATGATTGACCGATTCAACAATTTGTACGCTTAAAATGACTTGTTACATGATTCTAATTAATTCTCATCGAACAGTTCACCGATTCGGTGATTTGTAAGCTCAAAATAGCTTACTACGTGTTTGTAATTAATTCTCATCGAACAGTTGACCGAATTGGTGATTTATAAGCTCAGAATGGTTTGTTACGTGATTGTAATTGATTCTCATCAAATAGTAGACCAATTCAGTGATTTGTAAGCTCAAAATTGCTTGTTACAAGATTGTAGATTATTCTCATCGAACGGTTGACTGATTCCATGATTTGTAAGCACAAAATGCCTTATTATGTGATTGTAGATGTTTCTCATCGACTGATTGACTGATTCGGTGATTTGTAAGCTCAAAATAGCTTGTTAGATGATTATGATTGATTCTAACTGAATGGTTGACCGATTCAGTAATTTGTAAGCTCTAAATGGCTTGCTACATGATTGCAATTGATTCTCATCGAACTGTTGACTGATTCAGTGATTTGTAAGCTCAGAATGGCTTGTTACATGATTGTAGTTGATTCTCATTGAACAGTTGACCGATTCGGTGATTTGTAAGCTCAAAATGACTTGTTACGTAATTGTAGCTGATTTTCATCAAAAAGTTGACCGATTCGGTGATTTGTAAGCTCAGAATGGCTTTTTACGTGATTGTAATTAATTCTAATCGAATGGTTAACCAATTCTATGATTTGTAAGCTTAGAATAGCTTTTTACATGATCGATTTGGTGATTTGAAAGCTCAGAAAGGCTTGTTACATGATTGTAGCTGATTCTCATCGAACGGTTGACCGATTCAATTAATTATAAGCTTAGAATGGCTAGTTATGTGATTGTAGTTGATTCTCATCGAACGGTTGACCAATTCAATGATTTGTAAGCTCAGAATGGCTTCGTACGTGATTGTAGCTGATTCTCATCAAATGGTTGACCGATTTGGTAATTTGTATGTTCAAAATGGCTTGTTACATGATTGCAATTGATTTTAATCGAAGGGTTTACCATTTCGGTAATTTGTAAGGTCAAAATGGCTTGTTACATTATTGTAGATGATTCTCATCGAATGGTTGACTGATTCTATGATCTGTAAGCTAAGAATGGCTTATTATGTGATTGTAATTGATTCTCATTGAACAGTTTACGGATTCAGTGATTTGTAAGCTCAAAAAAACTTGTTACATGATTATAGCTGATTGTCATCGAACGATTGACCGTTTTGGTGATTTGTAAGCTCAGAATGACTTGTTACATGATTGCATTTGATTCTCATCAAATGGTTGACAGTTTCGGTGATTTGTAAGCTCAAAATAGCTTGCTATGTGATTGAATGTTATTCTCTTTAGAAGGTTGACCGATTCAATGATTTGTAAGCTTAGAATGCCTTGTTACGTGATTGTAGCTGATTCTAATCAAACGGTCGACTGAGTCGGTAATTTTTAAGCTAAGAATGGCTTGTTACATGATTGTAATTAATTCTCATCGAACGGTTGACCAATTCGGTGATTTGTAAGCTTAGAATGGGTTGTTACGTGATTGTAGCTGATTCTGATAGAGAAGTTGACCAATTCATTGATTTGTAAGCTCAGAATGGCTTGTTCCCTGATTGTAATTGATTCTCATCAAACGTTTGATTGATTTGGTGATTTGTAAGATCAGAATGGCTTCTTATGTGATTGTAATTGATTTTGATTAAATGTTTGACCAATTTAGTGATTTGTAAGCTCAGAATGACTTGTTACATGATTGTAACTGATTCTCATCGAACAGCTGACCGATTCGGTGATTTGTAAGGTCAGAATGCATTGTTACATTATTGTAGCTAATTCTCATTGAACGGTTGATCGATTCGGTGACTTGTAAGCTCAGAATGTTTTGCTGCATGATTGTAACTGATTCTCATCGAACGGTTGATTCATTAACTAGTTTATAAGCTCATAATGGCTTGTTATGTGATTTTAGCTAATTCTCATCGAAGGGTTGACCGATTCAGTAATTTGTAAGCTAAGAAGGGCTTGTTACGTGATTGTAATTGATTCTCATCGAATGGTTGACCGATTCAGTGATTTGTAAGATAAGAATGGCTTGTTACGTGATTGTAGTTGATTCTCATCGAACGATTGACTGATTTAGTGATTTATAAGCTCATAATGGCTTGTTACGAGATTGTAGCTAATTCTAATCAAACGATTGACCGATTTGGTGATTTGTACGCTCAGAATGGCTTGTTATGCGAATGCAATTCATTCTCATCGAGTGATTGACCCATTCAGTGATTTGTAAGCTCGAAATGGTTTGTTACATGATTGTAGCTGATTCTCTTCGAATAGTTGACCGATTCGGTGATTTGTAAGCTCAAAATGGTTTGTTCATGATTGTAGCTAATTCTCATCGAACGATTGACCGATTAAGTGACTTGTAAGCTCAGAATGGTTTATTAGATGGTTGTAATTGATTCTTATCGAATGGTTGACCGATTCGGTAATTTGTAAGCTTAGAATGGCTTGTTACATGATTGTAAATTGATTCTCATCGAACGATTGACTAATTCGGTGATTTGTACGCTCTGAAAGGCTTGTTATGTGATTCTTGCTAATCCTCATGAAACGATTGACTGATTTCATTATTTGTAAGCTCAGAATGGCTTGCTATGTGATTGTAGTTGATTCTCATCGAATGGTTGACCGATTTAGTGATTTGTAAGCTCAGAATGGCTTGTTATGTGATTGTAGTTGATTCTCATCGAATGGTTGACTGATTCGGTGATTTGTAAGCTCAGAATGGCTTGTTACATGATTGTAGCTGATTCTCATTAAACGGTTGACCGATTCTATTATTTGTAAGCTCAAAATGGCTTGTTACACGATTGTGGTTGATTCTCATCGAACGGTTGACCGATTCAGTGATTTGTAATTGATTCTCATTGAACGGTTGACCGATTCGGTGATATGCAAGCTCAAAATGGCTTGTTACATGATTTTAGCCTATTCTCATCGAACGGTTGACCGATTCAATGATTTGTAAGCTCGAAATGCTTTGTTACATGATTGTAGCTGATTATCATCGAACAGTTGACTGATTTGATGATTTGTAAGCTCAAAATGGCTTGTTACGTGATTGTAGTTCATTCTCATTGAATGGTTGACCGATTCAATGATTTGTAAGCTTAGAATAGTTTCTTACATGATTGTAAATGATTTTCATCGAACGGTTGACCGATTCGGTGATTTGTAAGCTCAGAATAGTTTCTTACATGATTGTAACTAATTATCATTGAACGGTTGACCGATTCCATGATTTGTAAGCTCAGACTGGCTTGTTATGAGAATGCAATTCATTCTCATCGAACGGTTGACCCATTCAATGATTTGTAAGCTTGGAATGTGTTGTTACATGATTGTAGCTGATTTTCTTTGAATAGTTGACCAATTCGGTGATTTGTAAGCTCAGAATGGTTTGTTCATGATTGTAGCTGATTCTCATCGAACGATTGATTGATTCAGTGACTTGTAAGTTCAGAATGGCTTGTTACATTGTTGTAATTGATTCTCATTGAATGGTTGATTGATTCGGTGATTTTTAAGCTTGAAATGGCTTGTTACATAATTGTAAATTGATTCTCATCGAACAGTTGACTAATTTGGTGATTTGTAAGCTCAGAAAGGCTTGTTACATGATTGTAGCTGATTCTCATTGAACGGTTGACCGACTCGATGATTTGTAAGCTTAGAGTGGCTTGTTACGTGATTCTATTTCATTCTCATCGAATGGTTGACCGATTTGCTGATTTGTAAGCTCAGAATGGATTCTTACATGATTGTAAATGATTCTCATCGAACGGTTGACCGATTCACTAATTTGTAAGTTCAAAATGGCTTGTTATGTGATTGTAACTGATTCTCATCAAATGGTTGACCGATTCCTTGATTTGTAAGCTCAGAATGGCTTGTTACCTGATTTTAGCTGATTGTCATCAAATGGTTGACCGATTCAATGATTTGTAAGCTTAGAATGGCCATTTACGTTATTGTAGCTGATTGTCATCGAATGGTTGACCGATTGAGTAATTTGTAAGCTGAAAATGGCTTGTTACATGATTACAATTTATTATCTTCGAACGGTTGACCATTTCGGTGATTTGTAAGCTCAGAATGGCTTGTTACATGATTGTAGCTGATTCTTATCAAAAGATTGACTGATTCAGTGATTTGTAAGCCAAGAATGGCCTATTACCTGATTGTAATTGATTCTCATCAAATGACTGACCGATTCAGTGATTTGTAAGCTCACAATGGCTTGTTATGTGATTGTAGTTGATTCTCATAGAATTGTTGATTGATTTGGTGATTTGTAAGCTCAAAATGGCTTGTTACATGATTGCAATTAATTCTCATAGAACGGTTCACCGGTTCAGTGATTTGTAAGCTCAGAATAGCTTCCTATGTGATTGTACCTGATTCTCATCGAATGGTTGATTGATTTGGTAATTTGTAAGCTCGAAATGGCTTCGTACATGATTGCAATTGATTTTCATTGAACGGTTGACCATTTCAATGATTTGTAAGCACAGAATGGCTTGTTACATGATTGTAGCTGATTCTCATCAAACGATTGATCAATTCAGTAGTTTTTAAGCTCAGAATGGCTTGTTACCTAATTGTAATTCATTCTCATCGAATGGTTGACTGATTCAATGATTTGTAAGCTTTGAATAGCTTGTTACGTAATTGTAATTGATTCTCATCAAACGGTTGACTGATTCAGTGATTTTTAAGCTCAAAATGGCTTGTTACGTGATTGTAATTGATTCTCATTGGAGTTTTGATCAATTCGCTGATTTGTAAGTTCAGAATGGCTCATTACATGATTGTAATTGATTCTGATTGAATGGTTGACCGATTTGGTGATTTGTAAGCTCAAAATGGCTTGTTACATGATTGTAACTAATTCTCATCAAATGGTTGATCGATTCGGTTATTTGTAAGCTCAAAATTGCTTGTTACATGATTGTAGCTGATTCTCATCGAATGGTTGACTGATTCGGTGATTTGTAAGCTCAAAATTGCTTCTTACGTGATTCAAGATGATTCTCATCGAATAGCTCACAGATTCAGTGATTTGTAACCTTAGAATTACTTGTTATTTGATTGTAATTGATTCTCATCGAATGATTGACCAATTCAGTGATTGGTAAGCTCAGAATAACTTGTTACATGATTGTAATTGATTCTCATGGACCGGTTGACCGATTCGATGATTTGTCAGCTCGGAATAGCTGTACATGATTGTAATTGATTCTCATTGAATGGTTGACTGATTCAGTGATTTTTAAGCTCAGAATGGCTTGTTACATGACTATAATTGATTGTCATCGAAGTGTCAACCGATTCAGTGATTTGTAAGCTTAGAATGGCTTTCTACGTGATTGTAATTGACTATGATTGAATGGTTGACCGATTTGGGGATTTTAAAGCTTAGAATAGCTTGTTATGTGATTGTAGCTGATTCTCATCGAACGGTTGGCCAATTCGGTGATTTGTAAGCTTAGAATGGCTTCTTACTTGATTGTAACTGATTCTCATCGAACGGTTGACTAATTCGGTAATTTGTAAGCTCAAAATGGGTTATTACATGATTGCAATTGATTCTCATCGAATGGTAAACTTGTTACATGATTGCAATTGATTCTCATCGAACGGTAAACTTATTACATGATTGTAATTGATTCTCATCCAACGGTTTACTGTTTCAGTGATTTGTAAGCTTGAAATTGGTTGTTACGTGGTTGTAGCTAATTCTCATCTAACGGTTGACTGATTTAGTAATTTGTAATCTAACAGTGGCTTGTTACGTGATTGTAATTGATTCTCATCGAATGGTTGACCGATTCAGTGATTTGTAAAATCAGAATGGCTTGTTACTTGATTGTAGTTGATTCTCATCGAATGGGTGACTGATTCAGTGATTTATAAGCTCATAATGGCTTGTTACGTGATTATAGCTGATTCTCATAGAATGGTTGACCGATTCGGTGATTTGTAAGCTAAAAATGGCTTGTTACATGAATGCAATTGATTCTCATTAAACGGTTGACCAATTCAGTGATTTGTAAGCTCAGAATGGGTTGTTACGTGATTGTAGTTGATTCTCTTCGAATAGTTGACCGATTGGGTGATTTTTAAGCTCAGAATGGTTTGTTCTTGTTTGTAGCTGATTCTCATCAAATGATTAACTAATTCAGTGACTTGGAAGCTCAGAATGACTTGTTACATGATTGTAATTGATTCTCATCAAACGGTTGACCAATTTGGTAATTTGTAAGCTCAGAATGGCTTGTTAAATGATTGTAAATTGATTCTCATCGAACGGTTGACTGATTGCATGATTTGTAAGCTCAGAATGGCTTGTTACATTATTGTAGCTAATTCTCATCGAACGGTTGATCGATTCAGCGATTTGTAAGCTCAAAATAGCCTGATAAGTGATTACAGTTGATTCTCATCAAGCGGTTGACCGATTCGATGATTTTTCAGCTCAAAATGGCTTCTTACGTGATTGTAAATGATTCTAACCAAACGGTTGACTGATTTAGTTATTTGTAACCTCAGAATGGCTTGTTACGTGATTGCAATTGATTCTCATTGAATTATTGACCATTTTAGTGATTTGTAAGCTTAGAATGGGTTGTTACGTGATTCTAGCTTATTCTCATCGAAAGGTTGATAGATTCGGTGATTTGTAAACTTAGAATGGGTTGTTACATGATTGTAGCTGATTCTCATCAAACAGTTGACCGATTCAGTGATTTGTAAGCTCAGAATGGCTTGTTAATGATTGTAGCTGATTGTCATCGAACGGTTGACCGATTCGGTGATTTGTAAGCTCAGAATGGCTATTTACATGATTGTACTTGCTTCTCATTGAATAGTTGACTGATTAAGTAATTTGTAAGCTCAAAATGGCTTTTTACATGATTACAATTGATTCTCAATGAACAGTTGACCGTTTCGGTGATTTGTAAGCTTGAAATTGCTAGTTATGTGAGTTTAGTTGATTCTCATCGAATGGTTGACCGATTGAGTGATTTGTAAGCTAAGAATGGCTTGTTACGTGATTGTAATTGATTCTCATTGAGCGGTTGACCGATTCGGTGATTTGTAAGCTCAGAATGGCTTCTTACATGATTGTAATTGATTCTCATAGAATAGTTGACTAAGTCGGTGATTTGTAAGCTCAGAATGGCTTTTTATGTGATTGTGGCCTATTCTCATCGAACGGTTGACCGATTCAGTGATTTGTAAGCTTACAATGGCTTGTTACATGATTGTAGGTTATTCTCATTGAACGGTTGACCAGTTCGGTGATTTGTAAGGTCAGAATGGCTTCTTACGTGACTGTAAATGATTCTTGTCAAACGGTTGAGCTATTCGGTGATTTCTAACCTCAGAATTGCTTGTTACATGATTGCAATAGATTCTCATCGAGCAGTTGATCTTTTCAGTGATTTGTAAGTTGAGAATGACTTGTTATGTGATTGTAGCTTATTCTCATCGAACGGTTGACTGATTCGGTCATTTATAACCTCAGAATGGCTTGTTACCTGATTGTAGCTGATTTTCATCGAACGCTTTACCACTTCAGTGATTTGTAAGCTCAGAATGGCTTGTTTCACATGTGAGTTTGATTGTAGTTGATTCTTAGCGAACGGTCGACCGATTCGGTAATTTGTAAGCTAAGAATGGCTTGTTACATGATTGTAATTAATTCTCATCGAATGGTTGACCGATTCAGTGATTTGTAAGCTTAGAATGGCTTGTTACGTGATTGTAGTTTATTCTCATCCAACGGTTGATCAACTCGGTGATTTGTAAGCTCAGAATGGCTTGTTACATGATTGTAGTTGATTCTCATCAAACAGTTGACCGATGCGGTGATTTGTAAGCTCAGAATGGCTTGTTACATGATTGGAATTGATTCTCATCAAATGGTGGACCGATTCAGTGATTTGTTAACTCACAATGGCTTGTTATGTGATTGTAATTGATTCTCATCCAATGGTTGATAGATTCGGTGATTTGCAAGCTCAAAATGGCTTGTTACATGATTGGAGATGATTGTCATCGAATGATTTGTTGGCAATTTGGCTAATGTGGAAGCATAGATGTTGTCATTATGGCAACATATGATCTCTATTGAGAGCGCAGAATCTAGAATGCAAGTATGGCAAGTTGAAGGAAGAAATTGTCTAAGTATGGATAGAGTGATCCTGACAGAGCACCCGATGAAGATTTAGTTGGCAACGTCCACTGGAGCAATATTTTTGTTTGCGTAGTTAATTGAACCTTCTACAAAGTATGAGGATACCCCATCTCAGTGCGCATAAAGTTTGGAGCAGTACGGACAAAGTTATTCAAAGTTTACCGAAGATAGTTTTTGCAGACATAACAGTTTTGGAGACAATATTAGCGAAAGAGTTGAGGGATTATTTTTTTCTTGTCAAAATAATGACTTAACATTATGAAGGGACGACATCCTAGATGTTTACTCTTGGATAAAGATTTTGGATGCCGACCATGTAAAGTTATTAGCTCTAATAACTCGTATATTAGGCATACTTGAAATGTAATGAAAAAATATATGTGATATGTAAAAAGAAAGAAAAGATAACTTGTGATAGTTGTATATTGTGATAGCAGCAAAGGCTATTGATGCAAAGTTGTAAATAGTACCATATTATAGTTAGAAATATTTTGTATTACCTATTTGGGCAGTGAGCTCAGCTGGTGATCAGGTTTTGTAATCTAACTCCTAACAGGGTTAAGGCTTCTAACAAGGCCTAAAGTCCTTTAACGAGGATAGATCTACTATATATTGTAAATTGACTCCTAACAGGGTCCAATATCCCTAACAAGATACTTTTGATTAGTGATCTTTGTGGGTACCATCCCCACAGGGGTTTTCCCTTGGCCAGGGTTTCCTCGAGAACTTTAATGTGTTATGAGCTCTTTCTATTTACTGCTATGTTTGTTAATCAGCTTGATAATCTTTGTATGCACTAAAGTAATCTGTTATATCCATAAGTGGGCAAAAGAAAAAGTTTGTGAAATACTGATTCACCCCCCCTCTCAGTATTTCCTATTTCTAACACGATTGACTGATTCAGTTTTTTATAAGCTAAGAATGGCTTGTTACATGATTGCAATTGATTCTCATCAAACAGTTGACCGATTCAATGATTTGTTAGCTCACAATTACTTGTTACGTGATTGTGATTGATTCTCATCGAACGGTTGACTGATTCGGTGATTTGTAAGCTCAGAATGGCTTGTTACGTGATTGTAGCTGATTTTTATCAAACGATTGATGGATTTGGTGATTTGTAAGCTCAGAATGGCTTATTACATGATACTAGCTGATTCTCATCAAATGGTTGACCGATTCGGTTATTTGTAAGCTAAGAATGGCTTGTTACATGATTGTAATTGATTCTCATCGAACGGTTGATGGATTTGCTGATTTGTAAGCTCAGAATGGCTTGTTACGTGATTGTAGTTGATTCTCCTCGAACAGTTGACCGATTCGGTGATTTGTAAGCTTAAAATGGCTTGTTACATGATTGTAGCTGATTCTCATTGAATGGTGGCCCGATTTGGTGATTTGTAAGCTCAGAATGGGTTGTTACATGATTGTAATTAATTCTCATCAAACGGTTGCCCGATTCAGTGATTTATAAGCTCAGAATGGGTTGTTATGTGATTTTAATTAATTCACATCGAATGGTTGCCCGATTCAGTGATTTGTAAGCCCAAAATGACTTTTTACGTGATTGTAATTGATTTGTAAGCTCAAAATGGCTTGTTACATGATTGTAGCTAATTCCCATCAAATAGTTGACCGATTCGGTGATTTGTAAGCTCAAAATTGCTTGTTATGTTCTTGTAGTTGATTCTCATCGAACGGTTGACTGATTCAGTAATCTGTAAGCTAAGAATGGGTTGTTACGTGATTGTAATTGATTCTCATCGAACAGTTAACCGATTCAGTGATTTGTAATATTAGAATATCTTTGTAAATGATTGTAGCTGATTGTCATTGAACGGTCGACTGATTCAGTGATTTATAAGATCATAATGGCTTGTTACGTGATTGTAGTTGATTCTCATCGAATAGTTTACCGATTCAATGATTTGTAAGCTAAGAATGGCTTGTTAAGTGATTGTAATTGATTCTCATTGAATGGTTTACAGATTCGGTGATTTTTAAGCTCAGAATGGCTTGTTACATGATTATAATTGATTCTCATCGAACGGTTGACTGACTTGGTGACTTTTAAGCTCAAAATGGCTTGTTATATGATTGTAGCTTATTTTGATCGAACGGTTGAACAATTCAGTGATTTATAATCCCTAAATGGCTAGTTACGTGATTGTAGCTGATTCTCATCTAACGGTTGTCCGATTCGATGATTTGTAAGCTCAGAATGGCTTGTTACATGATTGTAATTAATTCTCATCGAACGGTTGACCGATTCAGTGATTTGTAAGCTCAGAATGGCTTGTTACATGATTGTAGTTTATTCTCATAGAATGGTTGACCAATTCGTTGATTTGTAACCTCAGGATGGCTTCTTACGTGATTGTAATTGATTCTCATCGAATGGTTGACCGATTTCATCATTTGTAAGCTCAGAATGGCTTGTTATGTGATTTTAATTGATTCTCATCGAATGGTTGACCGACTCGATCATTTGTAAGCTCAGAATGGTTTGTTACGTGATTGTAGTTAATTCTCATTGAACAATGGACCCTTTCATTTATTTGTAAGATCAGAATGGCTTGTTACGTGATTGTAGCTGATTCTCATCGAACGTTTGGCCAATTCGATGATTTGTAAGCTCAGAATGGCTTGTTACGTGATTGTAGCTGATTCTCATCGAACAGTTGACCAATTCAGTTATTTGTAAGCTCAAAAAGGCTTGTTATGTGATTCTAGCTGATTCTCATCAAACGGTTGACAAATTTAGTGATTTGTAAGCTCAGAATGGCTTGTTACATGATTGTAATTGATTCTCATCAAATGGTTCACTGATTCAGTGATTTGTAAGCTCAGAATGGCTTGTTACAGGATTGTAACTGATTCTCATCGAAAGGTTGACCGATTCGGTGATTTGCAAGTTCAGAATTGCTTGTTATGTGATTGTAATTGATTCTCATCGAATGGTTGACCAACTCAGTGATTTGTAAACTCAGAATTAATTATTATGTCATTGTAATTGATTCTCATCGAACAGTTGACCGATTCAGTGATTTGTTATGTTAGAATTCCTTGTTATGTGATTGTAATTGATTCTCATCAAACGGTTGACCGATTCGATGATTTGTCAATAGAGAATGGCTTGTTACATGATTTTAATTTATTCTCATCGAACGGTTGACCGATTCGGTGACTTCTAAGCTTAGAATAGCTTGTTCAATGATTGTAATTGATTCTCTATGAACGGTTGACCGATTCGGTGATTTTTAAGATCAGAATGGCTTGTTACGTGATTGTAATTGATTCACATCGAAGTGTTGACCGGTTCAGTGATTTGTAAACTCAGAATGGCTTGTTACATGATTGTATTTGTTTCTGATTGAATGGTTGACCAATTCAGTGACTTTTAAGCTTAGAATGGCTTGTTACGTGATTGTAACTGATTCTCATGAAACGGTTGACCGATTTGGTGATTTGTAAGCTCAGAATGGCTTGTTTTGTGATTGTAACTGATTTTCATTGAACGATTGACCGATTTGGTGATTTGTAAGATCTGAATGGCTTGCTACGTGATTGTAATTGATTTTCATCGAACGGTTGACCCATTCGGTAATTTGTAAGCTCAAAATGGCTTATTACATGATTGCAATTGATTCTCATCAAACGGTAAACTTATTACATGATTGCAATTGATTCTCATCGAATGGTTTCCTATTTCAGTGATTTGTAAGCTCAGAATGGCTTGTTACCAATGTTATTGTAGATGATTCTCATCGAACGGTTGACCGATTCAGTAATTTGTAAGCGTAGAATGGCTTGTTACATGATTGTAATTGATTCTCATTAAATTTTTGACCGAGTCAGTGATTTCTAAGCTCAGAATGGGTTGTTACATGATTGTAGCTAATTCTCATTGAACAGTTGACTGATTCAGTGATTTGTAAGCTCAGAATAGCTTGTTAATGATTGTAGCTGATTCTCATTGAACGATTGATTGATTCGATGATTTGTAAGCTCAGAATGGCTTGTTACGTGATTGTAATTAATTTTGATTGAATAGTTGACCGATTTGGTTATTTCTAAGCTCTCAATGGCTTGTTACGTGATTGTAACTGATTTTCATCAAATGGTTTCAGTGATTTCTCAGCTCAAAATGGCTTGTTACATGATTGTAGCTGATTCTCATCGAACAGTTGACTAATTCGGTGATTTGTAAGCTCAAAATTGCTTCCTAGATGATTGGAGATTATTCTCATCGAACGGTTGACCGATTTGGTGATTTGTAAGCTTAGAATTACTTGTTATGTGATTGTAATTGATTCTCATCGAACGGTTGACCGATTCAGTGATTTGTAAGCTTATAATTGCTTGTTACGTAATTTTAATTGATTCTCATCGAACAGTTGACCGATTTGGTGATTTGTAAGCTCAGAATGGCTTGTTACATGATTGTAGTTGATTCTCATCGAACGGTTGACAAATTTAGTAATTTGTAAGCTAAGAATGGCTTGTTACGTGATTGTAATTGGTTCTCATTGAACGGTTGACCGATTCAGTGATTTGTAAGATCAGAATGGCTTGTTACGTGATTGTAGCTGATTCTCATCGAACGGTTGATTGATTCAGTGATTTATAAGCTCATAATGGCTTGTTACGTTATTGTAGCTGATTCTCATAGAATGATTGACCAATTCTATGATTCTCTTTGCACAGTTGACCGATTCGGTGATTTGTAAGCTTACAATGGTTTGTTCATGATTGTAGCTGATTCTGATCGAATGATTGACGGATTTGGTCACTTGTAAGCTTAGAATGGCTTGTTACATGATTGTAATTGATTCTCATCAAACAGTTGACCGATTCGATAATTTGTAAGCTCATAATGGCTTGTTACATGATTGTAAATTGATTCTCATCGAACAGTTGACTGATTTGGTGATTTGTAAGCTCAGAATGGCTTGTTATGTGATTGTAGCTGATTCTCATTGAACGGTTGATCGATTCAGCAATTTGTAAGCTCAAAATGGCTTGATACATGATTGCTTTTGATTCTTATCAAACGGTTGACCGATTCGGTAATTTGAAAGCTTAGAATGGCTTCTTACGTGATTGTAAATGATTCTCATCGAACGGTTGACCGATTCGGTGATTTGTAAGCTGAAAATGGCTTGTTAGGTGATTACAATTGATTCTCATCGAATGGTTGACCATTTTTGTGATTTGTAAGCTCAGAATGGCTTGTTACGTGATTGTAGCTTATTCTCATCGAATGGTTAACTGATTCAATGATTTGTAAGTTTAGAATGGCTTGTTACATGATTGTAGCTGATTCTCATCGAATGGTTGACCGATTCGGTGATTTGTAAGCTAAGAATGACTTGTTACGTGATTGTAATTGATTCTCATCGAACAGTTGACCGATTCGGTGATTTGTAAGCTCATAATGGTTTGTTATGTGATTGTAGTTTATTCTCATACAATGGTTCCCTGACTCGGTGATTTGTAAGCTCAAAATGCCTTGTTACATGATTGTAGCTAATTCTCATCAAATAGTTGACCGATTCAGTGATTTGTAAGCTCAGAATGGCTTGTTACATGATTGCAATTAATTCTCATCAAACGGTTGACCGATTTGGTGATTTGTCAGCTCACAATGGCTTGTTATGTGATTGTAATTGATTCTCATCGAATGGTTGATAGATTTGGTAATTTGTAAGCGCAAAATGGCTTGTTACGTGATTGGAGATGATTCTCATCGAATGGTTGACCGATTTTGTGATTTGTAAGCTCGGAATGGCTTGTTACGTGATTGTAGTTGATTCTCATCGAATAGTTGACCAATTCGGTGATTTGTAAACTAAGAGTGGCTTGTTACGTGATTGGAGATTATTCTCATCGAACAGTTGACCAATTTGGTGATTTGTAATCTCAAAATGGTTTGTTACATGATTGTAGCTGATTCTCATCAAATAGTTGACCAATTCAGTGATTTATAGGCTAAGAATGGCTTGTTACATGATTGTAATTGATTCTCATCAAATGGTTGACCAAGTCAGTGATTTCTAAACTCTGAATGGCTTGTTACATTATTGTAGCTGATTCTCCTCGAACAGTTGACTGACTCATTGATTTGTAAGCTCATAATGGCTTGTTACGTGATTGTACCTGATTCTCATCGAATGATTGGCTGATTTGGTGATTTGTATGCTTAGAATAGGTTGTTACATGATTGTAATTAATTCTCATTGAACGGTTGCCCGATTAGGTGTTTTGTAAGGTCAGAATGGGTTGTTACATGATTGTAATTAATTCTGATCAAACAGTTGACCGATTCGGTGATTTGTAAGCCCATAATGGCTTGTTATGTGATTGTAATTGATTCTCATCAAATGGTTAACTGATTCAGTGATTGTAATTGTTACATGATTGTAGCTAATTCTCATCAAATAGTTGACTGATTCGGTAATTTGTAAGTTGTGAATGACTTGTTACATGATTGTAGCTGATTCCCATCGAACGATTGACCGATTCAGTGATTTGTAAGCTTAGAATGGCTTGTTACATGATTGTAGCTAATTCTCATTGAACGGTTAACCGATTTGGTGATTTGTAAACTTAGAATGGCTTGTTACGTAATGGTAATTGATTATCATTGAACTCTTGACCGATTTGATGATTTGTAAGGTCAAAATGGCTTATTATGTGATTGTAATTGATTCTCATCAAACGGTTGACCGAATCGGTGATTTGTAAGCTCAGAATAGCTTGTTATGTGATTGTAAATGATTCTCATCGTATAGTTGACCGATTCGGTGACTTGTAAGCTTAGAATGGCTTGTTACATGATTGTAGCTGATTCTCATCGAACGGTTGACCGATTCAGTGATTTGTAAGCTTAGAGTGTCTTGTTACGTGATCATAGCTGATTCTTATTGAATATTTGATCGATTCGGTGATTTGTAAGCTCAAAATGGCTTGTTACATGATTGTAGCTAATTCTCATCGAATAGTTGACTGATTTCATTATTTGTAAGCTTAGAATGGCTTGTTACATGATTGTAGTTCATTCTCATCAAACGGTTGACCTATTCGATGATTTGTAAGATCAGAATGGCTTGTTATGTGATTGTAGCTGAGTCTCATCGAATGGTTGTCCGATTTGGTGATTTGTAAGCTCAGATTGGCTTGTTACATGATTGTAGCTGATTCTAATTGAACGATTGATGGATTTTGTTATTTGTATGCTCAGAATGGCTTGTTATGTGATTATAGTTGATTCTCATTGAACGGTTGACCGATTCAGTGATTTGTAAGCTAAGAATGGCTTGTTATGTGATTGTAGCTTATTCTCATCGATTAGTTCACCAATTCAGTGATTTGTAAGCTCAGAATGAGTTGTTACATTATTTTAGTTGATTATCACCGAACGGTTGACCAATTTGATGATTTGTAAGCTGAGAATGACTTGTTACATGATTAGATGATTCTCATCGAACGATTGACCGATTTGATGATTTGTAAGCTTAGAATGGCTTATTACATGATTGTAAATGATTCACATCGAACGGTTGACCAATTCAATGATTTGTAAGTGCAAAATGGCTTGTTACCTGATTGTAGCTGATTCTCATTCAACGATTGACCGATTCGGTGATTTGTAACCTTAGAATGGCTTGTTATGTGATTGTAGATGATTCTTATCGAACGGTTGACCAATTCATTAATTTGTAAGCTCATAATAGCGTGTTACATGATTTTAGCTGATTCTCATTGATTTGGTGATTTGTAAGCTAAAAATGGCTTGTTACGTGATTGTAATTAATTCTCATTAAATAGGTGACCGATTCGATGATTTGTATGCTCAGAATGGCTTGTTACATAGTTGTAACCAATTCTCAATGAACGGTTGATCGATTCAGTTATTTGTAAGCCCAGAATGGCTTGTTATGTGATTGTAATTGACTCTCATCGAACGATTGACCGATTTAGTGATTTTTAAGCTTGAAATGGCTTGTTACGTGATTGTAATTGATTCTCATTGATGTGTTGACCAATTCGATGATTTGTAAGCTCAGAATGGCTTATTACCTGATTGTAATTGATTCTGATTGAATGGTTGACCGATTCTGTGATTTGTAAGCTCAGAATGACTTGTTATGTGATTGTAACTATTTCTCATTAGACAGTTAACTGATTCGATGATTTGTAAGCACAAAATGGCTTGTTACGTGATTGTAGTTGGTTCTTATCGAACGGTTGACCAATTTGGTGATTTGTAAGCTCAGAATAGTTTGCTAAGTCACTATAATTGATTGTCACTGAATGGTTGACCGATTCAGTAATTTGTAAGCCCAAATAACTTATTACATGATTGTAATTGATTCTCATCGAAAGGTAAACTTATTAAATTATTGCAATTGATTCTCATCAAACAGTTTACCATTTCGGTGATTTGTAAGCTCGGAATGGCTTGTTACGTGATTGTAGTTGATTCTCATCGAACGGTTGACCGATTCAGTAATTTGTAAGCTAAGAATGGCTTGTTACCTAATTGTAATTGATTCTCATCAAACAGGTTACCGATTCAGTGATTTGTAAGATCAGAATGGCTTGTTACGTGATTGTAGCTGATTCTCATCGAACGGTTGACTGATTTAGTGATTTATAAGCTCATAATGGCTTGTTACGTGATTGTAGCTGATTATCATTGAACAGTTTACCGATTTAGTGATTTGTAAGCTAAGAATGGCTTGTTACATGATTGTAATTGATTCACATTGAATAGTTCACCGATTCGGTGATTTCTAAGCTCAGAATGGCTTGTTACATGATTGTAGTTGATTCTCATCAAAATATTGACTGATTCGGTGATTTGTAAACTCAGAATGGCTTGTTATGTGATTGTAGCTAATTATCATTGAACGGTTGACTGATTCAGTGATTTATAAGCACATAATGGCTTGTTACGTGATTGTGGCTGATTTTCATCAAACAGTTGACTGATTCGGTGATTTGTAAGCTAAGAATGGCATGTTACATGAATGCAATTGATTCACATCAAATGGTTGACCGATTCAATCATTTGTAAGCTTAGAATAGCTTGTTACATGATTGTAATTGATTCTCATCGAATGGTTGGCCGATTCGATGATTTGTAAGCTCAGAATGGCTTGTTACGTGATTGTAGCTGATTCTCATCGAACAGTTGACCGATTCGATGATTTGTAAGCTCAAAATGGCTTCTTACCTAATTGTAAATGATTCTCATCGAATGGTTGACCGATTCAATGATTTTTAGGCTCAGAATGGCTTGTTACGTAATAGCAATTGATTTTTATCAAATGGTTGACTGTTTCAGTTATTTGTAAGCTCATAATGGCTTGTTACATGATTGTTTCTCATTCCCATTACACGTTTGACCAAGTCAGTGATTTGTAAGCTCAGAATGGATTGTTACATGATTGTAGCTGATTCTCATCGAACAGTTAACCGATTCAGTGATTTGTATGCTTAGAATTGCTTGTTAATGATTGTAGCTGATTCTCATCGAACAGTTGACCGATTTGGTGATTTGTAAGCTCAGAGTGGCCATTTACATGATTGTAGCTAATTCTCATCAAACGGTTGACTAATTAAGTAATTTGTCAGCTAAAAATGGCTTTTTACATGATTGCAATTGATTCTCATCAAACGGTTGACCATTTCAGTGATTTGTAAGCTTGGAATGGCTTGTTACTTGATTGTAGCTTATTCTCATTGAACGGTTGACTGATTGAGTGATTTGTAAGCTAAGAATGGCTTTTTACATGATTGTAATTGATTCTCACTGAACGGTTGACTGATTCGGTAATTTGTAAGCTGAGAATGGCTTGTTAAATGATTGTAATTGAATCTCATAGAATGGTTGACTGATTCGATGATTTGTAAGCTCAGAATGGCTTTTTATGTGATTGTAGCTGATTCTCATCGAACGGTTGACCGATTCAATGATTGTAAATGATTCTCATCAAACCAGTGAGCGATTCAGTGATTTGTAAGCTCAGAATGGCTTGTTACATGATTGCAATAATTGATTCTCATCAGATGATTGACCGATTCGATGATTTGTAAGCTCAAAATGGCTTCTTACGTGAATGGAGATGATTCTCAATGAACGGTTGACCGATTCGGTTAGTTGTAAGCTCAGAATAGCTTCTTATGTGATTGTAATTGATTCTCATCGAATGGTTGACTGATTCGGTGATTTGTAAGCTTAGAATGGCTTGTTATGTGATTGTAGTTGATTCTCATCGAACAGTTGCCAGATAAGATGATTTGTAAGCTCAGAATGGGTTGTTCCATGATTGTAATTGATTCTCATCGAACGGTTGACCGATTTAGTGATTTGTAAGCTAAGAATGGCTTTTTACATTATTACAGCTGATTCTCATAGAACGGTTGACTGATTTAGTCATTTGTAAGCTCAGAATGGTTTGTTATGCGATTGTAGCTGATTATCATAGAACAGTTGACCAATTCGGTGATTTGTAAGCTTTGAATGCCTTGTTACATTATTACGATTGATTATTATTGACTGGTTGACCGATTCGATGATTTGTATGCTCAGAATGGCTTGTTACATGATTGTAGCTGATTCTCATCAAATGGTTGATCGATTCGATGATTTGTAAGCTCAAAATGGCTTATTACGTGACTGTAGTTGAGTCTCATGGAACGAGTGACCGATTCGATGATTTGTAAGCTCAGGATGGCTTGTTACATGATTTTAGTTGATTCTCATCACACAGTTGACCGATTCGGTGATTTTTATGCTCAAAATAGCTTGTTATGTGATTGTAATTAATTCTCATCAAATGGTTGACTGATTCATTGATTTGTAAGCTTAGAATGACTTATTACGTGATTGTAATTGATTCTCATTGAATGGTTGACTGATTTCATGATTTGTAAACTCAGAATGGCGTGTTACATGATCGTAGTTGATTCTCATCAAATGGTTGACCGATTCGGTGATTTGTAAGCTCAGAATGGCTTGTTATGTGATTGTAGCTGATTCTCATGGAATGGTTGACCGATTCAGTCATTTGTAAGCTTAGAATGACTTGTTATGTGATTGTAGTTGATGTTGGCAATTTGGCTAATGTGGATTCATAGATGTTGTCATTATCGCAATATATGATCTCTATTAAGAGCACAGAATCTGGAATGTAAGTATGAAAAGTTGAAGAAAGAAATTGTCTAAATTTGGATACAGTGATCCTGACAGAGCACCTAATGAAGATTTAGTTGGCGACATCCACTGGAGCAATATTT
This sequence comes from Chamaecyparis obtusa, assembly GCA_027943335.1. Lineage (NCBI taxonomy): Eukaryota > Viridiplantae > Streptophyta > Pinopsida > Cupressales > Cupressaceae > Chamaecyparis > Chamaecyparis obtusa. Next base: position 1,933,210 of record BSBK01000936.1, on the reverse strand, counting down.
TTGTTTGCACAATTCACTAAAGCTTCTATAGAGTATGAGGATACCCCATCTCAGTGCACATAAAGTTTGGAGCAGTATGGACAAAGTTATTCAAAGTTTACAGAAGATAGTTTTTGCAGACAAAGCAGTTTTGGAGACAGTATTAGCGAAAGAGTTAAGGGATTATTTTTGCTTGTCGAAATAATGACTTAACATTATGAAGGGATGACATCCTAGATGTTTACTCTTGGATAAAGATTTTGGATGCCGACCATGTAAATTTATTAGCTTTAATAACTCATATATTAGGCATACTTGAAATGTAATGAAATATGAAAGTGATATGTAAAAAGAAAGAAAAGATAACTTGCGATAGTTGTATATTGTGATAGCAGCAAAGGCTATTGATGCGAAGTTGTAAGTAGTACCATATTACAGTTAGAAACATTTTGTATTACTTGTTTGGGCAGTGAGCTCAGCTGGTGATCAAGTTTTGTAATCTAACTCCTAACAGGGTTAAGGCTTCTAACAAGGCCTAAAGTCCTTTAACCAGGACAGATCTACTATATATTGTAAATTGACTCCTAACAAGGTCCAATATCCCTAACAAGATACTTTTGATTAGTGATCTTTGTTGGTACCATCCCCACCGGGGTTTTCCCTTGGCCAGGGTTTCCTCGAGAACATATGATGTGTTATGAGTTCTTTCTATTTACTACTATGTTTGTTAATCAGCTTGATAATCTTTTTATGCACTAAAGTAATCTGTTATATCCATAAGTGGGCAAAAGAAAAAGTTTGTGAAATACTGATTCACCCCCCCCTCTCAGTATTTCCTATTTCTAACAATTAGTATCAGAGCACAATTACTTGGAGAAGGAACATTCAAGGAAAGCTTAGCAGCTTGAGTAAGATCTCTATGGATATGGATCAAGTTCAGAAGAATCTTGAAGAAGCTCTTGAACAGATTAATATGCTTACTGATGAAAGAAACTCCTTAAGAAGAAAATATGAAGATGCAAAGAATACTATTGACAAATTGAAAGGTAAGATTGAAGATCTGAAATCTGAAAAGAAATTTTATATGCCTGTTGAAGATTGTGATGAATTAGAAAAAGAAAATGAGATCCTTAAGCATGAGTTGAAGATAGTAAATCTGAAGCTTAGTGTGAAAGATGGAAATTTGAGATCTGATAATGAAAAATTGAAAATTGAGAATGAAGATCTGAGGTCAAGACTTGAAAAGGAAACATCCAAATCTAAAAAAGTAAAAGTGCAATATGTGGAACTTGAGAAGTATAATAAAATTGTGAAAGGTGAACTAACTCAATCTAAACAACAACTTGAAAGGCTATATTCAAAAGGTGATAAGACTGAAAAACAAGTTTCTTTTGAAGAACCATTCTTTGATAGGACTGGATTTGGATATAGTATGTTTAGAACAAATCATGAAAGTAAGAAGCCAGATCTAAAGACATCTGAAAGTGTGGAGGAAATAAAGCTAGATGAGAACACATTGGAAGAATCACCTAGAGAGCAAGAAGAATCAAAGAAAGAAGAATTAAAACAGGAAGAATCATCTAAAGGTATGCAAAGAGAATTCAAAGGTAGATGTTTTTCTTGTAATACTATTGGGCACATGAAGAGAGATTGCACAGGTAAGCAATTTAAATCTTTTAATGGACATTGTTATAATTGTCATAGTTTTGGACATAGAGCTAATGAATGTAGAAGACCTAAAGTAATTTTGAATAATTATGATAGAATGATTGGGAATACTAACAATGTAGATAAGAAATCTATTAAAGAAATGAATCAAAGAAAAGTGGTAGTATGTTTTAGATGCAACAAAGTAGGACACATTGCTAGAAATTGTAGGTCACAGATTAACCAGCAAGGACAAAGATTTGGAAACAATGGAATCATTTGTCAGATATGCAACAAGTTTGGACACTCAACAAGATTTTGCAGAATGAACAATGGAGGTTATCATCATAACCTTAACCCTAGGAACAATGCAAGAAGGAATGAAAATGCAGGAAACAAAGAGAAAGGTTGCTGTAGCAATGAAGATGAAGTAAAATTTGACAAAGGCACAGATCAAGGAGGTATCGTTAGCATTGAAAGTAGTCAGGAAGGTAATGTAACTGATGGTAAGGATGAATCTTTACCTGACCCTTCTTTAAGTACTTAAATTTTGTAAGTTTTTGTAGTTTAGGACTTAGGATTAGTGTAGATTAGGAATTTGAATGAGTTAAGTTTTGCACGGTTAGATATAGGTTTATTATGTTGTACTAATGCTATGGTTAAGTGCGCAAAAGAAAATATTGTGTTTTGCGAGGTCGTAGAAAGTTTTATGGTTGCAGGTTTGCAGAATCAGCTTTTTGAGGTTTTAGCGGCAAAATGAATGAATGCGATGTCAGATCGAGTTAATATGAAGTGTTATAAGGTGAAAATCAAAGTTACTATGATTACAAAGTGATTGAAAAGAGATTTGAAAGAAGAAAAGTGAGTTGAGGATGATTTGAAGAAGTTTGGAAGTAGTTTGCAGCGACAATCATACCGAAACCCTAGATTTGCAAAGTTGAGGTATTTCTTGATCTTTAATCAGTTGATAAGATGGATATTTCTATGGTTCATAATGTTAAGGATAAGAATAGACCAAAGATTAAGAAAGAACCAGTAGAACCAACTGAAATTGATGATAGTTTAGCATTATCATCCGTACTAGATGGAGTATTACATATTGAGAATGTTAAAGGATATTTAGGTTGTAAGTTTGAAACTTTGGGAGATGCAAATTTTAGTGATGACTACAGGAAATTGTACCAAAATCATTTTAAGTAGAATCCACAATGGGAAATTCTAGATGGAGGATAGAGTTATTGATATAACTGCCAACCTAATTCATGAAGTTACAGGATTATCAAAAGTTGGAGAGATTCCACTGAATGAAAAGAACATGAGAAAGATTGTTTTAGATAACACTGGATCTAGTTATAATGGTAGAGGAATTGTGATAAGTAAGATTAAGCAAGATGATGTTAGGTACCTTTGCAAGATCCTAACAACTAAATTCTATGGTAGTTCAAGGGAAGATGACATGGCTGTAGGAATGATTCATGTAGCTTATCTTATGTGTATTGAGAAGAAACCAGTAGACCTATGTGAAATTTTGAAAATTCAGTTATTTGAGAACTTAGAAAAGATTAAGAAGGCTAAGTACACTCAGTTTAGGTTTTCATCTCTGATAACCTATATGTTTTTCCATATTTTGAGAAGATTTCCTTACACAGTAGATTAGAGTGACAATGTGAACACAATGGAAAGAATAAACTCAGTCTACATGAAGCACCTTTTTGATAAAGTTAATGACAGTGTGAAGCTTGTATTGAAGAATTTTTAGAATATTGTTAAGAACAAGTCAAGGATTCCTCAATCCTTAGTTTAAAAGCATAAAGATGACATTTGTTTTATGGTTGACACTGATTTCACCTACATTGAAGCAGTTGAGCCTAGAATGGAATTCATAGACCCTCTTGGCTATGAAATATCTAAAGCAGAAACAGTAGGATATGTGAATAGATTGTTAAAGTGTGAGTTGGATGGTCATGCAAATAGGTTTGGAACCTATGAAGAGAATTTAAACTCTGCAATAAGTTTGAGAGAAAAGAAGCAATCTAGTAAGAGCGTTGAATCTACTATGAAGAAGATATTGAAAGAATCTGGTATGTCAAGTCATGAGTTTGACATAGCTAAGAAGACTGCAGAAGCCCTGAAGCAAAGTGAAAATCTTGTAATTCCACCTGAGACATCAAGTGCAAATCTTGTTGATCCGATTGCAATAAAGGTAAAAGTTGAAGTACCTGAAAAAGATGAAGGAGATAAATCTTTTTCTCCTATTCCTAGAAAAAGAGTAAAAGTGAGTGCAACAAGACCCAACAAGAGACAGAAAGTGGTTGTACCACCTATACCTAGAAATGTAGCACTAATTAAAGATGATGATGTAGTTTTAGTCAAGAAGAAAACTTGGAAACCAAGAATTGAAAGAGTTAATGAAGATATATTGAAGCATGGAGACTTCACTAAGTTGAATAAATTCTATGATCTATATGGATCAATTGATAGATTGAACTTTGAAAATGCAATGGTTACACACATGATTATGGCAGATAAGAAACTTAGCACCATTCATGGTAAAATTCCAAAAGATTTGTATAATAGACTTGTGAATAGAAAACAAAGAGCACAAGAAGAGGACATAAAGATGAGAGAACATGTAATCAAATAGTTCTGTGAAGTTAAGGATGAAGATCATTTGAAGAGATTCTTGAAGTCTCTTGGAACTTTATTGAGAACTAAGAGAAGAACAATCCTTATAATGGTAGGCAAAAAGGAGGAAGTACAGAAAGAGACAGAGCAAGCAGTAATGCAAGTTCTTGTAGATATAGTTGCAGAAAAGCATGTTGAATCAGACCCTCAGCAGAGGCAATCATAGGAACCGCATGCAGAGGAAGTTGGTATTGAAGAAGTTCCATCTTCTTCACATATCAATATTGCCAAAGAATCAATGGATATTGAAGGCACCAAAGTGACTCTAGAATCATATGATGCAGTGTTTCATGATCTAGGAAACATTGTTGACAATTTGGCTTTGGGAGAGTAAGAAATGGTCACAGAATCAGAGAAGAATACAGAGGCGGAGGAAGCACCAACTATATCAGAATCAATTCTAGCAGAGCAGACAGTCAAAGGCAAACAAATTTTGACAGAGGCCACTACCTCTAGTGCACCTTCTAAACCAGTTGAAGACATTAGTGCACCTGACAGTAAGAAGAGGCACATTGGCTCAATGTTTGAAGACCTTGGAAAAGAAGTTGAAGATGATGATTAGCTTGAGTTCATTACATCTCTGAATAAAATTATTGGAAAGAATAAGAAGGTGAAAGACCTTGAAGGCAAAGTTAGAGTTTTGACAGAGAAACTTGAGAGTGTGATCAGCACTAAGGTATCTGAATCAGATCCACTTGAGAAAGCTCAATCAGTAATAAAATTTTTTGACTCTGAATTTTCTAACTTGAAGGATATTGCTAAAATAAAAGTTCAGGAAGACTTTGAAGCAGAAATGCAGCAAAATCTAAGTGTAAATATTCGAAATGATATTGGTAGTTTAGATGTATGCATAAAGAATTTGAGGAGACATTTTGAGACGGGAAAGAATTTGTATATACAATGTACTAAATTAGAAATCCTAACAGTTGAAGAGGATAAGAAGATCAGAGAGCAGTTAGATGCTATTTTAGCTGAGACAAACACCTTGACAAGTCCTAATGTCAAGATAAGTTCTGTTGAGAAGAACATAAGGAAATTGAAAGATGAAATCAGAATGATAGCAGAGGAGAAGAACAGAAAGATGATCAGGGTTAACATCTTGAGAGAGCATGTCTCAATCAAGATATCAATTGTTGAAGATCAAATTGAGCAGTGTCTTTCAGCAAAGACATCATTTCAAAAGTTTAGCTTCAATTCCCTGCAAGCTTGTTAGACAACAGCATACAGATTGAGTACTCTACTCAATGTTGCTGAATCCATCAGGAAGATATGGGAGAAAGATTTTGAATCTTGGAAGTTAGAGTTTGGTGATTGTGTTGCAAGCCTACCGGCTTTGCAATAACTGATAATAAGGTATAAAGTTTTTGAAATTTTTGTACACCCTATCTTTGTCATTGTTGTCAAAGGGGGAGAGATAGCAGAAAATTGAATATATGTTGAGGAAGGATACTCATAGGGGGAGATATTCTATGGAGTATGATATTGTATACATATTATATAACTTTTGGCCACAAAATTTTGTATAAGTGTTTTTGAAGTTTTGTTTGCACACTTAGCCAATTTTCCCATATGTTGCCACCAATGACAAAGGGGGAGATTGTTGGCAATTTGGCTAATGTGGATGCATAGATGTTGTCATTATGGAAACATATGATCTCTATTAAGAGTGCGGAATCTAGAATGCAAGTATGCAAAGTTGAAGAAAGAAATTGTCTAAATTTGGATACAGTGATCCTAATAGAGCACCCGAAGGAGATTTAGTTGGCGACGTCCACTGGAGCAATATTTTTGTTTGTGCAATTAACTAAAGCTTCTATAGAGTATGAGGATACCCCATCTCAGTGTGCATAAAGTTTGGAGCAGTACGGACAAAGTTATTCAAAGTTTACTGAAGACAGTTTTTGCAGACAGAGCAGTTTTGGAGACAGTATTAGCGAAAGAGTTAAGGGATTATTTTTGCTTGTCAAAATAATGACTTAACATTATGAAGGGATGACATCCTAGATGTTTACTCTTGGATAAAGATTTTGGATGCGGACCATGTAAAGTTATTAGCTTTAATAACTCATATATTAGGCATACTTGAAATGTAATGAAATATGAAAGTGATATGTAAAAAGAAAGAAAAGATAACTTGCGATAGTTGTATATTGTGATAGCAGCAAAGGCTATTGATGTGAAGTTGTAGGTAGTACCATATTATAGTTAGAAACATTTTGTATTACCTGTTTGGGCAGTGAGCTCAGCTGGTGATCAGGTTTTGTAATCTAACTCCTAATAGGGTTAAGGCTTCTAACAAGGCCTAAAGTCCTTTAACCAGGACAGATCTACTATATATTGTAAATTGACTCCTAACAGGGTCCAATATCCCTAACAGGATACTTTTGATTAGTGATCTTTGTGGGTACCATGCCCACCAGGGTTTTCCCTTGGCTAGGGTTTCCTCGAGAACATATGATGTGTTATGAGTTCTTTCTATTTACTACTATGTTTGTTAATCAGCTTGATAATCTTTGTATGCACTAAAGTAATCTGTTATATCCATAAGTGGGCAAAAGAAAAAGTTTGTGAAATACTGATTCACCCCCCTCTCTCAGTATTTCCTATTTCTAACAGTTGATTCTCATCGAACAGTTGACTGATTCGGTGATTTTTAAGCTCAGAATGGGTTGTTACATGATTGTAATTGATTCCCATCGAACGATTGACCGATTTAGAGATTTGTAAGCTAAGAATGGCTTGTTACGTGACCAATTTAGTGATTTGTAAGCTCAGAATAGTTTGTTATGTGATTGTAATAGATTCTCATAGAACAGTTGACTGATTCGGTGATTTGTAAGTAGAGAATGGCTTGTTATGTGATTGTAATTGATTCTCATCAAACGGTTGACCGATTCGGTGATTTGTAAGCTCAGAATGGCTTGTTACGTGATAGTAATTGATTCTCATCGAATGGTTGACCGATTTGTTGATTTGTAAGCTCAAAATGGCTTGTTACTTGTTTGTAGCCGATTCTCATCAAACGGTTGACCAATTTGATGATTTGTAAGCTTAGAATGGCTTCTTACGTGATTGTAATTGATTCTCATCGAACGGTTGACTGATTCGGTGATTTGTAAGCTCATAATGCCTTGTTACATGATTGTAGATGATTCTCATCAAACGGTTAACTGATTCGGTGAATTGTAATTTTAGAATGGCTTATTATGTGACTGTAAATGATTCTCATCAAATGGTTAACTAATTTGTTGATTTGTAAGCTCAAAATGGCTTGTTACGTGTCTATAGTTGATTCTCATCAAATGGTTGACCGATTCGGTGATTTGTAAGCTCAGAATGGCTTGTTACATGATTATAGCATATCTCATCGAATGGTTGACTGATTTAGTGATATGTAAGCTCAGAATGGCTTGTTATGTGATTTTAGTTTATTCTCATGGAATGGTTGACCGATTCGGTGATTTGTAAGCTCAGAATAGCTTGTTACGTGATAGTAGTTTATTCTCATCGAACGGTTGACCAATTCATTGATTTTTAAGCTCAAAATGGCTTGTTACATGTTTGTAGCTGATTCTCGTCAAACGGTTCACCGATTCAGTGATTTGTAAGCTCAAAATGGCTTCTTACATTATTGTAATTAATTCTCATCGAACGGTTGACCGATTCAATGATTTGTAAGCTTAGAATGGCTTGTTACTTTATTCTAATTGATTTTCATCAAACAGTTGACCGATTCAGTGATTTGTAAGCTCAGAATGGGTTGTTACATGATGGTAATTAAATCTCATCGAATATTTAACCGATTCGGTGATTTGTAAGATTAGAATAGCTTTCTACGTTGTTGTAGCTAATTCTCATCAAATGGTTGACCAATTCGGTGATTTGTAAGTTCAGAATGGCTTGTTATGTGATTGCAATTGATTCTCACCGAATAGTTGACCGATTCGGTCATTTGTAAGCTCGAAATAGCTTGTTACATGAGTGTAATTGACTCTCATTGAATGGTTGACTGATTCAGTGATTTGTAAGCTCAAAATGGCTTCTTATGTGATTGGAGATGATTCTCATCGAATGGTTGACCGATTCGATGATTTGTAAGCTCAGAATGGCTTGTTATGTGATTGTAATTGATTATCATCGAACGGTTGACTGACTCAGTGATTTGTAAGCTCAGTATGGCTTGTTACGTGATTGTAATTGATTCTTATCGAATGGTTGATCGATTTGGTAATTTGTAAGGTTACAATGGCTTGTTATGTAATTGTAGCTAATTCTCATCAAATGGTTGACCGATTCGGTGATTTGTAAGCTTAGAATTGGTGGTTACGTGATTGTAGCTAATTCTCATGGAATGGTTGACTGATTCTATTATTTGTAAGCTTAGAATGGCTTATTACATGATTGTAGTTGTTTCTCATTGAATGGTTGACCGATGCGGTGATTTGTAAGCTTAGAATGGCTTGTTACATGATTGTAGATGATTCACATCGAACGGTTGTCTAATTTAGTGATTTGAAACCTCAAAATGGCTTCTTACATGATTGTAAATGATTCTCATTAAACAATTGACCAATTCAGTGATTTCTAAGCTCAGAATGGCTTGTTATGTGATTGTAATTAATTCTCCTCAAACAGTTCACCGATTCAGTAATTTGTAAGCTTAGAATGGTTTGTTACATTATTGTGATTGATTTGCATCACACAGTTGACCGATTTCATGATTTGTAAGCTCAGAATGGCTTGTTACGTGATTGTAGCCGATTCTCATCAAACGGTTGATCGATTCAGTGATTTGAAAGCTCAGAATAGCTTGTTACATGATTGTAATTGATTCTCATCGAATGATTGACTGATTTCCTGATTTGTAAGCTAATAATGGCTTGTTACTTGATTGTAGGTGATTCTCATCGAATAGTTGACTGATTTAGTGATTTGTAAGCTCAGAATGGCTTGTTACATGATTGTAGTTGATTCTCATAGAACGATTGACTGATTCATTGATTTGTAAGCTCAGAATGGCTTGTTACATGATTGCAATTGATTCTCATCGAATAGTTGACCGATTCGGTGATTTGAAAGCTCACAATGGCTTGTTACATGATTGTAATTTAGTGTCATCAAACAGTTGACCGATTCGGTGATTTGTAAACTCAAAATGGCTTGTTACATGATTGTAATTGATTCTCATCCAATGGTTGACCAATTTGTTGATTTATAAACTTAGAATGGCTTGTTACATGATTGTAATTGATTCTCATCGAACGGTTGACCGATTTAGTGATTTGTAAGCTCAGAATGGCTTGCTACGTGATTGTAGCTGATTTTAATCGAATGGTTGACTGTTTTAGTGATTTAGCTCAGAATGGATTCTTACATTATTGTAGCTGATTCTCATCGAACAGTTGACCGATTTAGTGATTTGTAAGCTCAGAAGGGCTTGTTACATGATTGTAGCTGATTCTCATCAAACAAGTGACCGATTCTGTGATTTGTAAGCTTAGAATGGCTTCTTCTATGACTGTAAATGATTCCCATCGAACAGTTGACTGATTTGGTGATTTATAAGCTCAGAATGGCTTGTTATGTGATTGTAATTGATTCTCATCAAACGGTTGACCATTTCAGTGATTTGTAAGCTTAGAATGGCTTCCTACCTGATTGTAAATGATTCTGATCAAACGGTTGACTGATTCAATGATTTGTAAGCTCAAAATGGCTTGTTACATAATTGTAATTGATTTTCATCGAACGTGTTAGGCCATTTTTCTATCATAGCAAAATCCTTTGAAAATGGTCTCCTCCCTGCAAATGTTTCATGGTTTGTGTCCTGCCCTGTGTTCCTTGTGTTGTCACTAGGCTCTGGTCCAATTTGAATGTGTTGAATCATAAAGCCCAAAAAGTTATTCGAATTTCAGCGTCTGCAGGAAATTGTCTCAAAATTTGCCACAGTGTCGAAAATGCACAGTGTTTTTGAAAGTCCATGGTGTTTTCGGTCTGTGTGTTTTTGGCCTTCATTATTTTCGACCCTGTGCTTCCTGCTTTTGTGCGCTTATCCTTTGGTGTCGAAAACCCTGTTTGTTTTCGACCTTGCATGTCTTCTTTTCTGTCGGCTCTCCTTGTTCATCTGTCTTAACTATGCAAGTGCGACGATGTGGGGCCAATTTCTTCAAAGAAGAAGAGGAAGGAGATCAACGGTCGGCGTGTGATCGCATGGAATATTCTTTCCCCATGCGATCATGCGCCTGCCGTTGATCTTGTTTGTTTCTAGCATTGCTTCTTCAAGGTGGGCCCGATGTCTGAGGGGAGGCGAAGGCACATGTTCCTATTGGTTGTCGCATGATCACATGTCAGAGTTTTCTGACATGTGACCATGCGACTGGCTCCTTCCTTGCGCATGGGGCCCAATGGTGGTTGTTGTTTGGTAGTCTGAGGTGATGATGTGGCGGCCTGTGATTGGCTGTCGTATGATCACATAGCCTAGTTTTTGGCTATGCGATCATGCGACCGCTTGCCACATGTCCTTGGGGCCCGTTGGCGGAAAGGGGTGTGGTCCCGGTAGCAGGTGATGATGAGGCTTGTCAGGTGGGCCCGTTGGCTTTTGTTGCAGAGGTATGCATTTTATGCAGTGGGTCCAAGTTGCCACGCAGTGCTATTGTACGTGATTTTTATTGGCTGGTGGATGGACATGTGGCGGTCTCATGGCCTTGTCGCAGGATCGCAAGGGCCATTTCCACGGCTTGTGATCATGCGACTAACCCCTTGCTGTTAGCTCCATGCGGTGACGGTTGCGATGGCGGTTAAGGTTCACGGGCTGTCGCATGTTCACATAGCCCATTTTTGGGCTATGCGATCATGCGACAAGGTGCCATGTATGTTGGGGCCCGTTTGTGGCTATTTGGTGGGCTCGGTGGCAGGTGTTGTCATGGTGGTTTCTAGTTGGTCCGAGCTGGGAGGATGGTGGATTTGAACATGGGCCCAGGTCAGGGTATCTCAGCGGTGACAAGCCAAGCGGGAGGGTGCATGTTAGCGGCTTGTTGCATGTTCGCGTGAGCTAGTTTTTTGGCTTGTGAACATGCAACATGCCCTTTTGTGGCAACGGTATGGCATCAGTGGTTATGAAGATGGCACGAGGAAATGGCATGTCGCATGTTCACATAGCCCATTTCCGGGCTATGTGATCATGCGACCAGGCATAAATTGTTGCCCGTTTCCTATGGCGGTGAGAGTTGTGACCGCGTGGTTGCGCGGCTAGTGGAAAATAGTTTGGGAACTTAGAGCCCGCGAATGCTTGTGACCGTTTGCCTTCATTTTTGAATCTCTGTGAACATTTCCAATGACTGAAAAGGACCAAAATTGATGACAGGAAGGGCCAGAGTTGGTGAATTTGATCTTCTCCGCCGCTCCAGTGTGCTCCAAGGTGTGAGATGATTGCAGAAGAGGAGTGTCTTGCTGTAGGGAAATAAATGAAATGTACCAAAAGTAGTTGTAGGGTCACTTCTAGTTTGAATTTTGTAGAATTTTGATTGATCTTCAGTGCCTTTCAGAGATTCTTTCATGATTGAAGATCAAGTGTTAATTGCATTCAGGACTTAGTGTTTTCCCTCCGAATTGTATCAGATTTTGAAATGCCTAATTGATGGAAAACTCTAACCATGGTTACCCTTAGCTTGTTGCATCCTAACTTGTGTGGGATTTCAAGGTAACCATGGGTATATATGTTGTTTTTGCTGATTAACAAAGGGTTCCAGCTTAGAGTTCCTTTCTGGTTCCATGAAAGGTTCTATTCTACAGATTTCCCCTTCTCTCTGCATATAGGGTGTTTTGTTTCCATTGCTGGTTCAGAGAATACAATGCATGCTATAGCAGATTTGTCTTATGTATGAAGACTCAATTTATTCTTACTGTCACCAAGCTATCTCCATTTGAATTCTGAATGCATTAATCATACATCAAGGGTGTTTGATTTGTCTATTTGCATTGCCTACGTGTTTGCAAGTGGAGTTATATTCGCAGAGGTGATTGGTTCAAGGTTAGTGTTTATGCATGTATGAGCTGAGATATCAAAGATAGGTCATGCTTGTCTTCCAGTGGATGCTGGTTAATGTATTGTCCTTTCATAGGTCTCTTCTAAGGGGAGGGTCAAAATCCTTTGATGGATAATATCATGCTTGAATGCACAGGTGGGTGTTAAGTTGAGGTTTGGTCATGGTGTGTGATTGATGTCAGGCATCAACACATTGGGTATATTATTTTCTTGTTTCATAGCCGTCCCTTGCAATATTGTATTTGACTCTGTGGCCCAATGGACAGGGCACTAGTCTATCAGAGACTTAGGGCATCTCAGGGGTCCTTTCAATCATTTTAAAATCATTTCCTTTCTATTCCACCTTTTCCCTTTCTTGTTGATAGGTTAGGTCTCTAGTTTTCATACTCACTCTATGCAAGTTGGGCTATTGCATGAGATATTGGTTTCATTTGAGGTGTAGGACACCTATAAGGGTTTGAAAATCATTCCACAATCAGTTACCTGTAGGCCTATAGTGTGACACAAGCTGTATGAGTGTGCATATGAGGTACACCCGCCTGAGTGATGTGGAGATCAAAGTGTAGAAGGATCTCTCTTTGATCCTTGTCAGTTGGCCCTTTTTCCTGTCAGATTTGGAGTGTTGAGTGAATGTGACACTAGCCCTGTCAATCCTGATGCCAAGCTGACCTTTGGGGAAAAAGAACACCAACAGAATGGTTGACCATTTCAGTGATTTGTAAGCTCATAATGGCTTGTTATGTGATTATATCTTATTCTCATCAAACGTTTGACAGAGTCAGTGATTTGTAATCTCAGAATGGATTGTTACCTAATTGTAGCTGATTCATCTAAAATAGTTGAACAATTCAGTGATTTAAAAGCTCATAATGGCTCTTCACATGATTGTAGCTGATTCTCATTGATCGGTTGACCGATTCAAGGATTTGTAAGCTTAGAAAAGCTAGTTACGTGATTGTAGTTGATTCTCATCGAACGGTTGACCAATTCATTAATTTGTAAGCTCAGAATGGCTTGTTATGTAATTGGAGATGATTCTCACCGAATGGTTAACCGATTCAATGATTTGTAAGCTTAGAGAGGCTTGTTACGCAATTTGAGATGATTCTCATCGAACGAAAGACTGATTCGGTGATTTGTAAGTTCAGAGTGGCTTGTTACGTGATTGTAGTTGATTCTCATCGAATGACTGACCTATTCATTGAATTATAAGCTCAAAATGACTTGTTATGTGATTGTAGATGATTCTCATTGAAGGGTTGACTGATTTGGTGATTTGTAAGCTCAGAATGGCTTGTTACGTGTTTCTAATTGATTCTCATCAAACGGTTGACTGATTCAGTGATTTGTAAGCTTAGAATGGCTTGTTACGTGATTGTAGCTGATTCTCATTGAACGGTTGACCTATTCGGTGATTTATAAGCTTAAAATAGCTTTTTACATGATTGTAATTAATTCTCATTGAATAATTGGCCGATCCGGCAATTTGTAAGCTCAGAGTGGCTTTTTACGTGATTGTAGATAATTCTTATCAAACGGCTGACCAATTCATTTATTTGTAAGCTCAGAATGGCTTGTTATGTGATTGTAGCTGATTCTCATCAAACGGTTGACTGATTTGGTGATTTGTAAGCTCAGAATAGCTTTTTACGTGATTACAGCTAATTCTCATTGAACGGTTGACGGATTCGGTGATTTGCAAGCTCAGAATGGCTTGTTACATGATTGTAATTAATTCTCATTGAACAGTTGGCCGATTCGATGATTTGTAAGCTCAGAATGGCTTTTTACGTGATTGTAATTGATTCTCATCGAAGTGTTGACCGATTCGGTGATTTGAAAGCTCAGAATGGCTTGTTACATGATTGTAGCTGATTCTCATCGAATGGTTGATTGATTTGGTGATTTGTAGGATCATAATAGCTTGGTCCATGATTGTAATTGATTCTCATTGAATGGTTGATGGATTTAGTGATTTTTAAGCTCAGAATGGCTTGTTACTTGATTGTAATTGATTCTCATGGAAGTGTTGACCGATTCGGTGATTTGTAAGCTTAGAATGGCTTGTTACGTGATTGTAGTTGATTCTTATTGAATGGTTGACTGATTCAGTAATTTGTAAGCTAAGAATGTCCTTTTACGTAATTGTAATTGATTCTCATCGAACAGTTGACCGAGTTAGTGATTTGTAAGATTAGAATGGCTTGTTACGTGATTATAGCTGATTCTCATCGAACAATTGACCGATTCAGTGACTTGTAAGCTCAAAATGCCTTGTTACATCATTGTAGATTGATTCTCATCGAATGGTTGACTAATTCAGTGATTTGTAAGTTCAGAATGGCTTGTTATGTGATTCTAGTTGATTCTCATCGAACGATTGATTGATTCAGTGATTTGTAAGCTTAGAATGCCTCGATACCTGATTGCAGTTGATTCTCATCAAACGGTTAACCAATTCAGTGATTTGTAAGCTCATAATGGCTTCTTACGTGATTGTAAATGATTCTCGTCAAACGGTTGACCAATTTGGTGATTTGTAAGCTCAGAATGCCTTGTTATGTGATTGCAATTGATGCTTATCGAATGGTTGACCATTTTTTATATTTGTAAGCTCAGAAAGGCTTGTTACGTGATTGTAGCCTATTCCCATTGTAAGGTTGATAGATTTCATGATTTGTAAGTTTAGAATGGGATGTTACGTTATTGTAGCTGATTCTCATCAAACAGTTGACTGATTCAGTGATTTGTAAGCTCAGAATGGCCTTTTAATGATTGTAGCTGATTCTCAATGAACAGTTGACTGATTCGGTGATTTGTAAGCTCAGAATGGCTTGTTACGTGGTTGGAGATGATTCTTATCGAACGGTTGACCGATTCGATGATTTGTAAGCTCAGAATGGCTTGTAACATGATTGTAATTGATTCTCATCGAATGGTTGACTGATTCGGTGATTTGTAAGCTTAGAATGGCTTGTTACATGATTGTAATTGATTCTCATAGAATGGTTGACTGATTTAGTGATTTGTAAGCTAAGAAAAACTTTTTATGTGATTGTAGGTAATTGTCATCGAATGGTTGACCAATTCAGTGATTTGTAAGCTCAGAATGGCTTGTTAGGTGATTATAGCTGATTCTTAGCTGATTCTTAGCGAACGATCGACTGATTTGGTGATTTGTAAGCTAATGATGGTTTGTTACAAGATTGTAATTGATTCTCATCAAACGGTTGACCGATTTGGTGATTTGTAAGCTCAAAATGGGTTGTTACATGATTGTGGCTAATTCTCATTGGATGGTTGACCATTTCGGTGATTTGTAAGCTAAGAATGGCTTGTTACGTGATTGTCATTGATTCTCATCAGATGGTTAACCGGTTCAGTGATTTGTAAGCTCAAATTGGCTTGTTACATGATTGTAGCTGATTCTCGAATGGTTGATCGATTTGGTGATTTGCAAGCTCAGAATGGCTTCTTACATGATTGTAGCTAATTCTCATCAAACAGTTGACCAATTCGGTGATTTGTAAGCTAAGAATGGCTTGTTAGGTGATTGTAATTGATTCTCATCGAATGGTTGACCGATTCAGGGATTTGTAAGCTCAGAATGGCTTGTTACATGATTGTAGCTGATTCTCATCAAACGGTTGACCGACATGGTTATTTGTAAGCTAAGAATGGCTTGTTACATGATTGTAATTGATTCTCATCAAACAGCTGACGGATTCGATGATTTGTAAGCTCATAATGGCTTGTTACGTGATTGTTGTTGATTCTCATCAAATGGTTGACTGATTCGGTGATTTGTTAGCTAAGAATGGCTTGTTACATGATTGTAACTAATTCTGATTGAAAGGTTGACTGATTTTGTGATTTGTAAGCTCAAAATGGCTTGTTATGTGATTGTAGCTGATTCTTCTCAATAGTTGACTGATTCGGTGATTTGTAAGCTCAGAATGGCTTGTTACGTGATTGTAGCTGATTCTCCTTGAACAATTGCCCAATTCAGTGATTTGTAAGCTTAGAATGGGTTCTTACGTGATTGTAATTAATTCTCATTGAATGGTTGCCTGATTCGGTGAATTGTAAGCTCAGAATGGCTTGTTACGTGATTGTAATTAATTCTCATTGAAGGGTTGACTGAATCAGTGATTTGGAAGCACATAATGGCTTGTTACATGATTGTAATTGATTCTCATCGAATGGTTGACTGACTCAGTGATTTGTAAGATTAGAATGGCTTGTTACATGATTGTAGCTGATTCTCATCAAACAGTCAACTGATTCATTGATTTGTCAGCTGAGAATGACTTGTTACGTGGTTGTACCTAATTCTCATCAAATAGTTGACCGATTCGATGTTTTGTAAGCTCAGAATGGCCTTTTACATGATTGTAATTGATTCTCATCAAACGGTTGACTGATTTTGTGACTTGTAAGCTCAGAATGGCTTGTTACGTGATTGTCGCTGATTCTTATTGAACAGTTGAATAATTTCCTGATTTGTAAGCTCATAATGGCTTGTTACATGATTGGAGATGATTCTCATTGATCAATTTATTGATTTGGTGATTTGTAAGCTTAGAAAGGCTTGTTACATGATTATAATTGATTCTCATCAAACGGTTGACCCATTCGGTGATTTGTAAGCTCAGAATGGTTTATTACGTGATTGTAATTGATTCTCATCGAACGGTTGATCAATTCAGTGATTTGTAAGCTCAAAATAGCTTGTTACATGATTGTAGCTGATTCTCATTAAATAGTTAACCGATTCGGTGATTTGTAAGCTTAAAAAGGCTTGTTACATGATTGTAATTGATTCTCAACGAACGGTTGACTGATTCGGTGATTTGTAATGTTAGAATGGCTTATTACTTAATTGTAATTGATTCTCATCAAACGGTTGACCGATTTGGTGATTTGTAGCTTCAGAATGGCTTGTTATGTGATTGAAATTTATTCTGATTGAATGGTTGACCGATTTCATGATTTGTAACCTCAGAATGCCTTATTACATGATTGTTGACCGATTTGGTGATTTCTATGCTTAGAATGATTTCTTACGTGATTGTAACTAATACTCATCAAACGGTTGACCAATTTGGTGATTTGTAAGCTCAGAATGGCTTGTTACATGATTGTAGTTGATTCTCATCGAACAGTTGAATGATTCAGTGATTTGTAAGCTCAGAATGGCTTGTTACATGATTGTAACTGATTCTCATTGAACGGTTGACTAATTTTGTTATTTTTAAGCTTAGAATGACTTGTTACATGATTATAGTTGATTCCATGATTTGTAAGCTATGAATGTCTTGTTATATGACTGTAATTGATTCTCTTCGAACGGTTGACCGATTTGGTGATTTTTAAGCTCAAAATAGCTTATTACATGATTGTAATTGATTATCATCCAATGGTCGACCAATTCAATGATTTGTAAGCTCAGAATGGCCTATTACATGATTGTAGCTGATTCTCATAGAATGGTTGACCGATTCAAGGATTTGTAACCTCAGAAGAGCTTGATACGTGATTGCAGGTAATTCTCATCAAACGGTTGACCGATAATTTGGTGATTTGTAAGATCAGAATGGCTTCTTACATGATTGTAAATGATTCTAATCGAATGGTTGATAGATTTGGTGATTTGTAAGCTCAGAATGGCTATTTACGGTATTGTAGCAGATTCTCATTCAACGGTTGACCGATTAAGTAATTTGTAAGCTCAAAATGGCTTGTTACATGATTGCAATTTATTCTCATCAAACAGTTGACCATTTCTATGATTTGTAATCCTAGAATTTCTTGTTACGTGATTGTAGCTAATTCTCATCGAAAGATTGATTGATTTAATGATTTGTAAGCTAAGAATGGCTTGTTAGGTGATTCTAGCTGATTCTCATAGAATGGTTGACCGATTCGGTGATTTGTATGCTCAAAATGGCTTGTTACATGATTGCAATTGATTCTCATGTAACGGTTCATTGATTCGATGATTTGTAAGCTCAAAATAGCTTGGTACATGATTGTAGCTGATTCTGATTGAACGATTGACCAATTTGATAATTTGTAAGCTCAAAATGGCTTGTTACATGATTACAATTGATTCTCATTGAACAGTTGACTATTTCAGTGATTTGTAAGCTCATAATGGCTTGTTACGTGATTGTAGATGATTCTCATCGAATGGTTGATCGATTAAGTGGTTTATACGCTAAGAATGGCTTGTTACATGATTGTAATTGATTCTCATCAAATTGTTGACCGATTCAGTGATTTGTTAGCTCAGAATGGCTTTTAACATGATTGTAATTCATTCTCATTGAACGGTAGACCGATTCCATGATTTATAAGCTTAGAATGGCTTGTTACATGATTGTAGCTGATTCTCATCGAATGGTTGACTAATTTAGTAATTTGTAAGCTCAGAAAGGCTTGTTACATGATTGTAGCTGATTCTCATCAAACAGTTGACCGATTTGCTAATTTTTAAGCTTATAATGGTTCTTTACGTGATTGCAACTAATTCTTAACAAATGGTTGACTGTTTTGGTGATTTGTAAGCCCAAAATGGCTTGTTACATGATTGTAGCTTATTCTAATCCAACGGTTGACTGATTCAGTGATTTGTAAGCTCAGAATGGCTTGTTATGTGATTGTAGCTGATTCTCATTGAACGGTTCATTGATTCAGTGATTTGTAAGCTAAGAATGCCTTGTTACGTGATTGTAGCTGATTCTCATTGAGTGGTTGACCGATTCGGTGATTTGTAAGCTCAGAATGGCTTGTTACATGATTGTAATTGATTCTCATCAAATGGTTGATTGATTCAGTGATTTGTAAGCTCAAAATTGCTTGTTACATCATTGTAGCTGATTCTCATCCAATGGTTGACCGATTCATTTATTTGTAAGCTCAGAATGGCTTGTTACATGATTGTAGCTTATTCTCATTGAACGTATGAATGATTCAATGATTTGTAAGCTTAGAATGGCTAGTTACATGATTTTAGCTGATTCTGATGGAATGGTTGATTGATTTAGTTATTTGTAAGCTCAGAATGGCTTGTTACATGATTCTAGCTGATTCTCATCAAATGATTGACCAATTCGGTGATTTGTAAGCCTAGAATGGCTTGTCACATGATTGTAATTGATTATCATCAAACAGTTGATTGATATGGTGATTTGTAAGCTCAGAATGCCTTGTTATATGATTGTACCTGATTCTCCTTGAATGGTTGACCGATTCGGTGATTTGCAAGCTCAGAATGGCTTCTTACGTGATTGTAGCTTATTCTCATCCAATGGTTGACCAATTCAGTGATTTATAACCTTAGAATGGGTTGTTACATGATTATAAATGATTCTCTTTTTGAGGTTTAGAATGGCTTACAATCTCATAACAAGCTAGTCTAAAGTTCTAGATCACCGAATCGGTCAATCGTTCCCTAAGAATGAGCTACAATGTCATAATAAACCATTCTGATGTTTTAGATCACTGAATCGGTCAATCATTCGCTAAGAATGAGCCACAATGTCAGCAAAAGCCATTCTAATGTTCTAGATCACCGAATTGATCAATCATTCTCTAAGAATGAGCTACAATCTCATAACAAGCCATTCTAAAGTTCTACATCACCGAATCAGTCAATCATTTGCTGAGAATGAGCTACAATGTCATAACAAGTTGTTCTGATGTTCTAGATCACCGAATCGGTCAATCATTCGCTAAGAATGAGCTAAAATGTCATAACAAGCTATTTCAAGGTTCCAGATTGCTGAATCAGTCAATGATTCAGTGAGAATGAGCTACAATCTCATAAAAAACTATTTTGAAGTTCTAGATTGCCGAATCAGTCAATCATTCACTAAGGATGAGCTACAATGTCATAATAAGCCATTTTGAGGTTCTAGCTTGGCAAATCAGTCAATCATTTGCTAAGAATGAGCTAAAATTTCATAATAAGCCATTCTAAGGTTCCAGATCACTGAATCGGTCAGTCATTCACTGAGAATGAGCTACAATCTCATTACCAGCCATTTTGATGTTCCCAATCACCGAATCGGTTAATCATTCACTAAGAATGAGGTACAATATTGTAACAAGCCATTCTATGGTTCTAGATCACTGAATCAATCAATCGTTCACTGAGAATGAGCTACAATCTCATAACAAGCCAATCTGAAGTTCTAGATCACTGAATGTATGAGTTGTTCGCTGAGAATGAGCTACAATCTTAGAACAAGTTGTTTTGAAGTTCCAGATTGTGAAATCGGTCAATCATTCACTAACAATGAGCTATAATGTTATAATAAGATATTCTAAGGTTCTAGATTGCCGAATCGATCAATCGTTCACTAAGAATGAGCTACAATGTCATAATAAACAATTCTTAGGTTCTAGTTCACTGAATCAGTCAATCATTCACTGAGAATGAGCTACAATCTCATAACAAGCTATTTTGAAGGTCCAAATTGCTGAATCGGTCAATCATTCGCTACGAATGAGCTACAATGTCATAACAAGCCATTCTGACTTTCTAGATTGCTGAATCGGTCAATCATTCATTGAGAATGACCTACAATCTCATAACAAGCCATTTTGAAGTTTAAGATCGCCGAATCGGTCAATCATTCACTAAGAATGAACTACAAAGTCATAATAAGCCATTCTGATGTTCTAGATCATCGAATCGGTCAATCATTTGCTAAGAATGAGCTACAATGTCATAAAAGAGCCATTCTGATATTCTAGATTGTTGAATCGGTCAATCATTCGCTAAAAATGAGCTACAATCTCATAACAAGCCATTCTGAAGTTCTTTATTGATTAATCGGTCAATCGTTTGCTAAGAATGAGCTACAATGTCATAACAAGCTGTTGTGAAGTTTGGGGTTGTGGAATTGGTCAATCGTTCGCTAAGAATGAGATAAAATGTCATAATAAGCCATTCTGGGTTCCAGATCACCGACTCGATCAATCATTCACTAAGAATGACCTTCAATGTCATAATAAGCCATTCTGAGGTTGCAGATTGTTGAATAGGTCAATCATTCGCTGATAATGAGCTACAATCTCATAACAAGCCATTCTGAAGTTCTAGATCTCTGACTCGGTCAATCATTCGCTAAGAATGAGTTACAATGTCATAACAAGCTATTCTGAGATTTTAGATCATTGAATCAGTCACTCATTGACTGAGAATGAGCTACAATCTCATAACTAGCCATTCTGAGGTTCCACATTGCCGAATCAGTCAATCGATCGCTAAGAATGAGCTACAATGTCATAATAAGCCATTCTATGGTTCCAGATCACTTAATCGATCAATCATTTGCTGAGAATGAGCTATAGTCTCATAACAAGCTGTCCTAAAGTTCCAGATCATGGAATCGGTCAATCATTTGCTAAGAATGAGCTACAATGCTATAACAAGCCATTTTGAGGTTCCAGATCACTAAATCAATCAATCATTCACTGAGAATGAGCTACAAAGACATAACAAGTCATTCTGAAGTTCCACATCACCGAATTAGTCAATTATTCGCTAAGAATGAGCTACAATCTCATAATAAGCCATTATGAGGTTGCAGATTGCTGAATCGATCAATCGTTCACTGAGAATGAGCTACAATCTCATAACAACGTGTTCTGAAGTTCCAGATCACCGAATCGGTCAATCATTCGCTAAGAATGAGCTACAATGTCATAACAAGCCATTCTAAGGTTCTAGATCGCTTAATCGGTCAATCGTTCACTGAGAATGACCTATAATCTCATAACAAGTCTTTCGTAAGTTCCAGATCACCGAATTAGTCAATCGTTCACTAAGAATGAGCTACAATGTCATAGTAAGGCATTTTTATGTTTTAGATTTTTGAATCGGTCAATCATTCACTAAGAATGAGCTACAATGTCATAACAAGGCATTCTGATGTTCTAAATCACCGAATCAGTCAATCATTCACTAAGAATGAGATACAATCTCATAACGAGTCATTCTGAAGTTCAAGATCATAGAATTAGTCAATCATTCATTAAGAATGAGCTACAATGTCATAACAAGCCATTCGAAAGTTCCAGATTGTGGAATCAGTCAATCATTTGCTAAGAATGAGGTACAATGTTATAATAAGACATTCTGAGGTTCCAGATTGCCAAATCAGTCAATCGTTCACTAAGAATGAGCTACAATGTCATAATAAACAATTTTGATGTTCTAGTTCGCTGAATCAGTCAATCATTCACTGAGAATGAGCCACAATCTCATAACAAAGTGTTCTGAATGTCTAGATTGTCAAATCGGTCAATTGTTGACTAAGAATGAGCTATAATGTCATAACAAGCCATTTCGAGGTTCCAAATCGCTGAATCAGTTAATCGTTTGGTGAGAATGACCTACAATCTTATAACAAGCCATTCTAAAGTTCCAGATCACCGAATCACTCAATCGTTCACTAAGAATCAGCTACAATATCATAATAAGCCATTCTGATGTTCTAGATCTCCGAATCGGTCAATCATTCGCTAAGAATGTGCAACAATTTCATAACAGGCCATTCTGATGTTCTAGATAGCCGAATCGGTCAATCATTCGCTAAGAATTAGCTACAATCTCATAACAAGCCATTCTGAGGTTCCAGATCACCGAATCGGTCAATTGTTCACTAAGAATGAGCTATAATGTCATAATAAATGATTCTGATGTTCCAGATTGCTAAATTGGTCAATCATTCGCTGAGAATGAGCTATAATCTAATAACAAGTTGTTCTGAAGTTCCAGATGATGCAATCAGTCAATCATTAGTTAAGAATGAGGTACAATATCATAATAAGGCATTCTCAGGTTCTCAATCGCTAAATCAATCAATCATTCACTGAGCTACAATCTCATAACAAGCCATTCTGAAGTTCCAGATCATCGAATCGGTCAATCGTTCACTAAGAATGAGCTGCAATGTTATAATAAGCCATTTTGAGGTTCCAGATTGTTGAATCAGTCAATCATTTACTAAGAATGAGCTACAATCTCTTAACAAGCCATTCTAAAGTTCCAGATTGCAAAATCGGTCAATCATTCGCTAAGAATGACATAAAATGTCATAATAAGCTATTCTGAGGTTCTAGATCATTGAATCGGTCAATCGTTCACTAAGAATAAGCTACAATCTCATAACAAGCTATTCTAAAGTTCTAGATCACCGAACTGGTCAATCGTTTGTTAAGAATGAGCTACAATGTCGTAATATGCCATTCTGAAGTTCCAGATCGTTACATGATTGTTAGCTAAGAATGGCTTGTTACATGATTGTAGTTGATTCTCATCAAATAGTTGACCGATTCGGTGATTTGTAAGCTCAGAATGGCTTGTTACGTGATTGTTGCTGATTCTCATCGAACGGTTGACCGATTCGGTGATTTGTTAGCTAAGAATGGCTTGTTACATGATTGTAACTGATTCTAATTGAACGGTTGACCAATTTTGTGATTTGTAAGCTCAAAATGGCTTGTTATGTGATTGTAGCTAATTCTCCTCGAATGGTTGACCGATTCGGTGATTTGTAAGCTCAAAATGGCTTGTTACTTGATTGTAGCTGATTCTCCTTGAACGGTTCCATGATTCAGTGAATTGTAAGCTTAGAATGGGTTCTTACATGATTGTAATTAATTCTCATCAAATGGTTGCCTGATTCAATGATTTGTAAGCTCAGAATGGCTTGTTACATGATTGTAATTAATTCTCATCGAAGGGTTGATCGAATCAGTGATTTGGAATCACAGAATGGCTTGTTACGTGATTGTAATTGATTCTCATCGAACGGTTGACTGACTCAGTGATTTGTAAGATTAGAATGGCTTGTTACATGATTGTAGCTGATTCTCATCAAACAGTCGACCGATTCATTGATTTGTCAGCTGAGAATAACTTGTTATGTGGTTGTATCTGATTCTCATCGAATAGTTGACCGATTCAGTGTTTTGGAAGCTTAGAATGGCCTTTTACATGATTGTAATTGATTCTCATCGAACGGTTGACTGATTTGGTGACTTGTAAGCTCAGAATGGCTTGTTACGTGATTGTCGCTAATTCTTATTGAATAGTTGAACAATTTGCTAATTTGTAAGCTCATAATGGCTTGTTACATGATTGGAGATGATTCTCATCGATCAATTTATTGATTTGGTGATTTATAAGCTCAGAAAGTCTTGTTACATGATTGTAATTGATTCTCATCAAACGGTTGACCCATTCAGTGATTTGTAAACTCAGAATGGCTTATTATGTGATTGTAATTGATTCTCATCAAATGGTTGACCGATTCGGTGATTTGTAAGCTCAGAATGGCTTGTTAAGTGATTGTAGCTGATTCTCATCGAATAGTTAACTGATTCGGTGATTTGTAAGCTCAGAATGGCCTGTTACATGATTGGAGATGATTCTCATTGAATGGTTGACTGATTCAGTGATTTGTAAGCTCAGAAAGGCTTGTTACATGATTGTAATTGATTCTCAACGAACAGTTGACCGATTCGGTGATTTGTAATGTTAGAATGGCTTATTACATGATTGTAATTGATTCTCATCAAATGGTTGACCGATTTGGTGATTTGTAGCCTCAGAATGGCTTGTTATGTGATTGAAATTTATTTTGATCGAATGGTTGACCGATTTCATGATTTGTAACCTCAGAATGCCTTGTTACGTGATTGTTGACCGATTTAGTGATTTCTATGCTTAGAATGATTTGTTACGTGATTGTAACTGATTCTCATCAAACGGTTGACCGATTTGGTGATTTGTAAGCTCAAAATGGCTTGTTCCATGATTGCAGTTGATTCTCATCGAACGGTTGAATGATTCGGTGATTTGTAAGCTCAGAATGGCTTGTTACATGATTGTAGCTAATTCTCATTGAACGGTTGACTAATTTTGTTATTTGTAAGCTCAGAATGGCTTGTTACATGATTGTAGTTGATTCTCATCAAACGGTTGACTGATTCCATGATTTGTAAGCTGCAAATGTCTTGTTATATGACTGTAATTGATTCTCTTCGAACGGTTGACCGATTTGGTGATTTTTAAGCTCAAAATAGCTTATTACATGATTGTAATTGATTCTCATCCAACGGTCAACCGATTCAATGATTTGTAAGCTCAAAATGGCCTATTACAGGATTGTAGCTGATTCTCATAGAACGGTTGACTGATTCAACGATTTGTAACCTCAGAAGAGCTTGATACGTGATTGTAGTTGATTCTCATCAAATGGTTGATCGATGATTTGGTGATTTGTAAGATTAGAATGGCTTCTTACATGATTGTAAATGATTCTCATCGAATGGTTGACCGATTCGGTGATTTGTAAGCTCAGAATGGCCATTTATGTTATTGTAGCTGATTCTCACGGAACGGTTAACCGATTAATTTATTTGTAAGCTCAAAATGGCTTGTTACATGATTGCAATTTATTCTCATCGATCGGTTGACCATTTCTATGATTTTTAATCTTAGAATTTCTTGTTACGTGATTGTAGCTAATTCTCATCGAAAGATTGACCGATTTAATGATTTGTAAGCTAAGAATGGCTTGTTAGGTGATTGTAGCTGATTCTCATAGAATGGTTGACCGATTCGGTGATTTGTACGCTTAGAATGGCTTGTTACATGATTGCAATTCATTCTCATGAAATGGTTAACCAATTCAATGATTTGTAAGCTCAGAATAGCTTGGTACGTGATTGTAGCTGATTCTCATCGAACGGTTGACCGATTCGATAATTTGTAAGCTCAAAATGGCTTGTTACATGATTACAATTGATTCTCATTGAACAGTTGACCGTTTTAGTGATATGTAAGCTCAGAATGGCTTGTTACGTGATTGTAGATGATTCTCATCGAACGGTTGACCGATTCAGTGGTTTATAAGCTAAGAATGGCTTGTTACGTGATTGTAATTGATTCTCATCAAACGGTTGACCGATTCCATGATTTATAAGCTTAGAATGGCTTGTTACATGATTTTAGCTAATTCTCATCGAATGGTTGACTGATTTAGTAATTTGTAAGCTTAGAAAGGCTTGTTACATGATTATAGCTGATTCTCATCGAACGGTTGACCGATTCACTGATTTGTAAGCTCGGAATGGTTCTTTATGTGATTGCAATTGATTCTTATCAAATGGTTGACCATTTCAGTGATTTGTAAGCCCAAAATGGCTTGTTACATGATTGTAGCTTATTCTCATTGAACGGTTGACCAATTCAGTGATTTGTAAGCTCAGAATGGCTTGTTATGTGATTGCAGCTGATTCTCATTGAACGGTTTATTGATTTGGTGATTTGTAAGCTAAGAATGGCTTGTTACATGATTGTAGCTAATTCTCATTGAGCGGTTGACTGATTTGGTGATTTGTAAGCTCAGAATGGCTTGTTACATGATTGTAATTGATTCTCATCCAATGGTTGACCGATTTGGTGATTTGTAAGCTCAGAATTGCTTGTTACATGATTGTAGCTGATTCTCATCCAATGGTAGACCAATTCATTTATTTGTAAGCTTAGAATGGCTTGTTACGTGATTGTAGCTAATTCTCATCGAACGTATGAATGATTCGATGATTTGTAAGCTCAGAATGGCTAGTTACATGATTTTAGCTGATTCTAATCAAACGGTTGACCGATTCAGTTATTTGTAAGCTTAGAATGGCTTGTTACATGATTCTAGCTGATTCTCAGCAAATGATTGACCGATTTGGTGATTTGTAAGCCCAGAATGGCTTGTCACATGATTGTAATTGATTGTCATCGAACAGCTGACCGATATGGTGATTTGTAAGCTCAGAATGCCTTGTTATATGATTGTACCTGATTCTCCTCGAACAGTTGACTGATTCGGTGATTTGTAAGCTCAGAATGGCTTCTTACATGATTGTAGCTTATTCTCATCCAATGGTTGACCGATTTGGTGATTTGTAACCTCAGAATGGCTTGTTATGTGATTATAGATGATTCTCTTTCTAAGGTTTAGAATGGCTTACAATCTCATAACAATATAGTCTAAAGTTCTAGATCACTGAATCGGTCAATCATTCACTAAGAATGAACTACAATGTCATAATAAGCCATTCTGATGTTTTAGATCATCGAATCAGTCAATCATTCACTATGAATGAGCCATAATGTCATAAGAAGCCATTCTAATATTCTAGATCACCGAATTGATCAATCATTCTCTAAGAATGAGCTACAATCTCATAATAAGCCATTCTGAAGTTCTACATCACTGAATCGATCAATCATTTGCTGAGAATGAGCTACGATGTCATAACAAGTTGTTCTGATGTTCTAGATCACTGAATCGGTCAATAATTTGCTAAGAATGAGCTAAAATGTCATAACAAGCTATTTCAAGGTTCCAGATTGCTGAATTAGTCAATGATTCAGTGAGAATGAGCTACAATCTCATAAAAAACCATTTTGAAGTTCTAGATTGCTGAATTGGTCAATCATTCACTGAGAATGAGCTACAATGTCATAATAAGCCATTCTGAGGTTCTAGCTGGGCAAATCGGTCAATCATTTGCTAAGAATGAGCTAAAATTTCATAATAAGCCATTCTAAGGTTCCAGATCACTGAATCAATCAATCATTCATTGAGAATGAGCTACAATCTCATAACAAGCCATTTTGATGTTCCAAATCACTAAATCGGTTAATCATTTGCTAAGAATGAGGTACAATGTCGTAACAAGCCATTCTATGGTTCTAGATCACTGAATCAGTCAATCATTCACTGAGAATGAGCTACAATCTCATAACAAGCCAATCTGAAGTTCAAGATCGCTGAATCTATGAATCATTCGCTAAGAATGAGCTATAATGTCATAATAAGCCATTCTGATGTTCTAGATCGCCAATTGGTCAATCATTCACTAAGAATGAGCTACAATCTCATAACAAGCCATTCTAAAGTTCCAAATCACGGAATCGATCATTCGCTCACTAAGAATGAGATACAATGTCATAATAAGCCATTCTAAGGTTCCAAATCACTGAATCGGTGAATCGTTCACTGAGAATGAGCTACAATCTCATAACAAGTTGTTATGAAGTTCCAGATTGTGGAATCGGTCAATCGTTTGCTAAGAATGAGCTACAATGTTATAATAAGACATTCTGAGGTTCTAGATTGCCGAATCGGTCAATCGTTCACTAAGAATGAGCTACAATGTCATAATAAACAATTCTTAGGTTCTAGTTCACTAAATCAGTCAATCGTTCGCTGAGAATGAGCTACAATCTCATAACAAGCCATTCTGAAGGTCCAAATTGCTGAATTGGTCAATCGTTCGCTACGAATGAGCTACAATGTCATAACAAGCCATTCTAACTTTCTAGATTGCTGAATTGGTCAATCATTCACTGCGAATGACCTACAATCTCATAACAAGCCATTTTGAAGTTTAAGATCGCCCAATCAGTCAATCATTCGCTAAGAATGAGCTACAAAGTCATAATAAGCCATTCTGATGTTCTAGATCATCAAATCGGTCAATCATTCGCTAAGAATGAGCTACAATGTCATAATAAACAATTTTGATGTTCTAGTTTGCTGAATCAGTCAATCATTCACTGAGAATGAGCTATAATCTCATAACAAAGTGTTTTGAAGGTCTAGATTGCCAAATCAGTCAATCGTTCGCTAAGAATGAGCTATAATGTCATAACAAGCCATTTCGAGGTTCCAAATCACTGAATCAGTTAATCATTTGGTGAGAATGAGCTACAATCTTATAACAAGCCATTCTGAAGTTCCAGATCACCGAATCACTCAATCGTTCACTAAGAATAAGCTACAATATCGTAATAAGCCATTTTGATGTTCTAGATCTCTGAATCGGTCAATTGTTCGCTAAGAATGTGCGACAATTTCATAACAGGCCATTCCGATTTTCTAGATAGCTGAATCGGTCAATCATTTGCTAAGAATTAGCTACAATCTCATAACAAGCCATTCTGAGGTTCCAGATCACCGAATCGGTCAATCGTTCACTAAGAATGAGATATAATGTCATAATAAATGATTCTGATTTTCCAGATTGCTAAATTGGTCAATCGTTCACTGAGAATGAGCTATAATCTAATAACAAGCTGTTCTGAAGTTCTAGATGATGGAATCGGTCAATCATTAGTTAAGAATGAGGTACAATGTCATAGTAAGGCATTCTCAGGTTCTCAATCATTAAATTGATCAATCATTCACTGAGAATGAGCTAAAATCTCATAACAAGCCATTCTAAAGTTCCAGATCACTGAATCAGTCAATCGTTCACTAAGAATGAGCTGCAATGTTATAATAAGACATTCTGAGGTTCCAAATTGCTGAATCAGTGAATCATTTACTAAGAATGAGCTACAATATCTTAACAAGCCATTCTAAAGTTCCAGATCACAAAATTGGTCAATCATTCGCTAAGAATGACATAAAATGTCATAATAAGCTATTCTGAGGTTCTAGATCACTGAATCAGTCAATCGTTCACTAAGAATAAGCTACAATCTCATAACAAGCTATTCTGAAGTTCCAGATCACTGAATTGGTCAATTGTTTGCTAAGAATGAGCTACAATGTCATAATATGCCATTCTAAAGCTCCAGATCGTTACATGATTGTAAGCTAAGAATGGGTTGTTACATGATTATAGTTGATTGTCATCAAACAGTTGACTGATTCAGTGATTTGTAAGCTCAGAATAGCTTGTTACCTGATTGTTGCTGATTCTCATCGACCGGCTGACCGATTCGGTGATTTGTTAGCTAAGAATGGCTTGTTACATGATTGTAACTGATTCTGATTGAACGATTGACCGAT
This sequence comes from Chamaecyparis obtusa, assembly GCA_027943335.1. NCBI lineage: Eukaryota > Viridiplantae > Streptophyta > Pinopsida > Cupressales > Cupressaceae > Chamaecyparis > Chamaecyparis obtusa. The sequence goes on along the minus strand of BSBK01000936.1, from coordinate 1,902,973 downwards.
TTTGTGATTTGTAAGCTCAAAATGGCTTGTTATGTGATTGTAGCTAATTCTCCTCGAACGGTTGACCGATTCGATGATTTGTAAGCTCAGAATGGCTTGTTACGTGAATGTAGCTAATTCTCCTTCAACGGTTGCCCGATTTAGTGATTTGTAAGCTCAAAATGGGTTCTTACATGATTGTAATTAATTCTCATCGAACGGTTGCCCGATTCGGTGATTTGTAAGCTTAGAATGGCTTGTTACATGATTGTAATTAATTCTCATCGAAGGGTTGACCGAATCAGTGATTTAGAATCACAGAATGGCTTGTTACATGATTGTAATTGATTCTCATCGAATGGTTGACTGACTCGGTGATTATGTAAGATCAAAATGGCTTGTTACATGATTGTAGCTGATTCTCATCAAACAATCGACCGATTCATTGATTTGTCAGCTAAGAATGACTTGTTACATGGTTGTACCTGATTCTCATCAAATAGTTGACCGATTTAGTGTTTTCTAAGCTTAGAATGACCTTTTACATGATTGTAATTGATTCTCATCGAACGGTTGACTAATTTGGTAACTTGTAAGCTCAGAATGGCTTGTTACATGATTGTCACTGATTCTTATTGAACAGTTGAACAATTTGCTGATTTGTAAGCTCATAATGGCTTCTTACATGATTGGAGATGATTCTCATTGATCAATTTATTGAGTTGGTGATTTGTAAGCTCAGAAAGGCTTGTTACATGATTGTAATTGATTCTCATCAAACGGTTGACCCATTCGATGATTTGTAAGCTCAGAATGACTTATTACGTAATTGTAATTGATTCTCATCAAACGGTTGACCGATTCGGTGATTTGTAAGCTCAGAATGGCTTGTTACATGATTGTAGCTGATTCTCATCGAATAGTTAATCGATTCGGTGATTTGGAAGCTCAGAATGGCCTGTTACATGATTGGAGATGATTCTCATTGAACGGTTGACTGATTCAGTGATTTGTAATCTCAGAAAGGCTTGTTATGTGATTGTAATTGATTCTCAATGAATAATTGACCGATTCGGTGATTTGTAATGTTAGAATGGCTTATTATGTGATTGTAATTGATTCTCATCAAATGGTTGACCGATTTAGTGATTTGTAGCCTCAGAATGGCTTGTTACGTGATTGAAATTTATTCTAATTGAATGGTTGACCGATTTCATGATTTGTAACCTCAAAATGCCTTGTTACGTGATTGTTTACCGATTTAGTGATTTCTATGCTTAGAATGATTTGTTACATGATTGTAACTGATTCTCATCAAATGGTTGACCGATTTGGTGATTTGTAAGCTCAGAATGGCTTGTTACATGATTGTAGTTGATTCTCATCAAACGGTTCAACGATTCAGTGATTTGTAAGCTCAGAATGGCTTGTTACATGATTGTAGCTGATTCTCATTGAATGGTTGACTGATTTTGTTATTTGTAATCTCAGAATGGCTTGTTAAGTGATTGTAGTTGATTCTCATCAAACGGTTGACTGATTCCATGATTTGTAAGCTGCGAATGTCCTGTTATATGACTGTAATTGATTCTCTTCGAACGGTTGACCGATTTGGTGATTTTTAAGCTCAAAATAGCTTATTACATGATTGTAATTGATTCTCATCCAACGGTCGACCAATTCCATGATTTGTAAGCTCAGAATGGCGTATTACATGATCGTAGCTGATTCTCATAGAACGGTTGACCGATTCAATGATTTGTAACCTCAGAAGAGCTTGATACGTGATTGTAGTTGATTCTCATCAAACGGTTGACCGATGATTTGGTGATTTGTAAGATCAGAATGGCTTCTTACGTGATTGTAAATGATTCTCATCGAATGGTTGACCGATTCGATGATTTGTAAGCTCAGAATGGCCATTTACGTTATTGTAGCTGATTCTCATCGAACAGTTGACCGATTAAGTAATTTGTAAGCTCAAAATGGCTTGTTACATGATTGCAATTTATTCTCATCGAACGGTTGTCCATTTCTGTGATTTGTAATCTTATAATTTCTTGTTACGTGATTGTAGGTAATTCTCATCGAAAGATTGACCGATTTAATGATTTGTAAGCTAAGAATGGCTTGTTAGGTGATTGTAGCTGATTCTCATAGAATGGTTGACCGATTCGGTGATTTGTACGCTCAGAATGGCTTCTAACATGATTGCAATTGATGCTCATGGAATGGTTCACCGATTCGATGATTTGTAAGCTCAGAATAGCTTGGTACGTGATTGTAGCTGATTCTCATCGAACGGTTGACCGATTTGATAATTTGTAAGCTCAAAATGGCTTGTTACATGATTGCAATGTATTCTCATTGAACAGTTGACCGTTTCAGTGATTCATAAGCTCAGAATGGCTTGTTATATGATTGCAGATGAGTATCATCAAACAGTTGACCGATTAAGTGGTTTATAAGCTAAGAATGGCTTGTTACATGATTGTAATTGATTCTCATCGAGTGGTTGACCGATTTAGTGATTTGTTAGCTCAAAATGGCTTTTAACATGATTGTAATTGATTCTCATCAAATGGTTGACCGATTCCATGATTTATAATCTTAGAATTGCTTGTTACGTGATTGTAGCTAACTCTCATTGAATGGTTGACTGATTCAATAATTTGTAAGCTCAAAAAGGCTTGTTACATGATTATAGTTGATTCTCATCGAACGGTTGACCGATTCCCTGATTTGTAACCTCAGAATGGTTCTTTACATGATTGCAATTGATTCTTATCAAATTGTTGACCGTTTCAGTGATTTGTAAGCCCAAAATGGCTTGTTACATGATTGTAGCTTATTCTCATCGAACAGTTGACCGATTCAATGATTTATAAGCTCAGAATGGCTTGTTATTTGATTGTAGCTGATTCTCATTAAACGGTTCATTGATTCAGTGATTTGTAAGCTAAGAATGGCTTGTTATGTGATTGTAGTTGATTCTCATTGAGTGGTTGACTAATTAGGTGATTTGTAAGCTTAGAATGGCTTGTTACATGATTGTAATTGATTCTCATCGAATGGTTGACCGATTCGGTGATTTGTAAGCTCAGAATTGCTTGTTACGTGATTGTAGCTGATTCTCATCCAATGGTTGACTGATTCATTTATTTGTAAGCTCAAAATGGCTTGTTACGTGATTGTAGCTAATTCTCATTGAATGTATGAATGATTCAATGATTTGTAAGCTCAGAATGGCTAGTTACATGATTTCAACTGATTCTAATCAAACGGTTTACCGATTCAGTTATTTGTAAGCTCAGAATGGCTTGTTACATGATTCTAGCTGATTCTCATCAAATGATTGACCAATTTGGTGATTTGTAAGCCCAGAATGTCTTGTCACATGATTGTAATTGATTATCATCAAACAGTTGACCAATATGGTGATTTGTAATCTCAGAATGCCTTGTTATATTATTGTAGCTAATTCTCCTTGAACAGTTGACCAATTCGGTGATTTGTAAGCTCAGAATGGCTTCTTACATGATTGTAGCTTATTCTCATCCAACGGTTGACCGATTTAGTGATTTGTAACCTCAGAATGGCTTGTTACGTGATTATAGATGATTCTCTTTCTAAGGTTTAGATTGGCTTACAATCTCATAGAAAGCTAGTCTAAATTTCTAGATCACTGAATCGGTCAATCATTCGCTAAGAATGAGCTACAATGTCATAATAAGCCATTCTGATGTTTTAGATCACCGAATTGGTCAATTGTTCACTAAGAATGAGCCACAATGTCATAAGAAGCCATTCTAATGATCTAGATCATTGAATTGATTAATCATTTCCTAAGAATGAGCTACAATCTCATAACAAGCCATTTTGAAGTTCCAGATGACCGAATCGATCAATCATTTACTAAGAATGAGCTATGATGTCATAACAAGTTGTTCTAATGTTCTAGATCACTGAATCAGTCAATCATTCGCTAAGAATGAGCTAAAATGTCATAACAAGCTATTTCAAGGTTCTAGATTGCTGAATCAGTCAATGATTCAGTGAGAATGAGCTACAATCTCATAAAAAACCATTTTGAAGTTCTAGATTGCTGAATCGGTCATTCATTTGCTGAGAATGAGCTACAATATCATAATAAGCCATTCTGAGGTTCTAGCTCGGCAAATCGGTCATTCATTTGCTAAGAATGAGCTAAAATTTCATAATAAGCCATTCTAAGGTTCCAAATCGCTGAATCGGTCAGTCATTCACTGAGAATGAGCTACAATCTCATAACAAGCCATTTTGATGTTCCAAATCACCGAATCAATTAATCATTTGCTAAGGATGAGGTACAATGTCGTAACAAGCCATTCTATGGTTTTAGATTGCTGAATCAGTCAATCATTCACTGAGAATGAGCTACAATCTCATAACAAGCCAATCTGAAGTTCTAGATCACTGAATCTATGAATTATTTGCTAAGAATGAGCTAAAATGTCATAATAAGCCATTCTGATGTTCTAGATCGCCAATTGGTCAATTGTTTGCTAAGAATGAGCTACAATCTCATAACAAGCCATTCTGAAGTTCTAGATCATGGAATCGGTCATTCGTTCACTAAGAATGAGCTAGAATGTCATAATAAGCCATTATGAGGTTCCAAATCACTGAATCGGTGAATCATTCACTGCGAATGAGCTACAATCTCATAACAAGTTGTTCTAAAGTTCTAGATTTTGGAATCGGTCAATCATTCACTAAGAATGAGCTACAATGTTAAAATAAGACATTCTGAGGTTCTAGATTGTCAAATCGGTCAATCATTCACTAAGAATGAGTTACAATGTCATAATAAACAATTCTTAGGTTCCAGTTCACTAAATCGGTCAATTGTTCACTGAGAATGAGCTACAATATCATAACAAGCCATTCTGAAGGTCCAAATTGCTGAATCGATCAATCGTTCACTACGAATGAGCTACAATGTCATAACAAGCAATTTTGACTTTCTAGATTGCTGAATCGGTCAATCATTCGCTGAGAATGACCTACAATCTCATAACAAGCCATTTTGAAGTTTAAGATCGCCCAATCGGTCAATCATTCGTTAAGAATGAGCTACAAAGTCATAATAAGCCATTCTGATGTTCTAGATCATCGAATCAGTCAATCATTCGCTAAGAATGAGCTAAAATGTCATAAAAGAGCCATTCTGATGTTCTAGATCACTGAATCGGTCAATCGTTCACTAAAAATGAGCTACAATCTCATAACAAGCCATTCTAAAGTTCTTTATCACTGAATCGGTCAATCGTTTGCTGAGAATGAGCTACAATGTCACAACAAGCTATTGTGAAGTTTGGGGTCATGGAATTGGTCAATCGTTTGCTAAGACTGAGCTACAATGTTATAATAAGCTCATCTGGGTTCCAGATCACCGAATCGATCAATCATTCACTAAGAATGAGCTTCAATGTCATAATAAGCCATTCTGAGGTTCCAGATTGTTGAATAGGTCAATCATTCGCTGATAATGAGCTACAATCTCATAATAAGCCGTTCTGAAGTTCTAGATCTCTGAATCGGTCAATTGTTCGCTAAGAATGAGTTACAATGTCATAATAAGCTATTCTGAGATTTTAGATCTTTGAATCAGTCACTCATTCACTGAGAATGAGCTACAATGTCATAGCAAGCCATTCTGAGGTTCCACATTGCCGAATCAGTCAATCGTTCACTAAGAATGAGCTACAATGTCATAATAAGCCATTCTATGGTTCCAGATCGCTGAATCGATCAATCATTTGCTGAGAATGAGCTACAATCTCATAACAAGCTGTCTTAAAGTTCCAGATTGTGGAATCAATCAATTATTTGCTAAGAATGAGCTATAATGTTATAATAAGCCATTTTGAGGTTCCAGATTACTGAATCAATCAATCATTCACTAAGAATGAGATACAAAGTCATAACAAGTCATTCTGAAGTTCCACATCACCAAATCAGTCAATCATTTGCTAAGAATGAGCTACAATCTCATAATAAGCCATTATGAGGTTGTAGATGCTGAATCAATCAATCGTTCACTGAGAATGAGCTACAATCTCATAACAATGTGTTCTGAAGTTCCAGATCACCGAATCGGTCAATCGTTCACTAAGAATGAGCTACAATGTCATAACAAGCCATTCTGAGGTTCTAGATTGCTGAATCGGTCAATCGTTCATTGAGAATGACCTATAATCTCATAAAAAGTCTTTCGTAAGTTCCAGATCACCGAATTAGTCAATCGTTCGCTAAGAATGAGCTAAAATGTCATAGTAAGGTATTTTTATGTTTTAGATTTTTGAATCAGTCAATCATTGACTAAGAATGAGCTACAATGTCATAACAAGCCATTCTGATGCTCTAGATCGTGAATCAGTCAATCATTCACTAAGAATGAGATACAATCTCATAACGAGTCATTCTGAAGTTCAAGATCATGGAATTAGTCAATCATTCATTGAGAATGAGCTACAATGTCATAACAAGCCGTTCGAAAGTTCCAGATTGTGGAATCGGTCAATCATTCACTAAGAATGAGGTACAATGTTATGATAAGACATTCTAAGGTTCTAGATTGCCAAATCAGTCAATCGTTCACTAAGAATGAGCTACAATGTCATAATAAACAATTTTGATGTTCTAGTTTGCTTAATCGATCAATCATTCACTGAGAATGAGCCATAATCTCATAACAAAGTGTTCAAAAGGTCTAGATTGCCAAATCAGTCAATCGTTCTCTAAGAATGAGCTATAATGTCATAACAAGCCATTTCAAGGTTCCAAATCATTGAATTAGTTAATCGTTTGGTGAGAATGAGCTACAATCTCATAACAAGCCATTCTGAAGTTCCAGATCGGTGAATCACTCAATCATTTGCTAAGAATAAGCTACAATATCATAATAAGCCATTCTAATGTTCTAGATCTCCGAATCGGTCAATTGTTCGCTAAGAATGTGCAACAATTTCATAACAGGCCATTCTGATGTTCTAGATAGTCGAATCGGTCAATCATTTGCTAAGAATTAGCTACAATCTCATAACAAGCCATTCTGAGGTTCCAGATCATCGAATCGGTTAATCATTCGCTAAGAATGAGCTACAATGTCATAATAAATGATTCTGATGTTCCAGATTGCTAAATTGGTCAATCATTGCCTGAGAATGAGCTATAATCTAATAACAAGCTGTTCTGAAGTTCTAGATGATGGAATCTCTCAATCATTCGTTAAGAATGAGCTACAATGTCATAATAAGGCATTCTCAGGTTCTCGATGGCTAAATCGATCAATCATTCACTAAGAATGAGCTACAATCTCATAACAAGCCATTCTAAAGTTCTAGATCACTGAATTGGTCAATTGTTCACTAAGAATGAGCTACAATGTTATAATAAGCCATTTTGAGGTTCCAGATTGCTGAATCGGTCAATCATTTACTAAGAATGAGCTACAATCTCATAACAAGCCATTCTAAAGTTCCAGATCACAAAATCGGTCAATCATTCGCTAAGAATGACATACAATGTCATAATAAGCTATTCTGAGGTTCTAGATCACTGAATGGGTCAATCATTCACTAAGAATAAGCTAAAATCTCATAACAAGCTATTCTGAAGTTCTAGATCACCGAATTGGTCAATCGTTTGCTAAGAATGAGCTACAATGTCATAATATGCCATTCTGAAGATCCAGATCATTGAATCAGTCAATCATTCACTAAGAATGAGCTACAATGTCATAATAAAATATTTTGAGGTTCTAGATCACTGAATCGGTCAATCGTTCACTAAGAATAAGCTACAATCTCATAAAGAGCCGCTCTAAAGTTCTAGATTGTTGAATCAGTTAGTCATTCACTAAGCATGAGCTACAATGTCATAACAAGCCATTCCAAGGTTCCAAATCGCTCAATCAGTCAATCGTTCACTGAGAATGAGCTACAATCTCATAACCAGCCATTCTGAAGTCCCAAATCGCCGAATTGGTCAATCGTTCGCTACAATGTCATAATATGCCATTCTGAGGTTCCAGATACTTGAATCGGTCAATTGTTCATTGAGAAGGAGCTACAATCTTATAACAAGTCATTCTAACGTTCCAGATTGCTGAATCAGCCAATCATTCGCTAAGAATGAGCTACAATATCATAACAAGCTATTATGAGGTTTCAGATTGCTAAATCAGTCAATCATTCGGTGCGAATGAACTACAATCTGATAACAAGCCATTTTGAAGTTCTAGATCACCAAATTAGTTAATCATTCGCTAAGAATGAGCTACAATGTCAGAATAAGCCATTCTGATGTTCTAGATCACCGAATCAGTCAAATGTTCGCTAAGAATGAGCTACAATGTAACAAGTCATTCTAATATTCTAGATCACCGAATCAGTCAATCATTCGCTAAGAATGAGCTACAATCTCATAACAAGCCATTCTGAAGTTCCAGATCATCGAATTGGTCAATCATTCACTAAGAATGAGCTACAATGTCATAATAAGCCATTATGAGGTTTCGGAGTGTTGAATCAATCAATCGTTCAGTTAGAATGAGCTACAATCTCCTAACAAGCCATTCTGAAGTTCCATATCACCAAATCGGTCAATTGTTCACTAAGAATGAACTACAATGTAACTAGCCATTCTAATGTTCTAGATTGCAGAATCAGTCAATCGTTCACCAAGAATGAGCTACAATGTCATAATAAGCCATTATGACATTCTAGATTACCGAATAGGCCAATGATTCACTAAGAATGAGCTAAAATGTCATAATAAGTCATTCTGAGGTTCCATATGATTGAATTGGTCAATCATTTGCTGAGAATGAGCTACAATCTCATAACAAGCCGTTCTAAAGTTCTAGATCGCCGAATCGGTTAGTCGTTCGCTAAGAATGAGCTACAATGTCATAACAAGCCATTCCTAGCTTCCAAATCGTTGAATCGGTCAATTGTTCATTGAGAATGAGCTACAATCTCATGACAAGCCATTCTTAAGTTCCAGATCACTGAATCGGTCAATCCTTTTCTAAGAATGAGCTACACTATAATAACAAGCCATTCTGATGTTCTAGATCACCGAATCGGTCAATCGATTGCTAAGAATGAGCTACAATGACATAGCAAGACATTCTAATGTTCTAGATCACCAAATCGGTCAATTGTTCACTAAGAATGAGGTACAATCTAATAACAAGCCATTTTAAATTTCCAGATTGCCAAATCGGTCAATTGTTCACTAAGAATGAGCTATAATGTCATAACAAGCCATTCTGATGTTCGAGATTGCCAAATCGGTCAATCATTCGCTAAGAATGAGCTACAATCTCATAACAAGCTATTCTGAAGTTCTAGATCGTCAAATCGGTCAATCGTTCGCTAAGAATTAGCTACAATGTCATAATAAGGCATTTTGAGGTTCCAGATCGCTGCATCGGTCAATCGTTTGATGAGAATGAGCTACAATCTCATAAAAAGATGTTCTAAAGTTCCAGATCGTGGAATTGGTTAATCGTTTGCTAAGAATGACCTACAATGTCATAATAAGCTATTCTGAGGTTCTAGATCGCTGAATCGGTCAATCATTCGCTAAGAATGAGCTAGAATATCATAACAAGCCCTTCAGAAGTTCCAAATCACTGAATCAGTTAATTGTTTACTAAGAATGAGCTACAATGTCATAATAAGCCATTCTAAGGTTTCAGATCGTTGAATCAGTCAATCATTCACTGAGAATAAGCTACAATGTCATAATAAACCATTCTGAGGTTCCAGATGGCTGAATCGGTCAATTGTTCATTGAGAATAAGCTACAATCTCATAACAAGCCATTCTGAAGTTTTGGATCATCGAATCGGTTAGTCATTCACTAAGATTGAGCTATACTATCATAACAAGCCATTTTGAGGTTCCAAATCACTAAATCGGTCAATCATTCTGTGAGAATGAGCTACAGTCTGATAACTAGCCATTCAGAAGTTCCAGATCACCGAATTGGTCAATCGTTCGCTACAATGTCATAATAAGCCATTCTAAGGTTCCAGATACTTAAATCAGTCAATCATTTGCTAAGAATGAGCTACAATCTCATAAGAAGTCATTCTGAAGTTCTAGATCGCAAAATCGGTCAATCATTCGCTAAGAATGAGCTACAATGTAACAAGCCATTCTAATGTTCTAGATTGCCGAATCGGTCAATCATTCGCTAAGAATGAGCTACAATCTCATAACAATCTATTCTCAAGTTCCAGATCGCCGAATCGGTCAATCATTCACTAAGAATGAGCTACATAGTCATAACAAGTTATTCTGAAGTTACAGATTGTGGAAGTCGCCAATCGTTCGCTAAGAATGAGCTACAATGTCATAATAAGTGATTCTTAGGTTCCAGATCTCTAAATCGGTCAATCGTTCGCTGAGAATGAGCTACAATCTCATTACAAGCCATTCTGAAGTTCAAGATGGATGAATCGGTCAATCGTTCGCTAAGAATGTGCTACAATGTCATAATAAGCCATTCTAATATTCTAGATCGCCGAATCGGTCAATCATTCGCTAAGAATGAGCTACAATGTCATGACAAGCCATTCTGATGTTGCAGATCAACGAATCTGTCAATTGTTTGCTAAGAATGAGCTAGAATCTCATAATAAGCCATTGTGAAGTTCCAGATCACCGAATTGGTCAATCGTTCACTAGGAATGAACTACAATGTCATAATAAGCCATTCTGAGGTTCCAGATTGCTGAATCGGTGAATTGTTCACTGAGAATGAGCTATAATCTCATAACAAGCCATTCAAAAGTTCTAGATCATCGAATCGGTCAATCGTTCGCTAAGAATGAGCTACAATGTCATAATAAGCGATTCTTAGGTTCCAGATCTCTAAATCAGTCAATCATTCGCTTAGAATGAGCTACAATCTCATTACAAGCCATTCTAAAGTTCAAGATCGCCAAATCAGTCAATCATTCGCTAAGAATGTGCTACAATGTCATAATAAGCCATTCTGATGTTCTAGATCACCGAATCGGTCAATCATTCACTAAGAATGAGCTATAATGACATGACAAGCCATTGTGAAGTTCTAGATCACCGAATCAATCAATTGTTCGCTAAGAGTGAGCTACAATGTCATAATAAGCCATTCTGAGGTTCCAGATCATTGAATCGGTCAATCGTTCATTGAGAATGAGCTATAATCTTATAACAAGCCATTCAGAAGTTCTAGATCGTGGAATTGGTCAATCATTCACTAAGAATGCTCTACAATGTCATAATGAGCCATTCTCAAGCTCTAGATCACCAAATAGGTCAATCGTTCACTGAGAATGAGCTACCATATCATAACAAGCCATTCTGATGTTCGAGATCACCAAATCGGTCAATCCTTCGATAAGAATGAGCTACAATCTGATAACAAGCCATTTTGAAGTTCTAAATCATCGAATTGGTAAATTATTTGCTAAGAATGAGCTACAATGTCATAATAAGCCATTCTGAGGTTCCAGATCGATGAATCAGTCAATCGTTCACTGAGAATGAGCTACAATCTCATCACAAGCTGTTATGAAGTTCCAGATCGCTGAATCGGTCAATCGTTCGCTAAGAATGAGCTACAATGTCATAATAATCGATTCAAAGGTTCCAAATTGCTAAATCATTCAATTGTTCACTAAGAATGAGCTACAATGTCATCATTAGCCATTATGAGGTTCCAGATCGCTGAATCAGTCAATTGTTCACTTAGAATGAGTTACAATCTCATAACAAGCCGTTTTGAAGTTCTAGATTGCCAAATAGGTCAATCATTTGCTAAGAATGATCTACAATGTCATAACAAGCCATTCTAAGGTTCCAAATGACTGAATCGGTCAATCTTTTGCTGAGAATGATCTACAATCTCATAACAAGCCATTCTGAAGTTCCAGATTGACAAATCAGTCAATCATTCGCTAAGAATGAGCTACAATGTCATAACAAGCCATTTTGATGTTCTAGATGGCCAAATCAGTCAATCATTTGCTAAGAATGAGCTACAATGTCATAACAAGCCATTCTAATGTTCTAGATCGCCAGATCAATCAATCATTTGCTAAGAATGAGGTACAATCTCATAAGAAGCCATTTTGAAGTTCCAGATCACCAAATCAGTCAATCATTCGTGAAGAATGAGCTACAATTTCATAATAAGTCATTCTGAGGTTCCAGATTGCTAAATCAGTCAATCGTTCGCTGAGAATGAGCTACAGTCTCATAACAAGCCATTTTGAAGTTCCATATTGTCGAATCGGTCAATCGTTCGCTAAGAATAAGCTACAATGTCATTGTTACCCAAAAATTCCCTATCATTCATTTTTTGCCACGGTCCTATTTTCCAAAGAAATGCTCAAGTGTCGAAAGTCCAGTGTGTTTTCTACCTTTTGTCTCGAAAACCTAGTGTGTTTTCAACCTTCTCTCTAAAGGCTCAGGATGTTTCTGCCCTTTGGTCTGAAATCTCAGTGTGTTTTTGACCCCCACTTTGAAAGCTTAGTGTGTTTTCGACCCTCAGTCCGAAAACCTTCTGTGTTTTCGACCACTTCTGCACTTTACACTTCTCTGGCGTCTACATTTTTCTAAGTGCGCAACTCCAACCAGGTGGGTCCCTTTGATGTTTTTGACAAACTGCTAAGGCTTGTCGCATAATCACATAGCCCTTTTTTAGGCTATGCGAACATGTGACTAGCTGTTAAGTGTGCACCCTCGAGGTACCAAGTAGGGCCCAATTTGCGGTCCTCAAGCTTTTAAATCACTAGCAGTCAGCAAGCAACAGTTTCATGTTAGTCGCATGATTGCATGGGATCTTTTGATCCCATGCGCCCATGTGACTAACTGTCATTGGTTCACGGTTCGGGCAGTTAGCATCACACAGTTGGTCGCATGATCACATAGGCCCTCCTAGCTGCATGCGATCATGCGACAAGTGGTCAGTGGGGCCCAAAGTTTTTGCACTAGTGCAAGTGTGACGAAGATCTATGGTGGTCGTATGATCTCATGGGATCTTCCGATCCCATGCGATCATGCGACAACTGTTCGATGGACATCTCAGTGGATTGTGGGTCTGAATTTTCTAAAGCAAGGTGGTAGTCAGCATAGATCTAACGGCGGTCGTGGGTTCACATGGAATCTTTTGAGGCCATGCGATCTTACGCCCGTCGTTAGATGGGAATCCAAAATTTTGAGTGGGTCCATGTCAGGAAGGTGCCGAGGTGTTTTCTGATGTAGCAGCCAGGATGAATAAGGGAGTGACACATGGCAGTTCTGGGCCCGGGGTTAAAAAGCAAGTGTGTAGTTGTGCGGATAAAGGGTTTCACGTGGTCGCTAGATGTAACCGAGGTTAAGGAAAGGGTCAGGCGACTTGGCGATAAGGGGAGTTTGAAACCGGAGGTAAACCCGGGGTTAGGATTGTGTGAACATCTAAAGCTTGTCACATGATCTCATGCAGCCTCTTAGCCGCATGTGATCATGCAATGAGCCGTCAATGGTTAGTAGGGCTTCGGGTGGTGACGTGTTTGTTTTGCGGTGGGCCGGAAGTATAACGCGGGCCCCGTAGATTCAAAATCTATGGTGGTCACATGTTCACATGGGATCTTTCGATCCCATGCAATCATGCGACTACCCTCGGATTCTCTGTTGTTTCCAGGCGGTGTTGTCACGTGTCCAGCCTGTGTGAGTTTTCGGTTGGTCCACATGGTTGAGAGGTGACTACTTCTTGCAGGCCAGGTGTCTTGCGTGGCAGAGGCAAGTTTTCAAAGGGCTTGTCGCATGATCGCATGAAGGCTTTTGGGCTCATGCGATCATGCGACCATTGCTATTTCAAGGGCAGCGTGATTGTTTTTCGTGGGCTTTCTTCTAAGGAGAATGTTGCAGGCATAGGTAGAAGAAATTGATGACTTTGGAGGCAGTTGTAGTTGGTTAGAATTTTGCAGAGATTTTAGGCTGCCGTTTTGGGTACTTTCAGGATGGGATCGGATTTTGAGCATTCATGACTCAGTGGTCTTGCAGGGGGTTGTCAGGTCAAGGCTTTTTATCTGCAAGCAGGATCAAGTACAGAGATGGGCATGTAAAGGAGAGATATCTGATCAGTTTTAATGTTGTAGGGATATCATTTATGATCAGAAGTGACTGGCCTAGGGTTGATTATTTTATTGCAAAAGCTGTAACCTTGGTTAAACTTTTGGCTCCTGCCTGCGTGCAGTGGAGTTTATATATAACATTTTTTGGAGCTTTTGAAGCTCAGAATCTAGCAATTGTAAAAAAAAAGGAAAGTTTCTTTCCCAAAGGTTATTGAAGGCATTCTTTCTGCCCCTTAACTTTTTGCAATTGTAAAATTCCCATTGATACTTCAGATAATGCAAAGCATTTTTGTGACATTCTTGTTGTCCCTATGCCTTCTTGTCTGGATTATCTCTTATTGGATCAAAGTGTATGCATGTTTTCAATGATATCTTAGTTTCCCTGATTCCTCTTATTTTTCTATAACTGTGTGTGTTATTGTGTTTGATCTGATTTAGATGTTTTGTGGGTATATTTCAGCCCCTAACAGTCTTGTCTCAATCCTACACTGAGTTATAGGAGTGAATGTCTGTTTGTAGGTCATAGATTGTTTGTCTAATCCTAAGAGTCTTGTTGTTGTGAAAGAATCTTCCTCTTTCCCTGAACACCCTCTTTTGTTTGCAGACCCTTCCATGAAACACTTATGCAAACCTATTCAGTAAGTTGTAATCTCCTAGAGCTAAACCTCTCACTGGTTTCATTCCTCTATACTGAGATCCAAACCCCCAATTTTGGTGCATCACCTAGTAGGTAGATTTTCTTTCAATCTTTTCCTTTCAAGCATTCCTTCTATCCCTTTCCCTCAAAAGTTTACTTTCCTGTTAAGAGCAAATCAGGGTGATTATCCAAGAGGAACCAGCCTAGAATCTGGAGGTTTCATCTCGGTTAGCAAAAGGTCCCACAACCTTGAGATGATTCCCATGTTATACTGGATTATCAAGACCAAGAGAGCTCGAGATCAGAGGTGCAAATTCAGTGTATAATAGTCATAACAAGCCATTTCGAGGTTCCAGATCACTCAATCATTCACTGAGAATGAGCTACAATCTCATAGCAAGCCTTTCTTAAGTTCGAGATTGCCGAATCGGTTAATCATTCACTAAGAATGAGCTTCAATGTCATAATAAGCCATTCTAAGGTTCTAGATTGTTGAATCGGTCAATCATTTGCTGAGAAGGAGCTACAATCTCATAACAAGTCATTCTAAAGTTCCAGATCGTAGAATCGGTCAATCGTTCAATAAGAATGAGCTACAATGTCATAATAACCCATTCTGAGATTCTAAATCACTGAATCGGTCAATCGTTTGCTGAGAATCAGCTATAATGTCATAACAAACCATTCTAAAGTTTTAGATCATGGAATTGGTCTATCGTTCACTAAAAATGAGCTACAATATCATAATAAGCCATTCTGAGGTTCCAGATCATCGAATCGGTCAATCATTCGCTAAGAATGACCTACAATGTCATAATAAGCCATTTTGAGGTTCCAGATCTCTAAATCGGGCAATCATTCACTGACAATGAGCTACAATCTCATAACAAGTCATTCTAAAGTTCCAGATCGCCAAATCGATCAGTTGTTCGCTAAGAATGAGCTACAATGTCATAACAAGCCATTCCGAGGTTCCAAATTGCTAAATCTATCAATTGTTCACTGAGAATGAGCTACAATCTCATAACAAGCCATTCTAAAGTTCCAGATCACTAAATCGGTCAATTGTTCGCTAAGAATGAGCTATAATGTCATAACAAGCCATTCTAATTTTCTAGATCTCCAATCAGTTAATTGTTCACTTAGAATGAGCTACAATCTCATAACAAGCCATTTTGAAGTTTGAGATCACCGAATTGGTCAATCATTCACTAAGAATGAGCTACAATGTCATAATAAGCCATTCTAAGGTTCCAAATCATTGAATCGGTCAACTGTTTGCTAAGAATGAGCTACAATGTCATAATAGGCCCTTTTGAGGTTCCAAATCACTGAATTGGTTAATCATTCATTGAGAATGAGCTACAATCTCATAAAAAGCCATTTTGAAGTTCAAGATAGCTGAATCGGTCAATCATTCGCTAAAAATGAGCCACAATGTCATAATAAGCCATTTTTATGTTCTAGATCACCAAATCAGTCAATCGTTCGCTAAGAATGAGCTACAATGTCATAACAAGCCATTCTAATATTCTAGATCACTGAATCGGTCAATCATTCGCTAAGAATGAGCTACAATCTCATAACAAGCCATTCTGAAGTTCCAGATCACCGAATTGGTCAATCATTCGCAGAGAATGAGCTACAATGTCATAACAAGCCATTCTTAAGTTCCAGATGGTGGAATCGGTCAATCATTCACTAAGAAGGAGTTACAATGTCATAATAAGCCATTCTTAGGTTCTAGATGATGGAATTGGTCAATCATTTGCTAAGAATGAGCTACAGTGTCATAATAAGCCATTCTGAGGTTCCAGATCACCGAATCAGGCAATCCTTCACTAAGAATGAGCTACAATACCATATTAAGTCATTCTGAGGTTCCAGATTGTGGAATAGGTCAATCATTCACCGAGAATGAGCTCCAATCTCATAACAAGCCGTTCTAAAGTGCCAGATCACTAAATCGGTCAGTCGTTCACTGAAAATGAGCTATAATCTCATAACAAGACATTATGAAGTTCCAGATCACTGAATCAATCAATCGTTCGCTAAGAATGAGCTCCAATGTCATAATAAGCCATTCTGACGTTCGAGATTGCTGAAGTGGTCAATCATTCACTGAGAATGAGCTACAATTTCATAACAAGTCATCCTAAAGTTCCAGACCGTGGAATCAGTCAATCATTCGCTAAGAATCAGCTGCAATGTCATAACAAGCCATTCCAAGGTTCCAGAGCATTGTATTGGTCAATCGTTCACTAAGAATGAGCTACAATCTCATAAAAATCCCTTTGAGGTTCCAGATCACTAAATCATTCAATCATTCACTGAGACTGAGCTAGAATCTCATAACAAGCCATTCTGTAGTTCCAAATCGCTGAATAAGACAATCGTTCGCTAAAAATGAGCTACAATGTCATAATAAGCCATTATGTTGTTCTAGATCACCGAAACAGTCAATCATTCACTAAGAGTGAGCTACAATGTCATAACAAGCCATTCTGATGTTCTAGATCACCGAATTGGTCAATTGTTCGCTAAGAATGAGCTACAATGTCATAATAAGCCATTCTGAGGTCCCAGATCCCTGAATTGGTGAATCGTTCACTGAGAATGAGCTATAATCTCATAACAAGCCATTTCAAAGTTCTAGATTGCTAAATCGGTCATTCGTTCGCTAAGAATGAGCTACAATGTCATAAGAAGCCATTCTAAGGTTCTAGATCGCTGAATCGGTCAATCATTCACTGAGAATGAGCTACAATCTCATAACAAGCCATTCTAAAGATCCAGATCGCCAAATCAGTCAATCGTTCACTAAGAATGAGCTACAATGTCATAACAAGCCATTCCTAGCTTTGAAATCATTGAATCAGTCAATTGTTCATTGAGAATGAGCTACAATCTCATGACAAGCCATTCTTAAGTTCTAGATCACCGAATCGTTCTATCCTTTTTTAAGAATGAGCTACACTATAATAAGAAGCCATTCTGATGTTCTAGATCACTGAATCGGTCAATCAATTGCTAAGAATGAGCTACAATGACATAGCAAGACATTCTAATGTTCTAGATCACCAAATCGGTCAATTGTTCGCTAAGAATGAGGTACAATCTAATAACAAGCCATTTTAAATTTTCAGATTGCCAAATCAGTCAATTGTTCACTAAGAATGAGCTATAATGTCATAACAAGCCATTCTAATGTTTGAGATCGCTGAACCGGTCAATCATTCACTAAGAATGAGCTACAATCTCATAAAAAGCTATTCTGAAGTTCCAGATCATCGAATCGGTCAATCGTTCGCTAAGAATTAGCTACAATGTCATAATAAGCCATTTTGAGGTTCCAGATCGCTAAATCGGTCAATAATTTGATGAGAATGAGCTACAATCTCATAAAAAGACATTCTAAAGTTCCAGATCATGGAATTGGTTAATCATTTGCTAAGAATGACCTACAATGTCATAATAAGCTATTCTGAGGTTCTAGATCACTGAATCGGTCAATCATTCGCTAAGAATGAGCTAGAATATCATAACAAGCCATTCAAAAGTTCCAGATCACTGAATCGGTTAATCATTTACTAAGAATGAGCTACAATGTCATAATAAGCCATTCTGAGGTTTCAGATCATTGAATCAGTCAATCATTCACTGAGAATAAGCTACAATGTCATAATAAGCCATTTTGAGGTTCCAGATCACTAAATCAGTCAATCGTTCACTCAGAATAAGCTACAATCTCATAACAAGCCATTCTGAAGTTCCAGATCATCGAATCGGTTAGTCATTCGCTAAGATTGAGCTATAATATCATAACAAGCCATTCTGAGGTTCCAAATCACTGAATCGATCAATCATTCTGTGAGAATGAGCTACAGTCTCATAACTAGCCATTCAGAAGTTCTAGATCGCTGAATTGGTCAATCGTTCACTACAATGTCATAATAAGCCATTCTGAGGTTTCAGATACTTAAATCGGTCAATCATTTGCTGAGAATGAGCTACAATCTCATAACAAGTCATTCTAAAGCTCTAGATCGCAAAATCAGTCAATCATTCACTAAGAATGAGCTACAATGTAACAAGCCATTCTAATGTTCTAGATCTCCGAATCGGTCAATCATTCGCTAAGAATGAGCTACAATCTGATAACAATCTATTCTGAAGTTCCAGATCGCCGAATAGGTCAATCATTCACTAAGAATGAGCTACGTAGTCATAACAAGCTATTCTGAAGTTACAGATTGTGGAAGCCATCAATCATTCGCTAAGAATGAGCTACAATGTCATAATAAGTGATTCTTAGGTTCCAGATCTCTGAATCGGTCAATCGCTCACTGAGAATGAGCTACAATCTCATTACAAGCCATTTTGAAGTTCAAGATTGACGAATCGGTCAATCATTCGCTAAGAATGTGCTACAATGTCATAATAAGCCATTCTGATGTTCTAGATCGCCGAATCGGTCAATCATTCGCTAAGAATGAGCTACAATGTCATGACAAACCATTCTGATGTTGCAGATCACCGAATCGGTCAATTGTTTGCTAAGAATGAACTACAATGTCATAATAAGCCATTCTGAGGTTCCAGATCATTGAATCGGTCAATTGTTCATTGAGAATGAGCTATAATCTCATAACAAGCCATTCAAAAGTTCTAGATCACCGAATCAGTCAATCGTTCGCTAAGAATGAGCTACAATGTCATAATAAGTGATTCTTAGGTTCCAGATCTTTGAATAGGTCAATCGTTCGCTTAGAATGAGCTACAATCTCATTACAAGCCATTCTGAAGTTCAAGATCACCAAATCAGTTAATCATTCACTAAGAATGTGCTACAATGTCATAATATGTCATTCTGATGTTCTAGATCACTGAATTGGTCAATCATTCGCTAAGAATGAGCTATAATGTCATGACAAGCCATTGTGAAGTTCCAGATCACTGAATCAGTCAATTGTTTGCTAAGAGTGAGCTACAATGTCATAATAAGCCATTCTGAGGTTCCAGATCATTGAATCGGTTAATTGTTCACTGAGAATGAGCTATAATCTCATAACAAGTCGTTCAGAAGTTCTAGATCGTGGAATTGGTGAATGATTCACTAAGAATGCTCTACAATGTCATAATGAGCATTCTCAGGTTCTAGATCGCCAAATAGGTCAATCGTTCACTAAGAATGAGCTACAATATCATAACAAGCCATTCTGATGTTCGAGATTGCCGAATCGATCAATCATTCGATAAGAATGAGCTACAATCTCATAACAAGCCATTTTGAAGTTCTAAATCATCGAATTGGTAAATCGTTCACTAAGAATGAGCTACAATGTCATAATAAGCCATTTTGAGGTTCCAGATCGATGAATCAATCAATCATTCATTGAGAATGAGCTACAATCTCATCACAAGCTGTTTTGAAGTTCCAGATCACCGAATCAGTGAATCGTTCGCTAAGAATGAGCTACAATGTCATAATAATCGATTCGAAGGTTCCAGATTGCTAAATCATTCAATTGTTCGCTAAGAATGAGCTACAATGTCATCATTAGCCATTATGAGGTTCCAGATTGCTGAATCGGTCAATCGTTCACTTAGAATGAGCTACAGTCTCATAACAAGCCATTTTGAAGTTCCAGATCGCCAAATCGGTCAATCATTCGCTAAGAATGATCTACAATGTCATAACAAGCCATTCTGAGGTTCCAAATCATTGAATCGGTCAATCGTTCGGTGAGAATGACCTACAATCTCATAACAAGCCATTCTGAAGTTCTAGATCGACAAATCAATCAATCATTCGCTAAGAATGAGCTATAATGTTATAACAAGCCATTCTGATGTTCTAGATGGCCGAATCAGTCAATCATTTGCTAAGAATGAGCTACAATGTCATAACAAGCCATTCTGATGTTCGAGATCGCCAGATCGGTCAATCGTTTGCTAAGAATGAGCTACAATCTCATAAGAAGCCATTTTGAAGTTCTAGATCACCGAATCGGTCAATCATTCGTGAAGAATGAGCTACAATTTCATAATAAGTCATTTTGAGGTTCTAGATTGCTGAATCAGTCAATCGTTCACTGAGAATGAGCTACAGTCTCATAACAAGCCATTTTGAAGTTTCAGATCATCAAATTGGTCAATCGTTCGCTAAGAATAAGCTACAATGTCATAACAAGCCATTTCAAGGTTCCAGATCGCTCAATCATTCGCTGAGAATGAGCTACAATCTCATAGCAAGCCTTTCTTAAGTTCGAGATTGTCGAATCAGTCAATCATTCACTAAGAATGAGCTTCAATGTCATAATAAGCCATTTTGAGGTTCCAGATCATTGAATCGGTCAATCATTTGCTGAGAAGGAGCTACAATCTCATAACAAGTCATTCTAAAGTTCTAGATCATGGAATCGGTCAATCATTCACTAAGAATGAGCGACAATGTCATAATAACCCATTTTGAGATTCTAAATCACTGAATCGGTCAATCGTTTGCTGAGAATCAGCTATAATGTCGTAACAAACCATTCTAAAGTTTTAGATCATGGAATTGGTCTATTGTTCACTAAAAATGAGCTATAATATCATAATAAGCCATTCTGAGGTTCCATATCTCTGAATCAGTCAATCGTTCACTGAGAATGAGCTACAATCTCATAACAAGTCGTTCTAAAGTTCCAGATCACCGAATCGATCAGTTGTTCGCTAAGAATGAGCTACAATGTCATAACAAGCCATTCCGAGGTTCCAGACTGCTGAATCGATCAATTGTTCACTGAGAATGGGCTATAATCTCATAACAAGCCATTCTGAAGTTCCAGATCACCGAATCGGTCAATTGTTCCCTAAGAATGAGCTATAATGTCATAACAAGCCATTCTAATTTTCTAGATCGCCAATCGGTTAATCATTCACTTAGAATGAGCTACAATCTCATAACAAGCCATTTTAAAGTTTGAGATCGTTGAATTGGTCAATCGTTCACTAAGAATGAGCTACAATGTCATAATAAGCCATTCTCAGGTTCCAAATCATTGAATCGGTCAATTGTTCACTAACAATGAGCTACAATGTCATAAGAGGCCCTTTTGAGGTTCCAAATCACTGAATCGGTTAATCATTCACTGAGAATGAGCTACAATCTCATAAAAAGACATTTTGAAGTTTGAGATAGCCGAATCAGTCAATCATTCACTAAAAATGAGCCACAATGTCATAATAAGCCATTCTTATCTTGTAATCAATCAATCATTCGCTAAGAATGAGCTACAATGTCATAACAAGCCATTCTAATATTCTAGATCGCCAAATCGGTTAATCATTCACTAAGAATGAGCTACAATCTCATAACAAGCCATTATGAAGTTCCAGATCGTTGAATTGGTCAATCATTCGCTAAGAATGAGCTCCAATGGCATAATAAGCCATTCTAATGCTTGAGATCACTGAAGTGGTCAATCGTTTGCTAAGAATGAGCTACAATTTCATAACAAGTTGTCCTAAAGTTCCAGATCATGGAATCGGTCAATCGTTCGCTAAGAATGAGCTGCAATGTCATAACAAGCCATTCTGAGGTTCCAGAGCGTTGTATTGGTCAATCATTCGCTAAGAATGAGCTACAATCTCATAAAAATCCCTTTGAGGTTCCAAATCAATGAATCATTCAATCGTTCACTGAGACTGAGCTAGAATCTCATAACAAGCCATTCTGTAGTTCCAAATCGCTGAATAAGACAATCGTTCGCTAAGAATGAGCTACAATGTCATAATAAGCCATTATGTTGTTCTAGATCACTGAAACAGTCAATCATTCGCTAAGAGCTAGCTACAATGTCATAACAAGCCATTCTAATGTTCTAGATCACTGAATTGGTCAATCGTTCGCTAAGAATAAGATACAATGTCATAATAAGCCATTCTGAGGTCCCAGATCCTTGAATCAGTGAATCGTTCACTGAGAATGAGCTACAATCTTATAACAAGCCGTTTTAAAGTTCTAGATTGCCGAATCGGTCATTTGTTCACTAAGAATGAGCTACAATGTCATAACAAGCCATTCTGAGGTTCTAGATCACTGAATCGGTCAATCATTCACTAAGAATGAGCTACAATCTCATAACAAGCCATTTTGAAGATCGAGATCGCCAAATCAGTCAATCGTTCACTAAGAATGAGCTACAATGTCTTAATAAGCTATTATGAGGTTCTAGATCACTGAATCAGTCAATCGCTCCTTGAGAATGAGCTACAATCTCATAACAAGTCATTTTGAAGTTCCAGATCGTGAAATCCGTCAATCATTTGCCAAGAATGAGCTATAATGTCATAATAAGCCATTCTGAGGTTCTAGATCGCTAAATCGGTCAATCATTCGCTGTGAATGAGCTACAATATTATAACAAGCCGTTCTGAAGTTCTAGATAGCGGAATAGGTCAATCATTCACTAAGAATGAGCTACAATGTCATAATAAGTCATTCTAAAGTTAGAGATCGATGAATCGGTCAATCGTTCGCTAAGAATGAAATATAATGTCATAATAATCTATTCTAAGGTTGAAGATCGCTTAATCGGTCAACCATTCCCTAAGAATGAGCTACAATCTCATAACAAGCCATTCTGAAGTTGCAGATCACCAAATCGGTCAATCGTTCGCTAAGAATGAGCTACAATGTCATAATAAGCCATTCTAAGGTTCTAGATCGTTGAATCGATCAATCGTTTGCTGAGAATGACCTACAATGTTATAACAAGCCATTCTGAAATTCCAGATCATGGAATTGGTCAATCATTTGTTAAGAGTGAGCTACAATGTTATAATAAGCCATTTTGAGGTTCTAGATCGCCGAATCGATCAATCAATCGCTAAGAATGAGTTACTATGTCATAATAAGGCATTCCAAGGTTCTAGATCACTGAATCGGTCAATTGTTCACTGAGAATGAGCTACAATCTGATGACAAGCCATTCTAAACTTCCAGATTGCCGAATTAGTCAATCATTCACTAAGAATGAGACGCAATGTCATAATAAGCCATTCTAATGTTCTAGATCATCGAATCAGCCAATTGTTTGCTAAGAATGAGATATAATGTCACAACAAGCTAAACTGAAGTTCCAGATCACCAAATCAGTCAATCGTTTGCTAAGAATGAGCTACAATGTGATAAAAAGCCATTCCGAGGTTCCAAATCACTAAATCGGTCAATAGCTCATTGAGAATTAGCTAAAATCTCATAACAAGCCATTCTTAAGTTCCAAATCACAGAATTGGTCAATCGTTTGCTAAGAATGAGCTACAATGTCATAATAAGCCATTCTTTGGTTCTAGATCGATGAATCGGTGAATTGTTCACTAAGAATGAGCTACAATGTCATAACAAGTCATTCTGAAGTTCCAGATCATGGAATCAGTCAATCATTCGCTAAGAATGAGCTACAATGTCATAATAAGCCATTTTGAGGGTCTAGATAGCTGAATCGGTCAATCGTTCACTGAGAATGAGCTACAATCTCATAACAAGCCATTTTGAAGTTCTAGATCGCCGAATCGGTCAATCGTTCACTAAGAATGAGCTATAATGTCATAACAAACCATTTTGATGTTCTAGATCACTGAATCGGTCAATCATTCGCTAAGAATGAGCTATAATGTAACAAGTCATTCTGATGTTCTAGATTGCCAAATCAGTCAATTGTTCGCTAAGAATGAGTTACAATCTCAAAACAAGCCATTCTGAAGTTCCAAATCGCCGAATCGGTCAATCATTTGCTACAATGTCATAATAAGCCATTATGAGGTTCTAGATTGCCGAATCGATCAAATGTTTGCTAAGAATGAGCTATAATGTAACAAGTCATTTTGATGTTCTAGATTGCCAAATCAGTCAATCATTCGCTAAGAATGAGCTACAATCTCAAAACAAGTCATTTTGATGTTCCAGATCACTAAATCAGTCAATCATTCTCTGAGAATGAGCTACAATCTCATAACAAGTCATTCTGAAGTTCCAAATCGCCGAATCGATCAATCGTTCGCTAAGAATGACCTACAATGTCATAATAAGCCATTCTAATGTTCTAGATCTCCAAATCGGTCAATCGTTCACTAAGAATGACCTACAATGTCATAATTAGCCATTCTAAGGTTCCAAATCACTGAATCAGTCAATCATTCACTAAGAATGAGCTACAATCTCATAACAAGCCATTCTGAAGTTGCAGATCACCGAATCGGTCAATTATTCGGTAAGAGTGAGCTACAATGTCATAATAAGCCATTCTAAGGTTTTTGATTGCTGAATCGGTCAATAGTTTTCTAAGAATGAGCTACAATCTCATAACAAGCCATTTTAAAGTTCCAGATCACCGAATCGATCAATTGTTCACTAAGAATGAGCTACAATGTCATAATAAGCCATTCGAAGGTTCCAGATCACTAAATCGGTCAATCATTCATTGAGAATGAGCTACAATCTCATAACAAGCCGCTCCAAAGTTGCAGATCACCGAATCGGTCAATCGTTCGCTAAGAATGAGCTACAAGATGTTCTGAAGTTGAAGATCATGAAATCTGTTAATCGTTCGCTAAGAATGAGGTACATTGTTATAATAAGCCATTATGCAATTCTAGATTGCTGAATCAATCAATCATTCACTGAGAATGAGCTACAATGCCATAACAAGTCATTCTAAAGTTCCAAATCACAAAATTGGTCAATTGTTTACAAAAAATGATCTACAATGTCATAATAAGCCATTTGTATGTTCTAGATCACTGAATTGGTTAATCATTCACTAAGAATGAGATACAATGTCAGAACAAGACATTTTGAAGTTCTAGATCACAGAATCGGTCAATTGTTCACTAAGAATGAGCTACAATATAATAATATGCCATTCTAAGGTTCTAGATCGCCGAATCGGGTCAATCCTTCACTAAGAATGAGCTAAAATGTCATAATAAGTCATTCTGAGGTTCCCAATCGCTGAATCAGTTAATCGTTCACTAAGAATGAGCTACAATCTCATAACAAGTCATTCTCAAGTTCCAGATCACCTAATCGGTCAATTGATTGCTAAGAATGAGCTACAATGTCATAAAAAGCCATTCCAAGGTTCCAAATCACTGAATCTATCAATCGTTCGCTGAAAATGAGCTATAATGTTAGAATAAGCTATTTTGAGGTTCCAGATCATAGAATCGGTCAATCATTCACTAAGAATGAGCTACAATTTAATAATAAGCCATTCTAAGGTACCAGATCACGGAATCGGGTCAATCCTTCACTAAGAATGAGCTAAAATGTCATAATGAGCCATTCTGAGGTTCCCGGTCGCTGAATCTGTTAATCGTTCGCTAAGAATGAGCTACAATCTCATAACAAGTCGTTCTCAAGTTCTAGATCGCCGAATCGGTTAATAGTTTGCTAAGAATGAGCTACAATGTCATAAAAAGCCATTCCGAGGTTCCAAATCACTGAATCTATCAATCGTTCACTGAGAATGAGCTACAATGTCATAAAAAGTGATTCTTAGGTTCCAAATCGTTGAATCGGTCAATCATTCGCTAAGAATGAGCTACAATGTCATAACAAGCATTTCTGAAGTTCCAGATCACCGAATCAGTCAATCGTTTGCAAAGAATGAGCTAGAATATCATAATAAGTCATTCTGATGTTCTAGATCACCGAATCGGTCAATTGTTCGCTAAGAATGAGTTACAATGTCATTGCAAGCCATTCTGATGTTCTAGACCACCAAATCGGTCAATCATTTGCTAAGAATGAGTTACAATCTCATAACAAGTCATTCTGAAGTTCCAAATCGCCCAATCGGTTAATTGTTCAATAAGAATGAGATATAATGTCATAATAAGCCATTCTGAGGTTCCAGATCACTGACTTGGTGAATCGTTCACTGAGAATGAGCTTCAATTTCATAACAAGACGTTCTAAAGTTCTAGATTGTGGAATCGGTCAATCGTTCACTGAGAATGAGCTACAATACCATAACAAGCCGTTTTGAAGTTCCAGATCATGATATCGGTCAATCGTTCACTAAAAATGATCTACAATGTTATAATAAGCCATTCGTATGTTCTAGATTGCTGAACCAGTCAATCATTCACTGAGAATGAGCTAGAATGTCATAACAAGCCATTTTGAAGTTCTAGATCACAGAATCGGTCAATCGTTCACTAAGAATGAGCTACAATATCATAATAAGCCATTTTAAGGTTTCAGATCATCGAATCGGGTCAATCTTTCGTTAAGAATGAGCTAAAATGTCATAATAAGCCATTCTGAGGTTGTCAGTCACTAGATCGATCAATCATTCGGTAAGAATGAGCTACAATCTCATAACAAGTCATTCTCAAGTTCCCGATCGCCAAATCGGTCAATAACAATCCATTGTGATGTTCTAGATCGCCGAATCAGTCAATTATTCCCTAAGAGTGAGCTACAATCCCATAACAAGCCATTTTGAAGTTCCAGATCACCGAATCGGTCAATCGTTTGCTAAGAATGAGATACAATATGATAATAAGTCATTCTGAGGTTCCAAATTGATGAATCGGTCAATCGTTCACTGAGAATGAGCTACAATCTAATAACAAGCCATTCTGAAGTTCCAGATCACTGAATCAGCCAATCATTCACTATGAATGATGTACAATGTCATAATAAGCCATTCTAAGGTTCTAGATTGCTGAATCAGTCAATCGTTCACTAAGAATGAGCTACAATGTCATAACAAGCTGTTCTGAAGTTCCAGATCACCAAATCGGTTAGTCATTCGCTAAGAATGAGCTACAATGTGATAACAAGCCATTCTGAGGTTCCAAATCATTGAATCGATCAATCATTCACTGAGAATGAGCTACAATCTCATAACTAGCCATTCTGAAGTTCCAGATCACCGAATCGGTCAATCATTTGCTACAATGTCATAATAAGCCATTATGGGGTTCCAAATATTTGAATCAGTCAATCATTCACTGAGAATGAGCCCCAATCTCACAACAAGCCATTCTAAAGTTCTATATCGCTAAATCAGTTAATCATTCACCAACAATGAGCTACAATGTCATAATAAGTCATTCTGATGTTCTAGATTGCCGAATCAATCAAACATTTGCTAAGAATGAGCTATAATGTAACAAGTCATTCTGATGTTCTAGATTGCCGAATCGGTCAATCATTTGCTAAGAATGAGCTACAATCTCAAAACAAGCCATTTTGAAGTTCCAGATCACTGAATCAGTCAATTATTTACTAAGAATGAGCTACAATGTCATAATAAACCATTATGAGGTTCCAGATCGCTGAATTGGTCAATCGTTCATTGAGAATGAGCTACAATCTCATAACAAGCTATTCTGAAGTTTCAGATGGCCGAATCGGTCAATTGTTCACTAAGAATGAGCTACAATGTCATAATAAGCCATTTTGAGGTTCTAGATCTTTGAATTGGTCAATTGTTCACTGAGAATGAGCTACAATCTCATAACAAGCCATTCTAAAGTTGCAGATCATCGAATCAGTCAATTGTTAGGTAAGAGTGAGCTACAATGTCATAATAAGCCATTTTGAGGTTCTTGATTGCTGAATCGGTCAATAGTTTGCTAAGAATGAGCTACAATCTCATAACAAGCCATTTTTAAGTTCCAGATCACCGAATCGATCAATTGCTCCCTAAGAATGAGCTACAATATCATAATAAGCCATTCTGAGGTTCCAGATCACTGAATCGGTCAATCGTTTGCTGAGAATGAGCTACAATCTCATAACAAGCCGCTCTGAAGTTGCAGATCACCAAATCAGTCAATCGTTCGCTAAGAATGAGCTACAATGTAATAACAAGCCATTCCAAGGTTCCAGATCACTGAATCAGTCAATCGTTCGTTGAGAATGAACTATAATCTCATAACAAGTCATTCTAAAGTTCTAAATCACCGAATCAGTCTATCGTTCACTAAGAATCAGCTACAATGTCATAATAAGCGATTATGAGGTTCCAGATCATTGAATTGGTAAATCGTTTGCTGAGAATGAGCTTCAATCTTATAAAAAGATGTTCTGTAGTTCCAGATCATGGAATCAGTCAATCGTTTGCTAAGAATGAGCTACAATGTCATAATAAGCCATTCTGAGGTTCTAGATTGTTGAATTGGTCAATTGTTCATTGAGAATGAGCTACAATGTCATAACAAGTTGTTCTGAAGTTCCAAATCATGAAATTGGTCAATTGTTTGCTAAGAATGAGCTACAATGTCATAATAAGCCATTCGTATATTCTAGATCACTGAATTGGTCAATCATTCCCTGAGAATGAGCTACAATGTCATAACAAACCATTCTAAAGTTCCAGATCATGGAATCGGTCAATCGTTTGCTAAAAGTGAGCTACAATGTCATAATAAGGCATTCTGAGGTTCTAGATTGCTGAATCAGCCAATCGTTCGCTAAGAATGAACTACAATCTCATAACAAGCCATTTTGAAGTTTTAGATCTCCGAATCGGTCAATAAATCACTAAGAATGAGCTACAATGTCATAACAAGCCATTTCGAGGTTCCGAATCACTGAATCGATCAATCGTTCATTGAGAATGAGCTACAATCTCATAATAAGCCATTATGAAGTTCTAGATTGCCGACTTGATCAATCGTTCGCTAAGAATGAGCTACAATGTCATAATAAGCTATTCTGAGGTTTCAGATCACTGAATCGGTCAATCATTTGCTGAGAATGATCTACAATGTCATAACTAGCCATTCTAAATTTCCATATCGCAGAATCGGTCAATCGTTCGCTAAGAATGAGCTACAATGTCATAATAAGCCATTTTGAGGTTCTAGATCGCTGAATCGGTTAATCATTCGCTAAGAATGAGCTACAATGTCATAATAAGCCATTCTGATGTTCTAGATCACCGGATCGGTCAATCGTTCCCTAAGAATGAGCTACAATATCATAACAAGCCATTCTGATGTTCTAGATTGCCGAATCAGTCAATCATTCGCAAAGAATGAGCTACAATCTCATAACAAGCCATTTGTAAGTTCCAGATCGCTGAATCGGTCAATTGTTCGCTAAGAATAAGGTACAATGTCATAAGAAGCCATTCTGAGGTTCCAGGTCATTGAATTAGTCAATCATTCTCTAAGAATGAGCTACAATTTCATAACAAGCTGTTCTGAAGTTCCAGATCACTGAAATAATCAATCGTTCGCTACAAATGAGTGACAATGTCATAACAAGCCATTCTAATGTTCTAGATCACTGAATCGGTTTATCATTCGCTAAGAACGAGCTACAATGTCATAATAAGCCATTCTGAGGTTCTCGATCACTGAATCGGTCAATCGTTCACTGAGAATCAACTACAATCTCATAACAAGCCCTTCTAAAGTTCCAGATCATGGAATCGGTCAATCATTTGTTAAGAATGTGATAATAAGCCATTATGAGGTTCTAGATCATTGAATCGGTCAATTGTTCATTGAGAATGAGCCACAATGTCATAACAAGCCATTGCGAGGTTCCAGATCGCTGAATCAGTCAATCGTTCGCTAAGAATGAGCTACAATCTAGTAACAAGCCATTCCAAATTTCCTGGTCACTGAATCATTCAATCGTTTGCTAAGAATGAGCTACAAAGTCATAATAAGCCATTCTAAGGTTCTAGATCGCTGAATCGGTCAATTGTTCACTGAGAATGAGCTACAATCTCATAACAAGCCATTCTAAAGTTCCAGATTGCAGAGTTGGTCAATTGTTCGCTAAGAATGAGCTACAATGTCATAATAAGCCATTGTGAGGTTCTAGATCGTTGAATCGATCAATTGTTCACTGAGAATGAGCTACAGTGTCATAACAAGCCATTCTAAATCATGGAATCAATTAATCATTTGCTAGGAATGAGCTAGAATGTCATAATAAGCCATTTTGAAGTTCCAGATTGCCGAATCGGTCAATGGTTCACTAAGAATGAGCTGCAATGTTATAATAAGCCATTTTGAAGTTCTAGATTGCTGAATGGGTCAATCGTTTGCTGAGAATGAGCTACAATGTAATAATAATTCGTCTGAAGTTCTAGATCGCCGAATCGGTTAATCGTTCGCTAAGAATGAGCTACAATGTCATAACAAGCCATTTCGAGGTTCCAGATCACTGAATCAGTCAATCATTTGCTAAGAATGAGCTACAATCTCATAACAAGCCATTCTGAGGTTCCAAATTGTTGGATCGGTCAATCATTTACTAAGAATGAGCTACAATCTCATAACAAGCTATTCTGAAGTTCCAGATCACTGAATCAATCAATCATTCACTATGAATGACCTACAATGTCATAATAAGCCATTCTGTAGTTCTGGATTGTTGAAATAGTCAATCGTTCATTAAGAATGAGCTACAATGTCATAACAAGCCATTCTGATGTTCTAGATTGCCGAATCGGTTAATCATTTGCTAAGAAGGAGCTACAATCTCATAATAAGCCATTCTAACATTCTAGATTGCCGAATTGGTCAATCGTTCACTCAAAATGAGCTACAATGTCATAATAAGCCATTTTGAGGTTGTAGATCACTAAATTGGTTAATCATTCATTGAGAATGAGCTACAATCTCATAAAAATCCATTCTGAAGTTCTAGATTGCATAATCATTCAATCGTTTGCCAAGAATGAGCTACAATGTCATAATAAGTGATTGTGAGGTTCCAAATTGCCGAATAGGTCAATGATTCTCTAAGAATAAGCTACAATGTCATAATAAGCCATTCTAAGGTTCTAGATCACTGAATCGGTCAATCATTCACTGAGAATGAGCTACAATATCATAACAAACCATTCTGAAGTTCCACATTGCCAAATCGGTTAGTCGTTTGCTAAGAATGAGCTACATTGACATAATAAGCCATTCCTAGGTTCCAAATTATTGAATTGGTCAATCATTCGTTGAGAATCAGATAGAATCTGATAACAAGCCATTATGAAGTTCCAGATCACTGAATCAGTCAATCATTCGCTAAGAATGAGCTACAATGTTATAAGCCATTCTGATGTTCTAGATCACTGAATCAGTCAATCATTCGCTAAAAATGAGCTACAATGTCATAACAAGCCATTATGATGTTCTAGATCGCTGAATCAGTCAATCGTTCACTTAGAATGAGGTACAATCTCATAACAAGCCATATTGAAGTTCTAGATCATCGAATTGGTCAATCGTTCACTAAGAATGAGCTACAATGTCATAATAAGCCATTCTATAGTTCCAGATCATTGAATCAGTCAATCATTCACTAAGAATGAGCTACAATGTCATAATAAGACATTCTAAGGTTCTAGATCATTGAATCGGTCAATCATTCACTGAGAATAAGCTACAATCTCATAACAAGCCATTCTGAAGTTCTAGATCGTCGAATCAGTTAGTCATTTGCTAAGAATGAGCTACAATGTCATAACAAGCCATTCCAAGGTTCCAAATCATTAAAAAGGTCAATCGTTCTATGACAAAACTGGTCTTGGATTCAGCACATTGAAGATCGGGTAAATGTTAAGTGTTAACAGATTGAAATTGAAGTTATCGTGATTATCAAGCGATTAGAAATGATTTGGAGAGTAAAGGAAGAAGTTTGAAAGCGATTTGTAGAAGTTTGAAGCGTCGATCAAGCGAAGCCCTAATTTTGTGAATCTGAGGTATTTATCCGATCAAGATATTAAATTAGTATTTGAAGTCAGTTGTAATCATGGATGTGTCATTGATTCACAACATTAAGGATAAGAATAGACCTAGAATCAAGAAAGATCCAGTAGAACCCTCAGAAAGAGATGCTAGTTTAGCTTTGTCATCCGTACCAGATGAAGTTCTTCATATTGAGAATGTTAAGAATTATCTTGGATGCAAATATGAAACCCTTAGAGAGAATGGTTTTAATGGAGAATATCAGACATTGTACAACAAAGATATGTGAGTAAAATAAGGTTTGAGCACCTAGAAAACAATGAAATCATTAACTACTCTATGAAATATGAATTTGATGATGAGGAGTGTACAAAGATCATTTTTAGCAGGATACACAATGGTAAATTTTGGCTAGAAGACAAAGTCATAGACATTACTGCAGACCTTATTCATGATGTGACTGGATTATCAAAAATTGGTGCAATTCCACTTAATGACAAAAACATGAGAAAGATTGTAATTGACAACACCGGCTCAGTATATAATGGTAGAGGTATAGTTATTAGTAAAATCAAGCAAGATGATGTAAGATTTTGACAAAAAAATTATGTGGAAGCTCCAGAGAAGATGATATGGCAGCAGGTATGGTACACATTGCCTATTTGATGTGTATGGAGAAGAAACCAGTAGACTTGTGTGAGATTTTGAGGATATAGTTGTTTGAGAACCTTGAGAAGATAAAGAAGGCTAAATACACTCACTTTAGATTTTCATCACTGATCACTTATATGTTTTTCCACTTGTTAAGAAGATTTCCTTACACTGTTGATTAGAATGATGGTGAGAACACTATGGAAAGAATCAATAAAGTTTACATGAAACATCTTTATGAGAAGGTTAATGACAATGTGAAGCTTGTATTGAAAACTTTTCAGAACATTGTGGTGAATAGATCAAGGATTCCTCCATCCTTAGTTGAGAAATACAAGGAAGATATCTGCTTTATGGTTGATACTGATTTCACCTATATTGAAGCTGTAGAACCTAGACATGAATTCATAGACCCTCTTGGCTATGAAATCTCTGAAGTTGAAACATAAGGATATGTTAGCAGATTGTTGAAAAGTAAAGTAGATGCTCATAGCAACAAATTTGGAACATATGATGAAAACTTTGATTCAACAAAGACTCTTAAGGATGAGAAATAGTCAAAGAAGAGAGTGGAGACTACAATAAAGAGAATTCTGAAAGATGCTGGAATGAGTAAACAAGAATATGATATTGCAAAGAAAACTGCAGAGGCAATCAGTCAAAGTGAAGTTCTATCAGTCCCACCTTTGGCATCTAGTGCAAATCCCATAGAACCAATTCAAGTTAAAGTCAAGATTGAAGAACCTTAGAAGGAGCAAGAGAAACCAAGAAAAATAGTGAAGGTAAGTGCTTCTGGACCAGATAAGAGATGAAAAGTAATTGTTCCACCAGTACCTAAAAGAATTGAAGAGATTAAAAATGATGAAGTTACAACAAAGAAGAAATCATGGAAACCAAGGATAGAAAGAGTTAATGAAGACATATTGTAGCATGGAGACTTTACTAAGATGAACAAATACTATGATTTATATGGATCATCTGATAGATTAAATTTAGAGAATGCAATGGTTACACATATGATTTTGGCAAATAAGAAATTTGATACCATTCATGGAAAGATACCAGAAGATTTGTACAACAGACTCGTGAACAGAAAGATGAGAGCACAAGATGAAGATAACAAAATGAGAGAAAATGTAATAAGACAATTGTGTGACATTAGAGATGATGATCATCTTAAATAGATCCTCAAGCCACTTGGAACTCTCTTGAGAACCAAAAAGAGGACAATACAAATCATGGGAGGTAAATATGAGCAAGTGAAAATTGAAACTGAACAAGCAGTAGTGCAAGTACTAGCAGAGTTGGTTGCAGCAAAAGATCAGTTAGTTACAACAGAGGAACAGAGGACAAAACAAGCACAATCAGAGGCAGCAATAGAAGAAGTTGAAGTTGAAGAAGTGCCCTCTTCTTTACCTATCAATATTGGCACAAAATCAATGGATATTGAAGGAACCAAAGTCACCCTAGATTCAGATGATGTAGTGTTCAAAGACTTGGACATAATTGTTGACAATTTGGCTTTGGGAGAGAAAGAAAAGAATATTGAGACAGAGACTACACAAGCAGAAGAGCAAATGGAAACAAAGGCCGCTACTCCTATTGTACCACAAGAAGACATTAGTCTTACTCCTAAGACTAGAAAGGAGAAAGGAATAGGATCATTGATTGAAGATTTGAGAAAGGAAGTTGATGATGGTGATCAATTAGAATTGATCACCTCTTTAAACAAGATAATTGGAAAGAACAAAAAGGTTAAGAATCTGGAAGGTAGTTTGAAAGATTTGACTGAAAAACTACAAAGTGTAATATCCAAAAAAGTATTTGATTCGGATCCACTTGAAAGAGCAAAGATGGTAATAAATTCTTTTGATGTTGAGTTTACAAATTTGACAGATATAGCTAAGGTTAAGGCTTAGGTAGCTTATGAAGCTGAGATGTTGCAGAACGTTAGTCAGAATATCAAGAATGACATTAGCAGCCTTGACAGACATATTAAGAACTTAAGGAAACACCTTGAGACTGAAAAATGTTTGTACATTCAATGTACAAAATTTGAGAATATAGTAGTTGAGGAAGAAAAGAAGATAAAGGAGAAGCAAGATGCAATTATAGTAGAGAAAAATTCATTATCCATCCCTAATATAAAGATGAGTTCAGTTGAAAAGAAAATCAGAAAATTGTATGATGAGATAAGGATTTTGAATGATGAAATGAATAGAAAGACTATCAGGATGAACATCTTGAGAGAGGATGTCTCAATCAAGTTATCTATTTTAGAAGAGCAGCTAGAAGAATGTCTTACTGCTAAGACATCATTTCAAAAGTTCAATTTTTAATCTCTTCAAGCCTATCAGATTGCAGCTTATGGATTGAGTACTTTACTCAATGTAGCAAAATCAATTAAGAAGACATGGGAGAAAGATTTTGAGGCTTGGAAATCTGATTTTGCAGATTGTGTTGCAAGCCTACCGGCTTTGCAATAAGATAGTAAGGTAAAAGTTTTGGCACAATTTTGTATATCCCTTTCTATCCTTTATTTTGTCATTGTTGTCAAAGGGGGAGAGATACTTAGAAAATTGTCTAAGTATGAAACAATGATTTTGACAGAGCACCTGAGACAGTTTGTTTTGGTGACATTCACTGGAGCATGATCAGAGTTTGTGCAGTTGAACTTAGACTCTATGATGTCTAAGGATATCCCATCTTAGTGCACAAAAATTTTTGGAGAGTACAGACAAAGTTATGATTGTTTTACCAATGACAGAGTATAGCCGACAAAGCAGTTTTGAAGATAGAACTTGTAAATGAATTAAGGGATTATTTTGCTTGTCAAAATAATGACTTAATATTATAAAGAGCCAAAATTTTAGATGTTTACTCTTGGATTATGATGTGCAAGCCGACAGAAGAAAGATATTATGTTTGTACCTTGTATAAAGATGTGAAGTTGTAATGACCAGACATACTTGAAATGTAACTTGCGATAGTTGTATATTCTAATAGCAACAAAAGTTGTTGATGCACAGTTGTAAGTAGTACCATATTGTAATCAGTAAACATTTGTATTACTTGTTTGGGCAGTGGGCTCATCTGGTAATCAGGTTTTGTATCTACAACTCCTAATAGGGTTGAGGCTTCTAACAAGGCCTATAGTCCCTTAACCAGGACTAATACACTATATGATTGTAATTGGCTCCTAACAGGGTCAACATCCTTAACAGGATATCTTTTGATTAGTGGATCTTTGTGGGTACCATCCCCACCGGGGTTTTCCCTTGGCCAGGGTTTCCTCAAGAACATATTATGTGTTATGAGTTCTTTACATTTACTGCTATGTATGCTATTTAGTTTCTTATGCTTTGTATGCACTAAAGTAATCTATTATATCCATAAGTGAGCAAAAGTAAAAGTTTGTGAAATACTGATTCACCCCCCCCTCTCAGTATTTCCTATTTCTAACAATTGGTATGCTTACTGATGAAATAAACACTCTGAAAAGAAGGTATGATGATGCAAAGAATCTTATTGACAAATTGAAAGGTAAGATAGAAGATCTGAAATCTGAAAAGGAATTTGAAATTCTTATTGAAGATTGTGATGATTTAGAGAAAGAAATGTGATCCTCAAACAAGAATTGAAGATAGAAAATCTGAAGCTTAGCTTGAAAGATGGAAATGACAATCTAAGATCTGAGAATGAAAGTTTAAAAAATGAGAATGAAGATCTGAAATCTAAACTTGGCAAGGTAGCATCTGAATTTGATAAATTCAAGTTGCAGTATGATGAACTTGAGAAATACAACAAGATAGTGAAAGGTGAATTGACTCAATCAAAACAACAACTTGAGAGACTATATTCAAACAGTGAGAAGATTGATGAGCAAGTATCTTATGGGAAACCATTCTATGATAAAACTAGTCTTGGATTCAGCACATTGAAGACAGTTAGTGAAAGCAAGAAACCAAATCTGAATGTATGTGAAAGCAATGAAGAAAAGAAGTTAGATGAGAACAAATGTGAGGAATCACCTAAATCAGAAGAATCACCGAAGCAAGAAGAACCACTGAAGCAAGAAGAACCACCCAAAGGTATGCAAAGAGAATTCAAAGGTAGATGTTTTGCTTGTAATACAATTGGTCATATGAAAAGAGATTGTATAGGTAAGCAATTCAAACCTCTTAATGGATATTGTTATAATTATCATGCTTTTGGACATAGAGCTATTGAATTTAGAAGATCTAAAGTTATTGAGAATAATTATAATAGTGGAATGCCTAGAAACACTAACAATGTAGATCAGAGATCAACTGAAGACATGAAAAGAGGAAATGGCATAGTGTGTTACAGATGCAACAAGATTGGACATATTGCTAAAAATTGCAGGACTCAAATCAATCAGCAAGAACCTAGATATGGAACAAATGGAATCATATGTCAGATATGTAACAAGATTGGACACACAATAAGATTTTGTAGAATGAACAATGGAGGTTATCATCATAACCCTAACCCTAGAAACTATGCAAGAAGGAATGAGAATGCAGGAAACAAAGAGAAAGGATGTTGTAGAAATGAAGATGAAGTAAAATTTGTTAAAGGTATAGATCAAGGAGGTATATTCAACACTATAGGTAATCAGGAAGGTAATGTATCTGATGGTAAGAATGAATCTTTACCTAACCCTTCTTTAAGTACTTAAATTATGTAAATTTTAGTATTTTAGGAACTTCAAATTAGTGTAGAATTAGATTTTGAATGAGGTAAGTTTTTTGTAGTTAGATGAAGGTTTGTTATGTTATACTAATGCTATGGTTAAGTGTACAAAAAGAAATATTGTGTTTTGCAAAGTCGCAAGAAGATTTATGGTTGCAAGTTTACAGAATTGGCCTTTTGGCATTTTAGCGGAAAAGGAATTAAATGCGATGTCAGATTGAGTAAATGTTAAGTGTTAAAAGATTGAAATTGAAGTTATTGTGATTATCAAGTGATTAGAAGTGATTTGGAGAGCGAAGGAAGAAGTTTGAAAGTGATTTGTAGAAGTTTGAAGTGTCGATCAAGCGAAGCCCTAATTTTGCAAATCTGAGGTATTTATCTGATCAAGATCTTAAATTAGTATTTGAAGTCAGTTGTAATCATGGATGTGTCTTTGATTCACAACATTAAGGATAAGAACAAACCTAGAATCAAGAAAGATCTAGTAGAACCCTCAGAAAGAGATGCTAGTTTAGCTTTGTCATTCGTACCAGACGGAGTTCTTCATATTGAGAATGTTAAAAGTTATCTTGGATGCAAATATGAAACCCTAAGAGAAAATGATTTTAATGAAGAATATTAGACATTGTACAATAAAGATATGTCAGTAAAACAAGGTTATGAGCACCTAGAAAATAATGAAATCATTAACTACTCTATGAAATATGAATTTGATGATGAGGAGTGTACACAGATCATTCTGAGCAAGATACACAATGGTAAATTTTGGCTAGAAGATAGAGTCATAGACATTACTGCAGACCTTATTCATGATGTGACTGGACTATCAAAAGTTGGTGCAATTCCACTTAATGACAAAAACATGAGAAAGATTGTAATTGACAACACCGGTTCAGTATATAATGGTAGAGGTATAGTTATTAGTAAAATTGAGCAAGATGATGTAAGATACCTATGTAAGATTTTGAAAACAAAATTCTATGGAAGCTCTAGAGAAGATGATATGGTAGCAGGTATGGTACACATTGCCTATTTGATGTGTGTGGAGAAGAAACTAGTAGACTTGTGTGAGATTTTGAGGATACAATTGTTTCAGAACCTTGAGAAGATAAACAAGGCTAAATACACTCACTTTAGATTTTCATCATTGATCACTTATATGTTTTTCCACTTGTTAAGAATATTTCCTTACATTGTTGATTGGAATGATGGTGAGAACACTATGGAAAGAATCAATAAAGTTTACATGAAACATCTTTATGAGAAGGTTAATGACAGTGTGAAGCTTGTATTAAAAAATTTTCAGAACATTGTGGTGAATAGATCAAGGATTCCTCCATCCTTAGTTGAGAAATACAAGGAAGATATTTGCTTTATGGTTGATACTGATTTCACCTATATTGAAGCTATATAACCTAGACATGAATTCATAGACTCTCTTGGCTATGAAATCTCTGAAGTTGAAACAGAAGGATATGTTAGCAAATTATTGAAAAGTAAAGTAGATGCTCATAGCAATAGATTTGGAACATATGATGAAAACTTTGATTCAGAAAAGACTCTTAAGGATGAGAAATAGTCAAAGAAGAGAGTGGAGACTACAATAAAGAGAATTCTGAAAGATGTTGGAATGAGTAAACAAGAATATGATATTGCAAAGAAAACTGTAGAGGCAATCAATCAAAGTGAAGTTCTATCAGTCCCACCTTTGGCATCTAGTGTAGACCCCATAGAACCAATTCAAGTTAAAGTCAAGATTGAAGAACATGAGAAGGAGCAAGAGAAACCAAGAAAAAGAGTGAGGGAAAGTGCTTCTGGACCAGATAAGAGATGAAAAGTAATTGTTCCACTATTACCTAGAAGAATTGAAGAGAATAAAAATGATGAAGTTACAGCAAAGAAGAAATCATGGAAACCAAGGATAGAAAGAGTTAATGAAGACATATTGCAGCATGGAGACTTTACTAAGATGAACAAATACTATGATTTATATGGATCATCTGATAGATTAAATTTAGA
This sequence comes from Chamaecyparis obtusa, assembly GCA_027943335.1. Classification (NCBI taxonomy): domain Eukaryota; kingdom Viridiplantae; phylum Streptophyta; class Pinopsida; order Cupressales; family Cupressaceae; genus Chamaecyparis; species Chamaecyparis obtusa. Next base: position 1,863,098 of record BSBK01000936.1, on the reverse strand, counting down.
GAATGCAATGGTTACACATACGATTTTGGCAAATAAGAAATTTGATACCATTCATGGAAAGATACCAGAAGATTTGTACAACAGACTCGTGAACAGAAAGATGAGAGCACAAGATGAATAACCTAGTCCTAAACATAATAGACGTGTCTTCATCTTTTCTTTCCAGTTGTCAAAATTTACTCCATCAAACTTAGGGCTTTCTTTTCTAAAATTCGCCATAGATCTCCTTAAGTTGTTAAACTTTTCTTTCAAGAACCTACCACTTTGATATTGATTGTTAGAAAGAAAAGATCCCCAAGATAATTAAGAGGGGGGGGGGAATCAGTTATCTAATAATTAAACGATTTATCAACTTCAACATCAACTTCAATAGTTTTAAACCATATATTCAATGCAGTAACCAACCATAGAAAGATAATCATACATAATGACACAATAACACAAGATATGTTGACTAGGGAACCTCTTGATCAAAGAGTAAACCCTGGTGGGAATGATGCCCGCAAAATGATGCACTAATATGAAAGTTCCTTGTGAGAGGATGGACCCTGTTAGGAGTCTTATGAAATATATTCAGTACATATGAATCCCTGTTAGGAGATTTTGAATCCCCGTTAAAAGATTCTAACCCAATTAAGAGTTATGGAAGACTAAAGGACCCACTGCCCAAACAGCTTCAAGGCAAGATCTCTGAACTCACTGTCCAACACATCTATTATGTTTAGAAAAGTTTGATTAAATCCTCAAATTTTTTGATAGTTGGAAGCATTTTTGAGAGCCAATGAATGGCCGACTCTCCTAGAGATTGAGGGAAAAGATGCATTAAGTAAGTTGGTTCATGCATGAACTCCATAGATTGAGTAAAAAATTCTCTGACATGATCTTGAAGATTAGAGTTTCCATCATACTTATCATACTTAGGTATCTCCACTCTTTTGGGGAATGGTGGCATGTGAAAGTCTTTATCAAATGGAAAAGGGCATAGAGCCTCCATGGAGAAATATTTAGGTTCCTTTTATTTTTCAAGTTTGTTAAGTTTGACTTGCATGGCATGCATCTGTTTCATCATAGTTGTGGTTGGAGTTTCTTCCTCATGTGTAATGATATCTTCAACATTAAAGTTGGGAGGAAGTTTAGCCCCTTGACGAGCTAGTTTTAGAAACTATGTTTCTTTGTCTTCCTTCAAGAAATGCCTCATCATTTTCTTGAAGTCATCATCATTTTGATATCGAGCAATTTCAGAAGGTGTGGGTTCTGGATCCACACCATGTTGAGAGTGATGTCCTTGAGACTTGTGATGTGTCCCTCCGTGAGACATGTTAGGAGTTTTAGGAATCCTTGGAATAGATTGGTGTAGAGATTTTTGATTGACCCCTTGGATTGATGGAGGAGGGGGTATGTAACCAATTTTTAATTGAAGATTGCCAAGACCGTCATCTTCGTAAAGACTTGAATTGTAGAGTTTGTCAAAGGTTTGACCCATGTGAGTAGAAAGAGGTAAGGTATGATATGCTTCTCTAGATTTCTTGTGTGATGAAGCTCGAGTTTCCACCATTAACCTTGGGTGAAGAAAGAGAGCAAGATGAAGACAACTGAATAATGACTTGATTCAAGAAGATCAAAAAACACAACCTTGTCAAGATTGAATTGATTGAAGATTAGATCGGACATAAATGAAGGATACTATGCCATAGTAGTATGGGTAGATGCCCAATAGATGGCGGGCACAAGCTCTCAACACTTAGCCATTTTGTAAGAAGATTGAATTTTGAAGATAATTTTGATAAGGTTTTGACACAAGATGAAAAAGACTCAAATCAATAAATCAGAAGGCTAAATCAGACTCAAGAGACCACCTTAGGAAAATGGATGGATTTTCTATAGGTTTTGCTTTATTTCTGACACAATCATCTATTTGATAGAATCTAGAAGTAGGTTGTAAAAACTGGATTTATGACAAATTTTGGAGTTTTCTGACAACTTTGACTTTAGCTTTGATACAAGTTTTGAAATTTTGGGATGACTTTTGACACCAGAAAGGATTTTTTCTTCAGATTTGCAATTTTTTAGTTTTCAGAACCAATTTGTTTGCAAGTTTTTCTCCATTTAGGTTTTCAAATTCATGTAATAGTTCAGGATCGTTCATTTTCAATAACCAAGTAGATAACAAGAACGCAGAACATAAAGCAAAGGGAAGCAATCAATCATCTAAAAACAATGAATAAGGGCAAAAGAAACCTTGTGCATGAACAAGCAATAGTGACTTAATGTACTAATCCCTAGGAATGCTACTTGTGTATGTTCCAAAAAAAATTTCAATAATGCACATAGTCCTAGAAAATGAAAAATTTGGCCTCACTAGGGTTTGTAGTAATGGTCTAACTCTGCAACTTTTGTGATCTCAAGAGGGAGAACTCCAATTCAGGCACACCATGGTTTTGACATAGTCTAAGAATTTAATCAATTGGGAGCTTCTAGGGAGATCTGATAGCCCAACAAGAGACCACATGTGTGAAGATTTCTTCCACAAGGACATTTATATAGTGGCTACTGATACCATGACAAAAATGGCTATTACCGCTTGAGGTTTCATCCTTGTGGTTGACCCAATTAAGGGAATGTCCACTATGGTTAACCATCTCTGAAGGTGACTCACAAAATATACAACAGGGGGACTAGATCGGATTCAAGGATCTGGGTTTCTAGTACTATCCAAAAAGGAAGTAGAGCGTAATCCCCTAGCCTCTTCACTTCACCAAAACAAAGTAGACAGATTAATCCGACACGCTAAGAATGAAATTATCTCACCAAGATCTGTGATGTCAACAACTTGTGGTCTATCAATCTCTTCAGAGAAGGAATGTATCAATCAAAAGCTGAGGACGCAAATCAAGGGAACGTGAGACAATCTCAGTATCCTCCCTACCTACAAGGGGATCCTTCCTCAAGAAAAGCTTCACATGTAGAAAAGTGAAAGAAGCCCACTCTCTCAAGATCATCTGCAAATAGTGTTCATAGGGCCTAATTACTATGTGTAACAGATATGCAAAAAACAAATCTATGTTTGTTTTAGAGCCCAAAACTGAAGTGTAAATTATGAAAGCTGTAAATGCACTCAAGCTTGACACAAGAGAGTTTTCTTTATGTCCCAAAATAAAATGTTATCAGATGTAATAGAATACCTAAGTTCCTCACAATGCGCTTAGTAGATTTTACCTATTTTAGTAATTTTTGAGCATTTGTCTTCTATCTTTTGTACCCACAGGATGTACCTACCCCTGCACCTGCAAACCATTGTTATGAAAAAAATTACCTATTCTTGTACATGAAACCTAATGTTATAAAAATTGATCAAAAAAGAAACACAACTTGTCAACCCCACGTGGTAGAAAATTAGGTTAGTCAAAGATAATATGTCATTTGATAATCGAAAAACCTGTTGTCATAAAAAACTCAGATTCTGGCCAATCTTCACTAAATCAATCATAACTTTTGAAAATAAAAAAAAAATTAATCCAAACCAATGGTAAATGAAATTTAACTCAAATAACTTTCTATAAATATAAATTTTGGATCTGTATCATGTCATATGTGCATGAACCAATAAAAACATCAGTCAGATTTCATAAAATCAGGTTTAGACCAGTCTTCACTAAAATGATCACAAATTTTGAAAATAAAAACTAAACTAATCCAAACCAATGAAAAATGAAATCTAACTCAAATTCCTTTCCAGAAATATAAATTTTGGATCTACATCATGTCATATGTGCATGTACCAATAAAAACATCAGTCAGATTTCATAAAATCAGGTTCTGACCAGTCTTCACTAAAATGATCATAACTTTTGCAAATCAAAACTAAATTAATTGAAACCAATAGAAAATGAAAGCTAACTCAAATAAATTTCCACAAATATAAATTTCAGATCTGTATCATGTCATATGTGCATGTACCAATAAAAACATCAGTCAGATTTTTGCAAAAACAACCCAGAAATTTATCACAAAACTCACAAAAATTAACCTTGTGGTCGTGGGTTCGAGAAAAATGATAGAAATTTGATAGAATATAATGGAAACCTATTTCAAGACCCCATGGTGGGTGCCATAAATGTGTGTGTGAATTTTGTACCTAGCTGTAGACACAACACTTTAGTAAAACATTAGAGGTTAGCAAAAACTGAAATCTCCAACTAATTGAAACTATGCTAACCAGGTGATTTACTGCCTTCTAGTAGGTGTGAGTATGATGTTCTTAGATTGAAATCAAGATCAGTGACAATGCAACACCTAAATGAAGGATTTAAAATGATGAAAGCAATGAAATATGAATGCAAATTAATCTATTTTTTTGGATTTTTGATGCAATAGGATGAAAAACTGTATGAAATTAATCTAGTATGAAATTGAAATGATATGAAAATTAATCTAAAAATTATATGAATTGATATGAAAATCTATGAAAAACTACGAATTGATCTCACAAAATTGCTTGTCACAAAATCTTTGTTCTTCAGTTGTAAATTCGCCAGAGTAATTGTGTAAATTCGAGAGATGTGAGATTGAAAGCTTGAGGGATTTAGAGAGGGATTTGTGAAGAGTTGAGCCTTGTTTTTATAGAAATTCAAGGCTTGAGGATGCATTGAGAAAAGCCATAATCACTCTTGATAAACTCAGATTGATTTTTGAGTTAACAAGAAATTAAGAATAAATAAACTCATAAAATCATGCAAAAGCAGTTTTTATCTCAAAATAGAGCTTTTGTTCTCTTTTTCAACTCATCATCAAATGTTGAGTTTAGAAAGTTAACAAATTCAAATTAGCAGTTGTTTTAAAGTTGACTATTTTTCTGATTGTGCATGTTTTAATATTAATTTAATAAATAAAGTGATTTATTTTCCACTTAACTGATTTTGAATTAAAATAATTGATTTATGGGTTAATCAATTATTAAATCAAACTTTATTCAAAAACTATATTATTAAAGATTAACAATTGACTTTAATTAATTAAATAGGAATTTAATCAATTAGTCATAAGATTTTTGATTTATTGTCAAAATTAAATAATACAATTTACGAATAAATATAATTAAATAATTAAGTGGCAGTATTAAATCTGATTAATTAAATATTCAGAATATTCAATTAATCAAACTTTAGGATAAATAAGATTTATTGCCAAATAATTATTAAATTAAAGATAATTAGGATAAATTAGGAATATTTAAGGAATATTCCCTGATGCAAAATGAAGATAAAATCAATTAGAATTTTGATGATGTGCAGATGTGCCTTAGGTTAGGAATTTTGTATCGACTTTATTCGATTTGAAGATGTAGGAGGTTAATGAGCCTATATCCCATTTTTGGGGTAGTACATCTTCTTCTTTGTCACTTACATCCTCAATATACCAACCTATTTTCTGGTCCATTTTTGTAGCTTCTAGCCTAGTTCTAATTTATCTCAACATTTCCAATACTGTTGGAACAACATCTCTCCTTCGTCCATCTCTAGTATGTTCTTTTTGATCCACCTAAGATGAATCATCTTCTATTCTGGGTCAGATCTTCGATTCACTATCCCACAAAAAATTCATTAGGGACTTTGCAAGCTCTAGGACTAAGACCTCACTCCCACAGGGAACACAACCTTTCTTTGATACCAAATAATGTAGCTAAGGAAATGAGGGACCTAAAATAAGTTAGTCCACTCCTTGTAGCATGAGTCACACAATGGAAGTCACAAGAAACAAGAAAGGAAAATGCAAGATTATCCTTTAATTATCCTAAAATCAAGTACAATAAATCTACAACATGTAGTATTACATTTTAGGCATATAAGACTTTTTTTGGAACCTTTAAGAGGCTATCTTGTTATACTATCTATTGCTAGCTGCCACTGAAACTACCCCTCTTTCTAAAACTACTACCATAAGGATCAATTACAACATCTTATAAAGCCTTCACCAACATCAAGATGGTCTACAAAAGATTACATTCTCCAAGAATTGGAGACCATATTACATTATACTTTAGTACCTAAATCATAAGAATCTCTAGCCAAAAAATGTAACATAGCATTCAAACCAAAAACAAGGTTGGCCAAAGATTAGGAAACATGAAGATATGACCCATGAAGTTTGACTAATCGGGAAAATCATTTGCAAGATTGGAAAATACAAACTGGCTATGAAACATGAACTTGATGAAGTCCCACCAGGAATCCAAGATAACTTAAACATGAACAAACCAATCAAGGTGAGAACCAAGGTGAAGGTAAAACATGATTCCATGAACTCTCCATGAGGTGTGCAACAAAAACTGATCTAAATTGAAGGAACAATAAAAGAAAATCAATGACTGACAAATTTAAGAATAGAAAATAAATTATTTTTGGTTTATGCAAGATTGCCAATAACCCATGATGCTCTTGCATCAATTTTTTCCTAAAGGGTATCTCCTTGGTTTTGAGGGTGGGTATCCTTGTTCTTATTTTCCATAATAGTCCATCATAACTTTATGTTTCCATATTAAGGAGAGGGGCATATGTGTGCCCTCCTTGTGATTATATCACAGATTTCCTTAGAGATGATGATTTCTTTAGATAATAATTTTCCACTAGTATACTATATTTTTGTGCATACAATGCTTTTATTGGCTATTCTTTTATACTTTTTTGAGAGTTTTTTCACAGATACAATGCTTTTCTCAATAATCCATTTTCACCATTTTTACCAGACTTCCTTTATATAATTATTTCCTTGAATATAATGCTTGTGTTGGTTATTCCTTTACACCATTAATAATGGATTTAATTTGATATAATGCTTCTCTTGGTTATCTTTGGGATGGGCTGATGGGTTGACTAGCATAACTCAATTAGCTAGACTATCAACTTCATCTTTTCACCAAGCTTAGTATTTGAATGAGTAGAGCTAGCATAACATAGCTTCATAGATTTCATTACCTTTTTCCTCCTCTTTTATTTCATGGATCACACATCATAACATAACCTTTTGTTTAGTGATATCAATGTTGTTTCATCAATCACCTTACATAACACAATTTTCTAGCTTGTGTATTTCATGCCTTCCTTTCTCTCTCTCCTACATGATCATAGAAGCATGTCATACTTTTCTAGTTCTTTGGATCATGGAGTCTTGTCTCATCCTTGATGTATACTCTTTATATTTCCATGTGACTTCATATATTTTTACAATAATAGTCTAAATGGACTACTACTTATTGAGATATTTTTTTCATTGATATCTCCTCAACTAATTGATTTAGAGCCTTTATTGTTAGCACTAACCATCTTTTTTTTTCTTTACCTTTATTTTTTTATTATGTTTCATTTGACCTTGCATGTGTGATTGTATGAGTTAAGGTTCTTAGTTTGGGGGTTTGTAGCCTTAAAGTTAGAAATGTCTTACCTGGTTGTAGTCACACCAATAGTAGGGTGCCTAGGTCCCTTCATTCTAACTCAAATTTGGACTACATGTTTTGATTTAGTTTTATGAAGGTTTTGAAGGGACCTAGAACCATATTTATAATGCACTACCATAAAAAAAACAAAAAAAACTAGAGAGTGAGTAGGTCTATAATAGAAAAGTAGCAGCAAAAAATAACACACTACATAGAATAAAAGATAACTTAGTTTAAAGTATTTAGTGACTCCACTTCCTCAGACTCTAGTTAAGTCATATCAAGGGAATTTTTCTTTAGATCCTTGATATCTTGAGAGGATTTATCTTCCTTCCTTTTCAATTTTTCTCTAGTCCTCTAACAATAGTCTTTGTCTCCATATTTCCTATTCATCTTATCCAACTCTTCAAGATCAACAACAACCCCTTCCTGTTAGAAAGTAAAGATCCCCAAGATAACTGAGAGGGGGCGGTGAATCAGTTATCAGATAATTTAACCATTCAATAGATTTAAACAATATAAGTAATGTTCTGATCAACCATAGAAAGATAACCATACACAATTGCACAATAACACAAGATATGTTGACTAGGGAACCTCTTGAAAAGAGTAAACCCCGGTGGGAATGATGCCCACAAAATGATGTACTAATATGAAAGTTCCTTGTTAGAGGATGGACCCTATTAGGAGTCTTATGAAATACATTCAGTACATATAAATCCCTGTTAGGAGATTTTGAATCCCTGTTAAAAGATTCTAACCCGGTTAAGAGTTTATGGAAGACAGAAGGACCCACTACCCAAACAGCTTCAAGGCAAGATCTCTGAACCCACTGTCCAAAATATCTTAGAATTATTCAATAGAATAGTATGAAATATATTACCTCCTTCACACTATGCCAAAACTGCACTCTTTGCTACACAAGATCACAATTCCAGATCTTTGTACTCACAAGTCTTCCTTCATCACTGAATTAGCTCTTTTCTTCACTTCATGCATATATTCACATCACAATCTTCACAGTACACATTAAAATAAGGAAAAAATTCCTTCTTATATACCAAACTCAAATAATTACAAATGAGTCAGTCTTCAATTACAAAATAATAAATTCTACACACTACACACAGAATTCACATAAAACTGTCGGCTTCCAGATACTGTAACTTTCTCCAAACATATCCTAAAAGTTTGTGATATGAACCACATCATCATTAATGAGTCTCCAACATCCCTTTAACTATGCAAAATCAGATTGCATCCCAGCTAAGAGATATCCTCCAATTTCTGAACATCGCTTCACAGAAACACTATCTAAACATTGCTTTCACCAAAATGCTCATAACTCTCACAAATGAATGAATTTATTTTTGCGCTATTAAACATAGGTTAATAACACACTAGAGAACATACCATCAACTACACAAAATACAATCTACAATACAACATGTGTGCAAAACAAAACTGTACCTACTTTCCTGCTAATATCCAGAATATCACTATGTTGACATCAATGACAATCCAAGTGATGAATGCAACAACAACTGCTATAGAATGACTGCCAAAACACTTTGCATTCATTCCTAATGATCTCCCCCATTAGAATTGATGGAAACATAGATGAAAAACATCCAATGTTCCAAAAATCCAATACTGCAACATCACTACAAAATATCAAATCAAATCTTGCTTCATTTTCCTATTCAGCTCTCTCATACAATCCATAATTTTTTTCATGTATATCTCTCCCCCATTGACATCAATGATAGAAATTCCATCACTAAGTCAACAACAACTTAATGTCACAAGACACTTTTCAGAAAAATACAATAACAAGACTCCTCATGACTGAGCTCATAAACTCCCCCATAGAGGAAGTTCCAACATCCAATCCAGAAGAAAGATAGGGCTCATATACCACTGGATAGATGTAATCATCTGCATCAATTCTCAAAAATAGGTTGGGGCATAACCCCAAGCATAGCTCTTAGATACACAACTGTATCCTTAGGTAAAGGCTTCGTAAATATATCTGCTATCTGCTCCTTTGTACTTATGTACTCCAATCTTACTTTTTTTTCTGCAACTTTCTCTCTTACAACATGATACTTGATCTCAATATGTTTAGTCTTAGAATGTAAAACAGGATTTTTTGACATACTCACTGTACTGGTGTTATCATAATGTATAAAAATAGGCTCATCAAACTTTATTCCAATATCCTTCAACATCCGCTTCATCCAAATAATCTGATTATAATTATTTGCTGCTGCAACATAGTCTTCTTCTACCATGCTTTGTGAAGTACAATTCTACTTCTTACTTAGCCAAGAGACCAATTTTCCTCCAAGAAAAAAAGGCTCCACCACTGGTGCTTTTCTTGTCATCAACACTGCCTCCCCAATCTACATCAGTATAGGCACATAAAGTAAAATCATCAAAATTCTCATACCATAATCCATAATCCATTGTTCCTTTCAGATATCTCAGTATCCTCTTTACTGCTGCATAATGTGATTCTCTAGGTTCTGCTTGAAATCTTGCTACAATCCCCATTGAATGTGCTATATCAGGTCTTGTATGTGTCAAGTACTGCAATCCTCCAATCATAGATCTGTACTTTTTTTGCTCAACTGCTGGTGTCTCATCTTTGCTAGATAACTTATGTCCGGTTACCATAGGTGTTCCAATAGGTAAATCTCTTACCGCAAGTGTAGTGCTCACCTTGACAATATTATCAAAGTTTATATGAAAAAACCTTTTATGCCATAACCAACTATCATCAATCCTAGTTATCAAACATGTCATCTCAGTAGGATTCAACTGAAATACATTACCTCTAGTTCTGGATCCTTTTCCAATCAGATTTCCATCTTTATCTTTTATCACACAAGTTTTCTCAGAAAACCAAACTTGATAACCCTTATTAGCCAATTGTCCAACACTTAGTAGATTATGTCTCAATCCATCAACAAAGTAAACATCATCAGTGTTAGTCTTTCCATCAAGAGTAATAGATCCTATACCCTTAATCAAACAAGGTGCATTGTTACCACCCCTAACAATTCCTCCATCATAATTATCTAACTTAACAAACTTTCTTTTATCTCCAGTCATATGATGTGAACAACCACTGTCTATAATCCAATCAGATTTCTTTTCAACTTGTGAAACTAATGCTTTTTCTTCCCTTTTATCAGATTCAAAACTTTCTTCTTTAATTGCTACAAATCCTATTTCCTCAAAGTTATCATTATCACTGTCACTTAAATGTTTTTCAATTCCTGCTTCAAGATCTTCATCATTTTCATAATAACATTCTTTAGATCTTCTAGGTTTAAAGTTGCTTCTATACTTCTTAACTCTTTTAGGACATTTAGATGCAAAATGACCATATTCTTGACAAGTCCAACATTTAAAGAATTTCTTACCATCTGGTTCTCTTTTTACAAGTAATGCAATACCTTCTTCAATCTTCTTATCTTCCTCAGATCTGCTACTGCCGGCATAGTCTCCATTCACACTAGTACTTCTTGTAGGTCTAATGTTAAGAGCACTAAATGCTATTTCCATTCTAGGTAGCTCTCCTGATAATCTCAAGTTCATCTCTACTATTTCTAATCTTCCAAGAAGAGTCTCTCTTGAGAAGTTTGATGTACAAGGTATCACTTGTTCAATCATCTGTGTTGTCTGCTTGAATATTGGTGTCAAAGTTCTTAGAATTTTCCATATCACTTCATTCTCTATCTTATCACCTCCACAAGACTTTATTCTTGTTACAATCTCAGACATCCTACCAATATAGCTTCTAATAGATTCATCTTCCATCATTCTAATATCTTCAAATGCACAAATCCAATTATGTAATCTAGCCTTCTTTGCATGTTCACCACCTTCAAAAGTAGAATGTAAAGCTTTCCAAATTGCATGAGATGTTTTCAAACATCTTACCTAACTATATTCATTCTCTAGTAGTGCTGACAAAAGTGCTTCTCTTGCAAGTATGTTACACATGAATAGATCTAGTTCATCTTTAGTTCCTGCCTCTAGATTGTCTTCCTCAATGATAGTCTTCTCATTCTTTGTAATCAACCAATAACTTGGTCCTAAACACAATAGATGTGTCTTCATCTTTTCTTTCCAGCTATCAAAATTTACTCCATCAAACTTAGGGCTTTCTTTTCTGAAATTCACCATGGATCTCCTTAAGTTGTTAAACTTTTCTTTCAAGGACCTGCTGCTCTGATACCAATTGTTAGAAAGTAAAGATCCCCAAGATAACTAAGAGGGGGGGGGGGGGGGGGGGGGGTGAATCAGTTATCAGATAATTGAACCATTCAATAGCTTTAAACAATATAAGTAATGTATTGATCAACCATAGAAAGATAACCATACACAATTGCACAATAACACAAGATATGTTGACTAGGGAACCTCTTGAAAAGAGTAAACCTTGGTGGGAATGATGCCCACAAAATGATGTACTAATATGAAAGTTCCTTGTTAGAGGATGGACCCTGTTAGGAGTCTTATGAAATACATTTAGTACATATAAATCCCTGTTAGGAGATTTTGAATCCCTGTTAAAAGATTCTAACCCGGTTAAGAGTTTATGGAAGACAGAAGGACCCACTACCCAAACAGCTTCAAGGCAAGATCTTTGAACCCACTGTCCAAAAGATCTTAGAATTATTCAATATAATAATATGAAATATATTACCTCCTTCATGTTGTGCCAAAACTACACTCTCTGCTACACAAGATCACAATTCCAGATCTCTGTACTCACAAGTCTTCCTTCATCACTGAATTAGCTCTTTTCTTCACTTCATGCATATATTCACATCAAAATCTTCATAGTAAACATTAAAACAAGGAAAAAATTCCTTCTTATATACCAAACTCAAATAATTACAAATGAGTCGATCCTCAATTACAAAATAATAAATTCTACACGCTACACACAGAATTCACATAAAACTGTCGGCTTCCAGATACTGTAACTTTCTCCAAACATATCCTCAAAGTTTGGGCTATGAACCACATCATCATTAATGAGTCTCCAACATCCCTTTAACTATGCAAAATCAGATTCCATCCCAGCTAAGAGATATCCTCTGATTGCCGAACATCACTTCACAGAAACACTGTCTAAACACTGCTTTCACCAAAATGCTCATAACTCTCACAAATGAATGAATTTATTTTTGCACTATTAACCATAGGTTAATAACACACCAAAGAACATACCATCAACTGCACAAAAGCCAATCTGCAATACAACATGTGTGCAAAACAAAACTGTACCTACTTTCCTGCTAATATCCAGAATATCACTGTGTTGACATCAATGACAATCCAAGTCATGAATGCAACAAAAACTACTACAGAATGACTGCCAAAATACTTTACATTCATTCCTAACACTTCCTTTTGGTAAAATTCCATTTTTCTAACAAGAGGGTTGATACTCTCAATAGATCTCTTAACCATTCTATAGCTAAAGGTAACTAGGGAGATGCAGTTATCATTAATTATTTTAAACTTGTTTTCCAAGCATTGAATTCTTCCTTCATAATCCCTTTTTAGAGCATCTACATTATTCACACTTTTATGCATGGAATCTATAATAGAATTCATTTTCTCCATGCTCTAATTCCCTTCATTTATTTTTTCCTATTCTCTACTAACTATGTTGAGCTTAATATTATTGAACTTGATCTCAATGACAATTCACTTGTGCATTTTGAAATTATCTATCACATAGTGCAACAAAAGTTAGATGAACGTCAATGAGATGTGTCCATGTCATGCAATAAGAGTCACATAATAGAACCTATTATAATGGTGAGAAAGAATAATTACGCCCTTGGTATCCCTGGTGTTTCTAGTGTAGTGCTACTTCGTGACATGAATTAAGTGCCTCATGTGTCTTCTACAAGTTTATTAGTTGTATCAGGTATTAACAAGTTGATATTTTGGTGCAATAGCAAGTGCTAGTTGTAATAGAAAAAACATGATTCAATGGAGAGACAAGCAAGATCAACCTTCACATAATTAGAGAATCAATTACAATTGACTTACAACATGCATTCTTATGTTCCATACATACATGTATGTTTATAAATAGAAATCCTTATAGTAATTATTTGAAAGCATTTGAAAGATAATATTATAAGAGCTATCTAAAAAAAGAATAATTGCCTCAATTTGTAGAGCTTTGCAAGTATTAAGTTGGCCTAAAAGGTTTACATTGCCCGATGAGAAGAAAACATTTTACAAATATAGGTCAAGACTAAAATCATAAGGAATATCCCTCTAATAGATGAAACATGAATCACAAACCATCAAGTAGTTTAACCATAGGAGTAGTAACATTATGAAATGAGCCACAAAGCTTCAACAATCAGGAAATTCCTTCATAAGATTGGAAAATACAAATTGGTCATGAAATGTGAAGAATAGATAAGTGTTGACAAGTTGACTATACTACTGTATATGACTAATTTTATTTTTTTCATTATGGAAACAAAGTCATATGAAGTTTTAAGGTCAGTGTAATAACTTAGAAGATCAAAATTTGGCTAAGTATAGAAGACAGAGTAGTCAGTGAAGCACCTGATGAATACAACATCAGCGCACCTGCATACGACTAAATTTTGGTATACGCCCTTGAAGATAAGATTTTTATTAAGTTATAATACTAAGTCTAAGAGCACAAGTCAGATGTGATAGCATGAAGAAGTTATAGTGAGTTGAAGTGACATAGACAATAAGCGGTAGAACATAATAGAGCATGCAACTGACATGAAATATTTTGATTAGCGAGTATTATTTTCTTTTGTTAAGGCTATGTGCCTATTGTAAATGTTGTAAAAATGTTAGTATCAATGTATGTAAACACTCTTGAGCCAATTTATTTGGAAGCATTGTATGTAATAGGGTATAGGTTGACTTAGTAAACAGTTTTGGTTGCGCCTATATATAAGACATGCACTTTTGTATTTGAGTATGGTGGTTATGGAGAATTTATAAAAGGGAAGAAGTATGAGAAGTATGTGTTAAGAGCATGAAGAATGATATAGAGCTTTAGAAGAGGTTAAAGGATCAACGTATAAAAGGAACTTATTAGACAAGCAGTGTAATAGCAATAGTTCACCTTTGCAGATATAGTGTGTATCTGATATTCAAGAGGTTGTAGCCTTCCTCATTGAGTAGTGAGCTCTGGTAGTGAGCCTTCCACCCCTAATAGGGTTTGTACTTCAAGACTCCTAACAGGGTCTAACTTTTGACCATGTCATTATACTAAAGCATTGTAATGACTTCTCCTAACAGGGAAAAGGAACATTAATAGGTTCATAATACAAAGTACAATTATTAGTGGGTATTAATTCCCACTAGGGTTTTTACTTTAGCCAAGGTTTCCCCGTAATCATATCTAGTGTTATGTGTTATAGTTGTTTACTTTATTTTCTTTAATATTCAGTTCAAAAATTAAGTAATTGAGTTAAGTTTCAAGTATCAGAAATTAATTATAAAACACTGATTCACCCCCCCCTCTCAATGTTCCCATTCCTAACAGTTGGTATCAGAGCTTTGGTCCTCTGAAGATAAGTTTAACCTCTTGAGGAGATCATGGATACAGGAGAAGTGAAACATCTGAAGAAGAATCTTGAAGTATCTCTTGAAGATCTTGACAAATCTGAAAAAGAAATTGAAGAACTGAAATTGAAGGTCAGTGGTGCACAAGTATTCATCAAGAAACTTAGAAAATATTTGAAAGATTGTTCAAACAATGATTTGGGAAAAATGGTGAAAAAGATGAATGAAGAAAACATGTCTCTAAAGGATCAGATTGAAGAATTGGATGAAAATATAACTAATAATCAGGAAGCCTATGAAGAGAAGATCAAAGAAAATAAATAGTTAGATGATGAACTTATGCAAGAAAACATGAGAATCTTGGAGCTAGAAAACATCAAGAAATAGATGGAATTTGAATTGACAAAAGTAGAGAACCATACTAGAAAATTACACACAAGTACTGATCTAATAGAGTCACAGTTATATGCACAGAAGATTAAAGGAGATACCATTGGTATTAGATTCAATGAAGCACAAAATCAAATCAATGATATGTGAGAAACAATGAAAGCACCAGAAAAATCTACAGAAGCTAAGAAGACTTAAAATCATACTAAAGCTAAAGAAGAACCATACAAGGATGAACGCAAGCTAGTAAACAGAAGCTATTATTCCTATAGCAAGAATGGACATATAGAAAGAGATTGTAAAGAGGTAAGACCTTTCAATGGTTATTGTTATTCATGCAATAAGTTTGGTCATAAAGCTATGAATTGTAGATCAAATAAAAAAATTCAGACACAACACAATTAGAGAAATCAACCACAGCAAAATGTTAGAAATCCCTTGAACATTACATGTCAAATATGTAGTTACACTGGTCACATAGCTAGACAATGCACTATGGTAACCCACATCAATGAGCTGAGGAGTACAAGGCCTCCAATTATTTTTTACTCTTGTAACAAGGTTGGACACATCTAAATGTTTTGCAAATCACAAGCGCAAAGGAAAGAAATACATGATAAGTCTCAAGGATCAATTTTGGATGAATCTGGAGAACTCAAGTTTGTGAAAGCTAAAAAAGATGTGAGAAAGATATGGATGGAAGTAAAGAAAGATAATGTTAGTGGAATAGTAGTAGATGCATCCTCAGTGGATGCACCTTCTAATTCTAGATGAATGACCCTCATGGTCATAGGGGGAGCTAGATTAGCTCTAAACCCCTGCGTGGCTGGTATACTCACCCTAGGAGTATGCACCTTTGGTTATAGTTGTTTTGATACTAGTTGATGTTATATGCAAGATCACACAACCTGATTGTTAGCAGAAACAAAGATTAGAATTCTCTGTTGCATTCCATATTATGGTGGCAAGCATTAATTGCAGAAAGTTATTTTAATAGTCATCGGAGATCCATTATCCACACTTTTGCATTCAAGCTCAAGCCTTTGGAGAGCACAGGAGATCAAGCAATTAGTGTTGAAGGATTGTAGTTGGTTTATCAAAAAAGAAGTGTGAAAGTTGGTTATGAAACCCTTGTTCAGATGTGATAGTTCAGAAACCCTTTAGAAACCTATTTAAGCATTGATCAAGTAAGTAATGGCCACTCCAGTTGTATTTGATGTTGTAGAGAGGAAGAGATACATATTCAAGAAACATACTTTTAAGTCAGTCTTAGATGACCTAAAAGGAGAATTTTCTAGAACTTCAATGGGAGTGATGAACCTAAAAGATATTCGTGCATACATATATTGCAATAAGGAACCTATAGGATTTGATAGAATAAGGTCGCTCATTGAAACAATGATAAATGCAGACATGACATTCAAGAATGAGTTCGCACACTTAGAAAAGAACCCTATTATAGAGTATGCAACTGCATATGAGTTCTATTAATCTAAATGGATAATGATATTTCTTAGTAGAATACATGATGACTTGTTTTATATTGGAGAAGTTCCAGTTCACATTACATTAGATCTCATTTATGAGATGACCGGACTTCCTAAGACTGGCACCATTCTTCCTACTAGTAAAGATGTCAGAAAAAAAGTTGAGAAGGCTTGCAAATCCCAGAGTGATAAGCATGGCATGATAATTGAGCCCATTAAGGAAAAGGATATCAAACTCATGGCAATGATACTTGGTTACAAGTTTTAGCATGCTAAAAGAGTAAATAGTGTATCAATTGCAACTATTCTGGCAGCCATAAGAATAGAGAGAGAAAATGGAGAGTTCAACCTATGTGAGATATTGCATGCATAGTTGATGGATAAAATAAGGGCCATTAAGGATGACAAGAGAAAGATATTCAGGATTGGGTCATTGATCATCTATATGTACTTTCACATTTTTGGTAAAGTATTAGATCTTTATCTTGATAGGATTTTACCTACATTTCCACAAATCTCTTTCAAGGAAACATTAGAGAGAACCTTGAAGGATTTCATGGATCCTGAAATCAAAACATTCAGAATCAAGATGCAGAGAAGGTATAGGATACCTCAAAGTATTGTGGAGAAGTATAAGGACAACATTTGTTTCATGGTGGAGATAGACATAACATGTATGGAAGCAGTTGAGCCAAGGACTAAGTGGATCCATCCACTTGGTTATGAAGTAGAGGAACATGTTTTGGAAGCTTATGCACAAGTCCTCTTATCAGCACCTAAGGATCCAAATGAACCAAGATGGGGTACTTATGAAGAGAAGATATGACAAGTAGACTCTATCTTATACAGTGCAGCAACCAAGACAAAAGCATCAAAGATCACCTCAAACATTCTAAAAATCCATGCTGTTACACAAGAAGACTTGGATAAAGCTAGGGAAGCCAAGATTGCAATGCAACTTGAGAGTGCATCCTCATCTAAAGTCAAAATAGAGAAATTTGATGATCCTAAGGAAAATAAGAAAAAGACTGATGAAAACATCTCTGCGCCCACACCTACTATTGATTTGGAGTCCACTCCACCTCCTAAGCCTAGTAAGATGCCTAAAAGGAAAAAGAAGGCCGACACAAGTCACCCATCATCAAGAACAACAAGAAGAAAAGGAAAAAACAATCAATCACCTCTTGAGGTAGGATTCAAACTGAATCTTGAAGTGTTGAGAACTAGATTAATTGATAACGGAAGAATAGATCAAATAGCAGTGTTTTATGATAAATATCATGAGATAGATAAATCAGAGATTCATTTTATGATCATCAAGCACATGATTAAGTTCAAGAAGAAAGTTCTGGAACTTAAAATAGTCATTCTGGATAATGTATGGAACATTTTGGATTCTTTAAAGAGACAAGCCATAGAAGAAGATTTCAGGATAAGGGAAAAGACGTTGCATGAAAACCTCCTGTCTGCTCAGTGGAAGAGAAAAATTTATTGCTAGATTTTATCAAGCCTCACCTAAGAACTAAACTCAAAACTTTGCAAATTATGAACAAGGATTATGAGTTGGTTGCAAAGGAGACTGAGAAGTCATTTGAGAAGGTGTTTTTGGAAAGACATGTGTATCCTCCTACTGCGCCTGAAACTCAAGTTCCCTATGAGAAAGAAAAAGAAGCTAAGATTCCTATTGCACCTGTGACAGGTCCATAGGATTCTACGCCCATAGTGACAGAACCTATTGAAACAATGGAGAGAAAAGATGACACTATTATGATTGACAATGTTGAAATATCCATGGCAGAAATAGATAAGGATCTTGATAAGTTTGAGGAAGCCATTGTGAGCATAGAAGAGGTTGAGATACTATGTGGTGAAGACACACCTATGCAGCAAGAAGAAGTCCAAATTGAGGACTTAACAGGACAGGAAGAAGAGAAGGAAGTTAAAAAAGAAGAGCCCTCTACTGAGACTCTAGTGAAGATGAACTAAGATAATGGATGTAAGTCAAAACATACTCCTTACTCCAAAGCCATTAGTTTCATTATTTTCAAGTTTGACCCCTGATACAACAAGTTTAAACTCTTGGGGAGAAGAAGATTTGATAAAAATAAGTGTGTTAGAAATGGAGAAATCAAAAGAGAAACAAGTTATGAGAAATCACCTATTTGTTGAATCAGTCAACATAATGAATAGTGTACTTCCTGAGGATAAGAAAGTATTAAGTGTTCATTTGGTGGATGATGGTAGCAGCATCCTATCAAACTTCGAAGAAAATTTCTCAAGTCTTGAGGAATCAACTTCTTAGATTGCAGAAGAGAAATACAACAAGAAAAGGATGAATGGGTTAACATGAAATTTCTCACTTGACCTTACTTCTCTTAAGGTTGGTCAAGCTATGTTAAGGGAGATAGTAGAAAAAGGAAGGAAAATAATTGCTGACTTTATGAACGAAGACAAACTTACTTTAGACCTTTCAAAGAAGATTCAAGAACCATAATCTATGATGGCAACTATGATAAAATCAGTGGAAGACCCCACTCAAGATATAAACATGTGTAACAATGTTTATCAAGGACAGTTGGACAAAATTGAGAAGGTAGAAAAGGAGATTGCAAAGAGAAGGCCAAGGCAAGCACAGTTGAGACATGCATTAGCACCCTCTCTAGATGTGTTAAATTAGAATATCAAGCAGATAGATGCCACTATTGTGACATATGATCAAGGTTTGAGTACAAATTTGGAAAAGTTGGATAAACTAATCTATGCATTATGCACCCATCTACAGACAGTAGATGCACTCAAGGCATTTTGGTAGCAAGAGAGCCAAAACCTTAAGATTGCATACCTGGATTTACTTTCTATGTAAGTACTTGAAGATTCATTTTTGTGCATCTTTGTCATTAATGTCAAAGGGGGAGTAGAGTAATATGGAGTAGTAGAGTAATACAGTATAAGGGAGATATAAGATAGATAGTATATGATGTATATTATTCAGAAAAAGATAAGAGCATAAGATAGAAAGTTTTTTGTGTAAAGATGTAGTTTAGCAACTTCGCCATATTCCTTTATTTCCATTAATGAAAAAGGGGGGGATTTTTGGAAAGTTGACTATACTAGTGTATATGACTAAGTTTAGTGTTGTCATTATGGAAACAAATTCATATGAAGTTTTGAGGTTAGCGCAGTAACTTAGAAGATAAAAATTTGGTTAATTATGGAAGATAGAGCAGTTAGTGAAGCACCTGATGAACAGAGCATCAATGCACATATGTATGACCAAGTTTTGGTGTCCACCCTTGAAGATAATATTTTTATTATGTTATAATGCTAAGTCTAAGAACACATGGTTAGATGTGATAGCATGAAGATGTTACAGTGAGTTGAAGTGATATAGACAGTAAGCGGCAGAATAGAACAAAGCATACAGCCGATAGGAAAGATTTTGATTAGCGAGTATTATTTTATTTTGTTAATGCTATGCACCTATTGTAAATGTTTTGTGAACATGTTAATGTCAATGTATGTAAACACACTTGAGCCAATTCATTTGGAAGTGTTGTATGTAATAGGTTATAGGGTGACTTAGTAAATAGTTTTGGTTGTGCCTATGTATAAGACATGTGCTTTTGTATTTGAGTATGGTGGTTATGGAGAATTGATAGAAGAGAAGAAGTATGTGAAGTATGTGTTAAGAGAAGTAAGAATGATATAGATCTTTACAAGAGGTTAAAACATTAGCACACAAAAGGAACTGATCAGACAAGCAGTGGCATAACATTAGTTCACCTTTGCAGATATAGTGTGTATCTGATATCTAGGAAGTTGTAGCCTTCCTCATTGAGAAATGAGCTTTGGTAGTGAGCCTTCCACCCCTAATAGGGTTTTTACTTCAAGACTCCTAATAGGGTCAGACCTTTGACTAGGTCATTGTACTAAATCATTGTAATGACTGCTGCTAAGAGGGCAAAGGAACATTAACATGTTCATCATACAAAGTACAGTTATTAGTAGGTATTAATTCCCACTGGGGTTTTTCCTTTGGCCAAGGTTTCCCCATAATAATATCTCATGTTATGTGTTATGGTTGTTTACTTTATTTTCTTTAATATTCAGTTCAATAATTAAGCAATTGAGTTAAGTTTCAAGTATTGGAAATTAATTATAGAACATTAATTCATCCACCCTTTCAGTGTTCCCATTCCTAATAATAAATCCCATAAAGAATCCACAAGATCTCAACTGAGAATAAACCAATAAAGGTGTGAACCCAGACAAAGGATCAGAAAGCTACCAGGAACATGCCACAAGGTGTGCAACTTCCAAAGATCTACACTGAAGGTGTGTTGAAAGAAACACAAAGACTGTACAAGTAATAAAATGTGAAACAATTTTTTTTGGTTGATGGAAGATTTCCAAGAAACCTAAGATGCTCTTGCATCAAACACCTAGGGTTGTTGAAAAGTGAGCCTTTCACTTTACTAGGGCTAGAGGAAAACCTAGACGATCCATCTCAGTCTGAGAAATATATGAAGAATCTTTTGTTGGTCTATCCTTCCATTTCACAAGATATTATTTATCTTATCTACATCTAGCATTTGTTAGATTCTACTATCCAACATCTCTTCTATATCTTCCATCCTCTTTTTGAGATATTGTTTCTCTACATCTAATCTATAATTTTCACTGAAATCTATCTTAAGGTACTCATACAGGTCTAGAACATTGAATATAGGTGATATATCATGTCATTTGGAAATTCAACATCATATGCATTATTTAAATCAAATCTTCTTAAGATCTTACACGATCCAAACATCCTCATCTTTATCTTGTTATATGTTCAAATAGGAAATCTACCCTTTATTAAGTATACTTCCACTTCATATCCCACTTGAAATTATTTGTCTCATCTTTTTATCTTCGCTCTCCTAGTATTTATGATTCATTTTCTCCAAATGATCTTTCACCTGAACATGCAGTGTTATCATGTGTTCTATAAATTATTCTCCTTTTGTACTCCTCTTAACATCATGATTCATATCCCTTAATTCTGTGACTCCTTTAGAATTCATCCCTATGAATATCTCAAATGGTGCCTTCTTGTACTCCTATTCACCAAATTATTGATAGGACTAAATCCTAGTTCCCAATATTTTCACCAACTAAACAACTCTACAAGTTGCCCAACCTTCTATTTACTACCTCTATTTTTCCATCCATTTATAGATAAAACATAGAACTAAATTTCAATTCATTCTTCATCTTCCACCAAAGTGTCCTCCAAAAGTAACAAATAATCTTAGTATCTATATCTAAAACTATAATCCTAGGAAACCCATGCAATCTCACAACCTCTATAAAAAATAAGTCAACTACATGTACAATGCATGTTGTCTTCTTACAAGATCTGAAATGTGACATCTTCAAAAATCTATCCACAACAACAATATAGAATTATTTCCTTTTTGTGTTTTAGGAAACCCAATTATGAATCCCATGCTAATGTGGTGCAGGAGCACCAAGCACAAAAGAATGATATGAGTATATATGAGGATAAAACCCAATTAATAAGTAAACTCAATCACATTTTCATTCTTAATTTCATTTTGAGTCAATATGAATCAATATGTAAGGCTAAAAGAGCCCATTGTAATGAGTTGTCCAAATTGTCCTAGTAAGGTCTTGAATTAGTCATTTGGTAAAAATTGTATAAAATATCCATGTAGGGATAAAATGGTGATAAAAGTTAATTATTAATCCATTTTAATAGTTTTGGAAGGTTCTTGCAAGGTTTTGAGTCATTTGTATTAAAGGTGCAAAGATTGCATAAAAGTTTGCACAATGCAACTTTTCAAAAGTTGTAAAAGTCAAAAATAGAAAGTTCAATGGTCATAAAAGGAAGTTGGGTAGTTATTGTTACCCAAAAATTCCCTATCATTCATTTTTGCCATAGTCCTATTTTCCAAAGAAGTGCTCAAGTGTCAAAAAATTAGTGTGTTTTCGACCTTCACTCTGAAAGCCCAGGATGTGTTCAACCTTCAAGCGAAAGCCTCGGTTGTTTTCAGCCTTCCGCGTCTCACACTTCTTCAGCGTTGACATTTTTCTTAAGTGTTCAGTGTTGAAAACTCTCTATGTTTTCGACCTCCAATTTGAAAACCCTCTATGTTTTTGACCCTAAGTGCGCAACTCTGACCAGGTGGGTCCCAGTTCCTCAAAGCCGTGCCAGTGCAGTGAAGATCCGATGACTGCCACATGATCGCATGGGATCTTTGATCCCATGAGATCATACGACAACCATTGATGTGGTATCAGCAAAGATCGGTGGTCAACTCTGAGATGGCGGTCAGTGGCTAACATCTTACGATTGGTCGCATGATCGCATGGGCTCTTCTGATCCCATGCGACCATGCGACAAACCATCAATGGTTTTGGTGGTGGTACAGGTGGTTATCAGGTAGCATCTTCCTATTGGTCACATGATCTCATGGGAGCTTTCGATCCCATGCACCCATGCGACTAACCATCTGTGGTTATAGGGGTTTATAGCCGGTTAGCAGTCTTGAGGCAAAGTAGTGACAAAGCTTGTGGTTTCATGCTTGTTGCATGATCGCATGCGGCTTCCTAACCGCATGCAACCATGCAACAAGCCTCTAGTGGTCAGTAGGGGCATTTCTTATGGTGGGTCTGTGGGAGGTGACATGTCTGCTTCTTAGTGGCAGGCTAGCAGTCAGCGAAGGTTGTTGTGGGCCGGAGGTATACCATGGGCCCTCGTAGATTCAAGATCTATGGTGGTCGCATGTTCACATGGGATCTTTTGATCCCATGTGATCACGCGACTATCGTTAGATCCTCTTGATGCTTCCGGGGAATTTCTTGTGGTGTGGTCATGGGTCCAGCCAAGGTGGTCAGCTCCTATTGGGCCACGTGGCAAAGTTTGATAGGTGGGATGTCTTGTGGGTCCAGGTGTCTTATGTGGCAAAGTGGTGGCAGTTTCTAAAGAGCTTGTCACATGATCACATAAAAGCTTTTTAGCTCATGCGATCATGCGACCAGTGTTATTTCAAAGCAGCCTATTTTTCATGGGCTTTCTTCTAGAGATGTTGAGAGTGCGGGTAGCTGAGGATTTATGATTTTTGGAGGTAGTTGCAGTTGGGAGAATTTGTAGAAGATTTTAGACTACCATTTTTGGGTCCTTTCAAGGATCTGAAATCGGATTTGAGCATTCATGGCTGAGGGGGTTGTCAGGTCAAGGTTGTTGATCTGCAGGCAGATTCAGTATAGAGATGGGCACGCAAGGGGAGATATGTCTGATCTGTTGAGATATTTACAGAGATTCATTTATAATCAGATTTGACTGCTAGGGTTGGTTATTAAATTGGAAAATTTGTACCTTGGTTAACTTTTGACTCCTACCTGTGTGCAGTTGAGTTTGTATATAACATTTTTTGGAGCCTGTAGTGCTCAGAATCCAGCAATTGTAAAAAGAAGGTTTCTTTCTCAGAGAGCAATTTGTCGCTTTTTCCTACCCTTTTGGCTTTCTATAATTGTTAATTTTCATTGATAATTCATATGTGGAAAAGCATTTTGTGACACTCTTGTTGTCCTCATGCCTTCCTTGTTTGGCTTGTCTCTTATTGGACTGAAGTTTATGCTTTTTTTCAATGGAAATTGGGGTTCCTAGTCCCTCTCACTTTCTGTGATTTTGTGTGTTACTCAGTCTAATCTAATTTAGGTGTTTTGTGGGTATACTATAGCCCCTAATAGCCTTGTCTCATTCCTACACCTAGTTGCAGAAAATGATGTTTGTTTGCAGGTCATAGGTTGAGCCTTTGTTCAGACCCTCCTATGAAATACTTATGCAGGCCTATCTAGTGAGTTGTAAATTATTAGACCTGATTCCTTCATTGGTTTCATCCCTTTATACTGAGATCCAAACCCCAGTTTCGGTGCATCACCTAGTAGGTAGTTTTCTTTCCTGTTATTTCCCTTTCCATGTACTCCTTCTAACCCTTTCCCCTCAAAGTTTACTTTCCTATCTAAGAGAAAGATAAGGTGACTATCCAAGAGGAACCAACCTAGAATCTAGAGGTCTCATCTCGATTAGCAAAAGGTCCCACAACCTTGAGATGATTCCCATGTTATACTGGATTATCAAGACTACGAGAGCTTGAGATCAAAGGTGCAAATTCAGTGTATAACAGTTATAACTTCCATATGAAGATGTAAAGACTATAAAAACCTCTAAAATGGTCATTCATAGGCATGATGTAAATCAAGAGAAAGAATTGGGAAGTATCAAAAACATTTTGGTATCATATTTGCATTGTTTCAATCTATTGTTTTGGGGTTTTGAAATTTTTCCCTCTTGTTTCCAGGCCTTGTACGACCATGTATAGTCTGCAAACAAGTGTATTTTTATTATGATACACTAGTACATTGAATAAAATTTCCATTTCTTTTGATTTGAGTTGATTTCATTAAGTTTTGAGAAAGTTATGAGGGTTTTGGTGAAAACCATTTGTAACTACCCAAAACCCTGATTCACGAAGACCAGTCTTGGTAAAATTGTTGTAACTTTTGTTTTAACCATTGGATCTTCCTATAGATTTGCAAAAATGTTAATAACTTATAATTATATAATCTGACTGGAGAGATTGGCTTGTTGATCAATATTTATGGAGTTAGTAATTAATGTTTATGACTATATTTTCATGACCAGAATACAATAAATTTGATAGTTGGACAATTCTTGGTTTTCTTTTGCAAGAAAGGGTTAGATGAAGGATTTAAATGATTTATATTTTATGAATTAGAGATGGATCCTATTATTTTTAAGTGTGTGAAGGATTCTCTACATCATAATGTCTTCCCAAGGTCAATTGGTATTGTAAAAGGTGTATACAATCCCACATTCTGACTACTTTCATTAGAAACTTGATAAAATCTACAAATTTGAACAAAATTCCTTACATAATAATGAATTTGAGGCCAAAAATAGCTCTCACTTACCAAAGCCACTATCTTTCCAATGCCAAAGTATCCAGCTAATCCTCCATTATGATTTCCCTTAATCATATTATTCCTCATTGAATACCTAGGCATACACAACTAAAGTTCTTTAAATAATATACCATCTTGAGTGAAATATTCTAACCATTTTCTTTGTTTTTCTACAACAGGTTCTCTACAAGCTTTCGAAGGTTTCACAAAATCAACCTCTCCCTCATACAATGATTTCAATTCATCAAACCAAAAAACATCAAATTTCATCTTTTTTAGAAAATTCCTTCTTCTACTTAAAGCATCAGAAACTCTATTTTATTTACCACTCCTATGTTTCAACACTTAAGTATAAATATATAAGAATTCAACCCATCTCATGTGTTTCTGATTAAACTTACCTTGAATATTCAAATATTGCAATGCTTGATGATTAGTGTACAACACAAACTCCTTAGGCAATAGATAATGTCTCCACTTCTTCAATGCTGGAACTATGGCATAGAATTCTAGATCATAAACTTAATATCCTCTCTTAGCATCATTTAGCTTCTCACTAAACTAAGTGACATGTCTACATTCTTGACTCAATACTACTCAAATTGCATTCCCGCTTGCATCACAATCCAATTGAAATACATTATTAAAATCACATAAACCTAACATGAGTTCTTCAGTTACCTTTTTCTTCAACAATTCAAAACTCTTTCACACTGCATGTGCCCACTTTAAATCCTTCATATCCCCTCTTATTGTCTCGATCATAGGGCTACAAACTGAACTAAAATTCCTAATGAACTATTAGTAAAAACTAGTCAATCCATGAAATGATCTTACATCCCCAACACTTTCATGTGTATGCCAATTAACAATTACTTTAACCTTCTTAGTATCCATCTTCAATCCATCTACTGATATCAAAAATCCCAAATACACTATTTCCCTTTTCATGAAAGAACTCTTCTTAATGTTT
This sequence comes from Chamaecyparis obtusa, assembly GCA_027943335.1. Taxonomy (NCBI): domain Eukaryota; kingdom Viridiplantae; phylum Streptophyta; class Pinopsida; order Cupressales; family Cupressaceae; genus Chamaecyparis; species Chamaecyparis obtusa. Next base: position 1,836,220 of record BSBK01000936.1, on the reverse strand, counting down.
ATCAATAACTTCTCTTCCCTTAATCTCTATAACACTTGTCTCAGATGCAAAAAGTGATCCTCTTTTTCCTTAAAATAAAATTGTCATTTAGATAAACAATCACAGACTTACCCAAGAATTTCTTTAATACCTCATTCATCAACCTCATGAAATTAGTAGGTGTATTGGTTAGTCCAAAAGGAATCACTAACCACTCATACAACCCTTCATTTTTGTTGAATGCAGTATTGTACTCATCACCTTCTTTGATTTTGATCTTATGATATCTTCTCTTGAAATCAATCTTTGTGAAATACTATGTTCCACTTTATTATATCTATTGGAAAAATGGTCAGTTCTCTCCTCGATATTCATGACATGGCTTAACCACCTTCTCTATCTTCTATAAGTCTAGAGGTTGTATCAGGCATTAACAAGTTGATCTTTTGGTGCAACAACAACCACTACTTGTAACAAGTAGTATCAGAGCTTGGTCACATGTTTGAATCCCCTCGGGTAATGCTGAGGAGGTGATTGTTGGAAAAATGGTCAGTGCTCTCCTTAGGATTCGTGACATGTCTTAATCACCTCCTGTATCTTCAATAAGTCTAGTGGTTGTATCAGGCATTAACAAGTCAATCTTTTGGTATAACGAAAACCACTATTTATAACAATATTATCTATCCTAGTAAAAGAAAACATATGCTTCATTATGATCTTATTTATGGCTCTAGAATCAGTTAACATCCTCCACTCTCCATTCTTCTTATGTGTGAACACTTTTGGCACTGTACAAGGGCCCAAAATCACTTTTATCAAACTCTCCTTCAATAATTATTTCAATTGCCTATTTAATTATTTATTCTTTATCGGTGTCATTCGGTGTGCTGATTTATTTGGCATATTGGCTCTAGGAATTGTATCTATGGAATGACTAATACTCCTCACATGTGGTAATCCATTAGGTTGTTCCTCTTCTAATCCCAAATTATACTTCTTATGGATCAAAGTATAACACATGATGTATCTTTTCAAATCATCCAAGAAATTTCTTCCCTCAACCAAAAAAACTCCAACACTTGTACAAATATCACTCTTGGGAGTCTCAACTAAAGGAAAAACTACTTGTTTCATCCCATTTTAAAAGATAGTATACTTATTTTTTCTTCTATCATGCAAAGCTTGTCTATTATATTTCCACGCTCTACTCAACAAGATATAACACACATATTCATAAGCATAATATGAGAAATAAATTAAACATGATAAGATCCAATCTTAAATTTCACTAGACATTGTTCTCTTACCAGTACCTTATGATCACCATTTATCCATGGTATCTACTAGAATTTAGGATATTTCATCTTCTTCAACTTAAACTTATCTACCAACTCCTAAGAGGCTAGGTTATCTAAATTGCAAAGTTATGAATAATTACCTTGGAATATTTTACTTCAACTTTGCATCTTGTCTTGAAAAAGATTTCCTCTATAATGGCTCTTGGGCCATCTCTTCATAACATTGGGCTCTCCTCACCATTAGGCCTTCTCCATCATCAGGTTGGCTCAAAGATTTAATTATTAGTTCCTCCACATAAATAGACCTTCCCTTATTCTAAGTCCTTTTACTTGAATTCTATTGAGTACACTCAAATGATCTATGTCCTTCTCCTCCACATTTGAATAATGTTCCTCTATAAACTCTTCTATCATTTCTCCTATAACTTCTTAATCCACCACCTCTACGGAAATGTTTTTCATCCCTTCGATATGAACTTCATTATTTTAATTCTTCCTTTTGTTTGTTTTGATCCTCATAAGATCTTCCTCCTCTAGTAAAGGCTCTCCCTCTCTTGAATCTTCTACCTCTTCCACTTTTTCTTTGTTCTTGTCTCTTGTTCAACATTTCCTTATCTTTTAGGGAATCCAAATAAGATTCTTCCCCACTCTGAAACTCAACCATACTGATGTTGTCTTGTATTGATATCATCAAACCATTTAGATACCTTGCAACCCTCTAAACACCATCATCTATATGACTAGATCTAGTATCTAACTTGTAGAATTCTTCAATATACTCCTTCACACTAAGATATTTTTTCTTTAGGATTTTCAACATCCTAAACAAACTTATTTAGTAATCAAAAGGTAATAACTTAGCATTCAATTTATTCACCATCCTATCAAATGACTTTATTTCCTCCTTGTCTCTTGTTTTCCTATCAATTTTCAAATGATCCCACCGCAAGGATGCATGACCTTTCCACTTTGTGCATGAAAAATTTACCTTTTTATCTTCTCTTGTACCCTCGAATTGAAAGCTATTTTCCATCTCTATAATCAAATCAAGAAACTCATATCAATCTAGCTTTACATCATAATCAAGTGGATTAAAATGAGGTTTTGTGTTCACCTTGGTTATGGCTCTTAGGATTCTTTAATATCTATGTTTAAGTTCTTTTGCCTCTTCTTATACAACTTGTTCATCCTCACTCACATCATCAATATGGAAATCTCTTCTCTAGGTTGTTTCCATAACATCTAACTTAGTTTCTATTTGTCTCAAGATGTCCATCATGGATAGATCTACATCTCTCCTTCTATGAACCATCTTGTGAAAGTCCTATACAATTGGAGGTTAGATCCTCACTTTTCCATCCCACAATAATCAAATTAGGTCTTCACAATTTATGTAATAGACATCAACTTCTTTTTAAGGAATGAAAAATCATCATGATACCACTTGGTATAGTTAGAGTTAGAGGGACCTCATTAAGGTCTATCCACGTTGCATAGAAAGAGTCACAGAATGGAAACAACAAGAGTTAATTAAGAGACAAGAAAGATCAGCCTTCCATTAGAGAATCAATTACAATTGATCTATAATATGCATTCTTATATTCTAGTCATACAGGCTTGATTACAAATAGAAACCCTTACAATTTTTACACTACAAGCTTCTGAAATCTAATATTCTATGAGAGAACTCAAGAAGGAAAAATTGCCTCAACTTATATAGCTTCACAAGAGTCAAGTCATCATAAAAGGTTTACATTTCCCAATGATACTTTTTTTTAACAAATGTATAGGTCAGGACCAAAATTAAAAGGATCCCCCTCGAATGGATAAAACATGAATTGTGATCCTTCAAGTAGGTCGGCCACAAGTGTAGAACATATACAAATGAGCCACGAAACCTTTTCAATTAGTAAACTCCTTCTCATCACTAAAAAATAAAAATTGGTTGCGAATTATTAATAAGAAATAGATCCCACTAATAATCTATAAGCTCTCAATTATGAAGAAACTGATCAAGGTGAAAATGTAAGGAAAGGATCAAAATGATGTTAGGAACATGACACAAGATGCACAATTATCAACAATCAAAACTAAAGGATTTTTTAAAGAAACTAAGAGACTATACAAATAGGAAAATAGAAAATGAATATTTTTAGTTGATGCAATATTTCCAAGAAACCCAAGATGTGTTAGAATAATTGAGAGGGGGGGTGAATTAGTTAGATCAGTTATCCTACTGTACCAAATACAAATATGTACCTTAAAAAACAATTTCAACAAATTATGCATCTCGATAACATATAATATCAGTCTATCTGTCCACTTTACCGATTACCAGTAATTATCCAACTGTGATTACCAACTAAATCAACTATGCAATATGTAAAGTATGATATAAAAAAAATCATAACAAATAACACATAACACAATGATTTAATGTGGAAACCCTGCTAAGGGAAAAACCACCTGGGACCGGTAACCCAAAATATTTCACTCTTTTGAAGTGAGCTTGGTAAAGAGCCAACCCTGTTAAAGGTTACAATGCACACTATTAGGTGTGACCTAGTTATAGGATCTATAACTAACAATTAACTTTTGACCAACATTCACTATGGGGTCAACAAGAGAACACTTTACATTCAATGAATGTCATAGGGTAGTACAATAAGACTGTTAAGTCCACTCAGTTAAGAGATTTTATAAATCAATGGTTAAACTGATACAATACTAATCTAATTCAAATACAACTCAATTGAAAATATTCTGATCTATGCTAAGCTCATAAAATCCTCTGATCATTAATCAATTCACTTGCTCAATATTTTTCAACTTACTTTCACTCGTTACATAGTTCTCTGATGCTCGATAATGTCTGCAGCTCAGTTCTTTCAATGACCAGTTTTATCATGCGTGCATGAATATAATCTTCATGTGAAATCTTTGTAGTCTCCTTTTGTGTGGCATGTTTCAATAATGAAACTCGTATCTCTTATATATATAAGTAAACCATTTTCATATCAGCCATCTAATTTTGCCTCTTTATCTCTATCCATTTTTTCGCTTAAACCTTCCTCAACAGATGTGTCCATAACATGTTTCAATCTCATCCTTTACATCATCTCTAAATTTTTTCAGCCATAGATCTCATAACTAACTTCATCCTTAACCTCTAAATCATAACAATTTCTATCTCATCAAATTTAGTTGGCTGTTCTTAGCATTTAATGTTTTCATCCATACTTGGTTAATATAGAAATGTGTCGGTGATAACTAGCTTGGTTATACTGTCACTTGGTATACACTACATTGGCTAGGTGTATACAAAAATATTCAATTACCAACTACGTTGACTTCTTCAAATACAAATCCCTTCTTCATAATAGATTAATGTAACATCCTCAAGTCAACAATATAAAGTCATAGACTCATCAATAAGTTACCCAATGTTTACCTTATCCTTATTTGTCATATCCATCTTTTTCTCATGTAGATATCTTAGCTCTTAATCTTTTCTTCCTTCAACAAATGTTTAGATGTTTGTAACTATCATGATAAGTACTATCAAAACTAGTTGACATTAATGACAACATATTGACTGATTTAATCATCTTACATATCATTTCAGTAGCTCAGTGATCTCTAATCACTATTTCTTCAGTTCATCAGATATTCAATCAGTTGTAGTTCATCAATCTCTCCCTTTGGCATTGACGACAACACAAGCAATATAAAAATATGTCATACACATACCAAACATGTATTCTACAACTATGTAAGTAAATGTTGTAGCTCGATAAGCTCTCCCTAGCTTGATATTTAATATGTTTAATCACTACAAAACAAAACAACATTACATGTAGACTCTCCCTATGGATTTGATCTTTTTAGTTCTCAGATAATTTTTGTTCTCAACAGCAAATATTCTAGTATGAAGTCTCTTTCCATTTTTGTGTTCTCACTAACTGACTTTTCATATACAGTCTCTCTCTGATCTTCTCTCCCTTTGACAACAATGCTAAAGAAAATATACAAACAAATCTTTAGAAAACAAGTAATTCTCTATTGTTCGGTTCATATCAGATACCTTCAGTGTACTGATAAACAAATTTATGTTCCCAACTTCTAGAATCTTTCACAACCTTAGAACAAATAAAGTGTGAGCTATGTGCATCAACATGAATAATCTTTTGATAAGTATAGGTTGATGCAACCTACTGATCACCTCAGTTCTTGATAGATAGGGGACGGACCCCAAGTCGAGTTCTCAAATATTCAAATGTGTCCTTCGATAAAGGTTTAGTAAAAATATTAGCAAGTTGTTCTTTAGATGTTATAAATTCCAGTTTCACCTGCTTCTCTTGAACTTGTTCTCTTAAGTAGTGATACTTAATAGATATATATGCTCTATTTTTTAATGCATAATAGGATTTTTGGAAATATTTATAGAACCAGTGTTGTCACAATATATAATCATCGGGTCAGTGATTACCTCATTCATTCCTTCCAATAATTTTTTAATCCAAGAAATATTTGAACAATTTGCAGTAGCAGCAACAACATACTCTGCTTCAGTAGTAGATTGAGAAATGCATGCTTTTTTCTTGCTTATCCAAGTCACAAGCCTTTCTCCTAAAAGGAATGCTCCACTAGTTGTGCTCTTCTGGTCATACATGTTTCAAGACAAATTTGCATCGGTGTAAACTCAGAGTTCAAATTTTCCTTCCATTGTGTACCATAAACTATAGTCTTTTGTCTTCTTCAAGTATCTCAAAATTCTTTTAACTAAAACCATATGTGAATCTTTAGGATTGGCAAAAATTCTTGCCACAATCCCAATTGCATGTGCAATATCAGGCCAACTATTGTGTACAACATACATCAATTTTCCAATCATAGATCAATACAGTGTTTGATTTACTTCTATAGATTCATCATCCTTTGTCAACTTACATCCAGTTATCATCAGTGTTCCTATCGGTTTTGCATCTTCCATGCCAAAATTTTTTAACACTTCTTTATTGTATTTTGATTGAGTGATGAAAATACCATAATTCTATTGTATAATCTACAAACCTAGAAAGAATTTAATCTCTCCAAACATTGACATCTCAAATTCCTTTCTCATTTCATCAGCAAAAGATTTGTAAATCAGATCTTGTCCACCAAATATTATATCATCAACAAATATTTCAGCAATCAAAATATTATCATTAGATTCTCCTTTCATGTACAAATTACTATTTTCACTAGTTCTTACAAATCCAATAATGATAAGATAAGCATGTAGTGTTTCATACCATGCCCTCGGTTCTTGCTTCAGTCCATATAAAGCTTTGTGCAGTCTACATACCATGTTCTTTTGATTCAAATCAACAAACCCTTCCAGTTGTTCTATGTAGACCTCCTCCTCAAGAATTCCATTAAAAAAAGATGATATCACATCCCTTTGATATTATTTTAATCCCTTATGTGCAGCATATTCAAGTAATATATGGACTCCTTCAAGTCTAGAAACAGGTGCAAAGGTTTCACCATAATCAATTGTTGGAGATTTGCCAGCAAGCTAGATTGTTGACTGTATGTTTGTCATTGATGGTGACATATGGTAAGTAGCATGTGTGGAAGCCTGATGGATAAATATTTGATCATATGTTGCATGGATATTTTATCATCATTATATCATGGACATAGAGGTTGATTATGAGTACAGACAGTTGTGTAGCAATTTATGTCAGCAATGTTCCTAACAGAGTTACAAATAGAGATCGGTATGAGATTCATAGTATGGTTATCATGGAGCCTTGTGCATTTATATGTATGTTGTAGAAATATGTATGAAGCTATGTTCATGGATGTAGAGTTTGATATGAAGTAGAAGTTAAGTTATGATGATTCACATTTGACAGTCACAGTTTCCTGAGTTTATCCAGAGGAGTCGACAGAGATTATATTGGTAAAGGAGTTGTGCCTATCATTTTGGTATGCACGCTTGGATCCATGTTTGTTGGAGAGTTAAGAATTTTTGGTTAAGAGTGCATGATGTAATTCAACATGAGGAGAAAGTATCAGTTATTTTGGTGGAGGCGATAATGTGAAGTAATGTGTTCACTCATATTGAGCTGGACATGTCCCAGTTCATGTTGCATGCTTAGTAGAGCCGACAAAGATGTTATTAGAGAGTTTTATTATTTCTCTAATATTATTTCAAGGTGGTTCTAACAGGCTGACTTGATTATATCATATAGAGGAAAGATACTTATAGGTAGTCATTTGCGATTGCTAAGCATGGCAGATAGTTAAAAGATAAGAGTAGAGCAGAGAGTGCAAAGTACTTTGCCATCAACAAAAGGTCTATATGACAAAGAAGAAATTTTATGCTATTTATTGGAACTAATCAAGACAACAGGTCTATGCGTAGCTCACCAAGATCCAGATATAGTGTATATATGTTAAACATAAGGTTGCAGCCTTCACCCCTTTGAGCGGTGTGCTCTCAGACAACGAGTTATCACCCCTAACAGGGTTAATTGTAAAAGACTCCTAATAGTGTCTGACCCTTAACCAAATCACTGTACTTATTTTATTGTAAAGATCAACTCCTAACAGGGTTGTAAGATCTTCTAATAGGGATCATAATACACTAGTGAATTTATTAGTGGGTGTCAATTCCCATTGGGGTTTTTACCTATTTGGGTTTCCTCGTAAGAAAAATTGTGGTGTTGTGTTAAGTGTTCTTTCATTGTGTTAGTGCTTAATGTTCTTATATACTTAATTGGATAAAGAATTGAATCTTTTCGATAAATGATTCACCCCCTCCCCTTCCAAGTAATCTCTTGGGAATTTTCCTAATAATTGGTATCAGAGCCAAGTGCCTCAGAGAGAAAGTTTAACAACTTGAGGTTGATCAGATGGCATTATTTAGAAAATAAAGTCCTAAGTTTTATGGAGAGAATTATCTTGACTGGAAGAACAAGATGATGACACATTTGCAGTGCATTGCCTTTGAGATTTTTGAGGTAGCTACTAAAGAAACTAAGATTCCTTCTTTATCAGAGCTTGCTAAAGAAGATGAAACTCTTAAGAAAAAGGAGTTGTTTACTTCAAATTCCCTTGCCAAAGAAGCCCTCATCAGTGCCTTGTCTGACAATGAATTTTCATAAATTAAGAAGCTAGATAAAGCTTACAAGATTTGGAAGTATCTAAAAGACATGTTTGAAGGAGACATCCAAGCCAAGAATGCACACAGAAAAACATGGAAGAAAAAGTACAATACATTGGAGATGCTACCTAGAGAGAGCATTAGAGCCTATAATCAAAGGATTAATGAAGCAGTTTCAAGATTCAGAAAAAATGGTGGAGAGATTTCTGAAGAAGACATCATGGATAAGTTGATGACTAATTTGACACCAGAATATGAGAAGAAGATAAACATCTTGGAAGAGACTATACCATTCTCATAAGAATTCAAGAGAGAGACCTTAATTAGTAATATTTCAGCCTTTGACATATCAAGTTTGAAGACAGATCCTAAAAGTGAGACAACCTTCAAAGCTTCAGTCCATTATAAGAAATCCTTGAACACCTCTGGTAATTTTGATGATGATGATGAAGAAAAAACACTAGATGATTTCATTGCTACAATTACTAAAAGAGAAAAGAAAGGAAAAGGAAAATATGAAGGTCAATTTCCATTCAAATGCTTTTCATGCAATAAGATTGGTCACTTTACATCTAAGTGTCCTACAAGAGTTAAGAAGTTCAAAAATAACTACAAGCCTAAGTATACAAAGGAATGTTATGTTAAGAATAGTCCCAAGAGATAACTGAGAGGGGGGTGGTGAATCAGTTATCTACAAGTTTCAATTCTTTGTCCAATTAAGTATACTTAAACATAAATCATAACCATAATGAAAGAACACATGAACACAACACCAATGTTTTGGTTACGGGGAAACCTAAATAGGTAAAAACCCCGGTCAGACTTGATACCCACTAATATTCTATACTAGTGTATAATGATCCTTGCTAGAAGATCCTTTACCTTGTTAGGAGTAGCTTTACAATATATGAAGTATAGTAGACCTGGTTAAGGGTTGGCCCCTATTAGTAGTCTTTTACAATTTTCCCTGTTAAGGGAGAGGACGCACTATCTGAGAGCTCACTTCTCAAAGGAGCGAAGGCTACAACCTTCTGAATAATAGATACACACTATATCTGGATCTTAGTGAACTACGCTTTGACCTACTATCTAGATCAGTTCCAATGTATAGGAAAAATACTCTACTTGGTCACATAGACCTTCTTTTGATGGCTCAACACTTTGCACACTCTGCTCTACTCTGCTTAATCAACCATGAACCACACTCAAGCAATCACAAATGACTGCCTATAAGTATCTTTCCTCTAAATGATATAATCGAGTCAGGCTATTAGAACCACCTTTAAATCATAATAGAGAAACCATAATAAACTCCAACAAACATTTTCTTGGCTCTATTATGCATGCAACATATTCTACGACCTGTCTTAATAAGATAATTGTAGACGCATGCTACACACTGTTGACTCTACCAAAACAACTAGATCTTTCTCCAAAAGATGAATTAACTCATGTGCTCTTAACCAAAGATCAATAAATCATCTCTAATCTTAACTCATTGGGCGCATACCCTAAAGGTAGGTGCAACTTTGGAACCAATAAAATCTATGTCAGCTATGCTGAACAAACACAGGAAACTACTACTGGTGAATAGCGACTTCATAACTTTACTTGTGTTCATCATCAGATCATGCATCCATGAAATTAACATCACTAACATGTATTCAACATTTATCCAAGTGCACAAGGCTCCATGATAATTTTATGGACAACCATACATAGAACACTGAATGTTACTCTGTCAGGAACACTGCTGACACAAGCTGCTATATAACTGTCTGTACTAATAGTTAACCTCTAAGCCCATGATATCATTCTAATATCATGTCCATGCATCATATATTGAAATCTTACTTCATAAGACTTCCATGCATGCTACTTTCCATATGTTTTCATCAATGAAAAACATATAGTCAGTACTAGCATGCTGGCAAATCTCCAAAAATCTCCCCCTTTGGCATTGATGGAAACATGTGGAATGAAAAACCACCACCAACCCAAATGAACATTTCTTTTATAACATTCTCCATTTCCTCTTCAAAACTCCCCCAAAGATGAATCCTTCATCTACCGTAATATTTTCTAACATTCTCCATTTCCTCAACTGAACTAATGTCACAACTAAATACTGCTCCCCCTAAGTATATTAATCTTTCTATTTTTCATGACTCTGTAAATTACTCCCCCTTTGACATCAATAAACAAAGGGCACCATTCATTTTAAACACTGGTACTACTCCTGAGATAGAGTAGTCAACCTTCCATCAGTCCCTGAGGACTAATGCCTTTCCTTCTTTCTTCTAAGCAGAATCAGGGAAGGGAATTACTCCCAACTTCTCCCTGAGATACTCAAAAGTATCCTTAGGCAAGGGATTTATGAATATGTCTGCCAACTGATCTTTAGTATTCACATAGTCTAGCTTGACCTCTTTCTCTGCCACTTTCTCTCTTAGGAAGTGATACTTGTTCTCAATGTGCTTTGTCTTTGCATGCATCATAGGGTTCTTCAACACATTGATAGTGCTAGTGTTATCATAGTGAATAACACTAGGATAATCAATCTGAATTCAAAAATCCTTTCTCATCTGCTTGATCCAAACAATTGTAGAACAATTCAAGGCTACTGCAACATACTCCGCTTCTGTTGTTGACTAAGAAATATAGTTTTGTTTCTTTCTTGTCCATGTGACAAGTCTATCACCAAGAAACACTTCTCCTCCAGATGTACTCTTTCTATCATCAACACATCCTACCCAATTTGCATTAGTGTACACATGAAGCTCAACATTTTTTGAATTGGGATACCATAGACCATAGTCTATAGTGCCTTGTAAGCATCTGAATATCCTCTTTACTGCCATGAGGTGACTTTGTTTAGGCTCTGCTGCAAATCTTCCAACTATGCCAATTGCATTGGAAATATCAAGTCTAGTCTGAGTAAGATAAATCAATTTGCTAATCATTGACTTATATAATGTTATATCAACTACTAGTGAGTCATCTTCCTTTGTATGCTTGCATCCATTAATCATAGGAGTCCCTACTGGCTTGCAATCATCCATCTTGAATTTCTTTAATATTTCTTTCACATACTTAGACTGATTAATGAAATTACCTTTCTCTATCTGTTGCACATTCAATCCCAAAAAGTACTTGATAGGACCAATCATACTCATTTAAAATTCATTCTACATCTCCCTAGAAAATTCAGCACTAAGTTTGTCATTACCTCCAAAGATAATGTCATCAACAAATATAGCTACAAGTAACAAACCTTCAGATGTCTCTCTAATGAATAGATTACAATCTGCTGCTCCTTTTTTGAATCCAATCTTTGTTAAGTATCCATCTAGTCTCTCATACCATGCTTTATGGGCTTGCTTAAGTCCATAGAGGGCCTTCTTCAGTCTGCATACCATATCAGGTCTGTCTGATAAGGTGAATCCTTCTGGCTACTCAATGTATACTTCTTCTTTCAAATATCCATTTAGGAATGCTGACTTGACATCCATCTGATACACTTTGAATTTTTTGACTATAGCATAAGCTAGAAACAACTTAATAGCTTCTAATCTACTCACAGGTGCAAATGTGTCTAAATAATCAATGCCTTTTCTTTGCCCATATCCTTTACATACTAATCTTGCTTTGTTTCTTACTATTGTACCATCTTCATTCATCTTATTTCTGAATATCCATTTTGTACCAATCACATTCTTATCACTATGTCTTGGGACCAATTCCCAAGTGTCATTCTTAATAATCTGATCAAGTTCTTCTTTCATAGCATCATACCAATCTGAATCATTACAAGCATCTTCAACACTTAAAGGTCCAATTTGAGATAGTAAACATACCACATCACTTCTAGTTGTGTTTTTTTCTTGTGATCTTGTTAAGACTTTGCCGCTCTGATCTCCAATGATGTCCTTCTTGGAATGGTTTCTAGATGTAAACTTTGGAGCTTTAGTTGATACTGACTCATCATCCTTAGGAGTTTCTTCCTCACTTGTCTCAGGGTCATTGAATAACACATCAATGTTGTCAAACATTTCTTCAATAACTATCTCACTAGAAGAGGGTCTGGGTTCTTCTTCAATCATGAGTGTGTAATCATGATATCTTTCTTGAACCATAAAATTTTCATCAATCTTAACATGAGCACTCTCAATGATCTTTTTCAATCTTAAATTGAAACATCTATAAGCTTTACTTTTAGTAGAGTAACCAAGGAAAATACCTTCATCACTTCTTGCATTAAACTTGCCTACTGCTTCATCCCTCTTGATGTAGCACTTGCTTCCAAAGATTCTAAAGTATTTTACTGTGGGAACATGACCAAACCAAATCTCATATGGTGTTTTGTTAGTGCCAAACCTCAATGGAATTCTATTGATGGTGTAGACTGCTGTATTGACCGCATCTCTCCAATAGGTGTGTTCAACTTTTCCTTCTATCATAATGGTGTGCACTGTATCAAGAATGATCCTATTCCTTCTCTATGCAATTCCATTCTACTAAGGTATTCTAGGTGCACTTAACTATCTCTTTATGCCATGTTCTTTGCAGTACTCATAAAATCTGTTAGAGGTGAATTCTCCTCCTCTATCCAATCTTAAACATTTTATCTTTAATCCAGATTCATTCTCAACCTTAGCTTTGAATTTTTTGAACTTATCAAATGATTCTGACTTATCTTTCAAGAACACAACCCACATCATCGTAGTATAATCATCAACAAACAAAATGAAATACCTTTCACCATAGTCTGATCTTGTTTGAGTTGGACCACATAGGTCTGTCTGAATCAGATCCAACTTGTTCTCTGCTGAATTGTGTTTTCTTCTAAATGAATTCCTCACATGCTTTCCCATCACACATTCCCTGCATATAGTATCAACTAATTTTTCTATGCTAGGTAGATCTCTTAATGCCTTAACATTGCTTAGCTTTACTATGTTATCAAAATTGATATGACATAGTCTTTTATGCCACAACCAACTATCATAAACTTTAGCAACAAAAAAACTTGCTTCTGAATTGAGTTGAAAAATATTACCTCTTGTCTTTGAGCCTGATGCAATCATAACACCATCCTTGTGGTTAATGCATTTGTCATCTTTGAACTCCAACTGATATCCTTTTCCAAGTAACTGTCCAACACTGAGAAGGTTATGTTTCAAACCATCAACATAGAGAACATCATCAGTATTGTTCTTTCCATCCAAGGTGATGGCTCCTCTACCAACTATTGGTTTAGGAGTGTTGTCTCCAAATCCGACCATACCACCATTGTATTTGTCTAGATGAACAAATTTGCCTTTATCACCTGTCATGTGATGTGAACAATCACTATCTATAATCTAGTCTATCCTTATATCTGCTTGGGAAATCAATGCTAGCTCTTGTTTCTCTTTCACATCTTTATGTTCAGTCTTATTATTCATTTTGTATACAATAGAAATGAATCCAATTTCTTCTTCAACTGATTATTCATCTGAAACTCCATCTCCAGCAAAGTAACATTCCTTAGAGTACTTAGGTTTGTAATCCTTTTTGAACTTTCAAGCTCTAATAGGACACTTAGATGCAAAGTGACCTATCTTATTACATGAAAAGCACTTAAATGGTAATTGACCTTCATATTTTCCTTTTCCTTTCTTTTCTCTTTTAGAAATCATAGCAATGAAATCATCTAAAGTTTTCTCTTCATCATCATCATCAAAATTACCAGAAGTGTTTGCAGATTTCTTACCATGAACTGTTGCTTTGAAGGCTATCTCACTTTTAGGTTCTATCTTCAATCTTGAAATATCAAAGGATGAGATTTTGTTGATCAAGCTCTCTCTCTTGAAATTAGATGTAAGCTGCATGGTCTCATCAAGGATGTCGATCTTGCTTTCATATTCTAGAGTGAAAGTAGTCATCAACTTGTACATAATATCTCTCCACCATTGTTCCTGATTCCAACAACTGCTTCATTGATCCTTTGGTTATAAGCTCTGATGTTTTCTTCAGGAAACATCTCTAATGCATTGTATCTTTTCTTCCAAGTTTTTCTGCGTGCATCCTTTTCTTATTTGTCTCCTTCAAAAATGTCTGCTAGGTACTTCCATATCTTGTGGGTGGTGTCTACCTTCTTTATCTCTAAAAACTCACTATCTAATAGGGCACTGATAAGGGATTCTTCGGAAATAGCATTCCGATGAAACAATTCCTTTTGTGTTTCAGTAGCATCATCTTGTCCAAGGTCTTCTAGGGTAGGGATCTTGGATGCTTTGATACTTACATTAAAAACTTTAAAACCAATGCACTGAAGATGAGTCACCATCTTGTTCTTGCAATCAAGATAATTCTCTCCATCAAACTTAGGACTCTCTTTCCTGAAGTATGCCATCTAATCAACCTCAAGCTATTAAAATTTCCCTCTGAGGCACTTGGCTTTGATACTAATTGTTAGGAATAGTCCCAAGAGATAACTGAGAGGGGGGGGGGATGAATCAATTATCTACAAGTTTCAATTATTTGTCCAATTAAGTATACTTAAAAATAAAGCATAAACACAATGAAAGAACACATGAACACAACACCAATGTTTTGGTTACGGGGAAACCCAAATAGGTAAAAGCCCCCGTGGGACTTGATACCCACTAATATTCTGTACTAGTGTATAATGATCCTTGGTAGAAGATCATTTACCCTGTTAGGAGTAGCTTTACAATATATGAAGTACAATAGACCTAGTTAAGGGTTCGATCCTGTTAGGAGTCTTTTACAATTGTCCCTGTTAGGGGAGAGGATGCACTATCTGAGAGCTCATTGCTCAAAGGGGCGAAGGCTACAACCTTTTGCATAATAGATACACACTATATCTGGATCTTGGTGAACTGCGCATTGACCTATTGTCTGGATCAGTTCCAATGTATAGCACAAATACTCTACTTGGTCACATAGACCTTCTTTTGATTTCTCAACACTTCGCACACTTTTCTCTGCTCTGCTTAATCAACCATGAACCACACACAAGCAATCACAAATGACTAGCTATAAGTATCTTTCCTCTAAATGATATTTATATAATCGAGTTGGCCTATTAGAACCACCTTGAAATCATAATAGAGAAACCATAATAAACTCGAACAAACATTCTGTCGGCTCTATTATGCACGCAACATATTTTGGGACCTGTCTTAGTAAGATAATTATAGACACACGCTACACACTATTGGCTCTACCAAAACAATTGGATCTTTTTCCACAAGACAAATTAACTCATGTGATCTTAACTAAATGTCAATAACTCATCTCTAAGCTTAACTCCAAGGGCGCATACCCTAAAGATAGGCACAACTCTGGAACCAATAAAATCTTTTTCGGCTCTACTGAACAAACATAGGAAACTGCTACTAGCGAATAGATACTAGATAACTTTACTTGCATTCATAATCAAATCACGCATCCATGAACTTAACATCAGTAACATGTCTTCAACATATATCCAAGTGTGCAAGGCTCCATGATAACTATACGAATAACCATACACAAACAACTTCCTGTTACTCTTTCAAGAACACTACGGACACAAGCTGCTATATAATTGTCCATACTAATAGTTAACCTCTGCACCCATGATATCATGTCCATGCATCATATACTAAAAGCTTACTTCATAAGACTTCCATGCATGCTACTTTCCATATTTTGTCATCAATGACAAACATACAGTTAGTAGTGGCCTGCTAGCAAATCTCCAACATGTTACTATGTTGGAGATGGAGTATCAGATGAAGAATCAACAGAGGATGAAATTAGATTCATTTCTCTTGAAGATGAAAAGAATGCACAAGAGTTGGCACTAATTTCAAAAGCTGACATCAGGATAGATTGGATCATTGATAGTGGTTTCTCACATCACATGATAGGAGACAAGGATAGATTTGTACATCTAGATAGGTACAAAGGTGACATGGTTAGATTTGGTGACAACACTCCTAAATCTATCATAGGTAGAGGATCCATCACCTTGGATGGAAAGAACAACATT
Source organism: Chamaecyparis obtusa (assembly GCA_027943335.1). Classification (NCBI taxonomy): domain Eukaryota; kingdom Viridiplantae; phylum Streptophyta; class Pinopsida; order Cupressales; family Cupressaceae; genus Chamaecyparis; species Chamaecyparis obtusa. The sequence goes on along the minus strand of BSBK01000936.1, from coordinate 1,819,740 downwards.
GATGATGTTCTTTATGTTGATGGTTTATAGCATAACCTATTGAGTGTTGGACAGTTACTTGACAAAGGTTACCAGTTGGAATTAAAAGATAACAAATGCATCATTTATAATAAAGAAGGAGAAATGATTGCATTTGGTTCAAAAACTAAAGGTAATGTTTTTTAGCTTAATCCTGAAGCATGTTGTTTTGTTGCTAAAGTATATGATAGTTGGTTATGGCACAAAAGACTATGTCATATCAATTTTGATAACATAGTAAAGATAAGTAATGTAAAGGTAGTAAGAGATCTTCCTAGCATTGCAAAACCAGTTGATGTGATATATAGGGAATGTGTGATGGGAAAGCATGTAAGGAATTCATTTAGAAGCAAGCATAATTCAGTAGAGAACAAGTTGGATCTGATACATACAGACCTATGTGGACCAACTCAAACAAGATCATACTGTGGTGAAAGGTATTTCATATTTTTTGTTGATGATTATTCTAGAATGATGTGAGTTGTGTTCTTAAAGGACAAATCAGAAGAATTTTACAAGTTCAAAATATTCAAAACTAAGGTTGAAAATGAGTCTAGATTGAAGATTAAATGTCTGAGATTAGATAGAGGAGGAGAATTCACCTCTGATAGATTTTATGAGTACTGCAAAGAACATGGGATAAAGAGATAGCTAAGTGCCCCTAGAACCACTCAGTAGAATGGAATTGTAGAGAGAAGGAATAGGATCATTCTTGACACAGTGCACACCATCATGATTGAAGGAAAGGTCACACACACCTATTAGAGAGATGCAGTCAATACTGCAGTCAACACTATCAACATAATTCAATTGAGGTTAGGGGTAGACAAGACACCTTATGAGATAAGGTTTAGGAATGTACCTATAGTGAAATACTTCAGAATCTTTGGAAGCAAGTGCTACATCAAGAGAGATGAAGTAACTGGCAAGTTTGATGCAAGAAGTGATGAAGGTATTTTTCTTGGTTACTCTACTAAAAGAAAAGATTATAGATGTTTTAATCTGAGATTGAAGAAGATCATTGAAAGTTCTCATGTTAAGATTGATGAGAATTTTATGATTCAAGAGAGATACCATGATTATGCACCTATAATTGAAGAAGAACCTAGACCTACCAGTAGTGGAGCAGTTGTTGAAGAAATGTTTGATAGCATAGATGTTCTATTCAATGACCCTGAAACAAGTGAAGAAGAAACACAAAAGGAAGATGAAAAAGTCACACCTAATGTTCCTAAATTCACATCTAGATATAATTCAAAGGAAGACATCATTGGAGATCATAGCAGCAAAGCCATGACACAATCAAAAGTAAAGAGTTACACAACAAATGAAGAGGTATGTTTACTATCACAAATTGAGCCCTTAAGTGTTGAAGATGCATGCAATGATTCAGATTGGCATGAAGCAATGAAAGAAGAGCTAGATTAGATAATTAAGAAAGATACATGGGAATTGGTCCCTAGACCTAGTGATAAGAATGTGATTGGAGTCAAGTGAATATTTAGAAATAAGATGAATGAAGATGGAACAGTAGTAATAAACAAAGCTAGATTAGTATGTAAAGGGTATGCACAAAGAGAAGGAATTTATTATTCAGATACATTTGCCCCTATAAGCAGATTTGAAGCCATACAGTTGTTTCTAGCTTATGCTACATTCAAAAACTTTAAGGTATACCAAATGGATGTTAAGCCAACATTCCTGAATGGAGAGTTGAAGGAAGAAGTTTACATAGAGAAGCTTGAAGGATTCACCTTATCAGACAAACCTGAATTTGTATGTAGATTAAAGAAAGCCCTCTATGAACTTAAGCAAGCCCCTAGAGCATGGTATGAAAGACTTGATGGGTACTTGACTAAGATTGGATTCAAGAAAGGAGCAGAAAATTGTAACTTATTCATAAGAGAGACATCTGATGGATTATTGTTAATTTCTATATTTGTTGATGACATTATATTTGGTGGTAATGATAAGCTTAGTGCAGAATTTGCTAAGGAGATGCATAGCAAATTTGAAATGAGCATGATTGGTCCTATAAAGTACTTTTTGGGATTGAATGTGCAGTAGACAGGCAAAGGTATATTTATAAATTAGACTAAGTATGTGAAAGAGATCTTGAAGACATTCAAGATGGATGATTGCAAGAAAGTAAGTACCCCTATGATAACAAGATGCAAGCTTTCAAAAGAAGATGATTCACCAATAGTAGACATAACCTTGTATAAGTCTATGATTGGTAAACTTATATATCTTACTCAAACCAGACTAGACATTTCCAATGCAGTTGGTATTGTTAGAAGATATGCAGCAGAACCTAAGCAAAGTCATCTCATGGCAGTAAAAATAATATTTAGATACTTGAATGGAACCCTAGATTATGGTTTATGGTATCCTGATTTAGAAAATGTAAAGCTTCATGTATATATAGATGCGGATTGGGCAGGATGTGTGGATGATAGAAAGAGTACCTCTAGAGGAGTTGTATTCCTTGGAGATAGACTTGTTACTTGAATAAGTAAAAAGTAGAATTATATCTCTGTTGGAAACTGCAATTGAAGAAATTGTTTTATTGTCATCGATGTCAAACCTTAACTGGTAAGACTGTTGCTACTTAGGAAAGTACTATATCTATTTGATTGTTGTGAAGGAGAAAAACAAGGTTGGTAACAATAGCACCTAAGAAGAGGTTGAGTTATCTTGATATTTCAATGAGTACTTGATTATGTGACACAATGATAAGATAATGTATTGTTTATCCAAGTATGAATGAAGACTAAACTAGTAGGCTTAACTAAGAAAAAGTGAGGAAATCTAGTTTAAGCCAATTGATGTTATTGTCAACCGAGCTAGTATATGATGAGTAAATTCAGTGTTGAACGAATACTAGTTAATGGTCGAGGAAGATAGTATTAGTAGAGAAAATAGTTTTTGAGGTGATCAAGCTTTCTAATGAAGACTGAGGAGTTGAACACTGTATTGACCGAGTGTCAGTATTTTACATTTGAAGGGAGAATTCATATTTCCAGCCGACATAGTTGAATTCTTGGATTATGTAAAATATGTTGACTTTATTTATTGATTGTACAAAAGCATTTAATGCACTATAAAATGTTTTATTGTAAATCTATTAAGAGATTTGAGATATTTCTAGAAGGATAGCCGAAGAACATAAAGTTGGAAGGATTCAATGAATTATACCTAACCCTAAGATCAACAAAGAAGTTTAAGCGGCAAAAGATGTATTGACCTAATTGAGGAAGTATTAAGGAAACCTAAGCATGAGGTTAACAAGAGAGAGGATGTTGAAAGTGTTGTTTATGTTATTGACTATACAAGTAGAGAGGGCTAAAGGAGAAGTGTTTTGATTGCTTGAAGAGAGTTTTGAGAAGATCAGTGATGGTGATGGTAAAGGTTCACAGTCAGTAAGCCAGGATATGTGTATAGAATTGGATATGATATTTGTAAAGTGAGTTGTATGTTTTTCAAATCAGTATTACTGCTACTTTCTAACCATTGTATCAGTCAAAATCCTTTTAATAGAGGTTGACCTAATAGTCATATGTATAAATCCTTTGAATAAGGTTTCATTCTAATAGAGTGTATGTAAGTCCTATAACAAGGTGCACTTTTAACAGAGTGGTTTAAATTTTTTAACCAAGTCACACCTGATAGTGTGTTTGTAACCTTTGACAAGGTTGGCTTTTCACTGAGCTCACTTCAGAAGAGTGAACATAATAGTAACATGTTATAAAGTGGTTTTTCCCAAATTGGGTTTCCACTAAAAATCCCGGTGTTGATACTTGTGTGAATGTTTTGGTTTGAACATTTCGGTGTTTTAAAAGTTAGAAGCTATTGGATAAGTGGACTAAATTGTTATATGTTTCTTTTATGAAATCAGCAATGATTAAGTAGCTATTGGTCATTAGATCTGATTTTTTGAACAGTTTTAAAGTTTGTTTTATACATCTAGACCTAAGAACAACTAATTTTCACCCCCCCTCTCTATTGTTCTAAATCATATTAACAATTGGTATCAAAGCTGTTGGTGCTTACAGAGAACAAGTTTGAAGGTACTTGAAGAAAATGATTAGGATGTATAAGAAGGAGGTACCAAAGCTAAATAAGGAAAACTTCCCTACATGGCAAAGCTTGATGAAGCTACATTTGGCTGGTATTGGTGATTCTGCAAAATATTACATTGAGCATGAGTATGTCACACTTGTTGCACCTCTGACTGCCAAGGAAATGAAAGCTAAACAAGAGCACAACCAAGCAATGTTGGAGATTGTGTCTGCCCTAAGTTATCTAAAATTTGAAGACATCAAAGACTACAGTAATGCAAAGCAAATGTGGGACACCCTTGCAAACATCTATGGCACTGACATAAATGTATTGAGAGAAAAAGCTGAGAGCCTAAGATCTAAATGTGATGAAATGAGAATGCAAGAAGGTGTGAATATTGCACAATATTGTGGTAGAATAAAAGAAGATGTAAATGCTATTAGAGGAGAAAATGGAACTATTGATGATGAAACTGTAATTGGAAAAGTATTGAGAACTCTGCGTCCTATCTATGCCATTAAAATTTCACCAATTCAAGAATCTAGATGTAACCCTAACAATACTCTTACTTTTGAAAGTTTGGTTGGTAAGCTCACTGCTTTTGAACTTTCTAACTATGATAACTTCACTGTTGGTAATGTTGAATCTTCTTTTAAGTCACAAATGGTTCTAAATAAGTCAAAGAAGGAAAAAGAAAGATGCATAAGTGAAAGTGAAAGTGACACATCTGATGAAGAACTTGAGGATCTAGAAGCTCTTATGGATAGAAGACTAAAAGGGGAAAAGGAAAGTATAAAGGTAAACTCCCTATTATATGTTTCTCATGTAATAAAGTTGGTCATATAGCTGCTAGATGTCTTGACATGGATGATAAGGATGGAGAAAGAGACAACAAGCATAAAGAAAAAAGAGAAGATAGAGGTTACCGAAGATACAAGGACTAAAAAGGAAAAGGTAAGAGATCATGCTATATTGCCGAAGAAGAGACTGACACTGATAGTGATAATTTTGAAATTGAGGTTGTCTATGTTGCAATGAAAGATGAATCTGATGAGGATGAGAAAACTGCATTGATATCTTATGTGAACAAAAATGATAAATGGATTATTGATAGTGGTTGTTCACATCACATGACTGGTGACAAGAGTAAGTTTGATACCTTAGATCATTATAAAGGAAGGAGTGTGAAATTTGGTAATGATGCACCATGTCCTTTTAGAGGAAAAGGATTGATTAAGCTAAGTGATAAGATCACTTGTGAAAATGCTTATTGGGTTGAGGGTCTGAACTATAATTTGTTGAGTGTTGCACAACTTAATAACACTAGCTACCATGTGGAATTTTATCACAGGAAGGCCAAAATATTTGATTGCACTGGTGAACTGATCAGAAGTGGAAAACAAACAAGAGGTAATTTGTTCTATCTAGACCTATCTAAAGAAACATGTATTATTACATAACTTGATGATATTTGGTTATGGCATAAGCAACTATGTCATGTTAACTTTGATAATCTAGTAGAAATTAGTAAGAAAAAGAAAGTGAGAGGTCTACCTAGATTGAAGAAACCTAAGAATGTAATGTGCAAAGAATGTTAGTTGGGTAAGATGACTAAGTCTAGTTTCAAGAGAAAAACTTTTACTTCTAAGAATACCGTAGATTTGGTTCATACTGACCTTTGTGGACCGATGGGTGTACAAAGCTATTATGGTGCTAGATATTTTATCCTATTTGTTGATGATTATACTAGAATGATGCATGTAATGTTCTTAAAGGAAAAATCTAATGCTTTTCAATTCTTTAAGTGGTATTTGGCTAAGGTTGAAAAGGAGATAGATAGAAACCTAAAGTGTCTAAGATCTGACCAAGGTGGAGAATTTATATCCAATGAATTTAATCTATTTTGCAATGATAGAGGGATCAAAAGACATATGTCTACACCTAGAACTCCTCCACAGAATGGTATAGTAGAGAGAAGGAACAGATCTATCTTGGATAGTGCAAGGACATTAATGATTAAAAAGAATGTTGCACAAAAGTATCAGGAAGAGGCTGCTAAGCATTTAGAAGTTGAATCTGACAATCTTATTGGTGAACTTGAAGAGCAAAATGAAAAGAGAGAAAAAACTATTCTAGCACAATATGTAAGGAGACATCACAAGCCTGAACATATAATTGGAGACAAAGATACTGGAGTTCTGACTAGAAGCAAGACAAGAGATCCAACATGTTTACTATGTAAATTTGAGCCTAAGACAACAAAAGAGGCATTAGAAAATGAATATTAGATACAAGAAATGAATGAAGAGATAGACTAGATAGAGAAGAATGATACCTGGACTCTGGTGCCAAGACCATAAAATAAAAATGTCATTGGGACAAAGTGGGTATTCTGAAATAAGCTGAATGAGAATGGTCAAATCACAAGAAAGAAAGCTAGGCTGGTATGCAAAGGCTACACACAAGAAGAAGGAATAGATTATGGGGAGACATTTGCCCGTGTAGCTAGATAGGAAGGAGTTAGAACTTTACTTGCATATGCTGCCTATAAAGATTTCAAGATATACCAAATAGATGTTAAGTCTACATTTTTAAATGGTATATTGAATAGATAGAATGATTTTTTGATCCAAACAAAAGACACATGGTTTGCAAACTAAACAAAGCACTATATGGACTAAAGAAAGCTCCTAGAGCATGGTATGAGAGACTACACAACTACCTAATACAGATTGGATTCTCAAGGAAAAGTGACACAATCAATCTGTGCATGAAAGATGAAGAAGGTAAATGAATCTTGTTAGCTAAGATCTTTGTAGATGATATTATATTTGGTGGACAAGATGCCTTGTGTAAGAAATTTTCAAATGAAATGCAAACTGAATTAGAAATGAATATGTTTGGGGAGATCAATTTTTTTGTTGGTTAGATGGAGAAAGGAATTTTCATCACCCTATCTAAATATGTTCATGAGATACTGAAAACCTTTAGTATGGAAGATTCAAGGCCAGTAAGTACTCTCATGGCTACTGGACAAAAGTTGTCTAAAAATGATGATTTTGTAGAAGTAAACCAGACTTTGTATAGATCTATGATTGGAAAGCTACAGTATGTTGTACATAACAGACCAGATATTGCTTTAGCTATTGGGATTGTGGAAAGATTCTTTGCGAATCCTAAGGAAACACACATGATGGCTGTCAAAAGAATAATGAGATATTTGAAAGGGACCGCTGACAATGAATTATACTACAAAAAGCATGAAAAGTTTGAACTAAGAGTGTATACTGATACTGATTGGGTAGGAAATGTGGATGACATAAAGAGTACTAGTGGTGGAGCTTTCTTTCTTGGACAGAGATTAGTTTCCTAGACAAGAAAGAAACAAAATTGCATTTCCCAATCTACTGGTGAAGTCAAGTATGTAACTGTAGCTATAAACATGTTCAAACTTGGTATGGATAAAGTAATTATTGGTAGGTATGAAAGAAGAAATCACTGAACTAGTTGTCATTTTCTATGAGAACACAAGTGTTATCAACATCTCTAAGAATCCAGTGATGCACACAAAGACCAAATACATTGCAATCAAGTATCATTACTTGAGAGAACTGGTACAAGATAAAGAGGTCTGAATGGAATATGTGAATATAAAGGAACAACTAGTAGACATATTCACTAAAGCTTTACCTAAAGAAGCTCATGAATATCTAAGAAGTCAATTAGGGGTCCTTCCCCTAACTGAGGCTGCCTAGTCAAGCTAGGAGCACTACATCAAATTTGTTGCAAAGAGTATCTAACAAGTTGGTTAAGGAACATGTCACACTTTAGGAGTAGCCTAGAGTTGTGAAAAGTATAGCAAAGCCAAGAATCAGTCATAAGTAAAGATGACAGAGGGAGAAATATTGTTATTGAACTAAAAAGATGATATCTACATCTATAGGATGTATATTTTAGCTATTGCTTTGGCATTTTTGTCAAAGAGGGAGATGATCACAGATGAATACATAGAATGAAGATCAAGAAGATCAAGTATGAGGGAGATATTCAGTGGATGATCATACAAGCATGGCTAATAGATTGTGTATCAAAATGAAGCTAAGGATATTATAAATACTTCTAATGGACAGATAAGTTTTGAATTGGTTGGTAATTCATGTGATATTCATATGGTGTTTCCATCAATGCCAAAGAGGGAAATTATTGGAAACTGCAATTGAAGCAATTGTTGTATTGTCATTGATGTCAAACCTTAACTAGTAAGATTGTTGCTACTTAGGAAAGTACTATATCTATTTGATTGTTGTGAAGGGGAAAATAAAGGCTGGTAACAATAGAACCTAAGGAAAGGTTGAGTTATCTTGATATTTCAATGAGTACTTGATTATGTGGCACAATGATAAGATAATGTATTGTTTATCTAAGTATAAATGAAGACTAAACTGGTAGGCTTAACTAAGCAAAAGTGAAGAAAACTAGTTTAAGCCGAGTGATGTTAGTGTTGACCAAGCTAGTATATGCCAAGTAAATTCAGTGTTGATCGAACACCAGTTAATTGTCGACAAAGACCGTATTAGCTGAGGAAATAGTTTTTGTGGTGACCGACCTTTCTAATGAAGACCGAGGAGTGGAACACTATATTGACCAAGCGTCAGTATTTTACATTTGAAGGGAGAATTCAGATTTCCAGCTGACATTGTTAAATTCTTGGATTATGTAAAATGTTTTGACTTTATTTATTGATTGTATGAAAGCATTTAATGCACTATAAAATATTTTATTGTAAATCTATTAAGAGATTTGAGATATTTCTAGAAGGATAGCCAAAGAACATAACACTGGAAGGATTCGATGAATCTAACCTAACCTTAAGATCAATGAAGAAGATTAAGTGGAAAAAGATGTATTGACCTAATTAAGGAAGTATTAAGGAAACCTAAGCATGAGGTTAACAAGAGAGAGGATGTTGGAAGTGTTGTTGATGTTATTTACTGTACAAGAAGAGAAGGCTGAACGAGAAGTGTTGTGATTTCTTGAAGAGAGTTCTGACCAGATCAGTGATGGTGATGGTAAAGGTTCACAGTCAGTAAGCCAACATATGCATATGGAATTGGATCTGATATTTTCAAAGTGAGTTGTATGTACTTTTAGATCAATATTACTGTTGCCCAAAAATTCCCTGTCTTTCATTTTTCGGCCACAACCCTATTTTCCAAGTGAAATGCTCAAGTGTCAAAAACCCAGTGTGTTTTTGACTTCCTCTCTACATGCTCGGGATGTTTCTGCCTTTTTCTCTAAAAGTTCAATGTGTTTTTGACCTCTAAGCTCTGAAAACTTGGTGTGTTTTTTACCGTCATTCGAAAACACTTTGTGTTTTTGACACATTCTATGTTTTCAACCCTAAGCGCACAACTCCAACGGGTGGGTCCCAGTGCCTAAAGCCATGCTAGTGCAAAGAAGATCTGACGGCTGTCGCATGATCGCATGGGATCTTCTGATCCCATGAGATCATATGACAACCGTTGATGTGGTATCATGCAAGATCTTAGGCGGTCAAGACAAGCGGTAGCAGTCATCGGTTAGCATCACACGGTTGGTCGCATGATTGCATGGGCCTTCCTAGCCGCATGTGATCATGCAACAGACGGTTAGTGGGGCCTGAAGTTTTTGCATTGGTGCAAGTGCGACAAAGATCAACGGTGGTCATATGATCTCATGGGCTCTTCTGATCCCATGCGATCATGTGACAACCATCTGATGGGGATCTGCTGAGTTAAGTGGGTCTGATGCCAGGGGTTGCTGAGGTGTTGCTGATGAGGCGGTCGGAACAAATAAGAGGTTGACAAGTGTCAAGGTGGGTGTGGGGTTTGTAAGACAGGATCGTGGCTGCGTGGCTAAGGTTTTCACGTGGTTGCTGGATGTGACTCGGGGTTAAGAAGGGATGGAGCGGTTCGATGACTATGGGAAAAGTAAACCTAAGGTGAACCCAGGGTTATTACCTGTAGTCAGCTCCAAATGGTAATTAGTGGTGAACCTGAGGTGACGGTCTATGGCTAACACCTTACGGTTGGTTGCATGATCACATGGGCTCTTCTGAGCCCATACGACCATGTGACAAACTGTTAGCGGTCGTGGTGGAATTCAGACTTCAGTGACTGCATGTGGCAGATAGTGTGGGCCAGGTGTCATTTGTGGTGAGGGGTGACAGTTTCCAAAGGCTTTTTGCATGATCGCATGAAGCCTTTTGGCCTCATGTGATCATGCGACCGTTGCCTTTTTTAAAGCTATGTGGTCAGCTCCTGTTCAGCCACGTGGCAAGGTTTGATAGGTGTGCTGTCCTGGGGGTCCCGACCGTGGCTATGTGGCAGTGGAGGCAGGTTAAAAGGAGTTGTCGCATGATTGTATGAGGATTTGTTTAGCTCATGTGATCATGCGACCATTAACTTTTTCAAAGTGGCTTCTAGACTTAGCAAGTTCACGGGGGTGCAGTTAGAGGATTTTGCATAGTCGCTAAATAGGCCCAAGGTTAAAAAGGTTAACGCGACTTGGTGACTAAGGGGAGAGAGATCCCGTGGTGTTAGTATGGTAAGCGGCTAGTTTCATAGAGCTTGTCACATGATTGCATGGGCCTTCCTAGCCGCATGTGATCATGCGACCAGTGACTTTTTCAAGGCAGTGCGACCTATTTTTGGTAGACTTTCTTCAAAGGGAAATGTTTGCAAGTGTGGCAGCTAAAAAATTTATGATTTTTCAAGGGTGGCTGTGGTTGGATAGAATTTGCAGAGGATTTAGGCTACCTTTTTGGGTCCTTTCTACGATTTGATTGGATTTTGCGCATTCATGGCGGTATGGGCTTGCAGGGAGGTTGTTAAATCCAGGTCTTTTGTCTGCAGGTTGATCAATTCAGGAATGGACATGCAAAGGAAGATATCTGATCAGTTGAGATATTTGCACAATCACATTTATGATCAGAAGTGACTGTTTTAGGGCCAGATTATTTTATGCATACCTATGTAGCCCTAAAAGTTGGATTCCTGCCTGCGTGCAGAGAGTGTATATATTGTTTTTTTGGAGCTTTTGAGTGGATAATTGGCCAATTGTTAAAAAGGAAAGTTTTCTTTCTCTAGAGGTTATTGAAGGCATTCGTTCTGCCCCTTAACTTTTTGTAATTGTAAAATTCTCATTGATTATTGAAATATTGCAAGCATTCTGTGACATTTTCATTGTCCTCATGCCTTCATGTTTGGATTATCTCTTATTGAATCAAAGTTTATGAATGCTTTTAGTGATATCTTAGGTTCCCTGATTCTTCTTACTTTATGTAGCTATGTGTGTTATTGTGTTTGATTTTATTTAGATGTTTTGTGGTTATATTTCAGCCCCTAGCAGTCTTGTCTCAATCCTGCACTGAGCTATAGGAGTGAATGTCTATTTGCAGGTCATAGATTGATGTCTAATCCTAAGAGCCTTGTTGTTGTGAAAGAATCTTTCTTTTTCCATGAACAACCTCTTTTGTTTGCAGACCCTTCCATGAAACATTTATGCAAGCCTATTCAGTAAGTTGTAATCTCCTAGACCTAATTCTGTCACTAGTTTCATCCCTCTATACAGAGATCCAAACCCTAGTTTTGGTGTATCACCTAGTAGGATAGATTTACTTTCTATTATTTCCCCTCCATGCATTCCTTCTATCGCTTTGCCCTTAAAGTTTACTTTCCTGTTAAGAGGAAATCAAGGTGATTATCCAAGAGGAACTAGCCTAGAATCTGGAGGTCTCATCTCATTTTGCAAAAGGTCCCACAACCTTGAGATGATTTCCTTGTTATACTAAGTTATCAAGAATATGAGAGCTTGAGATCAGAGGTGCAAATTTAGTGTATAATATTTTTGGCATGCTCGGTGGGACCGCAAAGGTGTTCATTTGTTGAAGATTATGTCATCTCTAATATACAGATTGCATAATATAGACTTATAGAGGTTGTTCTATCAAGTATATCTGGTGACTCCACTATTTTCAAAGATTCAGGCCAACCTTGTCTAAGGTTTATGAGAAAGATAGAGACTAGAAGCTCAAAGCCTACTAAAGTTTTAGAGTTTCCCTTGAAAAGAAGCTACAAAGGTAGGTTAACTCAAAGAGAATCTCTTGCAAGAAGAGTCCAATCTACACCTCTTGATACTTCAGAGAGGAGACCTTTCCTCTTTCATTTCAGAAGAAGAGGCAGATCTCTGACCAGAGATCTAGAAGAGGAAGAAAATCTAAGTCTAGAAAATATAGCTCATATAGCTATTAATCCTCAGGTTACACCTCCCACAATGGCTAGAAATTTCACCTTTGCACCTTTCAATTAGGGGAGCCCATTAAATTTTGCAGTGCATCATGACGTGCCCTTGGTGGCATTAAAGAGTATACCTGATATCACAGGGGAGGGACATACAATAACCTTTGAGCACATAAGAGATGTGACAACCATTTGCAGCATACACAACATTACTCAAGAGGATGTGGCCACCAAATTATTAGCAGCGTCTCTAAAAGGTAAGGCTCTAGAGTGGTTTAGAACTTTAACTGTTGGTTCTATTACTTCATGGGATGAAAGGAGATGCATTAAGCAAGCATTTTGAGGAAAAATTAGATAATTTGTCTCTGGTTGAGAAATTAACAACTATAAAGAGAGACCCTCAAGAGAAAATGACAGATTATAATAGTAGGTTCCTTAAAACATGGAATAGAATCCCAGTCTCTGTAAGGCCATCAGCTGACCATGCCTTCCTATATTACTTGCAAAGTCTAAATAGCCAAATTTCTATCATGATCCAGTCTATGGGTGGTACCACTTTACCCCAAGCTTTTGACACTATTGTCAAGGCTGAAAATTGTTTGATCCAAGCAGGCATGATACAGAGAAGCCCTCCCATGCCTATCTTTCCTATCTTTCCTATTAAGAGCAAATCAGGGTGATTATCCAAGAGGAACCAGCCTAGAATTTGGAGGTCTCATCTCGGTTAGCAAAAGGTCCCACAACCTTGAGATGATTCTCTTGTTATACTGAGTTATCAAGACTATGAGAACTTGAGATCAACGACACAAATTCAATGTATAACATTTCTGGCACACCCGGTGGGACCGCAAAGGAGTTCATTTGTTGAAGATTGTGTCATCTCTGATATATAGATTGCATAATATAGACCTTTAGAGGTTGTTCTATCAATTATATCTGGCGACTCCACCATTTTCAAAGATTCAGGCCAACCTTGTCTAAGGTTTATGAGAAAGATAGAGACTAGAAGCTCAAAGCTTGCTAAATTTTTAGAGTTGCCCTTGAAAAGAAGTTACAAAGGCAGGTCAACTTAGAGAGAATCTCTTACAAGAAGAGTCCAATCTACACCTCTTGATACTTCAGAGAGGAGACCTTTCCTCTTTTATTTTAGAAGAAGAGGCAGATCTCTGACCAGAGATCTAGAAGAGGAAGAAAATCTAAGTCTAGCAAATACAGGTCATATAGCTATTAATCCTCAGGTTACACCTCCCACAATGGCTAGAAATTTTGCCTTTGCACCTTTCAATTAGGGGAGCCCATTAAATTTTGTAGTGCATCATGATGTGCCCTTGGTGGCATTAAAGAGTATACCTGATTTCATAGGGGAGGGACATACAACAGCCTTTGAGCACATAAAAGATGCGACAACCATTTGCAACATACACAACATTACTCAAGAGGATGTGGCCACCAAATTATTAGCAGCGTCTCTGAAAGGTAAGGCTCTAGAGTGGTTTAGAACTTTAACTATTGGTTCTATTACTTCATGGGATGAATTAGGGGATGCATTAAGCAAGCATTTTGAGGAAAAATCAGATAATTTGTCTCTGGTTGAGCAATTAACAACTATAAAGAGACACCCTCAAGAGCAAATGACAGATTATAATAGTAGGTTCCTTAAAACATGGAATAGAATCCCAGTCTCTGTAAGGCCATCAGCTGACCACGCCTTCCTATATTACTTGCAAAGTCTAAATAGCCAAATTTCTATCATGATCTAGTCTATGGGTGGTACCACTTTACCCCAAGCTTTTGACACTACTGTCAAGGCTGAAAATTATTTGATCCAAGTAGGCATGATACAGAGAAGCCCTCCCATGCCTATCTTTCCTAGTCTTCAGCCCACTGCACCTACACAAGTAACCCCATTTACCCCTATTCCCACAATAGCAGCACCTCAAGCTAGTACTAGTGGTCAGGAGAATGCTGCATCAAATTTCTCCCAAGAGTTGCAAGAGGTGAAGAGTAGTCAGCAAACTAGTATACAAGAAATGACAAACTTGCTACAGACTCTAACCAAAGAGGTCACAAACTTGAAGAAACAAAACCAAGGCATCAGGCCACCCTTCCAATCACAAGGCCAAACTCCTAATCAGCAATACCAAAATCAAGGACAGCCTTATCGACAAAATAGGCCACCATACCAAGGAGGCTATTAAGGGTAGATATAAAATTTTAGTCAAAGACCATTCCAACGATATAACCCTGCACCCCTTAATTCTGTAAATCCAGTCAAGGATATGGTTCCTAGTCAAACTAATATGGCCATGGATAATGAATGGTGTTTCCCTTGCAATCAGCCCCAAAATTAGGCTACGTGTTCTAATGGATGGATGAACCAAGCACTAATGGTTCAAAATGCTTCACAAGCTCAAACAAAAGCTCCTTCTAGTGGGATAGCTCCTCAACAAGAAACATAAGAGAATGAGACTGCTCTTTTCAATTGGGAGCAACCAAATTTCAATGGAGTCAATGATGAAGCTACTTTTGTTGCCTACACAAGAGGAAAGAGAAGAGCCCAAGACATAGAGGGAGCAGATTCTGGTACTAAGGCCACTACATCTATAGAGCCACTACAACAAGTTGCCCCTATCACATCTAAGGAGGCCCCTGTCGTCACAAGCAAAGAAGGCCAAGTTCCAAAAGAGGCAGAACCCATCATGGTAAAAGTGAAACAAAGGGTACACACTGTGGCACCTTATAACATTGTAGACAACATAAAGAAGGTGAATGTCACCATGTCTATGTGGGACTCTTTGTCCATTCTGGGACAACCTAAAATTTTGGGGAAGGCCATGAGAGAGGCAGTAAATCCTCAACCTGCAAAAGAAACTACAAAATTAGTGTTGGTCAACACTGATCAAGAAAAGGAGACTCCAACTAGCAACTCCAAGGCCAATACCATGCAAGGTAGGAATTTAAAGCCACCTCCCTTTTACGTATCTTTAATTATTAGGAAAGCTTTAGTGCATAATTGTATGGTTGATAGTGGAGCTACTAGCACTGTAATGCCCAAGAAAGTGGCTGATCAATTAGCACTTAAATATGAACCCTTCCAAAAGAAGGTTACACAACTTGATGGATCCTCAGTCAGTACTATAGGTGTGGCCAAGGACATCAGTTTAATTCTCCATGCTAGTCCTAATTTTTCCATTCTCCTCGACATATATATCATAGATCTTCAAGCATTGTTTGCCATATGTCTCTCAAGAGAGTTCACAGCCAAGATAGGAGGTTATCTTTCTTCCGACTGGTCTCACATGCTCTTTCATACAAGGTATGGTACCAAAGTCACCATTAAATCAGAAGCCTTAGCAATACATCATATAGAGCCATATGTGTCTAATTCAATCAATACAAATTATCATATATTTGATGACAATGATTTCCCAACCATTAGTGAAGCAAGCACAAAAATAGAGAGTATCCCCGATATCCTCCTAGATGAAAGAACCCCAGAGATCCAAGAGAGTCTTGTTTGAGATTTTGGTTTGGGGAATTATCTGATTCAAGAAAGTGGAGCCTTAGAACCAAGCCTTCTCAAAGAATGCACTAATTCAAATGATCGAGATAGTCAGGTCTAGGAGCTATTTTTTGGTGGAGCTAGGAGTGGACATGGTTCTAGTGGAGGTGCTATGCTGGTGTCCCCAAAAGGAGAAAGGTATTATAATGCCTTTAGATTCAGTTTTTCCTGCACCAACAACATTGCAGAGTAAGAAAGTCTGGTTAATGGACTAGAATGGGCTAGAAAAAAGGAACTTAAAGCGTTAAAAGTATATGGTGATATTGAACTTGTTGTCAGCCAAGTAAGAGGGATGAGTGCAACCAAAAATTATGTCATGAAAGCATACAAACATAGAGTTTGGGATGTAATTGAAGATTTCTATGCTTTCAATATCATTGCTATCCCTAGAAAATTAAATTAAAATGCTGATAGGTTAGCTACTATTGGATCTCAGTTTGACATCCCCAATAGCATTTCAAAGGAGTCAGATCAGCAGCACATCAAGATTAGTGTCAGACATTCAATTCCTAATAATAATATTAGTTGGAAAGTGTTTGACAATGATGAACAAATTCTACAGTTCTTGTTTGAAGAAGATGTCTTTTCAAGGCACAATCTAAAGAGATTATCACAGAACTATGGTGATCAAGTGATACAACTTAGATCTAATAAGATGTCTAAGGGTCTTGTCACCTTAGAGACTATCTTCAACAAGGATGATAAAGTTAAGAAAAATAAAGTTGGCTTGGTAGTCCAGTAGGAACATTGTGCTGAATTAAAGCTGGAGCCAGGTAAGAGCCTACAATTTGGAAAAGTAAACACTAATTTAGAAAAGCAAGCTTACACTAAATTATTGAGAGAATTTAGTGACATTTTTGCATGGAGGTATGAAGACCTCAAGGGTTTTGATCCTACCCTTGCTCAGCACACTATTGAATTGGAGCCTAACGCTAAACCAGTAAGGCAAAAGAAAAGGCCTGTTAATCCCAAGCTTGAACCACTTATGCATAAAGAAGTACTCAAACTAATAGAAAGTGGCATCATCTACCCCATCAAACATACTAGTTGGGTTTCCAACATTTTTCCTGTAAGGAAAAAGAATGGGGAGCTGAGGTTATGTGTTGATTTCAGGGATTTGAATAGAGCCTCATTAAAAGACCGCCATCCACTACCCTCTATGGAACAAATTATGCAATGTGTCTCTGGATCCGAGAGATTCTCATTGTTGGATGGCTATTCAGGATACAATCAAATCTTAGTGAAAGAAGAGGATCAATATAAGATTGCATTTACAACCAAATGGGGAACCATGGCATATCAGAAGATGCCCTTCGATTTGTCAAATGCAGGTGCTACATTTCAAAAGGCAATGGATATGTCCTTTAAGGGCCTCATGTACAAGTTTGGGCTAGTCTACATAGATGACATAACTGTCTACTCAAAGCATGCAGTAAACGACATCAGGCATTTGAGGTAGGATTTTAAAAGATGCAAAGAATTTGGGATATCCCTTAATCCCAAGAAATGTGTGTTTGCAGTTCATGAAGGAAAACTATTGGGATATGTAGTATCCAAAGAAGGAATTATAGTGGATCCTGAGAGAATTGCAGCCATCTTAGAACTACCATTACCACATCACAAGAAAAGTCTCCAATCTTTCATAGGAAAGATTAACATTGTTAGGAGATTCTTGCCTAACATTGCAGAGTTACTCAAGCCTTTGACAGCCATGTTGAAGAAAGGTTCAGCCTTCAGTTGGACCAAAGAAGGAAAATTTAACTTCCAAGCTATTAAAGAAGCCTTAACAGAAGCTCTTGGTCTCCTAAACCCAAATTTTAGTAAGGATTTTATCATTTATGCTTATGGGGGTCATGATGCTATATCTGCAATGTTGACTCAAGAAAATGCTGAAGGATTGGAGCAGCCTATTGCTTTCTTTAGCAAATGTTTAGAAGAGTATGAAAAAATATACTCTTTTGTAGAAAAGCATGTTCTTGCTATGGTAAAGAGCCTCAAAAAATTCAGACATTTGTTGACTCATAGCAAGGTGCATTTGAAGGTTACTTATCCAAGTGTCAAGGAATTTTTGTTGTCTAAGGACCTAAATGAAAAAAGAGCTGGTTGGATCACTTAGGTGATGGAATATGATATAGATATTCAGATTACCAAGCTGGTTAGAGGAAGAGGTCTTTGTGAGCATCTGGCAGAAGATGGAAGTTCAAATAAATTGGAATATATAGATGCATCTCTGGTGGTGCATTCTACAGGAGAGCAAGCCAAGGCAGCTAGCTGGTTGCCTAATATGATCAATTATTTGAAGACAAGACAATGTCATGCGGGCCTAGATTCAGCAAAAAGGAGGTATTACAGGTTACAGTCTATTCTTTTTGTGCTGATAGATGAAATTCTTTTCAGAAAGGATCACAATGGTGTCCTTCTAAGATGCATAGATTCAGAAAGGGTTGCAGATGTCTTATTTGAGTTTCATGATGGGGCTTCTGGTGGCCATTTCTCTCCTAGGGCTACAGCTTTTAAGATCATGAGGGCTGGATACTATTGGCCATCTATCTTCAAAGATAGTCATGATTATGTTAGAAGATGCGTCAAATGTGTTATTTTTGTAGGGAAAGAAAGATTTGCAACTCTACCCTTACAGCCAGTCAAAATAGAGCATCCTTTCATGAAGTGGGGTATTGACTTCATTGGCATGATTAACCCTCCATCTAGTGCAGGACACAAGTGGATAATCACTGCAACTGATTATTTCACTAGGTGGATAGAAGAATTTTCTTTCAAAGAAGCTAATGAGAGTTCTATTTTAAGTTTTTATGATGACATCATTCATAGATTTGGCATTCCAGATTCTATAGTTTCAGATAATGCATTAGCATTTACAGGCCTCAAAGTCTCAGAGTGAGCAGTCAAGAAGGACATATATCTGAATACAAGTTCTAATTACTATCCTCAGGGGAATGGTTTGGTAGAATCAACAAAGAAGAATCTGATTAGAATAATCAAAAGGACCCTGCAAGACAATCAGAGGGATTGGCATACTAAATTAAGATCTGCCTTGTGGTTAGATAGAATTACTCCAAAGAAAATCATTGGTAATTCCCCATACATGCTGGTGTATGGTAGAGAGGCTAAGTTATCTATTTCAACTAAATTACCAGCTTTGGACTTGGCTACTCAATATGCCTTGTTTGAAGAAAGTGGTCCTTTGCAAACCAGATATGCCCAGTTGATAGAGCTAGAAGAGATCAGAGATAAATCAATGCAAGATATGGCATTCCATCAGAGTCAAACAAAGAGAAGCTTTGATAAAAGAGCCAGGGTCAGAAACTTCAAAGTCGGAGATGTAGTTCTGAAATGGGATGAGTTCAGGTCAAAACCTAGCAAGCACATAAAGTTTGATTCCTTTTGGGGTGGACCATTTGTTATAACAGAGTGCAGAGGATCTAACCCTTTTCAGCTTTCAACCCTTCAAGGAGATGCCCTTCCAATCTCAGTGAATGGTTTCCACTTGAAGCCTTGCTTTGAGGTTAATCCCTCTTTGTAGGTCCTTTTTTTTAAAATTCTTGTAAATATGTTTCTTACAGTCTTTCCCTGACTTCTAGGTTAGTTTCTATTTCCCCAAAAGTGCGTGTGCACAGGTTTGTCTTGTTGGTTCAGTTTTCTCTTTATCAAAGTTTTATGTTCCTGTAATGATCCCATGCCCAATGGATACATCAAGGCTACTGGTCTATGTCTAGCAGGCTGACATCCCGCAGAGGTCACCAAAATGTTGCCCAAAAATTCCCTGTCTTTCATTTTTCAGCCATAGCCCTGTTTTCCAAGTGAAATGCTCAAGTGTCAAAAACCCAGTGTGGTTTTGACTTCCTCTCTGTAGGATCAGGATGTTTTTTCCTTTTGCTCCAAAAGTTCGGTGTGTTTTCAACCTCTAAGCTCTGAAAATTCAGTGTGTTTTCAACCTTCGTTTGAAAACCCTCTGTATTTTTGACAAATTCTATATTTTTGACCTTAAGCGTGCAACTCCGACGGGTGGGTCCCAGTGCCTAAAGTCATGCCAGTGCAGAGAAGATCTGATGGTTGTCGCATGATTGCATGGGATCTTCCAATCTCATGAGATCATACGACAACCGTTGATGCGGTATCATGCAAGATCTTAGGCGGTCAAGACAAGTGGTAGTAGTCATCGGTTAGCATCACACGGTTGGTCGCATGATTGCATGGGCCTTCCTAGCCACATGTGATCATGCAATAGGCGGTTAGTGGGGCCTAAAGTTTCTACATTGGTGCAAGTGCGATGAAGATCAACGGTGGTCGTATGATCTCATGGTCTCTTCCGATCCCATGTGATCATGCGACAACCGTCTGATGGGGATCTACTGAGTTAAGTGGGTCCGATGCTAGGGGTTACAGAGGTGTTGCTGATGTGGTGGTCAAAAAAAATAAGAGATTGACAAGTGTCAAGGTGGGCTTGGGGTTTGTAAGACATGATCGCAGCTGTGTGGTGAAGGTTTTCACATGGTCACTGGATGTGACCCAGGGTTAAGAAGGGATTGATCAGTTCAGAAACTATGGGAAAAGTAAACCCAAGGTGAACCCAGGGTTATTACCTGTAGTCAGCTCTAAATGGTAATCAGCGGTGAACCTGAGGTGACGGTCTGTGGCTAACGCCTTACAGTTGGTCACATGATCACATGGGCTCTTCCGAGCCCATGCAATAATGTGACAAACCATTAGCGATTGCAGTGGGACTTAGACTTCAGTGACTATAGGTGGTAGATAGTGTGGGCCAGGTGTCATTTGTGGTGAGGGGTGATAGTTTCCAAAGGCTTGTCTCATGATCGCAGGAAGCCTTTTGGCCTCATGCGATCATGCGACCGTTGCCTTTTTTAAAGTTGTGTGGTCGGCTCCTATTCCGCCACGTGGCAGGGTTTGATAGGTGTGCTGTCCTAGGGGTCCTGACCATGGCTATGTGGCAGTGGAGGTAAGTTAAAAGGAGTTTTCGCATGATCACATGAGGCTTTTTTGGCTCATGCGATCATGCGACCATTGACTTTTTCAAAGCGGCTTCCAGACTTAGCAAGTTCGTGGGGGCACGGTTAGAGGATTTCGTGTAGTTGCTGAATAGGCCCAAGGTTAAAAAGGTTAACATGACTTGGTGACTGAGGGGAGAGAGAGCTCGTGGCATCAGTATGGCAAGTGGCTAGTTTCATAGAGCTTGTCTCATGATCACATGGGCCTTCCTAGACACATGCGATCATGCGACCAGTGACTTTTTCAAGGCAGTGAGGCCTATTTTTGGCGGACTTCCAAGGGAAATGTTTGCAAGTGCGACAGCTAAAAAATTTATTATTTTTCAATGGCGGTTGTAGTTGGATAGAATTTGCAGAGGATTTAGGCTACCTTTTTGGGTCCTTTCTACGATCTGATCAGATTTTGCGCATTCATGGCAGTATGGGCTTGCAGGGAGGTTGTTGAATCCAGGTCTTTTGTCTGCAGGTTGATCAATTCAGGAATGGACATGCAAAGTAAGATATCTAATTGGTTGAGATATTTTCACAATCATATTTATGATCAGAAGTGACTATTTTAGGGCTAGATTATTTTATGCATACCTATGTAGCCCTAAAAGTTGGATTCCTGCCTGCGTGCAAAGAGTGTATATATTGTTTTTTTGGAGCTTTTGAGCATAGAATTGGCCAATTGTTAAAAAGGAAAGTTGTCTTTCTTAAGAGGTTATTGAAGGCATTCTTTCTACCCCTTGAATTTCTGCAATTGTAAAATTCCCATTGATTATTCAAATATTGCAAGCATTCTGTGACATTTTCATTGTCCTCATGCCTTCATGTCTGGATTATCTTTTATTGAATCAAAGTTTATGAATTCTTTTAGTGATATCTTAGGTTCCCTGATTCTTCTTACTTTCTGTAGCTATGTGTGTTATTGTGTTTGATCTGATTTAGATGTTTTGTGGGTATATTTCAGCCCCTAGCAGTCTTGTCTCAATCCTGCACCGAGCTATAGGAATGAATGTTTGTTTGCAGGTCATGGATTGATGTCTAATCCTGAGAGCCTTGTTGTTGTGAAAGAATCTTTCTTTTTCCCTGAACAACCTCTTTTGTTTGCAGACCCTTCCATGAAACACTTATGCAAGCCTATTCAATAAGTTGTAATCTCCTAAGCCTAATTTTGTCATTGGTTTCATCCCTCTATACTAAGATCCAAACCCTAGTTTCGGTGTATCACCTAGTAGGATAAATTTTCTTTATGTTATTTCCCTTCCATGGATTCCTTCTATCCCTTTCCCCTCAATTTTACTTTCCTATTAAGAGAAAATCAGCATGATTATCCAAGAGGAACCAGCCTAGAATTTGGAGGTCTCATCTCGGTTAGCAAAAGGTCCCACAACCTTGAGATGATTCCCTTGTTATACTGAGTTATCAAGACTATGAGAGCTTGAGATCAGAGATGCAAATTCAGTGTATAACAATTACTATTACTTTCTAACCATTGTATCAGTCAAAAACCTTTTAATAGAGCTTGACCTAATAATAATATGTATAAATCCTTTGAACAAGGTTGCATTCTAATGGAGTGTATGTAAGTCCTATAACAAGGTGTACTTTTAACAGAGTGGTTTAAATCCTTTAATCGGGTCACACCTGACAGTGTGTTTGTAACCTTTGACAAGGTTGGCTTTTCACTGAGCTCACTTCAGAAGAGTGAACATAATAGTAACATGTTACAAAGTGGTTTTTCCCAAATTGGGTTTCCACTATAAATCCTGGTGTTGATACTTGTGTGAATGTTTTGGTTTGAACATTTCAGTGTTTTACAAGTTAGAAACTATTGGAGAAGTGGACTGCACTGTTATATATTTGTGTTATGAAATCAATAATGACCAAGTAGCTGTTGGTTATTAGATCTGATTTTATGAAGAATTTTAAAGTTTGTTTTATACATCTAGACCTGAGAACAACTGATTCACCCCCCCCTCTCTTTTGTTCTAAATCATATTAACAATCTCTTAGACAATAGCAAAATCAGAGTATGTAGTAGCAACATTAAATTGTTCTACAATTGTGTGGATCAAGAAGATGATAAAAGACTTTGGTATTTAGATTGACTACCCTATTTTTATTCATTGTGATAACACTAGCACTTTCAATATGTCAAAGAACCCTATGTTGCATGCAAAGACAAAATATATTAAGATGAAATATCACTTTTTAAGAGAGAAAGTAGTAGAGAAAGAAGTAATGGTGGACTATGTGAGTACAAAAGATTAGCTAGTAGATATATTCACAAAGCCTTTACCTAAGGATACTTTTGAGAATCTCAGGTAGAAGCTAGGAGTAATTCCCTTCCTTGAATCTGATTAGAGATAAAAAAAAGTGCATTAGTCCCCATTACCTGATGAAAGGTTCACTGCTCTACCTCAGGAGTAGTACTAGTGCTTAATGTTTTTGGCATCCTTTGTCATTGATGTCAAAGGGGGAGTAATATATAGTCATGAAAAAACATAAAAAGAAGGAATAAATAGTAATAAAAAAAAAGTGGAAAGGGGGAGTAAAAATATAGTCATGGGAAGCAATACAATATAGGAAATGCAAAATATTGAAGAATATTGCAGCAGTTGGATGATACTTCCTTGGGGGAGTTTTTTTGAGGAAATAAAGAATGTTATAAAAGAATTGGACATTTGGATTGGTGGTGTTTTTCATTCCATATGTTACCATCAATGCCAAAGGGGGAGATTGTTGGAGATTCGCCAGCAAGCCAGATTGTTGACTGTATGTTTGTCATCGATGACAACATATAGCAAGTATCATGCATGGAAGCCTAATGGAGAGATATTTGAGCATATGTTGTATGGATATGTTACCAGCATTATATCATAGATGCAGAGGTTGATTATGAGTACAAATAGTTGTGTAGCAGTTTATGTTAGCAGTGTTCCTAATAGAGTTACAGACAGAGACTAGTATGAGATTCATCGTATGGTTATCATGGAGACTTGTGCATTTTTATGTATGTTTTAGACATAGGTATGAAGCTATGTTCATGGATGTAGAGTTTGATAGGTAGCAGAAGTTAAGTTATGATGATTTATAGTTGACAGTCATAGTTTCCTGAGTTTATCGAGAGGAGCCGATAGAGATTATATTGGTAAAGGAGTTGCACCTATCATATTGGTATACACATTTGGATCAATGTTTTTTGGAGAGTTAAGAATGTTTGGTTAAGAGTGCATGATGCAATTCAACATGAGGAGAAAGTATCGGTTATTTTGGTAGAACCGATAGTGTGAAGTAAGGTGTTCACTCATATTGAGTTGGACAGGTCCCAGTTCATGTTGTGTGCTTAGTAGAGCCAACAGAGATGTTATTGGAGAGTTTTATTGTTTCTCTAATATGATTTCAAGGTGATTCTAATAGACTAACTTGATTATATCATCTAGAGGAAAGATACTAATAGGTAGTCATTTGCGATTGCTAAGCATGGCAGATAGTTGAAAGATAAGAGCAGAGAAGAGAGTGTGAAGTATTATGCCATTAGTAAAAGGTCTATGTGACAAAGAAGAAAGTGTATTATATTCATTGGAATTGATCAAGATAGTAGGTCTATGTGTAGTTCACCAAGATCCAGATATAGTGTACATCTGTTAAACATAAGGTTGCAGCCTTCACCCCTTTGAGCAGTGTGCTCTTGGATAGTGCATCCTCACCCCTAACAGGGTTAATTGTAAAAGACTACTAATAGGGTCTGACTATTGACCAAGTCATTGTACTTATTGTATTTTAAAGACCAACTCCTAACAATGATCATAATACACTAGTACAATTCTTAGTGGGTGTCAATTCCCACGGGGTTTTCACCTATTTTGGTTTCTTCGTAGCCAAAATTGTGGTGTTGTGCTAAGTGTTCTTTCATTTTGTTAATGCTTAATGTTCTTATATACATAATTGGATAAAGAATTAAATCTTTTAGATAAAAAATTCACCGCCCCCCCTCCCCCCTCAGTTATCTCTTGGGACTATTCCTAACATTAATACCTTCTTGTGCATATCCCTTGCATACAAGTCTTGCCTTATTCCTAGTAACCTCACCATTTTCATTTAACTTATTCTTGAATATCCACTTAGTACCAATAAAATTTGTATCATTTGGTCTAGGTACTAATGTCCATGTCTTATTCTTCTCAATCTATTCAATTTCATCATTCATAGCATTGATCCATTCCTCAGTTTCTAATGCATCCCTAACATTCTTAGGTTCAAAATCACAAACTAAGCATGTATTATGTCTTAACTTACTTTGGGTCAGCATGCCAACTTACTTATCTCCAATTATTTGATTCTCTAGATGGTGTCTTCTAACAAATCTTTTGAGCACTTGATCTCTTCTCTGCATCATTCATTTCAGGTTCATTTTCCTGCTCGGTAGCTGCTTCCTGATTCTCGGTGTGCATTTTTTTAATTCTCGGTAGCATTTTACTAATGCTTGGTAGACTTATCCTATGGATTTGGTAGATAAGATGGATCTTCAACATAAGTAAACCTACCATAGACTTATGGTTCTTGCATGCTTTCTTCATCATTCTTTTTAGAAAACTCATGAACTCTTGCATTAGCACTTTCTATCATTTTATTAGTAGCCTTGCTCAAACATTTATAAGCTTTACTCTTAGAAGAATATCCCAAAAATATTCCTTCATCACCTTTAGAGTCAAATTTACCATTCCTATCATCTTTCAGAATATAAAACTTACTACCAAGGATTCTTAAGTAACTTACACTTGGTGTGTATCCAAACTGTAACTCGTAAGGTGTCTTGTTTGTGTCTTTTTACAATTGAACTCAATTCAGGATGTATATTGTTGTGTTAACTGTCTCTCTCTAATACATTTGTGCAAAATTTTTCTCAATCTTCAGTGTTCTAGCACAATCAACAATAGATCAGTTCCTCCTTTCAACAATTCGATTGTGCTGTGGTGTTCTAGATGTAGAAACCTGCATTTTGATTCCATGTGCATTACAAAAATTAGTGAATTCAATAGAAACAAACTCACCTCCTATATCAGACCTTAAGCATTTCAATTCTTTTTGGTTTCTTTTTCAGCATTAGCCTTATACCATTTAAATAGTTTGAATGCCTCAAATTTTTCTTTCAAGAACATTACTATCATTAGTATAGAATAGTCATCAAAAAATAAAATAAAGTATTTATCACCATAGTGTGTGTGTGTGTGTGTGAAAATTGTACCTAGCTGTGGACACAACACTTTAGTAAAACATTAGAGGTTAGCAAAATTGAAATCTGCAAATAATTGAAACTAAGCTAACCAGGCAATTTATTATCTTTTAGTAGGTGTGAGTATGGTATTCTTAGATTAGACCGAGATCAATGACAATGCAACACCTAAATGAAGGATTTAATGCTAAAAGATGAATGTAGAATGAATGCAGATTAATCTATTTTTTTGGACTTTTTAAGCAATTATGATGAAAAACTGTATGAATCTAACCTAGAATGAAATTGAAATGATATGCAGATTATTATAACAATGATATGAATTGATATGAAAAACTATGCAAAACTATGAAAATAATGGAATGATCTCACAAAGTCACCTATTCGCAAAGGCTTGATTCTTTGTATGCAATTTCGCCAGAGTAATTGTGCAATTTCAAGAGATAATTTGTGAAGACTCGAGCCTTGATTTTATAGAAATCCAGGGTTTGAGGATGCATTGAGAAAAGCCATAAATCACTCTTGATAAACTCAGGTTGATTTTTGAGTCAATAAGAAACTTGAATAGATCAACTCACAAAATCATGCAAAATAATGCAAAAATAGCTTTTTAACTCAAATCAAAAGTTTAGATCGGCTTTCAACTCAAAATAGATGTTGAGTTTCAAAAAGATAACAACTTGAATTGATTTTTTGATTTAAAGTTTAACTACTCTTTCAAATGTGCATAGATAATTATGAATTAATTTAAAAATAAAGTGATTTATCCTCAACTTAACTAATTTTTGAGTTAAAATAACTGATTTATGGGTTAATCAATTATTTAATCAAAATTTATTCAAAAACCATATCATTAAATATTGACAATTGACATTAATTAATTAAATAAGAATTTAATCAGTTATTCATAAGATTTTTTATTTATTGTCAAAATTAAATAATACATTTTAGGAATAAATATAATTAAATCTAATTAAATGATCAAGTGGTAGTATTAAATCTGATTAATTAAATATTCAGAATATTCAATTAATCAAACTTTAGGATAAATAGATCTATCACAAAATAATTATTAAATCAAAGATAATTAGGATAAATTAGGAATATTTCAAGGAATATTCTCTGATGCGGATTTAAAATAATCAATTAGGATTTTGATAACTTGATGTGCAGATGTGCCTTAGATTATGACTTTAATGTCGATTTTGTTTGATTTGAGGATGTAAGAGGTTAATGAACCTATAGCCCATTTTTGGGGTATTAGATTTTTCCCCTCTTTTAATGATTGTGTGAAGCACAGTGGTTCAAAGATTAGTCTATTTTTTATATTGAAAGTGTTTTGAAAGATGAACCGATTCCAAGACACAAACCGATTGAAAGATTGGAAAAAGGTTATTCAGGTCCTAAATGACCAAGAATCATGATGGTGTCAACTATAGCAAAAATGAACCGATGATTATGAAAAAGTATCAAAATGCCTAATTCTGAACCTTATGATTATGAAGAAGTGAGTGACCTGATTCCAGACCTGATTGTCCAAAGGAATTGAAATGGTATCACATCTGAACCCTTCAGTTACGAAGAACCAAGGAAATAAGACTAATGAACCGATGGTTACGAAAAGCTGATATAGTTTACAAGATAGACTAGGATACCATATTGATATGGATCTTGATGAATCTAATACACCCCAAATGATGTGCCCCAAGAGATGAGGTCTTTAGATGAATCAACAACTAGATGTGGTTGTTGTCTTGATTACTAAGAGAAAGAAATTTGATTTATAGACTTTGATTGATGTGCAATACCATGCCCTCTTTGGGACGAAAATCAAAATCTGACAAGAAAAGTCAGTGTTGAATGGTTTAGAAGCATGTTAATTGATTTGAGAAGTGGTTATACACGTTTGAGAATACATTCTACATTGTTTGGAGGTCTTGGAGATTAAGTTTGACTAGGTCTGACCATTAGTTGACCATGGTTGACCAGGTTGAAATTTTGATAGTTTGATGTAAGATAATTAGTTAAGTTGAATTTTGGATTTCTATGAAGATTGAAGATTGATTGTGCAAACAGTCAGTTGTCCTAGGTCCGAAAATTTTAAATCACAATTTTGACATAGTAAACAATCTCAAATTTTGATTTTGATCCAAAAAATGGGTTCAGAACGTTGAAATTAGCCAGGGGTGCAATTTTTATGGAAAACAGAGCACTTTGAAAAATTAGGTCAAAACCTATATAAGGGCCAAAAAGGTCATTTTCAAATCATTATTCATTGTTGACTATAGAAACTTTTGTGGAGCCCTCTAAGTGAAAAATGGCTAAAATGAAGGTTCCAATCTCCTCACACCATTTTGAGCATAGCTGATGACATTAGTGACCTCCTCAGTAAAGGCACCTGGTAAGTGGACCTTTGTGCCTCTTTGTAAATTCCATTTTTGTATGTTTCTAGCATTTTTAGATCTTTTTCGTACGTTTTTAAGTTTTTGAATTTTGTTAGCATAGAAACTCATATGACAATCCTCTAGGGCTCATATGACTTTTGAAGTTTCTATAGAGTGTTCTCCCAGAACCATAGAAAACTCATATGAGAGGGACCCATGTGTCGTATTATATTTCGTCGGGTCCCTCAATTGTTGTATGGGAACATATGCTTTTTCATATAACCATGGATTTTCGTATGGAAACCTATAGAAACTCATACAACTTTTCATACTAGACTATATTTTTGTATGGAAAACAACGAGCTTATTTCACCCTTTTAGGTCAATTTTTTTATTTTTCTGATTTCATAGGTTGATTCCTTAGCATTTAAGGTACCTTTTGAAGTATTCCACTTTTCAATTTCTGTATGTATAGCCTAATTTTTGACCAAATTATTGATAGGATACCCTATTTCTATGCTATGTAGGTTGTCTACATTGATGTACATGTTCGTATGTCACACTCGGCCACTCAAAGACTCTGTGTGTCACTTCTGGATCCTATGAGAGTGCACTTAGATTCTTTTGGGTTCGAGTACCTGACCCATTTGCCTGAGATTCGGCTAAACCATGGGCTACTAACTGCTTTGATCAAGTGTTTTCATTCAAAGACATAGACTTTCCATCTACCGACCAAAGGGATCCTCATCACACCTAAGGACATGTACCATATTCTACACATTCCATTCCATGGTCCTCATCCTAACTATGTTAGTGCGGGGAATGCTAGTCTCCATGCATTTAGGAACTTATTCGGTGATGATACACAACTGACTTAGTCTATCTCATGGGAGTCATTAGCACAGTGGTATGGGAAGACCCATATATTAGAGTGCATATTAGCTAGGATGATCAGAGAGATCATCATCTCCAACCATAAGCAGAATAGTCTTTTGATGGGTTGGGTCCCTATGCTTACTTGTTTGATGGAGTCACTTTCTAAGATGGGCTGGGGTTAGTGTATGCTTGCCCACTTGTTCTTAGAGATGCACGAGATCATGTATCATGAGAGAAAGTCTTTTGCATCTAGAGCTATAGTTTTACAGATTTAGGCATGGGAGCACATTCCCATATGCAGACCAGTATGTCATACCTAGAGGTAGTCACAGGATCCGATTATCTATGTGTATTCTAGATATGTGACACAGGTTCACATGGGTATCATCGAGTACTAGAGATGGGTTCTGGATGATATGACATATGTTATCTAGCGTCCTTACTTACAGATAGAGGCTTGGCCTACTACACGGGCACAGTTCAACTATTTCTTCCAGAGTCGAGTACTAATAGGGTAGTCTACCATAGTATTGGAGAGATTCATCATTACTAGAGTATGGTGATAGTATGACATTATTCAAAATTCCCCTCAGGATTATGCCACATATGCCTGATTGGTTAAAGAGATAGGAATCAGATGGACTGTGAGGTTATCTTAAGCACTGTATAGCTAGGAGTATACAGGTATTGTTCCTAGAGAGTGGGACTATAGACCATAGGTAGTAGATGTCAGAGTGACAAATGGTTTCATTGCTTGGCTCACGAAGCATCCTATTTATAGATTTTCAAATTTGACTAAGTTGATACCATCGATGGAGGATGCAGAAGATGTGATAGGGGCTCCCATGGGTAGGAGACAGAGATGGCATGATGTTTAGATTCCTATGCCCTAGCCTATGACTCTGAGGCTGAGAGCTGTCATTACTCCATAGAGACCATCTAGACATATGAGACCACCTCATCCTGCTAGTTCTACAGCAGGCAGGCCTATAGTTTTGTAGAGGAGATCCACCAGAGGAGAGCATGCTACACTTGGAAGTATTGATAGTGTAGATGAGTTACTAGGTGCACAATAGGATGTAGGTGTTGGTCCTGATCCTACATAGGTTGATACAGATTTTGATCTGGGAGTAGAGGTGAGATGTTGTAAGGCACACAAGGTAGAGGCTACTGATCAATCAGTTGAGGACACTAAGATGCCTACTATAGGTGTAGATCCTGGATAGACACAGACCCCCCAGGAGATCATTAGAAGGCTCAGGTTACAAGTTAGGGACTTGAAGTTACAGAGTGCCACATGAGAGATTCAGTGCAAGGAGTTTGAGAGATAGCTCTTAGCGTGTGAGGTAGATGTTGGATAATTACAGGCAGAGGTAACACATCAAACTGCTCGAGCCTCTTACTATGTCTTGGCATATTATTTTGTTGTTCCAGCTTCTTAGAGGGTTCTGAATACTCCTAATACATGATTGCATCAGAGGGAGTCAGAGCACCATGAGCTGAGGTAGTGCCAGATGCACCACCACCACCTCAACTAGATGTAGAGGATCAGGAAGACAATTGATCTATCATGTTTTCTATCCATTTTGTCATTTTTTTCATAGATACCGATTTGACCCGATAGCTCTTATGAGTGCATTCTTTTTTACCTTGTGCCAGTAGTGCACCCCTGACTATTTTGAGGTTTTATGATATATATATGAGATTGAGTTTTTGGTTATGACTTCATTTTTTCTTGTTGATTTGACTTATGATGATATCATGTGATGTAAATGCTATGGGTAGTGTAGAATGTATGTAATATGCAATGCAATGTTTTCTTTCAAATGTATGGATTTTATGCAAATGTAATTGATAGATGAAAAAATGTATGACAATGTCTGATTTTGATTATGCTATGCAATGGTAAATGCACATGTATGTGATGTAATGCAATGTATTAGGATGAATATGATATGTAAATGCAATGATACACATGATATGTTTTGCAGGTATTCATGAAGACAAGTAATCAGTTATTTGTCAAAAGGATGTTTAACCCATGATGGTGACTACTTGCGGTTCTGTGAAGAAACCTTCATGTGAGATTAAGCTCTTCACGTCAAGTTTAAGCATTGTTTGAAGAATCATTGAAGCATTCAAATTTATTCAACAATTGTGAGATCACCCAATCATGCAAAGTGCAAAATGACATGCAGAATGAAATGCAAACCTAAGACCTAGGACCTAGTCACTGATCATGTGTCAGTCATTTTCATCATTGAATTTTTAGGTAACCGGATAAATCAATACAACATCCACTAGTTAGGAGACTATGAGCATATGAATATTGATTTGTATGCACAAAAATCAATACAACACCCACTAGCTATACAACCATGGACATATGAATATTGATTTTGTTTTAGGAATGTCAGATTAGATATAAGCACCAAGGCATAATCGCCAGGATGACCTAAATATCATGTCTATTTTGATATAGAAATTTGTATAAGCATCAAACCATAGATGTCTTGATGACCAGAATACACCTTGCTGTACGAACATGCTAAACAGTTTGTAGAATTCATTCTTGTCTCAAATGTGAACTACCCGGAGTGACCCTTTATTGTTCACATCCTTGGATAATATCCATTCAAAGTAGGAGTACGAATTCACTCAAAAAGACAATAGTTAGATCAAACTTCCTCAAAATTTATGGGTATCAATGGTTGAGGTACTCATGGTCATCCAGCATGAAATGGAGGCTCTTACAGATGGACACCATTTCAATCTAGATTTTCCAAAGTTGTTAGATTTTCACTCAAAGCAGAAGACAAAGAAAAGATTATGCCCCCAGTCATCACTCTCTAAATCCTGTAAAGGACATCATTGAAGAGCTCAAAAGGACACAATATGCAAAAATCTCAATGCGAATCAGTAAGCATACAAGGAGATAAAAAGTATATGAAGCAAAGATTGTTTTCAGTTTGTGTTGTTGCAAAATCCTTTCTAGGATGGAGACTGACTGACTGACTCAGATGTAGCTTCAAAGGACTTTGACTGGATATGATATGTCTAAGGTACTCAAGGACTGGAGGATATGATAATGATTGCCCCCAAGTTTTTACATTGATAGGATACAAACGTTTGCGCTAATTTGTGTACAAATCGACTTTATTGAAAATATGAATGCAAAAACAAATTGGGAGATATGTACAAACTAAAGCAAGACTGAAAGCTAGGAAAGACCAAGATTGCACTGATAGATGGAGAATTTTGAACAACTAGCACCCGTTTGTCAGGTTTTCATGATCTTGGCAGAGATTCTATTTTTTCTACCAAGGCGCCTGTTTCCAGGTTTTCACCAAGGCACATTTTCTTTTTCTTATTTTTTTGTATTTTTTATTTTTTTTCAATTTTTTTCTACTTTTGATTTTTTATTTTTTTTTGTGAATCATCAAGGCACCTATTGCTAGGTTTTCACCAAGATGTTCATTTTTTTTAGGACTTTTTCAAATTTTTAAAATTTTTTCAGGACATTTTGCAAAGACTGAATGCCTTAGGCATAGAATTTCTTCAGATGGAGAATGTTGTTTGGTCCTCAAAGCTGATTTCCATCAGTCATTGAGAGTTGATAGGCACCAAAGCCAAAATTAGCAGTGAAAACAAAGGGACCTAGCTAGTTGGGTTCAAACTTCCCCTTGCATTCTCTATGTAATTGATTTTTACGATTTTCTCTCAAGACTAGATCGCCAACCTAAAATTCTTTGTATTAGACTTTCTTGTTGTAGACTCCAGACATTCTTTTCTAATATACTCTGAGATTATCATATGTTGCTTGTCTGCACTCATCTAGTAGTTCAATTTCTTGCAACCTAGATACTCTATAGTCATCATTAGTTATTAGACTATGCATTCTGATTCTTAGTGATGGGATTTCAACCTCAATAGGTAGTACTGCTTCAGACCTATAAACTAAAGTGAATGGTGTCTCTTCCTATTTTATTAACTGTATGGTGCAAGATTTTCAATAGATTCTTATTTGAAGCCTCTTCTTGTCTATTCCCTTGAGGATAGTAGATAGATGACCAATTTTGGGTAATCTTGAATTTAGCACATAGATCATCTAAGTCTTTTTTCTTGAAATTTTCACCATTATCTGTGACTATTGAATGTGGAATACCATACCGACATATGATGTAGTTTAGAATGAACATAGATATTTTCTTTCTAGTTGCTTGAGTCAAAGGGACTGCTTCTACCCATTTTGTGAAATAGTCTATAACTGTAATAATATGGGTATGTCCTATTAGCACGTGCAAAAAATTTCATGGCTCTAGCTCTCTTCCCCTGGTCTCTGCAATGTTTTTCATGTTTCCGGCTAAACCCTTGGCAAATTTTTTTTAAAAATCTAGCCGTTGGGTCCTTAAATTTAAAATTTCCCTGGCCCTATTTTATTTCCGCGTTACCTTTTTGCAGGTCACTTAAAACCTTTTATCTGCATGTGCTATTTAAATGGGTTCACTTTATGTCATGCGGTTAGGTTCTTCATGTGTTGGCGGGGTCCCCTTTATATTTCCTAGGTGCCAGTGTTTTAATTTTTCCTAATCCCTAGTTCCCTGCCAAAATATTTTCCTAAGTCTTGAGCTTTAATTTTTCCTATGTTTTGGCCTTAGTGTTTTCTGGGCCCGGTCTTCTGACAGCATTTCCATCTGATGGTCAGCGTAAGTTCTCATAGACTGTGTCAGATGCTTGAGATCTTACGGCGATCATTGATTTTTCCTAATGACATAGCCTTTCTTTTTGGGTAGGTCCACTGCCATGTTGGCATAGTTGGTGTTCTCTCATTGGTCAGTGTGTTGCTGAGAGGGATCCTATCAGTGGGGCCTATAGTGAAGGCTTTTCAATCTATGATCGATGCATGATCTTAAGGAATATTCTTCCCCTTTCAGATCATGCACCATCCATTGATTTTGAATCTTACTCAGCATGTGTCAGTGGAACTTGATTTTCTGATGGGTCAGAGGGTCCTAACATCCGTAATCTATCCAACGACAGGCATAAGTTCTCATGGAATGTGTCAGAGGCTTGAGATCTCATTTGTCTCAAACGTATCTTTGGCGGTGGTCCCGGTGTCAGGTGGAGCTGATTTGGAGGTTTTTTATTGGTTCATGTAGTATGAGGTGGAATCTTGTCAGTGGGACTTGGTTTCCAGATGTGTCAGTGGGTCCTGATCCTCTCAATGAATCGATGAATGGCGTATAATCTTATGGGTTTTGTCTGAGGCTTAATATCTTGCGACGATTGTTGATTTTGTTTCTTGTTAGTGGGTTGTCAGAGATGGGGGGAGATTCTTGATCTGATAATTGGCGTATAATCTAAAGGGTCTTTTCTAACACATGTGAAGATGAGATGACCCTCGATTCTCTTGTAAGCGGGCCCAAGTTTTGGTCTAAAGGTATAGCAGTCCTGACAAAATGTTTAGCGGCCTGATAAATTTTCAAAAGGGTTCGCTCATTCGCATGATAAAATGGTGATGTTCTAAAAGTCTTGGTGATTCAATGAACAAGGTCATGTAATCTCTAAATCATTTGGTGAAAGTAAAAAGTGTTCTGCGAACTGGCAAAAGCCTTTATTGCCAGTTCGCTAAATTTGACTAGGGCCCTTTTAAGAGATAAGTCATAAAGACCGTGAAAAAGAGAGATCTAATGGTCAAGACTTAAAGTTGGTCAAGATTCAAATGATGACCACTGATTTGCTATTGGCGCTTGGAGGTGACTATTGAAATTCAAATTTGAATTTCCTGAGACATTTTCAATGATAGAAAGGATAGGTTTTAATTGTTTTAGAGGCCGGATTAGATTTGTTTGGTGGCACCAGTGGTTGCAGTGTGGTCCAGGGTGTGATGACCATTTGTAGGGGGTACTGTACCATCAAGAAATGAATGAAGAGTGGGGTTTCTTGCTCAAGGCATGTTGCAAATTGGTGATTGGATTGGTTGGCATAACAGATTTATGGTCCTTGGTACATTTTCAGAGAATTTTTCATGATTGAGGATCATTCCAAGATTTTCTTTCTCTTGGTTGCTTGGGTTTCCACCCCTATAATATCTTTATGACCATTTCCAGATGGTTGGGTGGTTGAAACCCTAACCCTAGCTGTCTGGAGCTTGTTACATCCTACCTTTGGGATCCCAAGGTAGCTAGTGGTATAAATGGTTGAAGTTTTGATTTTGTAAGGGTTCCTTCTCCTATAATTTTGATGAGAATTGGTTCCATGAAGGGTCCTTTTCCTGTAGATTTTGTCTACTTCTCTGCATATAGAGTGTTCTTTTCTCCTTTGTTGGCTAGGAGAATATGATATGTATTGTAATTGATTTTTCTTATGTATGAGGATTTAGTATATTCTCACTGTTACTAAGCTATCTCCATTTGAATTCTAAATTCATTAATCATACATCAAGGGTGTTTGATTTTTCTATTTGCATTGCCTATGTGTTTGCAAGTGGAGTTGTCTTCATAGAGATAACTAGTTTAGGATTAGTTTTCATGTATGTATGAGCTAAGGTATCAAAGATATGTCATGCTTGTCTTCCAGTGGATGTTGGTTAATGTATTATCTATTTATAGGTCTCTTCTAAGGGGAGGGTTAAAATCCTTTGAATGGGTAATAGCATACTTGAATACACAGGTGGGTTGTTAAAGTGAGGTTTGGTCATGACATGTGATTGATGTTAGGAATCAACACATTGAGTACATTGTCTTCTTGTTTCATAGCTATTTATTACTGTTGCCTAAAAATTCCCTGTCATTCTTTTTTGGTAGTCAAGACATGCGGTAAGTGGTCATTAGTTGGCATCACGAGGTTAGTCGCATGATTGCATAGGCCTTCCTAGCCGCATGCGATCATGCGACAAATGATAAGCAGTCAAGCAATTTTGGTGGCGATCGATGACTAACACCTTACAGTTGGTCGCATGATCTCAAGGGCCTTCCTGGCCACATGCGATCATGCGAAAAACCCTCAATAGTTTCAGTGGTGGCTGTTTGCGGTCATCAGTTAACATCATGTGACAAATAGTTTGTGGGGTCCCATTTGAGATGATCAATGACTACCATGATTTCGCAAAGGATCTATCAGAGCCTTGTGAAATCATGACAACCATTGATCTTTCCTTCTCTGCAGTGCTTCAAAGCTTTGGTGGGTCCAGTGCCACATCTTCTGATATGGAAGTTTCTCATTGGCTAGAGGTAATGACTTGTTCTAATCTGTCAGAGTGGGCCCAGAAGACTTCCCAGCAAGAGATAATAGTTGTCACATGATCGCAAGGAATATTCCTTGCCTTTGTGATCATGTACCCACCATTGATTTTATTCCACTATCACACCTTTGTCGGGTGGGTCGTCATTCGCTGACATGCTCGTTTCTCATTGATCCATGTGCTGAGTTGGATTATCTTTTAGTGGGACCAGATTTCTTTGACGTGTTAGTGGGGTACCAAAGGAAAATAGATCTACAGTGGTTGCATGTTCACAAGGAATATTCCTTGCCTTTGCGATCATGCGACCACCGTTGGATCAGAATCTAAGTTGCAGTGGGACCGTGTTAGAGCCCGCCAAGGTGTATGCTTACAGAGCAGTCAAGAATGAATAAGAGAATGACAGGTGGCAAGGTGGACCCAATTTTGTGGCTTCAGTCATGTTATCACCGAGAAGAGCCAAGGTTACTTAAAAGGTTAAGTGATTCAGCAAAAAAAGGAAAATTGAAACCTGGGGTAAATACCGAGTTAGTTTTGCAGTCAAGTGCTGAGCCGGGGTAAAGAGGAAGGATCTGACGGTCATGTTTTAAAGTAAGATCAATTTTTGAATACTGACCATCAATAGGAATTTATGTGCCACCTCTGACTATTATATCAATTTTTAAATTCAAATATCTCATAGTATCAGATTTTTGCAGTTATGGCAAGCCCAAGTTGCAGGAAGGTAGATGGATCATGGTAGCCAGATTTTTGCAGGAATAAACATGAAGTGAACATGCAAACAAAATATATATGATCTGTTGGGATATTTTTGTGTACATTTATGGCCAAATTGGATTGAATTAGGGTTGGATATTTTATTGTAAACCTCTGTAGCCCTAATTGAGATTTTTTTTTATTCTTGCCTGCGTGCAGGGTTGTATATATTGTTTTTTTTGGAGCTT
The DNA here is from genome assembly GCA_027943335.1 of Chamaecyparis obtusa. Lineage (NCBI taxonomy): Eukaryota > Viridiplantae > Streptophyta > Pinopsida > Cupressales > Cupressaceae > Chamaecyparis > Chamaecyparis obtusa. The sequence goes on along the minus strand of BSBK01000936.1, from coordinate 1,782,130 downwards.
TTGAGCTCAAAATTCACATTTTGTAAAAAAGAGAAAGTCTTTCCTTGGAGAACTATCTATAGCATTTTTTCTCTCTGGCTTTTCACATCTTGTAAGTTCTCATTGATAATACAAATGTTGCAAAGTATTCTGTGACATGTTTTCCTGTCTTTATGCTTTCTTGTTTGGCTTATCTCTTATTGGATTGAAGTTTATGAATGATTTTTAGTGATACTTAATTTTCCTCATCCCTTTTACTTTCAGCCTATATGTGCACTACTATGTCTGATCTGATCTGAGTGAGTTTGTGGGTATTCTTCAACCCTTGTCATTCTGTCTCATTCCTGTATCTTTTGCTGAAGAGAATGTCTGCTTGCAGGTCATAGGTTGTGTCTAATTTTTAGGCTTTCTTAGGAAATACTGATGCAAGCCTATTCAGTAAGCTATGATCACCTAGACCTAAGTCTGTCACTGGTTTCATTCGTCTATACTGAGATCCAAACCCTAGTTTCGGTGCATCACCTAGTATGTAGATTTGCTTAATGTCATTTCCCTTTCATGCATTCCTTCTAACACTTTCCCCTCAAAGTTTACTTTCCTGTTAAAATAATATCAAGGTGATTATCCAAGAGGAACCAGCCTAGAATCTGGAGGTCTCATCTTGGTTAGCAAAAGGTCCCACAACCTTGAGACAATTCCCATGTTATACTGGATTATCAAGACTACGAGAGCTTGAGATCAGAGGTGCAAATTTAGTGTATAATAATTTTTGGCACGCCCGGTGGGACCACAGTGAAGATCAGAGTAAAGTTCAAAGGTGTTCCTATTGGTTCATCTACAAAAGGATCAGAGAAATTCAATACACAAGGCCTATCAGTATAGACTCAAGCTCAAGGATTACCCACCTTGGTGCCAGTGTATAACAATTTCTGGCATGCCTGGTGGGACAACAAAAAAGTTTAGTTGTTGAAGATTGTGTCATCTCTGATATGTAGATTGGATAACACAGACCTTTAGAGGTTGTTCTATCAAGTATATCTGGTGACTTCACTGGTTTCAAAGATTCGGGCCAACCTTGTTTAAGGTTTATGAGAAAGATCAAGACTAGAAGCTCAAAGCTTGCTGAATTTTCAGAGTTGCCCTTGAAAAGAAGCTACAAAGGCAGGAAAACTTAGAGATAATCTCCTGTAAGAAGAGTTCAATCTACACCTCCTGATACTTCAGAGAGGAGACCTCTCCTCTTTCATTTTAGAAGAAGAGGCAAATCTCTGACCAGAGATCTAGAAGAAGAAGAAGATCCAAATCTAGTAAATACAACTTATATAGTTGTGAATCTTCAGGTTACACCTCTTACAATGGCTAGAAATTTTTCCTTTGCACCTTTCAATCAGGGGAGCCCATTAAATTTTGTAGTGCATCATGATGTGCCATTGTGGCATTAAACAGTATACCTAATTTCACAAGGGAGGGACAGACAATAGCCTTTGAGCACATAAGAGATGTGACCACCATTTGCAGCATACACAACATTACTCAAGAGGATGTGGCCACCAAATTATCAGTAGTGTCTCTAATGGTTCAAAATGCTTCACAAGCTCAAACAAAAGCTCCTTCTAGTGGGATAGCTCCTCAAAAAGAAACAGAAGGGGATGAGACTGCTCTTTTCAATTGGGAGCAACCAGATTTCAATGGAGTCAATGATGAAGCTACTTTTGTTTCCTACACAAGAGCAAAGAGAAGAGCCCAAGACATGGAGAGAGAAGATTCTGGTACTAACGCCACTACATCTATAGAGCCACTACAACAAACTACCCCTATCACATCCAAGGAGGTCCCTATTGGCACAAGCAAAGAGGGCCAAGGTCCAAAAGAGGCAGAACCCATCATAGCAAAAGCACAACAAAGGGTACACACTGTGGCACCTTACAATATTGTAGAAAACATGAAGAAGGTGAATGTCACCATGTCTATGTGGGATTCTCTATCTATTCCAGGACAACCTAAAATTTTAGAGAAGGCCATGAGAGAGGCAACAAATCCTCAACCTACAAAAGAGACTGAAAAACCAGTGCTGGTCAACATAGATCAAGAAAAGGAGACTCCAACTAGCAACTCCATGGCCAATACCATGCAAGGTAGGAATTTAAAGCCACCTCCCTTTTACATATCTTTAATTATTGGGAAATCTTTAGTGCATAATTGTATGGTAGATAGTGGAGCTACTAGCACTGTAATGCCCAAGAAAGTGGCTGATCAATTAGGACTTAAATATGAACCCTTTCAAAAGAAGGTTACACAACTTGATGGATCCTCAGTCAGTATTATAGGTGTGGCCAAGGACACCAGTTTAATTCTCCATGCTAGTCCTAATTTTTCCATTCTCCTTGACATATATATCATAGATCTTCCTGCATTGTTTGCCATATGCCTCTCAAGAGAGTTCAGAGCCAAGATAGGAGGTTATCTTTCTTCTGACTGGTCTCACATGCTCTTTCATACAAGGTATGGTACCAAAGTCACCATTAAATCAGAAGCCTTAGCAATACATCATATAGAGCCATATGTGTCCAACTCCATCAATACTTATTGTCCTATATTTGATGACAATGATTTTCCAACCACTAGTGAAGCAAGCACCAAAATAGGGAGTATCCCTGATATTCTCCTAGATGAAAGAACCTCAGAGATCCAAGAGAGTCTTGTTTGGGATTTTGGTTTGGGAAGTTATCTAATTCAAGAAAGTGGAGTCATAGAACCAAGCCTTCTCAAAGAATACATTGATTCGAATAATCGGGATAGTCATGTCTGGGAAATTTTTTTTGATGGAGCTAGAAGTAGACATGGTTCTGGTGGAGGTGCTATGCTGGTGTCCCCAAAAGGAGAAAGGTATTAAACTACCTTTAGATTCATCTTTTCCTACACCAGCAACATTGCAGAGTATGAAAGTCTAGTTAATGGACTAGAATGGGCTAGGAAAAGAGGGCTTAAAGCATTAAAAGTATATGGTGACAATGAACTTGTTGTCAACCAAGTAAGAGGGATGAGTGCAACCAAAAATGACGTCATGAAAGCATACAAACATAGATTTTGGGATGCAATTGAAGATTTCCATGCTTTCAATATCATTGCTATCCCTAGAAAATTAAATCAAAATGCTGATAGGTTAGCTGCTATTGGATCTCAGTTTGACATCCCCAATAGCATTTCAAAAGAGGTAGATCAACAACACATCAAGATTATTGTCAGACCTTCAATTCCAGATAATAATATTAGTTGGCAAGTGTTTGACAATGATGAATAAATTCTGCAGTTCTTGTTTGAAGAAGATGTCTTTTCAAGGCACAATCAAAAGAGATTATCACAGAACTATGGTGATCAAGTGATACAACTTAGATCTAATAAGATGCCTAAGGGTCTTGTCACCTTAGAGAATATCTTCAACAAGGATGATGAAGTTAAGAAAAATAAAGCTAGCCTGGTAGTCCAACAGGAACATTGTGTTGAATTAGAGTTGGAACCAGGTAAGGGCCTACAATTTAGAAAAGTAAACACTAATTTAGAAAAGAAAGCTTACACTAAATTATTCAGAGAATGCAGTGATTATTTTGCATGGAGGTATGGAGACCTCAAGGGTTTTGATCCTACCCTTTCTCAGCACACTATTGAATTGGAGCTTAATGCTAAACCAGTAAGGCAAAAGAAAAGGCCTGTTAATCCCAAGCTTGAACCACTTATGCATAAGGAAGTACTCAAACTAATAGAAAGTGGCATCATCTACCCCATCAAACATACTAGTTGGGTTTCCAACCTTGTTCCTGTCAGGAAAAAGAATGGGGAGCTGAGGTTATGTGTTGATTTCTGGGATTTGAATAGAGCCTCATTAAAAGACTGCCATCCACTACCCTCTATGGAACAAATTCTACAATGTGTCTCTGGATTCGAGAGATTCTCATTGTTGGATGGCTATTCAGGATACAATCAAATCTCAGTGAAAGAAGAGGATCAATATAAGAATGCATTTACAACCTAGTGGGGAACCATGGCATATCAGAAGATGCCCTTTGGTTTGTCAAATGTAGGTGCTACATTTCAAAAGGCAATGGATATGGCCTTTAAGGGCCTCATGTACAGGTTTGTGCTGGTCTACCTAGATGACATAACTGTCTACTCAAAGCATGTAGTAGACCACATCAGGCATTTGAGGTAGATTTTTGAAAGATGTAGAGAATTTGAGATATCCCTTAATCCCAAGAAATGTGTGTTTGCAGTTCATGAAGGAAAACTATTGCGATATGTAGTATCCAAAGAAGGAATTACGGTGGATCCTGAGAGAATTGCAGCCATCTTAGAACTACCATTACCACATCACAAAAAAGTCTCCAATCTTTCATAGGAAAGATTAACTTTGTTAGGAGTTTCTTGCCTAACATTGCAAAGTTACTCAAGCCTTTGACAGCCATGTTGAGGAAAGGTTCAGCCTTCAGTTGGATCAAAGAAGGAAAAGTTAACTTCCAAGCTATTAAAGAAGCCTTAACAGAAGCTCCTACTCTCCTAAACCCAAATTTTAGTAAGGATTTTTTCCTTTATTCTTATGGGGGTCATGATTCTATATTTGCAATGTTGACTCAAGAAAATGCTAAAGGATTGGAGCAGCCTATTGCTTTCTTTAGAAAGGGTTTAGAAGAGTATGAACAAAGATACTCTTTTGTAGAGAAGCATGTTCTTGCTGTGGTAAAAAGCGTCAAAAAATTTAGACATTTGTTGACCCATAGCAAGGTGCATTTGATGGTTACTCATCCAAGTGTCAAGGAATTTTTGCTTTCTAAGGACCTAAATGAAAAAAGAGCTGGTTGGATCACCAAGGTGATGGAATATGATATAGATATTCAGATTACCAAGTTGGTTAAAGGAAGAGGTCTTTGTGAGCATCTGGAAAAAGATGGAAGTTCAAAGAAATTGGAATATATAGATGCATCTCTGATGGTGCATTCTATAGGAGAGAAAGCCAAGGTAGCTAGATAGTTGCCTAGTATGATCAATTATTTGAAGATAGGACAATGTCCTGCAGGCCTAGATTCAGCAAAAAAGAGGTATTATAGGCTACAATCTGTTCCTTTTGTGCTGACAGATGAAATTATTTTCAGAAAGGATCACAATGGTGTCCTTCTAAGATGCATAGATTCAAAAAGGGTTGCAGATGTCTTATTTGAGTTTCATGATGGAGCTTCTGGTGACCATTTCTCTCCTAGGACTACAACTTTTAAGATCATGAGGGCTGGATACTATTGGCCATCTATCTTCAAAGATAGTCATGATTATGTTAGAAGATGTGTCAAATGTGCTATTTTTTTAGGGAAAGAAAGATTTGCAGCTCTGCCCCTACAGCCAGTCAAAAAAGAGCAGCCCTTCATGAAGTGGGGTATAGATTTCATTGGCATGATTAACCCTCCATCTAGTGCAGGACACAAGTGGATAATCACTGCAACTGATTATTTCACTAGGTGGATAGAAGTAGTTGCATTAAAATAAGATAATGAGAGTGTTGTTTTATGTTTTTATGATGACATCATTCACATATTTGGCATTCTAGATTCTATCATTTCAGACAATGCATTAGCATTTACAAGCCTCAAAGTCTCAGAGTGGGTAGTCAAGAAGGGCATTTATCTGAATACAAGTTCCAATTACTATCCTCAGGGGAATGGTTTGGTAGAATCAACAAATAAGAATCTAATTAGAATAATCAAAAAGACCCTACAAGATAGTCAGAGGAACTGGCATACTAAATTGAAATCTGCCTTAGGGTTAGATAGAATTACTCCAAAGAAAATCATTGTTAATTCCCCACACATGTTGGTGTATGGTAGAGAGGCCAAGTTATCTATTTCAACTGAATTACCAGCCTTGGACTTGGCCACTCAGTATGCCTTGTTTGAGGAAAGTGATCCTATGCAAATCAGATATGCCTAGTTGATGGAGCTAGAAGAAATCAGAGATAAATCAATGCAGGATATGGCATTCCATTAGAGTCAAACAAAGAGAAGCTTTGATAAAAGAGCCAGGGTCAAAGACTTCAAGGTTGGAGATGTAATTCTCAAATGGGATGAGTTTAGGTCAAAATCTGGCAAGCACACAAAGTTTGATTCCTTTTGGGGTGGACCATTTTTTATAACAGAGTGCAGAGGATCTAACGCTTTTCAACTGTCAACCCTTGAAGGAGCTGCCCTACCAATCTCAGTAAATGGTTTCCACTTGAAGCCTTGCTTTGAGGTTAATCCCTCTATGTAGGTCCTTCTTGTAAATCCTTGTAAATATTTTTCATGCTTTCTTCCAGCTTTCTAGTTTAGTTTTTCCGTATTTCTCAAGAAGTGCTCGGGCACAGTTGTCCTTCTAGTCCACTTTTTTCCCTCTATCAAAGTTTTGTGTTCAGTAATGGCTCCATGCCCAATGGATTTTTGTCAAGGAAACTGGTCTAAATGTCTAGCAGGCTGACATCCTGTAGAGGTTGCCAAAATGTTGCCTAAAAATTCCTTGTCATTCTTTTTCGGCAGCCAAGACATACCATAAGCGGTCATTAGTTGGCATCACATAGTTAGTCACATGATCACATAGGCCTTCCTAAACACATGCAATCATGTGACAAATGATAAGCTATCAGGCAGTTTCAGTGGCGGTCGGTGACTAACACCTTACGGTTGGTCGCATGATTGCATGGGCCTTCCTGGCCACATGCGATCATGCGACAAATCGTCAATGGTTTCGGTGGTAGCGGTTTGCAGTCATCAGTTAACATCATGTAATAGGAAGTTTGTGGGGTCCCATTTGAGATGATCAATGATTGCCATGATTTCACAAAGGATCTGTCAGAGCCTTGCGAAATCACGAGAACTGTTGATCTTTCCTTCTCTGCAGTGCTTCAAAGCTTTGGTGGGTCCAGTGCCACATTTTCTAATATGGAAGTTTCTCATTGGCCAGAGGTAATGACTTGTTCCAATCTATCAGAGTGGGCCTAGCAGACTTCCTAGCAAGAGATCTAATGATTGTCACATGATCACAAGGAATATTCCTTGCCTTTGTGATCATGCACCCGCCATTGATTTTATTGCGCTGTCACACCTTTGTCGGGTGGGTCCTCATTCTCTAACATGCTCATTTCTCATTGGTCCATGTGCTGAGTTGGATTATCTTTTAGTGGGACTAGATTTCTTAGACATGTTAGTGGGGCACCAAAGGAAAATAGATCTATGGTGGTCGCATGTTTGCAAGGAATATTCCTTGCCTTTGCGATCATGCGACCACCGTTGGATTGAAATCTAAGTTGCAGTGGGACCATGTCAGAGCCCGCCGAGGTGTATGCTTACAGAGTAGTCAAGAATGAATAAGAGAATGACAGGTGGCAAGGTGGACCCAGTTTTGTGCCTTTAGTTGTGTTATCATCGGGAAGAGCTGGGGTTAGTTAAAAGGTTAAGTGATTCAGTGACAAAATGAAAATTGAAACCTAGGGTAAATACCAAGTTAGTTTTGTAGTCAAGTGCCGAGCCTGCGTAAAGAGGAAGGATCTGATGGTCATGTTTTAAAGTAAGATCGATTTTTGAATACTGACCGTCAATAGGAATTTATGCCCCACCTCTGAACGTTATATCAATTTTTAAATTTAAATTTCTCACAGTATCAGATTTTTGCAGTTATGGTGAGCCCGAGTTGCAGGAAGGTAGATGGATCATGGCGGCCAGATTTTTGCATGAATAAACATGAAGTGAACATGCAAACAAAATATATCTGATCTACTGGGATATTTTCATGTACATTTATGGCTAGATTGGATTGAATTAGGGTTGGATATTTTATTGTAAACCTCTGTAGCACTAATTGAGATTTTTTTTTATTCTTGCCTACGTGCAGGGTTGTATATATTGTTTTTTTTGGAGCTTTTGAGCTCATAATTCACATTTTGTAAAAAAGAAAAAGTGTTTTCTTGGAGAACTATCTGTAGCAATTTTTCTCTCTGGTTTTTCACATCTTGTAAGTTCTCATTGATAATACAAATGTTGCAAAGTATTCTGTGACATGTTTTCCTATCCTTATGCTTTCTTGTTTGGCTTATCTCTTATTGGATTGAAGTTTATGAATGCTTTTCAGTGATACTTAGTTTTCTTGATCCCTTTTACTTTTAGCCTATATGTGCACTACTATGTCTGATTTGATCTAAGTGAGTTTGTGGGTATTCTTCACCCCTATCATTCTGTCTCATTCCTGTGTCTTTTGCTGAAGAGAATGTCTGCTTGCAGGTCATAGGTTGTGTCTAGTTTTTAGGCCCTCTTATGAAATACTGATGCAAGCCTATTTAGTAAGCTATGATCTCCTAGACCTAAGTCAATCACTAGTTTCATTCCTCTATAGTGAGATCCAAACCCTAGTTTTGATGCATCACCTAGTAGGTAGATTTGCTTCATGTCATTTCCCTTTCATGCATTCCTTCTAACCCTTTCCTTTCAAAGTTTACTTTTCTGTTAAAATCAAATCAAGGTGATTATCCAAGAGGAACCAGCCTAGAATCTAGAGGTCTCATCTCGGTTAGCAAAAGGTCTCACAACCTTGAGATGATTCCCATGTTATACTGGATTATCAATACTACAAGAGCTTGAGATCAGAGGTGCAAATTCAGTGTATAATAATTACAATAGGGTATTTGACTCTGTGGCCCATTGGACAAGGCACTGGTCTATCAAGGACTTAGGACATCTTAGGGGTCCTTTAACCCATCTTCAAATCATTTACTTTTAGTTCCACCCTTTCCCTTTCATGTTGTTAGTATAGGTCTCTGGTTTTCATACCCATTCTATGCAAGTAGGGCTATTGCATTGAGATCTTGGTTTCATTGAGGTACATGATACCTAAAGGGGTTTGAAGACTATTCCACAATAATCTATCTGGAGGCCTACTTTTTGTCATGAGGTATCTTGAGTGTGTAGATAAGGCAATACCTGCTTGAGTGATGTGGAGCTCAAAGAAGAAGGAGGATGTTCTCTATCCTCATCAATTGGTTCTATTTTCTTGTCAAGCTTGAGTGCCTAATTTGAGGATCAAGCCCACCTTTTGATTCAAGTTTGGTCCTGCAAGTAAAAGACACCAACAAAATGGTGACTCTGTTGGGGAGGCCATTGGAAGGAGTCAGATATAAAATAAAGCATCTGCTAACATCTTCTTAATAAGTATTGAGTGGCGGCTCTGAAGTCTCTATTTGATCAATGCAGTTCTTGATAGACAGTGTGATGTCCTGGTGTAGTTTTGGTTGATTGGAAGAGGTACAAAGAAAAACAATATTTTCCTCTTCAAGGAGGTGGTGACTCTACACAACAAAGAATCTGATGGAGCTTCATGGTGAGCTCTAGATTTGCCTTGCCTTCCAGTCAACAAAGTCTTTTGCTAGAAAACTCTCAAGTATTTCTCAAAGATCTGAAATGTTTCCTTATTAAATGATCAAGCACTAAGAAAAGGATAAGGTGTGAGTAGAGGTTTGCATACTTCAAGTTTTTAGTTGCATCTCTACAAAATTGTATGGAAGTATTGCATTAAGTCTGATGGGTAAGCTTGATGAGGAGCTTGCTTTCCTTGAGCAAGGCATCCTTAGGGATTTCATGTCATTGATGAGATTGAAAGTAGGATGTAGAAAGGATCTATCCATATCTCTTTTCTATGATAGATTTTGGGATGTATATAATGAGCTTCCTGATGATGTTGAGTTTTCAGAATCTGAGTTCATTGGTTTATTCTTGGATCTTTATTTTCCTGAGTCAACCAGTTGGTCAGATGCATTGTGGGAAGAGTATTATATATGTGTCAAAGATTGGATACTTAGTGATGATAGCCTTGGGCTTGAGGATGCACTTGGGGTTATGTCCTTGAAAGCTAAGAACTGGCAGTTAGTGGGGGATAGGAGGTTGAGGGCATTGGCTTCTCTTTATGTTGATCATGAGGAGACCAACAGTTCTGATGTTGATTCTCATTATGCGGAAGGTGTTGACTATGAAGCTGATTTTGAGGTCAGTGCATATGAGGATGCTGAAGATGAATTTGAGGATGGCAATATTTTCTTTTTGTCTGTAGATTTTTCTTCTTGTCAACATGAGAAGGCAGTTTTCTTATCCTGGTTTGATGATGTTTTGTGTGAAGGGCAGATTATTGACTATGATGTAGATGATGATTCCTGTAGTTATTTTTCCACACAAGATGATCTAAGGCCAGAGGTCTCTTTTCTTGTCTTGGAAAAGGAAGATGTTTGCAGTAGGGGTGAGGCTAAGGAAGATGAAAATAGGGCCCAGAGTCCATTAAGCAGTGATGAGATTTCAATACTCTTGGCTGAAGAATTTCAGAGGTATGCCCTTGTTTTGGATTTTGATTTGCAGCTCCCCTATGATTTATCCTTTGACACTGATAATGAGGCTAGTGTTCAAAGTGACCCTAAAGACCCATGTGTATTATAGTTCCCCTCATGTAGTGACTCTACAAAAGAAGAGGTAGAAGGACATAATAGTGTGTTGTCCTGTCATGAGAATTCTATTGATGAACAAATTGCTTGTTCAAACCCTTTTCCTTCTTTTGCTAAATATGATATTGATGGTGACAGTGTTGAGGACTTTGTCTTCAATGATTGGGACAAAATTTCTTTTGGTAAAAATAATGATGCAGATCAATTGTTCCCCTGTAACAAAATTTTTAAAGAGGATTTTCACTTGGTTCATGATCCAGTTCATGAAGACATCATTGAGGAACCAAGTTGCTTAGTGGCTGAAGCAATGTATGAAGGCAAATCAAAGGATCCAGGTCCTTTTCAGCAAGGTAATTATATAGTAATGCATGACAATCAATATGCTTTATTTTCTGATGCATTACTTGATCCTTTTATTGTTTCCAATCTACAAGAGGAAGTAAAAGATGTTCCTTACTTCTTGGAATATGAATATGAGTATGGTAGTTATGACTGGAAATACATGGGTAGTGATCAGTGCAATTTTGTTCTTCAGCCCATGAATATTCATAGATGTTGTCAACAAGGTTGTCAAGATAATTTCAGGAGGTTGGTCACATTTGTAGATGAAAATAATATTTTTGATTCAGGTGGGTCATTATTTTTCTTTTGGTGGCCTGGGGCTACCAAGTAATTTTTTGTAAAATTTTGTAAATCCTTGTACAGTTGTCTTTCCCTTTCCTGTTTCCTGCTTTCCTATTCAGTTGTCAATTTTTGTGAAGCTCCCTATTTTTGTTTTGTGGGTGGTCTGCTCTCCCAGAGATCTGAATTCTTGCATGGACACAAGTTGCCCATCATCCCTAGACAGAGCCACTATTAGCACATGAAAAAAATTTCATAGCTCTAGCTCTCTTCCCCTGGTCTTTGCAATGTTTTTCATGTTTCTGGCTAAACCCTTGGCAAAAAATTTTAAAAAATCTAGCCGTTGGGTCCTTAAATTTAAAATTGCCCCAGCCCTATTTTATTTTCATGTTACCTTTTTGTGGGTCACTTAAAACCTTTTATCTACATGTGCTATTTAAATGGGTTCACTTTATGTCATGCAATTAGGTTCTTCATGTGCTGGTGGCGTCCCCTTTATATTTCCTATGCACCCGTGTTTTAATTTTTCCTAAGCCCTAGTTCCTTGCCGAAATATTTTCCTAAGTCTTGAGCTTTAATTTTTCCTATGTTTCAGCCTTAGTGTTTTCTGGGCTTGGTCTTCTGACAACATTTCCATCCGACGGTTAGCGTAAGTTCTCATAGACTATGTCAGACGCTTGAGATATTACGCTGATCATTGATTTTTACTATTGATGTAGCCTTTCTTTTCAGGTGGGTCCACTGCCATGTTGGCACAGTTGGCATTCTCTCATTGGTCAGTGTGTTGCTGAGAGGGATCTTATCAGTGAGGCCTGCAGTGAAGGCTTTTCAATCTACAGTCAGTGCATGATCTTAAGGAATATTCTTCCCCTTTGAGATCATTTGCCATCCTTTGATTTCCAATCTTACTCAACATGTGTCAGTGGGACTTGATTTTCTAATGGGTCAGAGGGTCCTGATATCTATAATCCATCCAATGATAGGCGTAAGTTCTCATGGAATCTGTCAGAGGCTTGAGATCTTACGCTAGCCGTTGATCTCATTTGTCTCAAACGTATCTTTGGTGGTGGTCTCAGTGTCAGGTGAAACTGATTTGGAGGTTTTTTATTGGTCCACATAGTATGAGGTGGAATCTTGTTAGTGGGACCTGGTTTTTGGATGTGTCAGTGGGTCCTGATCCTGTCAGTCAATCGACGAATGGCATATAATCTTATGGGTTTTGTCAGAGGCTTAAGATCTTGCGATGACCGTTGATTTTGTTTCTTGTTAGTGGGTTGTCAGAGATGGGGGGAGATTCTTGATCTAACAGTCGGTGTATAATCTGAAGGGCCTTTTCTGACACATGCAAAGATGAGATGATCGTCGATTCTCTTGTAAGTGGGCCCAAGTTTTGGTCTAAATGTATAGTGGTCCCGACAAAATGTTTAGTGGCCTGATAAATTTTCAAAAGGGTTCGCTCATTCGCATGATAAAATGGTGATGTTCTAAAAGTCTTGGCGATTCAGCGAACAAGGTCGTGTAATCACTAAATCATTTGGTGGAAGTTAAAAGTGTTCTACGAACTGGCAAAAACCTTTGTCACCAGTTCGCTAAATTTTACTGGGGCCCTTTTAAGAGATAAGTCATAAAGACTGTGAAAAAGAGAGATCTAACGGTCAGGACTTAAAGTTGGTCGAGATTCAAATGATGATCGACAATTCACTGTTGGCGCTTGGAGGTGACCATTGAAATTCAATTTTGAATTTCCTGAGACATTTTTGGTGACAGAAAGGACTAGTTTTAATTGTTTTAGAGGCCAGATTGGATTTGTTTGGTGGCACCAGTGGTTGTAGTGTGGTCCAGGGTGTGATGACCATTTGCAGGGGGGACTGTACCATCAACAAATGAATGAGGAGTGGGGTTTCTTACTCAAGGCATGTTGCAAATTGGTGATTGGATTGGTTGGCATGACAGATTTATGGTTCTTGGTACATTTTCAAAGAATTTTTCATGATTGAGGATCATTCCAAGATTTTCTTTCTCCTGGTTACCTGGGTTTCCACACCTGTAATAACTTTATGACCGTTCTAGATGGTTGGGTGGTTGAAACCCTAACCCTAGCTATCCAAAGCTTGTTGCATCCTACCTTTGGGATCCCAAGGTAGCTAGTGGTATAAATGGTTGAAATTTTGATTTTGTAAGGGTTCCTTCTTCTGCAATTTTGAGGAGAATTGGTTCCATGAAGGGTCCTTTTCCTGTAGATTTTCTCTACTTCTCTGCATATAGAGTGTTCTTTTCTCCTTTATTGGATGGGAGAATATGATATGTATTGTAATTGATTTGCCTTATGTATGTTGATTCAGTATATTCTTAATATTACTAAGCTATCTCCATTTGAATTCTAAATTCATTAATCATACATCAAGGGTGTTTTATTTTTCTGTTTGCATTGCCTATGTGTTTGCAAGTGGAGTTGTCTTCATAGAGATAACTAGTTTAGGATTAGTTTTCATGTATGTATGAACTGAGGTATCAAAGATATGTCATGCTTTTCTTCCAGTGGATGCTGGTTAATGTATTATCTATTTATAGGTCTCTTCTAAGGGGAGGGTTAAAATCCTTTGAATGGGTAATAGCATACTTGAATACATAGGTGGGTTATTAAAGTGAGGTTTGGTCATGACATGTGATTGATGTTAGGCATCAACACATTGAGTACATTGTCTTCTTGTTTCATAGCTATTTATTACAATATGGTATTTGACTCTGTGGCCGATTGGACAAGGCACTGGTCTATCAGGGACTTAGGACATCTCAGGGGTCCTTCAACCCATCTTCAAATCATTTACTTTTAGTTCCACCCTTTCCCTTTCATGTTGTTAGTATAGGTCTCTAGTTTTCATACCCATTCTATGCAAGTAGGGCTATTGCATTGAGATCTTGGTTTCATTAAGGTATAGGATACCTAAAGGGGTTTGAAGACTATTCCACAATAATCTATCTGTAGGCCTACTTTTTGTCATGAGGTATCTTGAGTGTGCAGATAAGGCAATACCCACTTGAGTGATGTGGAGCTCAAAGAAGAAGGAGGATGTTCTCTATCCTCATCAATTGGTTCTATTTTCTTGTCAAACTTGAGTGCCTAATTTGAGGATCAAGCCCACCTTTTGATTGAAGTTTGGTCCTGCAAGGAAAGGACACCAACATGTCAATTAGAAGAATGAGGGTGTATGGCTCCTATAAGATGAAATTCCCATTGTTTAAAAGACCATTGTGTAGTAAAGGAAATAAGATCTCTTCCTGGTGCATGAATCAAGTTCCCATAGACTTGACACTTTTGACAGTTCTTAGCATACTTGATTGCATCTTTTTCCATTTTAGGCCAATAGTAACCAACCCTAATAAGTTTTTGATCTAGTGTTAAAATGTTTGAGTGTGATCTACATATACCATCATGGACTTATTCTAATGCACAATAAGATTTTCCATTTTATAGACATCTAAGAAGAGTATCGTCTAGACTCCATTTGTATAGATCATTGCCAATGACAACATATCGAGATGTGTTTCAGATAAGGTTTCATTTCTCATACTGGTTAAAGGATTTAGGAATGATTTGGTCTTGAAGGTAAGGGTAAAGGTTTTTGTATCTGGAAGAATCATGACCTACAACAGTACAAATCATTCGGGTTTCAAGGAAATCATAGGCTGGCAATGACAATGCTTTTGCTAGGAACTCATAATGTAGCTCATGTTCAGGTTGTTGTAGTAGATATGATAGTATTTACATAGCATCAGTAGTCTTATTCTCCAATCTAGGGATTTGTTCAAATGTGATAGATATTAAATCTTTCTTTAGAACATCTACCATATGTTTGTATGGAACTAACTTTTCATCCTTTGTTTGGTATACATCATTGACTTTATGGATGACTATCTATGAGTCTCCATGAACATGTAACTCTGTCACTAACCACTGAATTGCTATCTTCATGCCATTAAGAAGGGCTTCATATTCAACAATATTATTTGTGCAAGGAAACTTTAATCTGAATGCTTTAGGTATGGAGTAACCTTGAGGTGTAATGAACAATATGCCTACTCCAAATCCATTCTGTGTGTAGGAGCCATTGAAGAATAACCACAATGTTTTAGAAGAGAGATTCATGATAGAGGAATCTGGGAATTCCATTTGCATTGGTGTATCATTGAACAATGGTGCATCAACTAACTAATCAGAAATTACTTGGCCCTTGATAGCTTTTCGTTCAACATATTCAATGTCAAATTCACTTAATAGAATCACCCATTTAGCTAATCTACCTATGGGGGAAGCTTTTATCAATAAGTATTTCAATGGATCTATCTTAGTGACCAAGTGTGTTGTATGAACCAACATGTAATGTCTTAGTTTCTAGGATGCAAAGATCACAGCTAAACAAGCTTTCTCAATCATTTAATAATTCTTCTTATAGGCTACCAATGTTCTACTGATGTAGTATATATCCCTTTCTTTCTTGTTCTCATCATGTTGTGCAAGTAATGCCCCCAATGATGTATCTATGGTAGAGACATAAAGGATTAGCGGCTTCCCTTGAATAAGAGTCATCAAGATAGGAGGATTTGATAGATATTTCTTGATGTGATTGAAATTCTTCTCACATTCTTCATTCCATGCAAAATTCACACCTTTATGTAATGTCTTTGTAAAAGGCTGTGATATGTCTGCTAATTGAGATATGAAATGTTGGATTGATTGCACCCATCCTTCTAGAGTTCTCATTTGACCGATATTTTTAGGAGGTTTCATCTCCATGATAGCCTTGACTTTAGTAGGATCAAACTCAATGCCTTTCTTTGAAACAATGTAGCCCAAGAGCTTTCTAGAAGTGACACCAAAAGCACACTTTTTAGGGTTTAGTCTGAGACTAAACTTCTCCATTCTATCTAGTATTTTTCTCAAGTCATTCAGATGTTTAGATCTTATCATTTATTTAGCCAAGGTGTCATCAACATAATCCTCCATAGTTTGATGCATCATGTCATGAAAGATAGATGTCATGACTCTTTGATATGTAGCACCTACATTTTTGAGACCAAATGGCATGACATTCCAACAAAAGGTACCCCATGCACACGTGAAAGCAGTTTTCTCTAGATCCTTTGGAGCAATTTTTATTTGGTTATATCTAGAGAAACCATCCATTAAGGAAAACATCTCGAAACCCGCAGTCATGTCCACTATCATATCAATGTTAGGTAGTGGAAAATAATCCTTAGGGAATGCTTTGTTTACATCTCTAAATTCTGTGCATACTCTGATAGATTTATCTAGTTTAGAAATGGGTACAATATTTGAGATCCATTCAACATAGTCAATAATGTGGATGAATCCAACTTTTAGTAATTTCTCAAGTTCATCTTTTACAAGAAGTGCTACATGTGGATGCATCTTTGTCAACTTCTATTTGATAGGTTTCACTCCTAGAGCTATGGAGAGATGGTACATTATAAGATCAGGATCTAACCCTGGTATATCTAAATATTTCCATGCAAATTTGATCTTCTTCTCGGTGAGGAAAGTAGTAAATGTTTTCTTTTCTTCCTCTAATAAGGATTGCACTACATGGATAAACTGTGGTTCTTCTGTTGTAACCAAGTTGATAGATTGAGTGGGCTCAATCAGTACTAGAGATCTGTCCTATAAATGACTTGGAAGGACATCAAATATCTCATCCTTAGGTGCCTCAGAGAGGTTTTCACCTTTGGATACGTCTTTTGTTTTTACTATTTTAGGTTCTAAGATTGCCACAAAGTGGTTTTCACCCTCAAAACTCTTTTTTTTTTTAAATTCTTTTGACTAAGATATTTGATATCTGACTCTGTCATGCTAACACTAGGCTCACTGATGGAAGTCATTATAGGTTCAACAACATTGAGATAGCATGCAAGGGCATGATCTGATTTGAAGGTATAGATATCTTGGTTTGGATTTTTCGGACGTTAGGTCTATCAGCTCTAGATGTTGGATAGTAAGCTCTAGAAGGGATTGGCCAATCATATTAACACACATGGTATTGGCATCATTGACAATGATCTGACTCATGAAATCAAAGGTGATACTACTAGTTGAGATGGTTAGTTCATTAAGAGTTTCAATGTCATTATTGGATTCTGCCTTGGGAATAAGTGGATTAGACTCATCAAGTTCATCATTTCACTCTAGACTTATGTCGGGTGTAGGCACATATTGGTGAATGACATCTACATGTTTTTCTATGATCAGCTCATCTTCTTCTAGAATGACTCCCCATTCATAATCATTCGATTCCTCATCTATGCCTCTAGGAAAGCTGAGAATATGTGTGAAATCAAGACGGATTCCCCAAGAAGGGTTTCCTTCTGATTCTAATTTGAATTCATACTCATGAGAGTCTATTTTAGAATCACTATAAAGTCCCAAATGTTTAGCTATTGTGATAGTTTTACCTTCCTCTTGTTTATTAGTAGGTTCTTGTGTTTCTACTACATTGATTCTTTTGATTGGGTCATCCTCAGCTTTGAGAAGATCTAGTATTTCTTAAGATAAGCATTCATAGGGAATAATTTTAGAGCCATATGAATCATCACTATCTAATTGTTTTTTATCTTCTTCCTTGTTATTGGTCTCTTCTAGTGTGATCTATTCTATTACATGAGAGGAGTTAACCTTGAGATAGAAGGGCTTCTTTCTATAGCCTAGACTAGAAGTATCTTTGTTTGGCCTACCAATATGTGAAATAGGTGCCATGAGACCTTTTCCTCTCACTCCTAGAGGTCCTTTATATGGATATCCCATTTTAGCTATTAGTTTATCGCTCGACCCATATGACTTGGAAGGAATTTTTGGTGTTTTAGAGTCACATGATTGAATAATTTGGGATTCGGGCTCATCTTTGTATAGCCATGCAAGCACAACTTCATCTTCTTCAAACTCTTGTTTGGACACTTGTTTTGCAACAAAATTTCCCTTATAGGTCTCAAGAGGTTCTTTGGATTCTATTTTGGACTATTTTAGAGACTGTCCATAAGATTTAGGTGAGATAGGGAGAGATGTTAGAGATAGGATTGGTTCCATAGTATATTCACCCATACCATTTTCTTTGATTGTGACCTCTTGTGCAATATCTTCCCTCTTAGATGTAGATGCCATGTCTCTTTGCTTAGTGGAAGATTCTCTATTATTAGGAACAAGTTTGTCAGCACTTTCTTTCAATGCATTGCAAGCTATAAATATGTCAGCTAGAATTGTTACTTCTACTCCTTCATTAGGAAATTTCAAACACTTATGTTATGTGGAAGGAATATCTCGCATTTCATGTATCCAAGGTCTCCCTAGATGAATGTTGTAAGCCAAAGGTATATCTAGAGCTTGACATATGATATCTCTGATAATTGGACCTGTTTTGATACATAAGATAATTGTTCCTTTGGAAGATCTTTCTTTCACATCATATGCCTTGATAGTTATCATCTTTTTAGGATCAATAGTAGCTTCTGATAATCCCAATTGTGTGATCAAGTTGTAAGAACAAATGTTTAGACCAGTGCTCCCATCTATTAACACACATTTGAGATGACAATTTTGGATCAAGAATTCATTGTGTAAGGGTTGGTTATGTGGATGACTCAACGAATTGTCATCTTCCTTTGAAAAGGAGATATACTGGGGAGACATTAGATGACCAACCATACTTTGGAATCTATCTAATTCAAGGTTTTCAGGAACATTGGAACCAATCTGAGCTTTATCCAAAATGGCTCTATGAGCGGGAGATATCTGAAGCAACTCAAACATGGAGATTTTTGCATTTATATGCTAGATTTTTTGGACAATACTGTATGATGTGGGTCTCGTGTCTTTAGGGTTTGATGATTTAGAAGTAGCCTTCTATTTAGAAGTAGATGAAAGATTGAAAGGCATCTTAGGGACATTTGATGAATCTAAATTTTGTCCTTTTAGATGCGCCTGAGCTTGTGATTGAGTAACTACATTTTCTGATTGATTATCTCTATCTTTTGTTACAATTGTGATGACAATACAATGTTTAGATAGGCATGGTTCTACCATATTTATGATAGCATTGTTTCCAGAGTAGGCATAATTGACTTTAGCACCCATGTTAGGCTGAGAAGATGAATCTTCTTGACCATGTCTGGGAAATGGTTCAGTGAATGTCGTATGATCATTATTGCTTTTATGATTGTCAATTAAAATTTCTCCATTATCAATTTTGTCTTGTATGATGTGTTTCAAGCGTATGCATTTATTGGTTTTATGACCCTTATTGCGATGGAGGTCACAAAAATTGTTCTCTTTCCATCATTTTGGTTTAGGTTCAGGATCAAATACTTTTATCTTAGGAAAGGTGATGATATTATTGGCCAATAGAGTATTTATGGTGAATTCCAAGGACTCTCCAAGAGGAGTAAAATTGTGTTTAGGATCTGTAGCCCAAGGTTTATAGTTAGATGAATTTTTTTTTTACTATGTTTTTTTGGATTCGAAAGCTTTGATGGCTTGGGTTCTGATAGTGAGATTGAAAGTGTGTGCCTTGGATGGAGCATAGATAGTATCAACAATTCCATCTATGATGATGCCTTTGTTCCTGTTCTAGTTTTTGTTCTTTTCCTTAGAACTAGATCTAGATTCATACTTGTCCTTTTGAAGTGATATGTCTCCTTTCATCACAAGTACCTTCTCAATTTTGATTGTATTGTCTACCATCTTATCAAATGATGTATGATTTTGTATTTGGAAAGGGTAGTTGATTTCGGGAACAAGATTATTGATGAAGATTTATAGCTTCTTAGTTTTTGGAATAGGTCTAGCATATAGAGAAAAAATTTTCCTCCATCTTTTAAGAAAAGTCAGGAATGGTTCTCCTAGATATTGTTTCAGATTGCAAATGTCGATCATAGTGACTGGATGCTGAATATTGTAGGAGTATTGTTGGTAGAATAGGTTGATTAACTCCTCAAAGGTTTTTATTATTGGAGGCATTCTAGAGAACCAATGAATGGCTGCTCCTCCTAGAGATTAAGGGAAGAGATGCATTAGGTAGGTTGGTTTGTGCATTAACTCCATGGATTGAGTACAAAATTCTCTGACATGATCTTGAGGATTAGATTTTCCATCGTATTTGTCGTATTTAGGCATTTCCACTCTTTTTGGGAATGGTGGCATGTACAAGTCCTTATCAAATGGAAAAGGGCATAGAGCCTCCATGGAGAACTCCTTAGGCTCCTTCTCTTTTTCTAGTTTGTTGAGGTTGACTTGCATGGCATACATCTGTTTCATCATGATTGTGATAGGAGTTTCTTCCTCATTTGTAATGATATCTTCAACATTAAACTTTGGGGGAAGTTTGGATCCTTGTCGAGCTAGATCCAGGATATATGCCTCTCTATCTTCTTTTGAGAAATGCCTCATCATTTTCTTGAAGTTATCATCATTTTGATATTAAGAAATTTTAGTAGGTGTGGGTTCTTGATCCGCACCATGTTTGGATTGATGTCCTTGGGAACCTTGGCCTGCGCCTCCTCCTTGAGACATAGTGTTGCTGTGAGGAGTGTTGGGGATTGATTGATGCAGGTTTTCTTGATTACTTGTGTGAGTTGATACAGGAGGTGTGATGTAAGCACCTTTCAAGAATAGATTTCCAAGAGTATCTTCTCCAAATATGTTAGTGTCATAGGGTTGATGAAATGTCTCAGCTATCATAGAAGATGCTGCTAAAGATAATTTGTGTTTTTCTCCTTGTTTTCATTGTGATGAGGCTCTAGTTTCCACCATTAACCTTGGGTGAATCAAAAGAGAAAGATGAAGACAACTGAAGAATGACTTGATTCAAGAAGATCGAATGACGCAACCTTGTCAAGATTGGATTGATTAAAGAATAGATTGGATGTAAATGAAGGATACTGTGCCCTAGTAGTATGGGTAGATGCCAAAAAGATGGTGGACATGAGCTCACAACACTTAGCCATTTTTGTTGAAGATTGATTTGAAGATAATTTTGACAAGGTTTTGACACAAGATGAAAAAGACTCAAATCGATAGATCAGAAGGCCAAATCAAAATCAAGAGACCAGTCTTTGGAAAATAAATTGGATTCTTTCTAGTTTCTGCTTTGTTCCTGACACAATCATTTTTTGGACAGAATCTGGAAGTAAGCTGTAAAAACTAGATTTATGGCAATTTTGGTAAGTTTCTCGCAACCTTTTGAAATTTATAAAATGAGTTTCTCCAGGCTCGTACGAGTCTGGGTATGCTCTAGCATGACAATTGTAAAGACTTGTACGACAGTTGACACCAAGGTTTGATTTTCTTTGAATTTTCCTGACAAAAATCATATGAAAATGTATAGGCTTCTGTACAACAATTCAGGGGTTCTGATATGACTTTTGGTGGAAAATTATATGAGTTTCTGAGACTCTGGGATGACTTTGGACTCCAGAAAGGAATTTTGCGTCAGATTTTGTAAATTTTTGGTTTTCAGAATCAATTTGTTTGTAAGATTTTCTTTGTTCAAGTTTGCAGATTTGTGTAATAGTTCAGGATTATTTATTTTCAAAGGACCAAGTAGATGGAAAAAATGTAGAACAACAAGCAAGGGAAGCAATCAATTGTCTAAAAACAATGAATAAGGGAAAAAGCAACCTTGCACATGAACAAGCAATAGTGACTTATTATGCCAATCCCTAGGAATACTACTTATGTATGTTCTCAAAAGTTTTTCAATAATGCACATAGTCCTAGACAATGAAAAATTTTGCCTCACTAAGGTTTGTAGTAATGGTCTAACTCTGCAAGTTTTGTGATCTCAAGAGGCTGAACTCCAATCCAGGCACACTAGGGTTTTGACACAATCTAAGAATTTAATCAATCAGGAGTTGCTAGGGAGATCTGACAACCCAACAAGAGACCACACTTGTTGAGATTTATTCCACAAAGATATTTATATAGTGGCTATTGCTACCATAAAGAAAATGGCTATTACCTCTTGAGGTTTTGTCCATGTGGTTGACCCAATAAAGGGAATGTCCACTACGGTTAACCCTCTCTAAAGTGACTCACAAATATACCACATGGGGACTAGATTGAATCAAGGATCTGGGTTTCTAGTACTATCCAAAAAGGAAGTAGAGCATAATCCTCTAGCCTCTTCAATTCACCAAAATAAGGTAGACAGATTAATTCAACACGCTAAGATTGAAATTATCTCACGAAGATTTATGATTTTAACAACTATGTCTATCGATCTCTTTGGAGAGAGAAAGTATCAATCAATAGCTGATCCTTCAATATCATCTCAGTAACCTCCCTACCTACAAGGAGATCCTTAACCATGAAATAATCTCAGTAACCTCCCTACCTACAAGGAGATCCTTCATCAAGAAGGGATTCACATGTAAACAAGGGAATGAAGCCCACTCTATCAAGATCATCCATCAATAGTGTGCATAGGGCCTATTTACTATGTGTAACAGATATGCAAAAAGAAAATCTATGTTCCTTTTATAGCCCAAAATTGAAGTGTGAATAATGAAAGCTGGAAAGGCACACAAGCTTGACTCATGAGATTTTGTTTTATATCCAAAATGAATTGTTATCAGATGCAATAGAATACCTGAGTTCCTCGCGATGCGCTTAGTAGATTTTACCTATTTTTGCAATTTTGTTGCGCTTTTCCAATCAAAATCAGAAAATACCAATCAGAAATAGAAGATCTTAATTGTTAGGGTTAGCTGTTAGT
Source organism: Chamaecyparis obtusa (assembly GCA_027943335.1). NCBI lineage: Eukaryota > Viridiplantae > Streptophyta > Pinopsida > Cupressales > Cupressaceae > Chamaecyparis > Chamaecyparis obtusa. The sequence continues at coordinate 1,759,264 of BSBK01000936.1, read as the reverse complement.
CCAAATCCAAAAATAAAATCTATAAAACTACCTAAAAATTTGAAATGATAATTGAATTCTGGTATCAAAACTGATACGATAGTGGGTTACCTCTGACACAACAGTCCAGACCTGATACGACAATGGGTTACCTTCAGCATGACAATCTAGAAACTCATACAACATTGGGTTACCTCTCACATGACAAAGGAATCTCCAAACAACAAAGTGTAATAATCGACATGAGTCTTGAAAACGTCAACTATCATACAATAGTTAGGAGGTCATGGCACGACTTTCTGACAAAACTCATACGAAAAATGTATGGACAGATAATAAAGATCATAGTTTTGGCTAGAAAATGATAGAAAATTGATAGAAAATGTTAGAATAAAAATGGAAACCCATTTTAGGGCCCCACAGCCAGTGCCAGAAATGTGTGTGTGAAAATTGTACCTAGCTGTGGACACAACACTTTAGTAAAATATTAGAGGTTAGCAAAATTAAAATTTGCAAATAATTGAAACTAAGCTAACTAGGTGATTTAATGTCTTCCAGTAGGTGCAAGTATGGTATTCTCAAATTAGATCAAGATTAGTGACAATGCAACACCTAAATGAAAGATTTAATGCTAAAAGATGAATGTAGAATGAATGTAGATTAATCTATTTTTTTGGATTTTTGATGCAATTAGGATGAAAAACTGTATGAATCTAATCTAGAATGAAATTGAAATGATATGTAGATTATTCTAACAATGATATGAATTGATATGAAAAACTATGAAAAGCTATGAAAATAATAGAATGATCTCACAAAGTCGCTTATTTGCAAAGGCTTGATTCTTCATATGCAATTTTGCCAGAGTAATTGTGCAATTTTGAGAGATAATTTGTGAAGAGCCGAGCCTTGATTTTATAGAAATCTAGGGTTTGAGGATGCATTGAGAAAAGCCATAAGTCACTCTTGATAAACTCAGGTTGATTTTTGAGTCAAGAAGAAATTAGAAATAGATCAACTCACAAAATCATGCAAAATCATCCAAAACCAACTTTTTTACTCAAATCAGAAGTTTAGATCAGCTTTCAACTCAAAATAGATGTTGAGTTTCAAAAAGATAACAATTTGAATTGATTTTTTGATTTAAAGTTTAACTACTCTTTCAAATGTGCATAGATAATTATGAATTAATTTAACAATAAAGTGATTTATCCTCAACTTAATTGATTTTTGAGTTAAAATAACTGACTTATGGGTTAATCAATTATTTAATCAAACTTTATTCGAAAACCATATCATTAAAAATTGACAATTGACATTAATTAATTAAATAAGAATTTAATCAACTATTCATAAGATTTTTGATTTATTGTCAAAATTAAACAATACAATTTAGGAATAAATATAATTAAATCTAATTAAATAATCAAGTGGCAATATTAAATCTGATTAATTAAATATTCAAAATATTCAATTAATCAAACTTTAGGATAAATATGATTTATCGCCAAATAATTATTAAATCAAAGATTATTAGGATAAATTAGGAATATTTCAAGGAATATTCCTTGATATAGATTTAAAATAATCAATTAGAGTTTTGATAACTTGATGTGTAGATGTGCCTCAGATTAGGACTTTGATGTCAATTTCATTCGATTTGAGGATGTAAGAGTTTAATGAACCTATATCCCATTTTTGGGGTATTACACATAGTAGCTTTGAGTTCTCAGAGGTCCACTTAATTCGGTGTGTACCAACTCCAAAATATCTTTAGATGAATAGTCCTTACTTTTAAAACTAGATTCAGTCATCTTTCCTTTCTGACATTAATGGCACATAACATGATCAGGTATGGTTAGACTCAAAAATCCTCTAGCTTTTCTCTTTCTATGGATCTTAATCATGTTATCAAAGTGTACATGACATAACCTCTTATGCCATAACCATGCATCTTCATTTTTCACCAATAAACAAGAAGTTTCAGCATTGTCAAGATAAAATAAATTACCTTTTGATTGTCCTCCAGTACAAACAAGCTTTCCATTTTCATCATATATTTTCACCTTCTTGCTTTCAAATACAACTTGGTGACCTGAGTTATTCAGTTGTGCTAAACTCAACAAATTGTATTTAAGTCCTTTTACCCAATATGCATTATCACATCTAATTCTATCATTCAATAAAATAGGCCATTTTTCTTTTACCATACAAGGTGTGTCATTTTTCATTTTCACTGATCCTCCATTATAATTCTCAAAATGATCAAACTTATCTTCATCACCAGTCATGTGATGTGTACAACCACTATCAATGATCCAAGTATCATTCTTACTAACTTTAGAAATAAGTGTTGTTTCTACATACCTTTCTTCCTCGTCTGAATCATCTTTCATTGCAACAAATACTACTTCAATATCATCATTAGTGTTGGTTTCGGTGTCATCTTCTCCAACAAGGTAACATGCCCTTTTGCCCTTATCTTTATAATCTCACTTGTCTCTATTGTACTGTTAGTTTCCTTTATTATTCCTTCTTCCAAATTTTTCATCACCAGATTGGTCGTTGTCTTCCTCTTTCCTGTTAGGACATCTAGCAGCAATATGGCCAACCTCTTTATAATTAAAACAAGATAAAGGTAACTTTTCGTTATATCTTCCTTTACCTTTTTGAAGTCTTCGGGATATAAGTGCTTCAAGTTCATCAAGCTCATATTTAGTATTACTATCACTTTCATTCATTATATTATGCTTACTGCTAGATTTGCTAGTCTTAAGAGATGACATAAAAGTAGACTCAACACTTGGTACAACACTATTGTCAAAATTATTCATCTTAAAAGTTGTTAACTTTCCATTCAGACTATCAAGAGTAAGAGTTCTATTAGGTGCAGACCTCATTTCATGAATATCATATATTCTAATTGCATAGACAGGAAACAAGGTTCTCAATATCTTACTTACCATAGTATCTTCATCAATAGTACCTCCTGCTCCTCAGATAGAATGGACTACCTCTTTGATTCAGTTTGAATATTGTGTGATGTTCTCTCCTTCTTTCATCTTCATGTCATCAAATTTTCCTCTCAAGCTTTCATCTCTGGCTCTCATCACATGCACATCACCACCGTGAACCAGAGTAATTTTATCCTACACTTTTTTTACTATAGTGCAATCCTTGACATCCTCAAATTCAACATCAGATAGAGAAGCAAAAATCTCTATCATAGTAGTATTATGTTCATGTCGGTCTCTCAATTGATCAAGAGTCAAAGGTCCAATAGTTAGTTGTAAGTATCCATTGTCAAGTAAAGTTATAAAAGATTCTCTGATTCCATATATGTCAACCCTCATTCGCATTTTCCATCTGGTAAAGTTATCTTTGTTGAGCTTCGGCACTTCCCTCTTATACATCTTGTAATCTTTCTTCTCAAGTCCTTAAAAATTTCTTCAAGCAACCAATACACTCTTATACCAATTGTTAGAATAATTGAGAGGGGGGGTGAATTAGTTAGATGAGTTATCCTATAGTCCCAAATACAAATATGTACCTTACAAAACAATTTCAATAAATTATGCAGCTTGGTAACATATAATATCAATCTATCTATCCAATTTACTGATTACCAGTAATTATACAACTATGATTACCGACTAAAACAATTATATAGTATGTAAAGTATGATAGAAAAAAAATCATAACAAATAACACATAACATAATGATTTAACATGGAAACCTTACTAAGGGAAAAACCACCTAGGACCGGAAACCCAAAATAATTCACTCTTCTGAAGTGAGCTCAGTTAAGAGCCAGCCCTATTAAAGGTTATAATGCACACTGTTAGGTGTGACCTAGTTAGAGGAATTATCCCTAACAGTTAACTTTTGACCAGAATTCACTATGAGGTCAACACGATAACACTTTACATTCAATGAATGTCATAGGGTAGTACAATAAGATTGTTAAGTCCACTCAGTTAAGAGATTTTTTGAATCAATGGTTAAACTAATTCAATACTAATCTGATTCAAATATAACTCAATTTCAATTATTCAGATCTATGCTAAGCTCATAAAATCCTTTGATGATTAATCAATTCACTTCCTCAATATTTCTTAATGTACTTTCACTCAGTAAATAGTTCTCTGATGCTTGGTAATGTCTATAACTTAGTTCTTTCAATAACTAGTTTGAGGAGGCATGCATGAATATAATCTTCACACAAAATCTCTGTAGTCTCCTTTTGTTTGACATGTTTCAATAATGAAACTCATATCTCTTATATAGACAAATAAATCATTTTCATATCAGCCATCATATTTTTCCTCTTAATATCTTTCATCCAATTTGTCTCCTAAACCTTCCTTAGAAGATGTGTCCATAACACATTTCAATCTCATCCTTTAGATCATCTCTAAATTTTTTTAATCTTTGATCTCATAACTAACTTCATCCTTAACCTCAAAATCATAACAATTTCCAGCTCATCAAATTTAATCGACTGTTCTTAGCATTTAATGTTTTTATCCATACTCGATTAATATAGAAATGCGTTGGTGATAATTAGCTTGGTTATACTATCACTCAGTATACACTTCACTGACTCGATGTATACAAAAATCTTCAATTACCAACCACATTGATTTGTTCAAATTCAAATCTCTTCTTCATAATAGATTAATGTAACATGCTCAAGTGAAACATATAAAGCCATAGACTCATCAATAAATTACCCAATGTTTACCTTATCCTTATCTTTCATATTCATCTTTTTATCATGTAGATATCTTAGTTCTTCATCTTTTCTTCATTAAATAGGTGTTCAGATGTTTGTAACTGTCATGATAAGTACTGTCAAAACTAGTTGACATTAGTGACAACATATTGACTGATTTAATCATCTTACATATCATTTCAGTAGCTCGGTGATCTCTAATCACTATTTCTTCATTTCATGAGATATTCAATCAGTTCTAGTTCATCAAGGTGCTCCTTCATCATGACACCATTGAGGGGAATAAACAACACATCATAAGAGCTTTCCTTGTCAAGATTAAGGAAAGGTGAATTAATATTGATATTTTTTTCATAAAAGAGGGTGTCCCTTCCCCATCTGTGCTTGGCTCAAAATCTTTATGAAAACTATGAATGGAAGGATTGGTGAAAGACCTATTCTCAGAAATAGGTGATTTTTTCATCATAGTGTTTGACACATGATACCTCCTCATCTTATTTTTCAAATCCAATTAAGACTTATCTCCTTTAGTATTCCACTCATCCTCTTTAGAATAATGACTCCATAAATCCTCACCCTTAGAAATAGACATAGGGAAAGATTTGGAAGGGCACCACAAAGATTTTAACTCTTCATATGTCAAAAGCAATAAACCCTCATGGAGAATCATAATTTGTTTAGGATTATTGCTATGATCCTTAATGCTATAATTCATCAATCCAAGCAAATAAAAAGGAAAGAAATTTTTTATTTTATGGCCAAAGTGATTCAACAACACAAATTGGTGACCACAAGTTTGATCATATCAAGAATCCAAAGTAAAGTATATCATGATCACCTAAAAATTAATATACCATACCAACTTGATTTTGGCTAGTAACAAAGACTCTCCATGAAATTTTGACCAGATCCTTTCTCTCATTCTCTTCTTTAGGGACTTTCTCCATAACCACCTTAGATATTTACTTGTTCCTAAAATTCTTGTCTCCTTCCATGAAAAACCCTTTAACCTCTACTATGAGATTCTGATCAATATCAAACTTTCTCTCAAAGATATAAAATTTTCCATCTCACTAGCCCTTAGGAAACTTCACAATGACCTTGGGATCAAAACCATGGATCTTCTCAGTGAATGTGAACACTCATCCTTTGTTCAAAACTCTCTACATTCTAGCATCATTCCTAAAATCATGACAATTTAATAGTTCCATTCTTCTTCTATCTCCACCCATCCTCACCAAATCTATCAAAATATGAGATAAAAAAGAAAAAAGGAAAGAACATAATGGAAGCATATAAAAAAACCTCCATTAGAACATATAAATAATTTTAGGGGCTAGACAAATTATATTTTGAAGGTCCCCCTTAGCTTACACCTCACTCTGCATTAAAAAATAAATTAAAACCATCACTAGTTTCCTTTTCATTAGTCCACAAGGACTGAAAATCCATGCATGAATCCTATCATATCTCATCAAGGAGTTAACATCCTATAGCACAAGATGTCTAAGGTGTAACTTCATCTATTCATGTGCACAAGGACCCTCATTTGCAAAAAAAATTGGCCACTCTATTAGCATCACAAAAAGAAAGTGAAATTTGAACTTTATCAAAAGAGTTAAGGGTCTATAAGGATTTATCAATCCACTTATAACTAGTCCAAGATGGTTTTTGGAAACCCTTAAGGCATTGAATTATATTATTAGAATGTCCTTCTACCCACACCGTCTCACAATTTAGAAGTTTAGCCAATCTTAAACCATGGTATATAGAAACTACTTCAGCTAGGTGGTCAATTTGATATCTCGAAGGGAGTTCCACCACTCAAAGAAAACTACTAAATTATCATCTCTAACTACTCCTCCACACCAATCTAGCCAAAAATTTACCTTAGCTACCTCAAAGGATGAAGACCAAACAAATATTTTCCATGGGAAACTTGACAGGTTTAAAAGAAATGGAAATATAAACTTTGATTTTGCAAGTGGAAGACACCCAATAATCATGTACAAAGAGCACAATTTCATATCCCTACTAGTGAACTTGGTATTAGTAGAATTAATTTTTTCTAAAATATCTCTATAGATCTTTGCAAAAACAATATTAGGTAGGAGAGACAAATCCCTCAAGACTCTATTATTTGTGAATTTTCATAACCCAAAAACTAAATGAGGAAAGGTTAGGGAAAACAAAATATTTAGAGCTTGGTTACAAGTGAGAGCCTTCTATTGCAAAAGGAGATCTAGGATAGAAGATGGAAAAGCATAATCCAAATCACAATGTTGGTGAAGAAGACCCCAAACCTCATAAGCATATGAGTAATTGAGAAACAAATGAAAACTAGACTCTTCATGAGGATGACAAAGAAAACATTTGTTTGGGAAGCATAATAATATCTTGTGAAAATTGTCTAGACTAAGTATCTTATTTTTAAGAGAATTCCAAAATAATATATTTAATTTTGTGGTGATGGCATGGGACCACACTCTAGCCCAAGGAGAGGTGGGAGATAGGGAAGGTGTCAACATACAAACTATTAGGGAAATAAAAAAAGAACTTATATATAAATCCTTCAAATAAAACTAGTCCTCCATCTCCTATTTCTTAAACATAATAGAATTCATGTAAGAATTTTCAAATAGAAAATATTGAACCAATGATCTAGAGGTTAAAGAAAATCACAAGAGAGATTATATGAATGCAATGATTGATATTGAATTGATCCAATGAATTCACCTTACATTATTATTCAATGTACATAATAGGCCTCCTTATATAGGAAAGGTGATAAGAGAGAATGATAAATATTTGATAAGCTATCACCTATGCTAGGTGTAATCACATGTCCACCAAATGTGGATCATCCTCAATTATGCAATGAATTATGTGAAATAGGATTATGATGATAATGTGAGAAGAGCACTAAAGGTGGATCTTACACCAAAAGTGGAATTTCTCCTACACCATGTGCTTAATGGAGGTGCAAACTCCTATGTGTCTCAATGAAAAACTACTTTGCAATGCATTATCATAAGTAAGATTAAGTAAAGTGTAATTAGGAATATTTAATTACACAAACACCCCCCCTTAAGTGCAATTTAGGGGAATGTACTTAAACTCACAATGCAAGATGGTCCTAGCTACTAGGCCATGTTAGGTACCCACAGTATTACATTTGGGGCCAAATTCTGACAGAAGGTTCCGATGGGTAACTTTTTATTATGAATTTGGTGGTTTTTTTTTTGTAATAGACCCCGATGATGTTGGTATTTTGATGGGTGTCTAATTGACCATCGGAATTCCGACAGATTTGGGGTATAGATTAAAAAAAAAGTGAAACGGCCTCATCATTTTTATTTTGATTGGATAGAGGGAGCGGGAGAAAAGGAGCGAAAGCTGAGTGCGGGAGAAGGTATGTGATTTCTTCATCTTTTGAGCCTCTGGCATCATATTTGAATGCATTTCATTTTATTTGATCATGAATGCTCTCTGAAATGACTGCATTATATTGGTTTCATGCTGTACCCAGTGCTTTATCTCTATTATTTGATGTTATTGGTGCTTGTGCTCAAGGATATCGATTCACTGTATTCAAATGTTTGGATTCATGTTTGTTGATATTACTAGCATATATGTTTAATGATGCCATTGTAAATTGCTTTCACTGAAATGACCGTAGTCTACTAGTGTCGTGCCCTAGCCTGTGCTTTAACTCCATTATTTGATGTTATTGGTGCTTGTGCTCAAGGATATCCATTTTTTTGAAATGTTGACTATGGTTATCAAATGGATAGCCTATGAGCTTCTAGCTAGGCACCATTTGTATTAATAGCTTAGGGCATCAAATGTATTGTATCATTGATAGTTGATACTTTGTTAAAAGGAAATAGGACAAAAAATAATTTTTATTTAGTTTCTCTATTTTGATCCCTAAGTGGCTTACAACCCTAGAGAAGTATATGCAGATTTACGGATGTAGTTGCAAAATACATAGCAGCTGATAATTCACAATAAATCCATTCATCCAATTTGAATAGAAATTAATACAAAGAACTAGGGTCCTCCAATGGCCCAATTATCATTCGGACCTTGACTGTCCCCTCAACCAGTGACCCTTCAAAACTGGGTTATCATGCAATCAGTGAGTGATCCTTCATTCTCCTAGTGAGCTTCTAGGTAGGCACCATTTGTATATTTGATAGCTTAGGGCATCAAATGTATATTGTATCATTGATAGTTGAGACTTTGTTAAAAGGAAATAGGACAAAGAATGATTTTGATTTAGTCTCTGTATTTTGATCCCTAAGTTCTTACAACCCTAGAGAAGTATATGGAGATTTACGGATGCAGTTGCAGGATACATAGCAGCTAATAATTTACAAGAAATCCATGCATCCAATTTGAATAGAAATTACTACAAATAAATAGGGTCCTCCAATGATGCAATCATCTGGACCTTGACTATCCCCTCAACTAGTGACCTTTCAAAACTAGGTTATCATGCAATCAATGAGTGATCCTTCATTCTCCTGGTCTGCCCTGCATCCAAACATATTGGAAATACACAATACAATGATAACAAGTCTTTCACAATCCCCCTTCCCTCAAGGAACACTATCAACCATCCCTTCCACATAGCATTTCACTATTTTATGAGTGGATTGTGTAGGAATAGTTAACATTAAACAAGGAGAAAACTCCTCAACACATCTTGGAAACCATTGAATTCAATAATAAATGAAACCTAACACCAACACTATTCCTTCCATAGTTGCAGGATACATACCAGTCAATAATTCACAAGAAATCCATGCTTCAAATTTTTATAAGGATATCCTACTAATCAATAGGAATTTTCTTGAGATGACCAATGATTATGCATTTTGATGGCAATATGCTAGTTCAAAAGGATAATATAAAATATTAGGAGTATATGTTATAAAATACTAATGAAATCAACTATAGGTCAAATCTAATCAAAATTGCAATATAAAGATTAAAATAGATCTTGAAGAAATATGGGAACCATTTTTTACAGATATTGTACAAATGAAGAGAATACTCCAAAGAGGAAATGCTTCAATGTGGAACAATTGAAGGACAATGTTTTACTTTTATATGCACATCTGCAATGTTTTTGATATATTTCTGAGATAACAAAACCATAGAAACAATAGCATATAGAAGAAAGTAAAGAATAATGATCATACTTTGAGATATTGTGGAAAATTAAAGGAAAGAATGCTTGGTGGGGTTATCATGCAATCAGTGACTGATCCTTCATTCCCCTCTTCTAGTGACCCTTCAAAACTAGGTTATCATGCAATCAGTGAGTGATCCTTCATTCTCCTACTCTGCCCTACATCCAAACATATTGGAAATACACAATACAATGATAACAAGTCTTTCAAAATCCCCCTTCCCTCAAGGAACACTATCAACCATCCCTTCCACATAGCATTTCACTATTGTATGAGTGGATTGTGTAGGAATAGTTAACATTAAACAAGGAGAAAACTCCTCAACACATCTTGGAAACCATTGAATTCAATAATAAATGAAACCTAACACCAACACTATTCCTTTCATTCACTTCTACCAAGAATAAAGCATTTAATCCATTCAACATTACATATAATCATTAGATAGTTACATTTCCTGACTGTGTAGAGGAACAGTCATGACCAAAATGATCAAAACTATTTTCACCCTTGCACAAGCTATTCCTCACTCTTAATGAGTTATAAACATGCCATTGTTTTAGTTTTGCTTGTGAGTTATGATAATTTTTGTAAACATGTCATTGGTTCAGTTTAGTGTATTCATTTTTGTCAGACAAATCTTCATTGTCTTCTTTATATAGTAGCATGTATTAATTGGTTGACAAATAAAGAAGCATTTAGACAATCGAAAGACAATGAAGATAATTTTAAATGCATCTAACGTAATGTTTTTTTACAAAACTAAACCAATGGTATGTTTACAACAAAGAAATAGAGTGACAATAATATGCTAAAAATTGTATTCTATTTAATACACACCAAAGGACCAGTCCCAACAATTCTTAAACATACTTTATTTGATATGATGAATTCCTAAACAATTAAGGTTGGAGTAGACATAGTTATCACACAATTTTTTTGTGTGGTACAAAGAAGATTTGGCTGATTAAGAGTGAGGCCTTCTTTAGAATCTCATATAAATTTGGCCGATTAAGATGAGAAGAAAAACACAATTCATTAGTTAAATTTTTCAATTTCATGTATTTTTTCTCCTATTTATTAGGTGCATGAGTTGAAGGTTGAATGTAAGAGTCTTATAATGTTGTGTTACCTTAAATCTTGAGTTTTTGATACTCCTATGATGATCTTTCTCAACAAGTTTTTTTATTCTATTGTTGTTTTTTGAATAACATATTGGGCAAATACAAAATTGTGTACTTCTATAGGACAATGAACACAAAATTGAAGTATCAAACAAGACTTGATCAAGTTGCAGGTGGAACGTGCACTCAAATAGTAAGTAATGTAGAATAACAAAATAAGTAATCTGTTGTGTCTACAATTTGTTATTTTCTGAGATTACATCCATGTTCTATATTCACAAAAAGGTTCAGAATTGAAATTTACAATTTGATAAAAGTACTGATAGGTGTTATTCCCTGCACCCTCAATCAACAAATTGCCTCCATTTTATTTTGATTTACAAACTACTATATTATTTGAATGTATTTTTTTCTTGCCACAATAGGAAAGAGTTTGAGGTGGAAGACTACAATAATAGAAGTGTTTCAATTTGGTATACTATACTACAACATCATTTCATAACTAAGTTTTCAATTTCTATATATAATTAGGCTATAGATAATCTAAGTGAAGAAGCATCATGTCAGACAATCCAAGTGAAGAAGGTAATGGGGATGCAATCAATAGATTGTGGTCAAACTTGAAAAGAAAAGGTGATGGAAAATGTTATTGTCCCTACAATAATTGTAAGGGCTTAAACATTAAAAGATTGCTAATAAAAAAAGCTAAGAGACATTGTAGGGATAATGGTCACATTGAAGGAGGCTTTGATTATCATGAATTGGTAAGTTTTTCATTATATTTATTTAACAATTAATATATATATATATATGAAATACACCTGATGATGAGATCATTATCATAGTTTATTTGTGTTCATCATTTTAATATAGGTCGACCTCCCTAGGGGAGTATGTGATATGGACCATGGAGGTGCAAATATTGAAGCTGAAGATTATGATCCCATGGAAGATGATGATGCACCAGATGATGGTAATAATACATTGATCCATGACACATTTGGTATTGGCGCAACTGATGATGATGATCAGGATGATGTTGATGTCATCCATGATATACCTCTACTTGAGAAGGCAACCACACCCCTTTATGAAGGCTCCCAAACAACTCTTCTCTCTGTCATATTGTTGTTGTTGAACTTGAAGGTTATAAATGGTTTATCCAACACAACAATGTCACATATGCTACGATATGTCATATATGTCATTATAGTAATTAAATGGTGAAACATGTACCATAAATATTGTTAATATTAACAACATATATTTTTTTCTATAGATTGATAGGTGAGTTCTTGTTACCACCATCGAATATTCTCCCTCGCTCATACCGAGAATTATGTGCCACTATGAAAGATATTGGAATAGAGTATCAAGCAATAGATTCTTGTCCTAATGATCATATTATTTATTATAAAGAACATGAATTTTCAATAGAATTCCCTGAATGTCATACGAGTAGCTATCAAATAGATCAAATAACAAAAAAGGTGCCTCACAAGGTTCTTCATTACATCCCCATTATACCACGTTTACAAAGATTATTTAGGTGTAGTAGCTTGGCACAATTTATGGATTACCATGCATGCAATAGGAGTCAAGATGATATTATTCGAATGCCTGCAGATGATTCTATATTTAAGGACATAGAAGAAAAGTGGATGCACTTTATCGAAGAACCTCAAAATCTTAAGCTTTCAGTGGCAGCGGACGGTGTCAATCCATTTGGAGAGCTAAGATATGTTTGCACTGTTTGGCCTATTTTTGTCATCAACAATAACATTTCTCCATGGATGTCAATAAAGAGGGAGCACATTATGTTGGCAATGATTTTTCCAGGTATTTGATCATTTAATAGTTATCTGCATGTAATTATAAATCTTGTAGTAAAATGGTCACAATAATTATGTAATGTTGTTGTTCATTCAACCAGGTAAATACCAAGTTAAATATATGAATGTTTATATTGAGCCTCTTATCGACGAGTTGGTGGAGTTATGGAAAGGTGTCACTATGTATGACATCTCTAGACCAATAGGAGATAGACAATTTCAATTCCATGCAATGCTTGTATGGACAATACATCATGCCCCAGGGCTAATACATTTTTATGGTATGTTAATTATGGTGAATTCAAGTTGCACATGATAATTCTAAAAATAAAAATTAACATATTTAATCCAATTGTATCATTACCTTGTAGGTCTTCAAACAAAGGGAAAATTTGCATGTCTAGTTTGTGGTCCAAAGATGAAATCTCGTCATTGAAAAAGTTTAGGAAAGCAAGTGTTTGATGAGTATAGACACTTTCTCCACAAAAATCATAACTATCGAATTACTAAAAAATATCTTTTCAATGGGAAAGAAGAGACTACATCTAAGCCATGGAGAATGACACCTCACTTATGGAATTTGGAATATAATATAATTACTCATCAAGGTACTACCATTCTACCTAACGGTTTATGTTTGGAATTTGTATATTTTTATTATGTTTTGTTTTCTAATTATGTGATTAATGATCGGGAATGTTGTCAAGGCAACACTACTGAGCACCTTCCAAAGGGACTAAAGAGTTATCCCAGACAATTTAGTAGGTTGCCCTACTACAAGCAACTGCAAGATGTGCATTTGTTTGATACTATGCATATTGGAAAGAATGTAATAGAGACATTGTGGAAGATATTGGATGGAAGGTGTGACAAAGAAAAAATTATCAAAATTTGTAATGACATTCATGAATCCAATCATGCAATGAAAAATTTCATTGAATCAAATAGAAATGGAGAACGGATTAATACAAGTGCCCTTCCTTGGTTATTAATAGAACAACAAAGTGATGCCATAAAAGAAGTGATACGAAAAATTTGATTTCCCATAGGATTTGCTGCAAACATAAGCAGTACCATATCAAAGAAAGGTGAATTTGGGCTAGGGTTGAAAATGCATGATTGGCATACCTTCATCAAGGTAAGTCATATTCTTTTGTATTTACAATATATTTGTAAACTGCATGTACTTCTCATTGTATTATATGAGAAAATAATGACATGATTATTTTTTTAATTGTTATAGTATGTGCTACCCCTTTCTCTCCTAGAGAACTTCGACAATAACATCAAACAAGTGATATATGATCTTGGAAAATACATGAGGTAAGCAATGATATCTATTCAATTTGTTGTATATATATATATATATATATTGTAAAGTCTCGTGTTTATATATTTTTGTGTCTTGAATGTCTTGTAGGTGGTTGTCATCTAAAGAAATCCATAGAGCAGATATAAAATACTGGAAGAGAAGAATTCCTCTTCTAATGTGTGAAATGAAAAATTGTCTACCTTCAACCTTTTTCAATGCACAAGAACACTACCTCATACACCAAGTTGAGGAGATTGAAATGTGTAGACCCGTACACACTCGGTCAATGTGGATGGTTGAGAGGCACCTAAAATTTTTGAAGGCTTTGGTTTGGCAAAGAGCACTTCCTGAGGGTTCTATGGTGGAGGGATATATGGTATACCAAACTATGGTGTACGTTACTGAATATCTTCCTAAGCTTGCAGCAAAGATCCATATAGATCGCATTTGGGATCTCGAGACCATTAGAAAATTCGAAGGGGTGTACTTGGTAGGGGAAGGCAGAATGAGGAAAGTGAGAGGTAATAAATTATAAGATGTTATTGTAGCTGTTAATTAATTCTTAATCTTCCAAATTAATCGGTTGTAAGTCATCTATTTATTTTTTGTACAGCTGCTCAAGAGTGGGATGCAATACATTTGTATATTGCAAATAATCAAGATTGGATGATGAAATGGATTGAACGATGTCATCATTTAGGTTGCACATTAACATGGGAAGCTATGTCTTCATTGGTTAATGAAGCTCATCGTAACAGAGATCCAAATGTTACCCAAAGGGAAATAGATTTAGCACATGGTTTAAAAGATTTCCAGGTACATATAGATTTGTTAATCACTCATACGTTTATGAACTCTCGATGCATTAATTTATACATGTTTTACATATTTTTGCAGGTCAAACAACACAAGGCTATGTTTTGCAATGGTCATAAATTTCACATCAAAAAGTTGGATGACACAAAGAAAACTTGTGAGTTTGGGATAAGTGCAATCTTTCAGGTGACTAATATTTCATCTAGAAATGACTTACATCCTCGAGAGTCCAAAAATTGATACTATGACATTTTGGATGATATACTTGAGTGTGATTTTAATTCCTTTAGATTAGTTCTCTTCATCATCAAATGGTATAGGCTACGACTTAATAAAAATGATCCTGATAGAACTATTATTGAACATGACAATGGATTTCCAATGATTAATACAAGGTGGTTTGGGCCAGTTGGGGATGAACCCTATGTTCTTCCAAGCCAATGTGAGCAGGTATTTTACTCAGAGGTTCTACATAAATTGGATTGGTCATTTGTTGTTAGACATGATCCAAGAGGAAGGCCGATGAGGTATAATGCGATGGAAGAAGAAGATTGCGAACAACTAGAAGATGATGTAGATGATGATCATGAACAACAATTAGTTGATGATGTTCCTGACGCAACTTTTCTTGAAGAAGAAGAAGATGATGACAATGATGATGCTACTGATGATGATGATGATGACGATGTTGTTGTTGATGATGATGATGATGATGATGATGATGATGATGATGATGATGATGATGATGATGATGATTATGATGATGATGATGATGATGAGGATGATGATGATGATGATGATGATGATGATGATGATGATGATGATGATGATGATGATGATGATGATGATGCTAATGATGATGACGATGACAAAGACAAAGACAATGACAGTGGTGGTGATGATGTCAACATCAACGATGATCATGGTGATTAGTTGGATGAAGAAGAAGATGAATGACATGAATGAAATGTATAGTTACGTGATCATTGATTAATCTATTTAATATTGATTTCTTGATAGAAATGTGTAGTTATGCAATCAATGCTTAATCTAATTAATTTGTGATGTACTTACTATGGGATGCTTATGGTTTTTAATGTACTTACTATGTGGTTTTGAGTATATGTATCATGAGTTTTTTAGCTAACATTAGATTATTGAATTACATATGTAGGTACCCGGACTCCTTTCACGAGCTCCCACACAGTCTCATGGATCGACAGGTGTAAGTCAATACACCCTATAGAGATTAATATATTTCACAATTTGCAAAATATCTCACATTATCTCTCTCATTTGATGGAGTACAGGTAGCAGCAAATAGGTATTTGTTAGATGTGTCTTCCTTGAGTGAAGAAAGTGAGTCATTTAGTATGTCTGAATTAGGAAGATCAACTAGAGGTCAAAAGACTAGAAGGAAATTCAATAGATGCATGAAATTTTTCCTTGCTCAAGGGGGGTCATGTTCTTATGATGATGAGAGAAAAGGCGACATTGAGGTGCCCTCTAGGTACCAAAATCTACAGAAAAAATGGGTCCCCAAGGAACATTCCTCTAATAAACACCGATTTTAGTGTTAAAGATAAGATATATCGTATTGCACCATCATCAATACATGGTTTGGGCCTATTTTTCATGGATGGCATAAATGTCTCTTACAACAAAGTTGTTGAATTGATGGAGTATGTTGGACCTTGTTATGATTACAAAAGTTGGATGCGAATTGTTCAATATAAAAAAATTATGCATAGGTATGCACTCTCGGGAAATTATATTCAACAAAAAGACAATGAGAAAAGTAAAAGTGGGGGTTATATACAATGATAGAAGGCCAAAAGAATTAGGGAATATTGTAGGTTTTATAAATAGCATGTGACCTCTATCAACTATTAAGCAACCCAATTGCATATTTGAGGCACGCGAGGGAAATCATGTATTTGTATGTGCGATAAAATCAATAAGTGTAGGGGAAGAGCTACTTATTGATTACAATTTGAATCACATAGATACAAACGATGTCACTATCATTAGGGTGTAGGTACATACTATGTACCATTAAATAATTGAGTTTTTTTGCCAACCACATTTAGAGAGTCTCCTCACCATCCACCTCATCTCCATCATCATCTTCTAATGAAATTTATTAATGTAGTCCTTTCTAATTATTGCTTAACTTTACATAATAACACATGACCATAATATGGAGCAACCACCTAGTGGGGATAATGATGATCGTGCATGCACTTCTTCCCAGCAGGTAAACCTCTTTGTTATTGAAATACAAATTAGATAGAAGCAAAATGTTAAATAAAGTTTTTTATTATATTCTTTTTATCACTGTTTCAGATTAATTCCAATAGTGTTAGTAATATTGTTGTCACAGACAGGTGGTCAGCAGAGAAAGGGAAAGGAGTCCATAGTCCCTGAAGAGGAATCCTTTGACAAGGACCTAGTTGTTGATTTGGGTGCTTGTGATGAGCCAGCCTCTACAATTAAAAAATGCCTCCACAGAATTGGAAATAGATTGGCTGAATTGGCATCTATATTCCCTCCAACTCTTGAGTCACAAAAGAGGGCAACTAAACTGATGCACCTATCTCAAAATTACTGAGTAAGTATTAATGTAATTTTTAATTATAACAAAAGTTCAATAATAGTTTTTATGTTATAGTAGTCTTTTATGTCATTAAAAAATAAGCAGATGTGTTTCTTTTACAACTTTTTTTGCGTAATTTTGATCCTCGTGGCCATGATGAGGGTACTGCAACTAGTTCAGGTAGATCGCATGTTGGACTATATTTTTTTTTACTCTCTAACAATATTGTCCATGCTAATCACTGGTTTTATTATGCTCTAACAATCTTATTCTTTAGCACCTGTCAACGATCATTTACTATCACCACCTCATATGATGGTAGGCTCAGATGTACTATGTCCTGCAATGCCGGCAACACATAGCATGACCATAGATGCCATGGCACCACCTACTCGTACACAGATTTTATTTTCTCTATCATTATATATATGTTTATTTCCCTTGAAGTGTTCTTTCTTAAGGCCATTTCATAATGGAATCAATTTATGCAACAGGGGATGCAACACTTGATGGTGATTTTCTTGGATGTACTAGTATTGCTAGTACGGGAATGATGAAGGATTTCATATTTCTTGTGAGCGAAGAAGGACTTCCCTTGAAAATAGAAAAACTTCCAAGTACTTTAAAGATTGGACCTTTCTTTTACTATACAATCATATGTTAATTACACCTTGCAGTCAATATGAGAAGCTTACATCTATTGTGTTCTTATTTTATACTATTCTATCCTTCGACTAATGATCCCATGATTATTTTGTAGGGAATGATGTTTTCTATAGTAAACTTAATGACAAGTGTTTGGGGATATTCGGGCCCACCATCTGTATAGGGTGAAACATCATATCCGAACTAAAACCCCAATCCACTATTTTGATTTCATATCATTGCTAGGATAGTTATCATTACATCCTTTTTTGAATCTAACACTATTTTCTTTCTTAAAAGGTGGAAAAGCCAAAATGAAAAGTTAAAGGATGATCTCATAGAGAGTATGAAAAACTTTTTTGGACATCGTGCATTTCAGAAGGGTAAGCTCCTTCAAAGAGTCAGGATATGTTTGAGGTATATTAGGGACTAGTATAGGTGTACATTAAGCAAAAACCCACATTACCAAAGCCCCCCTTGCATTCCTGATTTAGAGTGGAAATGTCTTATTCTAGATGCGAATGAGAAAACTGAAGTAAAAAGAGGAAATACACCACCAGAGAACAAAAGAAGGTATGTGATACTGTTAAGAATGTAATTGTGTACTAAATACTCTTCATATTTATATGAGCTAACATATTTCAATCTCTTCATAGATTGCTTGACACATCAAAGGCAACAAAGGCAAGATTGCAAAAGCACGGGCAACACAAGCTAGGCTCTGGTAGTTATTCGAAACTTGTTGCACAAGTTGTAAGTGTTGGAAAAATACAATCTTTACATGGCTTTTAAAACTGAAAATAATTCTTTGATCTTTAAATATTTATTTTTAATTTGAAATATTTTATTGTTTTGATGAAACAATAAAATAAAATTTGATGATACCAAGAAAAAATGTAGGGTACGGAGTTCAATATAAGTCTCACAAAAGAGGATAAGAGAATTGGCTTCCAACAAGGTTATGAAGCCGTGGTAGAAAGAATAAGAAGTGCACAAGGTTCTACTGATGGACCCGTTGGGGTAAGTAAGCTAAATAGATGATATTTCAAATTTAATTATTTACCAATTAGTTTATTTGATGTTAAGTTGCAACATAAAGTGAGTAAATTTGTTTTAAGTAAGAAAACAATGATAACATGAATGCGTATGAAATTGAAATGCAGCTTGCCGATTCTTGCCATACACAACCTGTGGGTGTTGATGAAAATGAGGATGTGCATCATAGTAATACAAGTAAACATCTTAAATTGATTGGTGTAGTAATACAAATTTAATTTCAATTGGTGTTTGGATTAATGTAACAATTTTTATTGCAGGTGTAGATAGTGTAGAGGCAGCTGTAGAGAGTGGAGAGGCTGATGTTAATGAGCATGTTGAGGTTGAGGCCGAGGCTAGACAAACTGACCTCGATGTTGATGATGTGACTAGATTGTTGGAAATTTGGCTAATGTGGATGCATAGATGTTGTCATTATGGCAACATATGATCTCTATTGAGAGCGCAAAATCTAGAATGCAAGTATGGCAAGTTGAAGGAAGAAATTGTCTAAGTATGGATACAGTGATCCTGACAGAGCACCCGATGAAGATTTAGATGGTGATGTCCACTGGAGCAATATTTTTATTTGTGCAGTTAACTAAAGCTTCTATAGAGTATGAGGATACCCCATCTCAGTGCGCATAAAGTTTGGAGCAGTATGGACGAAGTTATTCAAAGTTTACCAAAGACAATTTTTGCAGACAAAATAGTTTTGGAGACAGTATTAGTGAAAGAGTTAAGGGATTATTTTTGCTTGTCAAAATAATGACTTAACATTATGAAGGGATGACATCCTAGATGTTTACTCTTGGATAAATATTTTGGAAGTGAACCATATAAAGTTATTAGCTCTAATAACTCATATATTAGGCATACTTGAAATGTAATGAAAAAAGTGTATGAACAATGTGATGTGTAAAAAGAAAGAAAAGATAACTTGCGATAGTTGTATATTGTGATAGCAGCAGAGGCTATTGATGTAAAGTTGTAAGTAGTACCATACTACAGTCAGAAACATTTTGTATTACTTGTTTGGGCAGTGAGCTCAGCTAGTGATCAGGTTTTGTAATCTAACTCCTAACAGGGTTAAGGCTTCTAACAAGGCCTAAAGTCCTTTAAACAGGATAGATCTACTATATATTGTAAATTGACTCTTAACAAGGTCCAATCTCCCTAACAAGATACTTTTGATTAGTGATCTTTGTGGGTACCATCCCCACCGGGGTTTTCCCTTGGCCAGGGTTTCCTCGAGAACATATCATGTGTTATGAGTTCTTTCTATTTACTGCTATGTTTGTTAATCAACTTGATAATCTTTGTATGCACTAAAGTAATCTATTATATCCAGAAGTGGGAAAAAGAAAAATTTTGTGAAATACTGATTCACCCCCCCCCCCCCCTCTCAGTATTTCCTATTTCTAACAATTGGTATCAGAGCACAGTTACTCGGAGAAGGAACATTCAAAGAAAGCTTAGCAGCTTGAGTAAGATCTCTATGGATATGGATCAACTTCAGAAGAATCTTGAAGAAGCTCTTGAATAGATTGATATGCTTACTGATGAAAGAAACTCCTTAAGAAGAAAATATGAAGATGCAAAGATTGCTATTGACAAATTAAAAGGTAAGATTGAAGATCTGAAATCTGAAAAGAAATCTGATATGCTTGTTGAAGATTGTGATGAATTAGAAAAAGAAAATGAGATCCTTAAGCATGAGTTGAAGATAGTAAATCTAAAGCTTAGTATGAAAGATGGAAATTTGAGATCTGATAATGAAAAATTGAAAATTGAGAATGAAGATCTGAGATCAAGACTTGAAATGGAAACATCTGAATCTGAAAAAGTAAAAGTGCATTATGTGGAACTTGAGAAGTATAATAAAATTGTGAAAGGTGAATTAACTCAATCTAAAAAACAACTTGAAAGGCTATATTCAAATAGTGATAAGATAGGAAAACAAATTTCTTTTGAAGAACCATTCTTTGATAGGACTGGATTTGGATTTAGTATGTTTAGAACAATCCATGAAAGTAAGAAGCCAGATCTGAAGACATCTAAAAGTGTGGAGGAAATGAAGCTAGATGAGAACACATTGGAAGATCCACCTAAAGAAGAATCAAAGCAAGAAGAATAAAAATAGGAAGAATCATCTAAAGGTATGCAAAGAGAATTAAAAGGTAGATGTTTTTCTTGTAATACTATTGGACACATGAAGAGAGATTGCACAGATAAGCAATTTAAACCTCTTAATGGACATTGTTATAATTGTCATAGTTTTGGACACAGAGCTAATGAATGTAGAAGACCTAAAGTAATTTTGAATAATTATGATAGAATGATTGGGAATACTAACAATGCAGATAAGAAATCTATTGAAGAAATGAATCAAAGAAAAGTGGTAGTATGTTTTAGATGCAACAAAGTAGGACATATTGCTAGAAATTGCAGGTCACAGATTAACCAACAAGGATAGAGATTTGGAAACAATGGAATCATTTGTCAGATATGCAACAAGTTTGGAAACTCAGCAGGATTTTGCAGAATGAACAATGGAGGTTATCATCATAACCCTAACCCTAGGAACAATGCAAGAAGGAATGAAAATGCAGGAAACAAAGAGAAAGGTTGCTGTAGCAATAAAGATGAAGTAAAATTTGATAAAGGCACAGATCAAGGAGGTATATTCAGCACTGAAAGTAGTTAGGAAGGTAATGTAACTAATGGTAAGGATGAATCTTTACCTGACCCTTCTTTAAGTACTTAAATTATGTAAGTTTCTGTAGTTTAGGACTTAGGATTAGTGTAGATTAGGAATTTGAATGAGTTAAGTTTTGCACAGTTAGATATAGGTCTTTTATGTTGTACTAATGCTATGGTTAAGTGCACAAAATAAAATATTGTGTTTTACGAGGTCGCAAA
Source organism: Chamaecyparis obtusa (assembly GCA_027943335.1). Taxonomy (NCBI): domain Eukaryota; kingdom Viridiplantae; phylum Streptophyta; class Pinopsida; order Cupressales; family Cupressaceae; genus Chamaecyparis; species Chamaecyparis obtusa. The sequence continues at coordinate 1,737,066 of BSBK01000936.1, read as the reverse complement.
AAGTTTTATGGTTGCAGGTTTGCAGAATTAGCTTTTTGAGGTTTTAGTGGCAAAATGAATGAATGCGATATCAGATCGAGTTAATGTGAAGTGTTATAAGGTTGAAATAAAATTTATCATGATTACAAAGTGATTGAAAAGAGATTTGAAAGAAGAAAAAGTGAGTTGAGGATGATTTGAAGAAGTTTGGAAGCAGTTTGCAGTGATGATCATACCGAAACCCTAGATTTGCAAAGTTGAGGTATTTTTTGATCTTTAATCAGTTGATAAGATGGATATTTCTATGGTTCATAATGTTAAGGATAAGAATAGACCTAAGATTAAGAAAGAACCAGTAGAACCAGCTGAAATTGATAACAGACTAGCACTATCATCCGTACCAGATGAAATATTACACATTGAGAATGTTAAAGGATATTTAGGTTGCAAGTTTGAAACTTTGGGAGATGCAGATTTTAGTGATGATTACATGAAATTGTATAATCAAGACATGTCAGTTAAAATAGCTTATGGGCACCTAGAGAACAATGAAATTATCAAATATTCCATGAAGTATGAATTTAATGATGAGGAATATACGAAGATCATTTTAAGTAGAATCCACAATGGGAAATTATGGATGGAGGATAGAGTTATTGATATAACTGCCGACCTAATTCATGATGTTACTAGATTATCAAAAGTTGGGGAGATTCCAGTGAATGAAAAGAACATGAGAAAGATTGTTTTAGACAACACTGGATCTTGTTATAATGCTAGAGGAATTGTGATAAGTAAGATTAAGCAAGATGATGTTAGGTACCTTTGCAAGATCCTAACAACTAAATTTTGTGGTAGTTCAAGGGAAGATGACATGGCTGTAGGAATGGTTCATGTAGCTTATCTTATGTGTATTGAGAAGAAAAAATTAGACCTATGTGAAATTTTTAAAATTCAGTTGTTTGAGAACTTAGAAAAGATTAAGAAGGCCAAGTACAGACAGTTTAGGTTTTCATCTCTGATAACCTATATGTTTTTCCATATTTTGAGAAGATTTCCTTACATAGTTGATTGGAGTGACAATTTGAACACAATGGAAAGAATAAACTCAGTCTACATGAAGCACCTTTTTGGTAAAGTCAATCACAGTGTGAAGCTTGTATTGAAGACTTTTCAGAATATTGTTAAGAACAAATCAAGGATTCCTCAATCCTTAGTTGAAAAGCATAAAGATGACATTTGTTTTATGGTAGACATTGATTTCACCTACATTGAAGCAGTTGAGCCTAGAATGGAATTCTGTCATGACCCCTTATTGGATAGAACCTAGTAATAATAAATAACGATCATAGAAGTAAAATATTATAATATAAAATAATAAGTTAAAGAAAATAATCATAACTCAATAATAGTAAATATACTATTAATAATATATTATTAAAATATTAATATAATATATAATAATATATTATTGAGATTAATCAATATAATAGTTAATAATACTAATCTACATATAATATTAATCTATAAATAGTATTAAAGAAGCCTATTAATAATAATACCACCCGTAAAGAGTTTTATAATAATCAAATGTAAATTATTAATACTAATACTATATTTCAAAAGATGTGACTATTCATATTTATATATATATTGAGTGGGAAAAGACATTATATCACGGAGGGAAAAAAGAAGAAATATTAAGAAGGAATTTGGAAAACTTGGGAGGAAATAATAGAGGAGAAATTGAAGGAGAAAATATAGGAGAAAATGAAGGAGAAAATAAAGGAGAAAAATAAGGAAGTAATCGGAGCATTCTAAAAGATATATAAAGAAAATGGAATAAGAATCTCCATTTCTAAAATAAGAGATAATTCAGCAAAAGATTAAGGAAATAAGGAAAAGAGTAAGCCCACGTGGAAAGTAGGGCATTCGGTCAAATAAATTAGAATAGAGGAATCTTCCCTCTTATAAAGGTATGTAACTTTATTTTTTGTTTATTTAATCAATGATATATTTATTTATATTTTGAAATGTACTAATATTATTATGAAATTAATTCATATTAGATAGTTAAACAAATGTAACTTAAATATGTTAGTAAATAAGTAATTCTATATATATAGTTGGTTATAAAATAAATATATGTAATCAATATATATCTGAGAATTATATTAATGTTAATTAATTAATAAGTAATTATAATAATGAAAATTATATCAAATTAATATGTATTCTCACTGGTTAAGACAAGAATATATGGTTCAACTTTGTCATAATTAATTATGTACTAATATCATTATGGAATATAAATATTTATTTTTATCATAGAATAATATGAACTATATATGTAAGATATCTATTTGGAATATAAATATAATATATTTCTAAAGGATCTAATCTAATCTTTCTATATATATATATATATATATATATATATATATATATATATATATATATATATATATATATATATATATATATATATATATATATATATATATATATATATATATATATATATATATATATATATATGAGATTGTTCTTAATATAATTGGATTTAAATGCAAAAGTGTCATAAACTAATGATTGGGAATTGATATTCCTGATTGCAATCTTAATTGTGAATTCTAGGGCAAATCTAGTAAATTACCAATTGAGAACATTACAAGGGATATATAGATATATGAATCATATATATATATGGAAATAATAATGATTTAGGAATATGATCTAGATTACTCTAATTATAGTACATAGGGATATATCTCGTCTCATACTATGATATCTTAGGATAGGGAGTTTGTGGAGGGAGAGGCGGAGTAATTTCGGGCACATGAGGGTTATCCCACAGGGAAGCCACTTGTAGTCTGTTTCACGCGCCCTTGCACTGTAAGTCTTCCATCTTATGATGATCATAGTAAGGGAAGGAGAAAGATTCATGTGCCCTATATGAAGAGATCTTCTATATGACTATGTTCATTAGCTTATCACTCAATAGTTTCCTCTAACTTTAATGATAGTGATGGTTATATGTTGTTAATTATTCGATGATTCCCTAATTTATTCCTAACTGATGGAATTTCGGTCTAGGGGTAAAAAGGGTTCATTACAAATTCATAGACCCTCTTGGCTATGAAGTATCTGAAGTAGAAAGAGTAGGATATGTGAATAGACTATTAATGTGTGAGTTGGATGGTCATGCAGATAGGTTTGGAACCTATGAAGATAATTTCAACTCTGCAATAAGTTTGAGAGAAAAGAAGCAATCTAGTAGGAGAGTTGAATCTACTATGAAGAAAATACTGAAAGAATCAGGTATGTCAAGTCATGAGTTTGACATAGCTAAGAAGACTGCAGAAGCCTTGAAGCAAAGTGAAAATCTTGTAATTCCACCTGAGGCATGTAGTAAAGACCCTGTTGATCCTATTGTAGTAAAGGTAAAAGTTGAAGTACCTGAAAAAGATGAAGGAGATAAATCCTTTTCTCCTACTCCTAGCAAAAGAGTAAAAGTGAGTGCAACAGGACCCAACAAGAGATAGAAAGTGACTGTACCACCTGTACCTAGAAATGTAGCAGTAATTAAAGATGATGATGAAGTTTCAATCAAGAAGAAAACTTGGAAACCAAGAATTGAAAGAGTTAATTAAGATATATTGAAGCATGGAGACTTCACTAAGTTGAATAAATTCTATGATCTATATGGATCATTTGACAGATTGAATTTTGAAAATGCAATGATTACACATATGATTGTGATAGATAAGAAACTTAGCACTATTCATGGTAAGATCCCAGAAGATTTGTATAACAGACTTGTGAATAGAAAACAAAGAGCATAAGAAGAGGACATAAAGATGAGAGAACATGTAATCAGACAGTTCTGTGAAGTTGAGGATGAAGATCATTTGAAGAGATTCTTGAAGTCTCTTGGAACTTTATTGAGAACTAAGAGAAGAACAATCCTTATAATGGGAGGCAAAAAGGAGGAAGTACAAAAAGAGACAGAGCAAGTAGTAATGCAAGTTCTTGTAGATATAGTTGCAGGAAAGCATGTTGAATCTGACCCTCAGCAGAAGTAATCAGAGGAACTGCATGCAGAGGAAGTTGGTATTGAAGAAGTTCCATCTTCTTCACATATCAATATTGGCAAAGAATCAATGGACATTGAAGGAACCAAAGTGACACTAGAGTTAGATGATGCAGTATTTCATGATCTAGGAAACATTGTTGACAATTTGGCTTTAGAAGAGCAAGAGAAGATTACAGAATCAGAAAAGGATACAGAGGAAGTGGAAGCACCAACGATATCATAATCAATTCTAGCAGAGCAGACAGTTAAAGGTAAACAAATTTTGATAGAGGTCACTACCCCTAGTGCACCTGATAGTAAGAAGAGACAAATTGGTTCAATTTTTTAAGACCTTGGAAAAAAGGTTGAAGATGATGATCAGCTTGAGTTCATCACATCTCTTAATAAAATTATTGGAAAGAATAAGAAGGTGAAGGACCTTGAAGGCAAAGTTAGAGTTTTGACAGAGAAACTTGAGAGTGTGATCAGCACTAAGGTATTTGAATCAGATCCACTTGAGAAAACTAAAATAGTAATAAACTCTTTTGACTTTGAATTTTCTAACTTAAAGGATATTGCTAGAATAAAAGTTCAGGAAGCCTTTGAACCAGAAATGCAACAAAATTTAAGTGTAAATATTCAAAATGATATTGGTAATTTGGATGTATGCATAAAGAATTTGAGGAAATAGTTTGAGACTAGAAAGAGTTTGTATATACAATGCACAAAATCAGAAATCCTAACAGCTGAAGAAGATAAGAAGATCAGAGAGAAGATAGATGCAATTACAGCTGAAATAAACACCTTGTCAAGCCCAAATGTAAAGATAAGTTCTATAGAGAAAAACATAAGGAAGTTAAATGATGAAATCAGAATGTTAGCAGAGGAGAAGAATAGAAAGATGCTCAAGATTAACATCTTGAGAGAGCATATCTCAATCAAGACCTCAATTTTTGAAGACCAAATTGAGCAGTGTCTTTCAGCAAAGACATCTTTTCAGAAGTTTAACTTTAATTCCCTGCAAGCTTGTCAGACAACAGCATACGGATTGAGTACTCTACTCAATGTTGCTAAATCCATCAGGAAGATATGGGAGAAAGATTTTGAATCATGGAAGTCAGAGTTTTGCGACTGTGTTGCAAGCCTACTGGCTTTGCAATAGCTGATAACAAGGTATCAAGTTTTTTTTTTAAATTTTTGTACACCCTATCTTTGTCATTGTTGTCAAACGGGCAGAGATAGTAGAAAATTGAATATATGTTGAGGAAGGATACTCATAGAGGGAGCTATTCTATGGAATACAATATTGTATATGTGTTGTATAACATTTGGCCACAACTTTTGTGTAAATACTTTGAAGTTTTGTTTGCACACTTAGCCAATTTTCCCATATGTTGCCACCAATGACAAAGGGGGAGATTTTTGGAAATTTGGCTAATGTGGATGCATAGATGTTGTCAATATGGAAACATATGATATCTATTGAGAGCACAGAATCTCCAATGCAAGTATGGCAAGTTGAAGGAAGAAATTGTCTAAGTATGGATACAGTGATCCTGACAGAGCACCCTATGAAGATTTAGTTGGCGACGTCCACTGGAGCAATATTTTTTTTTGTGTAGTTAACTAAAGCTTCTATAGAGTATAAGTATACCCCATATCAATGTACATAAAGTTTGGAGTAGTATGGATGAAGTTATTCAAAGTTTACCGAAGACAGTTTTTGCAGACAGAACAATTTTGGAGACAGTATTAGCGAAAGAGTTAAGGGATTATTTTTTCTTGTCAAAATAATGACTTAACATTATGAAGGGATGACATCCTAGATGTTTACTCTTGGATAAAGATTTTGGAAGCCAACCATATAAAGTTATTAGCTCTAATAACTCATATATTAGGCATACTTGAAATGTAATGAAAAAAGTGTATGAACAATGTGATGTGTAAAAAGAAAGAAAAGATAACTTGTGATAGTTGTATATTGTGATAGCAGAAAAGGCTATTGATGAAAAGTTGTAAGTAGTACCATACTACAGTCAGAAACATTTTGTATTACCTATTTGTTCAGTGAGCTCAGCTGGTGATCAGGTTTTGTAATCTAACTCCTAACAGGGTTAAGGCTTCTAACAAGGCCTAAAGTCCTTTAACCAGGACAGATCTACTATATATTGTAAATTGACTCTTAACAGGGTCCAATATCCCTAACAGGATACTTTTGATTAGTGATCTTTGTGGGTACTATCCCCACCGAGGTTTTCCCTTGGCCAGGGTTTCCTCGAGAACATATCATGTGTTATGAGTTCTTTCTATTTACTGCTATGTTTGTTAATCAACTTGATAATCTTTGTATGCACTAAAGTAATCTATTATATCCATAAGTGGGAAAAAGAAAAAAATTTCAAAATACTGATTCACCCCCCCCTCTCAGTATTTCCTATTTCTAACATAGATCAGGTAAAGAGCTATACGATTATGGCCTGTAAAGTACTGAAATACTTTAAAATGTTTTTAATTTAACCCTTTTATATGTTATTGCAGATGACCCCCCTTTGCATCAATAGAGAACTAGGCATGCATTGAGATCTAATGAGAGGGTAGATGATCATGATGATGATATTGATAGTCATCTTAACAAGTACATCTTAAAAACTAGAAATCAAAAGAAAAAAAAGAAATGATTGTCATCTGTGCACCTTAATTGATAATGACTGATTTTTATATGCCAATGAATTTAATTATGTGGTAGTGAATGTTCATAAATTTTATAATGTGTTAATGAATGTTATCATTTGATAATTAATGAATGTCACATTTTATTAATGTGTGAATGAATGTTATCGAGTGATAATTAATGAATGTTACATTTTATTAATGGATGAAATAATGAATGAATGTTAGATGTTAATGGTGAATTTAGAGTGATGTTTAGGGAGGGGGGGGGGGGGTGGGGCCAAATGAGCTTCCACCTTCACATGGCTGGCCCTGTTTAGTACAGAATATAAAACTATTCTCGAAACAAAGTGAAGCTCAATAAGTTTGTTCCTTATATAGGGTCTCAAGTGTAGTTTTTATCCCACTCTCAACATTGCAAGGCTTCCAGTGGTGTTCTGATATTGGTTTCTCCATCTCCCACTGACATCTTTTCTTTCTCCTAAGAACTCTCACTGAGCTCTGATACATGGATGAGCAGAAGATGTCCCTTATAGGCTACACATATATAATATGGTAGATCTAGGGAACAAATATACTACAACATAGAATGAGTCAACTTGAATCTATAGTTTCTTCATTCAAAATGAAAATTCAAATTAAAAGCCATATTTTAGATTTAATATTCATATTTATCTTCATAATGATCAATATAGCCATCACAGTCAGCATTTGGTTCAACTTCATTTGAACCACACTCCATGTTAGGTACCATTATAAGGCATGGAGTGTGGTCATACCCATGTTACCATAATAATGAGTTAGCCTATAAAATTATGAATAAAATACATCATGTATCATATTTATAATATGGCAAGTGCACCTAGGATTGGCCCAGGCACCCAAGTTCCTACCAAAGGAACCCAAGTCGAACCCAGAGGAGAACAAAAGTAGAATCGGAACCCAGCCTCAAACAAAGAACTAGATAACTTGTCTTTTTTCTAATTCAAGTTTATTTCTGAATTCTTCTCCAATTCCAACCTGATTATTCCATATTTTGTTTTCCAAATTTCCTTCTTCCTCACTCCAAATTCAAGGATCACCACCCATGACTTATGTTGTTATTTCCTTTTACTAATTTCTCTATTTCAAAGATCACCACCCATGAGTTGGTTAAGATGATGAATGCTGGCAATGCCTTTATTACCAAGGAATCACCACCTGCCATTAATGAATATTAATGATCATTGTTTCCTAAGGGTAATTTTTGTTTGTGTATGTTGATCACCCAAGTCTTTGGCTGTGATTTGCATGCTATGAGGTTTGTCAGAAGTGGGGGTATGACATGCTGGTTGGATTATAACATATTGACACTTACACCATGAATAAGACAAATGATTAAATAGAAAGAGAGGACCAACTGAACCATCTTATGGTCAGTCTATATCACGTTGAGAAACAACGTCAAGACTCAAGAATCAAAACAATCAAAAGTCTATGTTGATGTTGATGTTGATAATTTATGTCTAATGATTATGATGATGTTGATGTCTATAATTTATGTCTAATGATTATGATGATGTTGATGTTGATGTCTATAATTTATTTCACTTACTGATGCTTGCCTAGATTGAATTTTGAATTGCCAGGCTGGAGAAAACTTTCAAAGTTTAGGGTCTATTCTACATGATACTCTTAGTTACATCTCAAATGCAACTCAACATATTTTTGATGCTGGGCAACCCACTATAGAAACTCATCCACAGGTGAAATTTAATGTTGTGAATCTTGGCAATGTTAATGTTATTATTTTTCCTCATGTTTCATATTTGTGAAAATGTTTCTTGGCACTATCTTATTCTTATTACAATGTTCTTTGTTGTGGGGTAGGAGGTCAATCTTCATTGTCTTCATTGTGGGGGACAGTGAAGATTTCTCTGACAAATAGCACGTCTTCTTTAGTATCTTATAATAACATGCTAAATTGATAAAGGTGTTATGGGCATTTAATCTGCAATTACTAATAGACTAAGAATATTATTACTATGCTTAATGTTCCATTTAAATGCATTTAACACAAAAAACAAATTTACAAAACTGAACCAATGACATGTTTACAACAAAGATGTGTTGAGGAGTTTGCTCCTTGTTTAATGTTAACTGTTCTTGCACAATCCACTCATACAACAGTGAAATGCTACGTGGAAGGGATGGTTGATAGTGTTCCTTGAGGGAAGGGGGATTGTGAAAGACTTGTTATCATTGTATTGTGTATTTCCAATATGTTTGGTTTTAGGGCAGACCAAGAGAACGAAGGATCACTCACTGATTGCATGATAACCAAGATTTGAAGGGTCACTGGTTGAGGGGACAGTCAAGGTCTGGATGATTGGGCCATTGGAGGACCCTATTTCTTTGTATTAATTGCTATTCAAATTGGATGCATGGATTTCTTATGAATTATCAGCTGCTATGTATCTTGCAACTGCATCCGTAAATCTACATATACTTCTCTACGATTGTAAGCCACTTAGAGATCAAAATAGAGAAACTAAATCAAAATCATTCTTTGTCCTATTTCATTTTAACAAAGTCTCAACTATCAATGATACAATACATTTTATGCCCTAAGCTATCAATACAAATGACACCTAGCTAGAAGCTCACGGGCTATCCATTTGATAACCATAGTCAACATTTCAAAAAAATGGATATCCAAACATTTGAAAACCAATGGCATGCTTACAACAAAAGTCGAATAGAACTCCCAACAATTCTTAAACATACTTTATCTGATATGATGAATTCTTAAACAATTAAGGTTGGAGTAGACATAGTTATCACACATTTTTTTGTGTGCTACAAGGAAGATTTGGCTAGGTCAAGTCTTCCTTCATGCTAGCAGTCTATAGAATTAGACCTTTATTAACAATTGATCATATCAGATAACTAGTATGTTTAAGAATTGTTGGGACTGGTCCTTTGGTGTGTATTAAATAGAATAGAATTTTCAGCATATTATTATCATTCTATTTCTTTGTTGTAAACATGCCATCATTTCAATTTTGTAACTTCACTGTTGTATGAGTGGATTGTGCAAGAACAGCTAACATTAAACAAGGAGCAAACTCCTCGACACATCTTGGAAACCATTGAATTCAATAATAAATGAAACCTAACACCAACACTATTCCTTCCATTCACTTCTACCAAGAATAAGCATTTAATCCATTCAACATTACATATAATCATTAGATAGTTACATTTCCTAACTGTGTAGCGGAACAGTCATGACCAAAATGATCAAAACTACTTTCACCCTTGCACAAGCTATTCCAAACTTCAAGTAAAATGAGAAAGATGCTATATCAAATCATTCATATTCATAGTAACCATTTGAAAGATCATTTTGTCAATGCACCCTCTGACTGTACCCCTGTAACAGAGAAAGGAAACTTAGTAAAACCAGTCTATGCTGATGTTTGTGAGAGTGCAGTCATGATAGGTACCTCTCAAACATCTCCAAACATGTAAGATTGTCTTTAAATACTTTATTGATCTCTTCTAAAAATTAACCAAATCAAACCTACATTTGAATCCACACACAATAACCCCAAAATGAAGGGTTTTGTATCCTTTAATGAATCTCAGTCACTCGTAGTCCATGGATAGTCAAACCAGTAGTCTCCAAAGCATTCAATAAGTGACTAGATTGTATTTAATACACACTATTCCTTCCATTCACTTCTACCAAGAATAAAGCATTTAATCCATTCAACATTACATATAATCATTAGATAGTTACATTTCCTAACTGTGTACTAGAGGAATAGTCAGGAAATGTAATTGTCTAAATGATCCAAACATTTGAAAATACTAAATCGATATCCTTGCGCACAAGCACCAATGATATCAAATAATGGAGATAAAGCATGGGCTAGGGCATGACACTAGTAGAATGCAGTCATTTCAGAGAGCATTCGTGATCAAATAAAATGCAATGCATTTGAAATTTGTAGTTGAATATGATGCCAAATGCTTGAAAGATGAAGAAATCGCATACCTTCTCTCATGCTCAGCTTTCGCTCCTCTATCCAATCAAAATAAAAATGATGAGGCCGTTTCACTTTTTTTTTTATAGCCAAATCTTCCTTGTACCACACGAAGAACATGCCATTGGTTTAGTTTTGTAATTTATTTTTTTTGTAATTAGTAATTGGAAGATTAAATGCATATAACACCTTTATCAATTTAATTAGCATGTTATTATCATATCAGATAAAGTATGTTTAAGAATTGTTGGGACTAGTCCTTTTGCGTGTATTAAACATAATAGAATTTTCAGAATATGATTATCAATCTATTTCTTTGTTCTAAACATGCCATTGGTCTAGTTTTGTAGATTTGTTTAATCCCTTAAATGCATTTTTCATGAGGAGGGGTCTTGTTCTGAGGAGATTGATGAAGATTGTGCACCTCAAAAACCAATTCATAAGGTACTAATCATGTTTCCTAGTCACTTATATTTTTGGATTGGTAAATCTCCTTATAAGTTTCATGTCCTTTCTTTTGATTACTATGGATGAGATATATATCTTACATTTAACATTCAACTTCTTTAGATTTTAGAGCATGTAGTGTGTTTTTTGAGGATTTTACCAAATCAACTTTTAACATAAACTGAAAACACCAAACTGATATCTTGCCCTTTCAACTCGACAAAATATTTTCATTTGACCAATAACTGCAAGCAACTATATGATAAATCCACATACCTGTATCTTTGTAAAATACCTGGAACATCAAAAAGATGGCTAAGTGGCTGCTGCCATAATTTTTATCTACTAAATATGGGAAAAAAAATACCAAAAAAAATTGAATAGAAAACATGATTGGTCATTTCAGAGAGCATTCATGATCAAATAAAATGCAATGCCTTCTCTGGTGCTCGATCAACTTTCACCTGCTCATTTTCTCCCACTCCTTTTCTCTACAAATGAAATAAAAATGATTTGGCTGTTTCAAAATAGTGAATCGATATCCTTGAGCACAAGCACCAATAAAATCAACTATTTTGATATGTGGGTACCCTAATGTTGGCAAGAGTTCTTTTATTAATAAGATTACTCTGCAAGCTTGAAGAAGCGATATATTTTGGCAAATGAAGAGTAGAAAGATGATGATATTCCTAAGATCATGGATGGACACAATGTTGTAGACATAATGGAAGACATATTTCTAGACTGGCTTTGGATCCTTCGACCATTGGGGTAGGATCCAGACCCAGGCTAAAAAGATGTCTTTCTTTATGTTGTGGAATTATCCCTTCTTTGGCCTGCACTCATTCCTCTTCTCAAAAATGGTTATCTAGAAACTTTGGATACTGTTTCTCATCCATGCATGAAATGTTCTAGTGATCGTCTAAAATTACTTTAGGCCTCCAGTATTGATGAGATGTACAAGTGTAAAATGTTTTTACAAGACTAGGATCAATTTGTGCAGTGTACAAAAATGCAAGGTGGTGATTATTCTCGACAATTGACAGGTAGCTAGGATAATAGCTAGGACTAAAGATAACATAGCTCAAGAGACCATCATAGGTTGTCTCTTTCTTTGGTCTATATTATTGACAGAATGTTTTACCTTTCATTAGCTCATCAAATCCAAGGATTTGAAAGAATTTAATAGAATATTTTCATTACAATGTATATTATTTAAGTTAACATTGCATGAATTTATCTACTTCATGCACTTGTATACTATGAAGATGACGATAAAGAAGCATCTCCTACCATGGCCATGCTTCATTATCACCATCCTCATAGTTTACAAATCTATGAAGTAGATAAATTTGTGCAACGCCAACTTAAATAATATATGTTGTCATGAAAATATTCTATTAAATTCTTTCAAATCCATGGATTTGATGAGCTAATGAAAGGTAAAACATTCTATCAATAATATAGACCGAAGAAAGAGAGAACCTATGATGGTCTCTTGAGTTGTTTTATCTTTAATGTGCATATCCATTAGTTTTTCAACACTTAATAATTCATTTCTGACAGAAGTGCTATACATTCGATAGATAAAATGTTGGAGAATCATAATTTATGACAATTTTTCTGATAGTAATGCTATACGTTCAACAGGCTAACCTGTCGGAGAAATGCTTCACGACTGTCGCTATTTCGACGGTTTAAGTGTCACAAATAGCTACTTTGTGACAAACACTTTGACAGTAATACCATATCACCGACAGGTATATCTGTCAGAATTAGGTGGAAACTATCGGTATTCCAATAGTTATAATGTTGGATAGGATATGTTTTCGATAGTTAATTCCGATAGAGATTGTATATTTACAATAGGTCGTTGTGTCAGAATAGAAATGGATGAACCATAGGAAATTTCATAACAAAGCTATTGTCATGTGCAAATTTTTGATGTGATGTGGTGTCGATAAACTGATGGATATGTCTTCTGTTGCAATTTCCCATGCAAAAATTGTGATGGACTCATATGTCAAAATGCTGACAAATGTGCGTTGCAAGTCCAACAAATGGCCGTCAAAATTTGACCTCAAATGTACTAGTGCCATGTACAATATGAAATGCAATAAATGAAATGCAAAACTCTCATAAAGTGGAGAAAGAGGGAAAATCTCATGGGAAAAACCCTCCCCCAAAAAGAGATAAGAAAACAAGTTGCATGGATGGATGGATTACTCAAGACCCCCCAAGAACTACATACATCATATACATATAAAGAATTGTACCCCTATAAGAAGGATAGGTGGAGACAAGATATACCCCCCATAATGTAGAAGCTCTGATGTTGATGAAGGGTACCTACAAACAAAAGATAAGCCAATGCTTACAAGTAACATGTATCCACTTAGGAAGAAATAGATACATCAAATGATGAAGAAACCAATCCATATGCAAATGGAAGGAGGAAGAAGATGAAGGTATCCATGTATGAATCTCTGAAGACTAAAGAGGTCTCTCCAAGCTCAAATAATCTATCACCTCATTTGAAAAATAAAGTGAAGAAGGAGAAGAATCAAGAGTGCCAATCTCCAAAGAAGGTGAAGAAGTATCCCCAACTATGATGTTATCTTCAAAGGATATAGAAACCCCCTCGTGTATATCTCCCAAATATGCATCATGAGAATCAACAAATGTTGAAGATGCATGAAAGTAGTCATCACACTCTGCAGGATCTAAAATACTATGATCATCCTATTGAATAGTAGAGCCCATGTCTGAAGAAGAAGGAGGTAGAGGAGTAGGAAGATCAACACTTGTCCCAACAAAAAAATGATTCAAGTGTCCAAAGTTCTCCTCATATACAAAATTATCCCTTGGCAAAGGGATGTGTACATCACGAATATCATCATCATCAACAAAATATGAAAAGGAATACAAGAGTGATGTATGATCAACAACTCCCGTAGCTATGACATCTCTGGTCTCCATGTCCCTTATATAGACATAATCAGGAGTGAACTTGAAACAACTTTACCTTGTGCCCCATGTGTAATTTGGTAAATAGAAAGGAGATTAGTGGTCAAGGATGGTACACAAATAACATCATTAAATGTCCCCTTGCCCATAGGAATAGAAACTTTTCCACAAACCCTCATGAATGTGAACTATTACCCATCAAAATACTAGGATAATTACAAGGTTCAATAGAAGAAAACATATCCATAGAAGATGTCATATGATGTGATGGACCTAAATCAAGAAGCCATTTACATTGTTCAGGATGTGTGGAAGCCAAAATTTCTTGTCCTTTACCTTTATCTTTGGATGATGATGGAGATGTAGAAGCTTCCAAATGTGTAGGAGTAGACACTGATGAGAGAAAGTTAATATTATGCTTTTGAATAATGTGAGTTAGCTCATCAATCTTCTTTTGAAAACACTTATGCTCATCATGTCCTAGCTTTTTACAATAAGCACATTTATCCCTCTTTCTTCTATATGATTCCTCTCTTGAAGAGGATTCGGATTCAGTAGTATTGTATGAAAAAGATTCATCACCTTTGTCGTGAGGCTTAGGATCCTTATGTTTTTTTTTTTCCTTTTCCATTAGAAGCCTTTGATGTGGAGTCATTTGCAATCAATGCATGATGTGTAGAAGAAGTCAATTGACCCATGTGTGCTAACTTTTCTTGTTTTCTTATGAGTTGAGCTACAAATTCATCAAGAGAAGACAATTTGTATGCACTACCAAGAGAATCCATAGTAGCATAGAATGTAGAAAAAAAGATAGAATATTTAGGACCTAGCTTGGAAAGAACAAAAAAGACCAATTTTTAATCCCCTTTAACAATGCAACAAGTAGAAAGCTCCAATATAATGGAATTGAACTTAGAGAAAAAGTCTTGAATATTGTCAAAATCACTAGGATTTAGACCTATGATCTCATTCCCTAATCTAAATTTTATCATTCTATTAGGTTTACCAAAGATTCCTTCCAATATGACCCAAGCATCATGAGGATGTGTGGAAGATGCAATATGAAAGTACAAGTCATGAGAGATAGATGATCTAAGAGAGCCAAGTGTGTTATCCCTTTGATCAAACCATTTTTCACCTTTCTGCAACACCTGTAAGTGGTTCTTGATCTTGCCCAAGAGTCATTCTAAGAAATGCAATACTCAACAAATGATCACTTAAAGATACTTTTCATTCATGTTAGTTATATGGAGTGAGGATTTTGATCTTTGAATTATCCATAATACAACCAAATAATGACTGATAACTACTTATAAATCTTTAAAACGATTGATGCCAATCAAAAAATTAAAATGTGAGGATTAACCAAGTCAAAATATAGCCCCAAAATAGCCTATTTATGAAAGTGATATAGCCACCTCAAATCAGTACAATTTGATTGTAGATCTGGAAAGTAGACAAAAAATCATGCACTTTCAAAAAACATTTCACCTCAAAATGTTACTGTATATGCCCAAACAAAGCCTTGGAAGTTGTAGAAATTGGGAACAGACATGAAAAATCATGAAAATCTAAAATTTATGATTAATATGGCCACCAAATTGTAAAAATAATACCACTAATGGAATCTTCAAGAAAATCTACCCAAAATAAATAAAAAATTGCTCAAGAAAAGGAGAAAAATGAGCAAGATATGACCCTTTGAAATTGGACTACAAAATTAAAAACTCTGATGGTGAACGAAAAAATTTTCAAACCCTTTCTAACATCATAAATATGATGTGTTAAATTTGAGGGCCGTATGGACCTCACCAGAAAGCCAATTTTTCCTATTTTGATGGTTGGATGGCTATCCAATTTAGGCTTGTATAAATGGTGACATGGCAAAAACAAAATGACATGCTGATGTATTAGTCTAATGTAGACATCTATAGGATGATGTTAGAAATCATACAAGATGATTTTAGCTATTGAATGAGCACTCAGGGTTGACACATGTCATGACCTGATTGATTCTTCAGTTGTTTAGGTGGTGCCTTCTGATTCAGCCACATGGAGGTTTGAGGTGGTAGGGTCTCTATGTGACAGCCTGTGTAGCGGAGTCTTTCGATGTTGTGTGGCATAGCTGGGGGTATAGGAGGATAGGCAAAAGAGATGGAGGATAGGCAGTGAAAATAGATGCTTGGGAAATACAAATGGAGGATGGGCGGTGCACTTGGGAAATAATCCCACATGCATTGTGCAAGGGGATTACAACCCCTTTTTCAATGCAACACCACATGGATGAAATAAAAGAGAGCATAGGAAAAGGCTCAGATTAGTCATGCTTGTATGATGTGGTTGTGCCCTAGTCAGTATCAGAGCTTGGGTGTTGTGAATTGACTCAAGCTCGGGGAGGACCGAAGTCAGGTCGCACAGGTTTTGCTCAAATTTCACTTCTACGGTGGTGTTTAGTTCCACATCGCTGATGTGGGAGATTTCAAATACATTTTTAAATGGAATATCATAGAGTGTAGAGAAAAGATGATAGCCTATGGACTGGCTTGGCCTTGGCCTTCCCGGGGTCTTCTCGTGAAATGGATCGGGCCCGGATGTCACTGTACTGATGATGACATTAGATGTGATGATGGATGACGCTCTTAAAGATAGAATATTCCTTGATCTTGAACAATAAATAAAGGGGTCATACCAACCCCGTAAAAAAAAATTGCCAGAAACAAATTCTAAATAAAGACAAAATAAAATATAATTTTTTTTTTTCAAAATCATACCATAGAGGTGCAAATTAGTCCATATGACTCGATTTCCAAAAAAACACTTGCCTCAATTTGGACTTTCACTGAATATGGGTGAGTTTATAGTGGATTTTAACTAAAACAACTTCTAGGACGCAATGGTGAGATTAGATCTGCTCCAAGATGCTTCTACAATAAGCTAGTCTTTAGATTTAAGATTTGGGCCTTCAATGCTTGCACCAAGATCTCTCCAATTAGGCTAATCAAAATTATCCAATGGCTCTCATACCATGTAATAATTTTCAAATTATAGCAAAGATTGAACCAAGGATCTAGAGGTTAAAGAAAACCACAAGAGAGATGATATGAATGCAATGATTGATATTGAATTGATCTAATGAATTCACCTTACATGATTATTAAATGTACATAATAGGCCTCATTATATCTAGGAAAGGTGATAAGAGAGAATGATAAGGAGTTGGTAAGCTATCACCTATGCTAGGTGTAATCACATGTCCACCAAATATGGATCATCCTCCATTATGCAATAAAGTATGTGCAATAGGATTAGGATGATAATGTGAAAAGAGCACTAAATGTGGATCTCACACCAAAAGTGGAATTCCTCCTACACCATGTGCTTAATTGAGGTGCAAACTCCTAGGTGTCTCAATGAAAAACTACTATGTAATGCATTATCCTAAGTAAGATTAAGTAAAGTGTAGTTTGGAATATTTAATTACACCAACAATTCAAATAAAGATGAAGGGGGAGGAGGTTATTACTTATTGTAAGAAGATTAACTGTTTATACAAATTTGGCAATACACTCATTCATGAAGTGACTAGAGGTTGGGGCATTGTGTTAAGGTTCATGGATAATCTTGATATCATGTGATAATTTCATCTTTCTTACTAAGCCCACTTTCCAACATACACATCTTCCAAGAATATGTTTAGTCTATATCTCATTATTATAAAGAGTGGAGCTAATAAGAAGATTTTACTTATTCAAGAAATCCCTTACTAAATCAACATGATGTAAATATTTACTCCTCCAAATAGAGTTCTAGTCCTTTTTGAAACTAAATGTTCTTTATATTTGTTTAGTCAACATAGAATTGCTAAAATATTTAATATTTCTCAAGATAAGACCTCCCATTTTCTTAGGTTTTCAAATGTATTCCTAAGTGATGAGAGGTATTGTCTTGATTTATTCAACTCCTGACCATAGATACCATTTTTTAATCTTCTCAATAGCCCCTTCAAATTTAGAATGAATTTTGAAAATACTAGGTGCATATGTTGGTAATTTGGCTGAAGTGAGTACATAGATGTT
This sequence comes from Chamaecyparis obtusa, assembly GCA_027943335.1. Classification (NCBI taxonomy): domain Eukaryota; kingdom Viridiplantae; phylum Streptophyta; class Pinopsida; order Cupressales; family Cupressaceae; genus Chamaecyparis; species Chamaecyparis obtusa. The sequence goes on along the minus strand of BSBK01000936.1, from coordinate 1,718,821 downwards.
GTCATTATGGAAACATATGATCCTCATGAAGATCGCATAAGGCAGAAAGCAAGTATAGCAGAGCGCATTGCAAATATGTCTAAGTGTTAGACAGTGTTTTCACAGTGCACTAGGACACAGTTTTTGTTTGTGATGTTGACTGGAGTAAGTTCAGTGCTTGCACACTTGAACATAGACTCTATGATGACTATTGATGACCCATCTCAGAGTGTAAGTCAGTACGGACTGTACAAAATTAGTTATGGTAGTTTTACCGAAGACAGTGTGAAGCGAATAGGATAGAATATGAAGGCAGAATTGGTAAAGAGTTAAGGGATTATTTTGTTTACCAAAATAATAACTTAACAATATAAAGGGATGAAATCCTAGATGTTAACCCTTAGATAAAGATATATGGAAGCCAACCATGTAAATTTATTAGTCCTAATAACTTGTATATATATGTAATTGTAATTGTAAAAGAGATGTGATGTGAACAAAAAGTGATGTAATATATGTAATTGTGATGAGAAGATAAGAGAAACAAAGGAACATTGATACAAGAAGAATAAGGTTATGTACCTTGACCTATTTTATATACTTTGTATATTACTTGTTTGGGCAGTGGGCTCATCTAGTAATCATATTTTGTATTGACAACTCCTAACAGGGTTGAGGCTTCTAACAAGGCCTATAGTCCCTTAATCAGGACTGATACACTATATGCTTGTAATAGACTCCTAACAGGGTCAAAATCCTTAACAAGATACTTTTGATTAGTGGATCTTTGTGGGTACCATCCCCACCAGGGTTTTCCCTTGGCTAGGGTTTCCTTGAGAACATATCATGTGTTATGAGTTCTTTGATGTTATTGCCATGCATGTTATTTAGCTTCTTATGTTATGCATGTGTAAAGATAATCTGTTATATCCATAATTGGGCAAAAGATAAAATTTGTAGAATACTGATTCATCCCCCCTCTCAGTATTCCCTATTTCTAACAATTGGTATCAGAGCTTAGTTACTCAGAGAAGAATCATTCAAGGAAAGCCTAGCAGCTTGAGTTAGATCTCTATGGATATGGATTAGCTGCAAAAGAATCTTGATGAAGCTCTTGAACAGATTGATATGCTTACTAATGAAAGAAACATTTTGAAAAGGAAATATGATGATGCAAATAACCTCATTGAAAAATTGAAAAAGAAGTTAGAAGATCTGAAAACTGAAAAGGAATTAGAAGTTCTTATTGAAGATTGTGATGACAATTTAGAAAAAGAAAATGTGATCCTTAAACATGAACTAAAGATAGAAAAATTGAAACTCAGTATGAAAGATGAAAATGAAAAAAAGGAATAAAATCTAAGATTTGAGAATGAAAGGTTGAAGATTGAAAATGAAGAATTGAAATCTAAACTTGGCAAAGTAACATCTGAATTTGAGAAAGTAAATGTGTAGCATTCAAAACTTGAAAAATACAATAAGATTGTGAAAGGTGAATTGACTCAATCCAAACAACAACTTGAAAGGCTATATTCAAATAGTGAGAAGATCGATGAACAAGTATCTTATGGAAAACCATCCTATGATAAGATTGGACTTGGATTTAATATATTAAGAACAAATGATGAAAGCAAGGAACCAAATCTGAAAGAATCTAAAAGCTCAGAAGAGATCAACAAACCTGAAGACACACCTAAAAGAGAAGAACCACCTAAAGAAGAAGAATCACTGAAGCAAGAAGAATCACCTAAAGGTATGCAAAGAGAATTCAAAGGTAGATGTTTTGGTTGTAATACTATTGGTCATATGAAGAGAGATTGCACAGGTAAACAATTTAAACCTCTTAATGGTTATTGTTATAATTGTCACGGTTTTGGACATAGAGCTATTGAATGTAGAAAACCTAAAGTTATTGAGAATAGTTATGGTAGTAGAATGTTTAGGAATACTAACAATGGAGATAAGAGACCTACTGAAGATATGAACAGAAGGAATGGAGTAGTATGTTATAGATGCAACAAGATTGGACATATTGGCAGGAACTGCAAATCACAAATCAATCAGTAAGGACCAAGATATGGGAACAATGGAATTACTTGTTAGATATGTAACAAGATTGGACATACAGCAAGGTTTTTTAGAATGAAGAATGGAGTTTTTCATCCTAACCCTAACCCTAGGAATCATACAAGAAGAAATGAAGTTGTAGGCAACAGACAGAAAGGTTGTTGTAGTAATGCAGATGAAGTGAACTTTGTTAAAGGCACAGATCAAGGAGACATATTCAACACTGAAGGTAATCATAAAGGTGAAGTATCAAGTGGTAAGAGTGAATCCTTACTTGACCTATCTTTGAGCACTTAATTTATGCAAATTATAGTAGATTAGGAGCTTAGAATTACAATAGGAGTAGATTTATGATGAATTAAGTCTTGCGCAGTTAATGTAAGGTAGTTTATTATGTACTAATTCTATGGTTAAGAGTGCAAAAGAAAATATTATGTTTTGCAAGATTGCAAGAAGTTTTAAGTTTTATAGGATAGCAGAAACAACTTTTTGGAAAGAAGTGGCAAAAGAATTGAATGTGATGTCAGACCTAAGTGAGATTCAAGTGATAAAAGGTTATGATCAAAGTTATTTGACTATCAAAGAGAATTGAAGTGTTTAGGAGAGAAAAGAATGGAGATTGGAAGCATTTTGCAGTGATTTGGTGAAGGATTTGACCGTCAAATCTTTGAAGCCTGAAAATCAAGAATTTGAGGTATTTATCTTCGCAGATCTTTGAATCGGTATAAGGAATTTAGAGTAATCATGGATGTATCCTTAATTCATAATGTCAGAGATAAGAACAGACCTAGAATGAAGAGAGAACTAGTAGAACCCTTGGAAGAAGATGACCCTAGGTTAGCACTATCATCTGTACCAGACGGAGTTTTTCATTTGGAAAATGTAAGAAGTTATCTTGGATGTAAGTTAGAAACCATCAGTGACAATGAGTTTACTAGTGAATATCAGAAGATTTACAATCAGGTTATGAGTTTGAAACAAGGATATGAACATTTGAAAGATAATGAGATTGTTAAGTATGCTTTGAAGCATGAGTTTGACAATGAAGAATGCACTAAGATCATTTTGAGTAGAATTCATAATGGGAAGTTTCAGCTAGAGGATAGAGTGATAGACATTACTGCTGACTTGATTCATGAAGTCACAGGTTTATCTAAAGTTGGTGCTATTCCCTTAAATGAGAAAAATATGAGGAAAATAGTCATGGACAACACAAGTTCATCCTACAGTGGTAGAGGAATTGTGATTAGCAAAATCAAACAAGATGATGTGAGATATTTGTGCAAAATCCTAACTACTAAGTTTTGTGCAAATTCTAGAGAAGATGATATGGCAGTTGGTATGGTGCATATTGCCTATTTAATGTGTGTTGGCAAGGTACCAGTTGATATGTGTGAAATTCTGAGAATTCAATTGTTTGAGAACTTGGAGAAGATTAAGAAATCTAAGTATGCACAATTTAGATTTTCATCCTGAATCACATACATGTTTTTCCACTCATTGAGAAGATTTCCATACACCATTGGAAATGATTGGAATGATGGACAAACTGCTATGGAGAGAATAAATAAAGTATATTTCAGACATGTTATTAACAGAGTGAATGAGAGTGCTATGTTAGTGGTGAAGACATTTCAAAACTTGGTAACTAGCAAATCAAGAATTCCACAGTCACTTGTGAAGAAGTACAAAAATGATATATGTTTTATGGTTGACACTGAATTTACATATATTGAAGCAATGGAACCTATAATTGAGTTCATAGACCCTCTTGGCTATGAGACATCTAAGGTTGAAATAAAAGAGTATGTTAGCAGATTACTTAAATGTAAATTGTACACTCAATGCAGTAGATTTGGAACTTTTGAAGAAAACTTCAACTCTGCAAAAGCTATAATGGAAGAAAAGCAATCTAAGAAGAGAGTTGATAGTACTATTAAGAGAATATTGAAAGATTCAAGAATGATGGAACAGGAGTTTGATATTGCAAAGAGGACAGCAGTAGCAATCAGGGATATTGGATAGAAAGAAGTCTTGGTTGTACCACCGTTGTCATGAAGTGCAGTGCAGCAAGAACCTACACTAGTAAAGGTGAAAGTTGAGGAACCAGAAAAGGAACATGTAACAACTAGATCCACTTCCTCCTCAACTAGAAAGAGAATGAAAGAAAGTGCTACTGGACCATGAAAGAGATAGAAAACTTTAGTTCAACCTATACCAAGATAAATTTTAGAAGTAAAAGATGATGACACTACAGTTAAGAAGAAGTCATGGAAACTAAGAGTTGAGAGAGTGAATGAAGAAATCATACAAGATGGAAATTTCACTAAAATGAACAAGTACTATAAAATTTATGATTATTCAGAAAGACTAAATTTGGAGAATTCTATTGTGAAGCATATGATTTTGACAGATAAGAAATTTAATTCTATTCAAGGTTAGATACCTGATGAATTGTATAATAAACTTGTAAAAAGGAATCAGAGAGCAATTGAAGAAGATACTAATATTAGAAAGAATCTAGTGAAGAAACTTTGTGAAGTGAGAGATGAGGAACACCTGAAGCAGATACTGAAGGCCTTAAGTACCCATTTGAGAACCAAAAGGAGAACCATTTTGATTATGGGAGATAGATATGAAGAAGTTAATGCAGAAACAGAGTAGGCTATAATCAAGGTCATGGCAGAAAATGTTGGAGAGTCATCGGTTGCAGCAGAGCAAGCAGTTGAAGAAGATATTCCCTCTCCTTCAGCTATTAACATTGTAGATGATACTATGAATGTAGAAGGTACTAAGGTCACCTTGGATACTGATGATGTATTCAAGAACTTAGCAAACATTATTGACAATTCAGCTCTTGATGAATCGATTAGTACTGAAGAAGTAGAGAAGACTAAATCTATCAGTGAAGAACCTAAGGAAACTGAGATTCAAGCACCCACTCCTACCACAGAAGACATCAATCTTAGTCTTGAGATTGGAAAGAAGAAAGAGATTGGATCTTTATTTGAAGATTTAGGAAAGGAAGTTGATGACGATGATCAGTTGGAATTGATCACTTCCCTAAATAAAATCATTAGCAAGAATAAGAAAGTGAAGAATCTTGAAGGTAGTCTAAAAGATCTAACTGAGAAGTTACAAAGCATTGTAACTACACAAATCATAGAGATAGACCCTTTGGAGAAAGCTAAAAAGATAATGAGCACTTTTGACAATGAATTCACTAACCTATCTGATATTGCAAAAGTGAGAGCTCAAGCAGCTTATGAATCTGAAATGCTTTTGAACATCAGTCAAAATATCAAAAATGATATTAGCAGTCTTGATATTTGTATCAAGAACTTGAGGAAGCATTTGGAGACAGGAAAATCTTTGCACATACAATGTAAAAAACTAGAGACTTTGATAGCAGAAGAGGTACAGAAGATCAAATTGAAGGAAGATGAGATTCAGAATGAATGTAACCTTCTATCTAGACCTAATGTGAAGGTATGTGATGCTGAAAAGAAAATTCAAAATCTTTTTGATGAAATAAGTAAATTGCAAGATGAGAAGAATAGAAAGGTGAGAAGACTCATTCTTTTGAGAGAACACATTTCTATGAAGTTGAGTATCATTGATGAGTAGCTAGAAGAATATCTCATAGCTGAGACATCCTTTCAGAAATTGAAATTTGAAAATCTCTAGGCTTGTCAGATTGCAGCTTATGGACTGAGCACATTACTCAATGTGGCATATTCCATCAAGAAATCATGGGAGAAGGAGTTTGAAGCATTGAAAGTTGACTTTGCATATTGTGTTGCAAGCCTACTAGCTTTTCACTAAGAAAATGAAAGGTATAATCTTTTTGGGATACAATTTTGTAATCCTCCCTACCATATTTTGTCATTGTTGTCAAAGGGGGAGAGATATTAGAGCAGAAAATTGTTATATTTGATAAGGATTGGCAATCTTAGGGGGAGCAGTGTATTAGAGATTATATTTTGAGGAGTTATAAGGATAGTATACATATTCTATACTATGGCCATGATTTTGATACAATTTTGAGATTTTGATTTGTACACTTAGCCAATTTTCTCATATGTTGTCACCAATGACGAAGGGGGAGATTGTTGGCAATTTGGATGAAGTGAGTACATAGATGTTTTCATTATGGAAACATATAATCCTCATGAAGATCACATAAGTTAGAAAGCAAGTATAGCAGAGCACATTGCAAATTTGTCTAAGTGTTAGACAGTGTTTTCACAGTGCACCAGGACACAGTTTTTATTTGCGACATTGACTGAACACACTTGAACATAGACTCTATGATGACTATTGATGACCCATCTTAGAGTGCAAGTTAGTACAACATGTACAAAATTAGTTATGGTAGTTTTACCGAAGACAGTGTGAAGCTGACAGGATAGAATATGAAGGCATAATTGGTAAAGAGTTAAGGGATTATTTTGTTTATCAAATTAATGACTTAACAATATAAAGGGATGACATCCTAGATGTTAACCCTTAGATAGAGATATACGGAAGCCGACCATGTAAAGTTATTATTCCTAATAACTTGTATATATATGTAATTGTAATTGTAAAAGAGATGTGATGTGAAGAAAAAGTGATGTAATATATGTAATTGTGAAGCGAATGTAATAGTGGTGATGCGAAGAAAAAGTGATGTAATATATGTAATAGTGATGATGCAAAGATAAGAGCAGCAAAGGAACATTGATACAAGAAGAATAAGGTTATGTACCTTGACCTATTTTATATACTTTGTATATTACCTATTTGGGTAGTGGGCTCATCTAGTAATCAGATTTTGTATTGACAACTCCTAACAGGGTTGAGGCTTCTAACAAGGCCTATAGTCCCTTAATCAGGATTGATACACTATATGCTTGTAATAGACTCCTAACAAGGTCAATATCCTTAACATGTTACTTTTGATTAGTGGATCATTGTGGGTACCATCCCCACCAAGGTTTTCCCTTGGCTAGGGTTTCCTCAAGAACATATCATGTGTTATGAGTTCTTTGATGTTATTGCTATGCATGTTATTTATCTTCTTATGTTATGCATGTGTAAAGATAATCTGTTATATCCATAATTGGGCAAAAGATAAAATTTGTAGAACACTGATTCAACCCCCCCTCTCAGTATTTCCTATTTCTAATAGCATAAACAAGTAAATTTTGGATGGGATACATAAGGAGTTGAATCTTTCCTACCTGACTCAAAAAGAGCCCCTTTCTAGCCCACTAGCTTCTTATGAAACCAAAAAGAGTCAAGTAATTTTAAATAAAGAGTAAATGCCAACTATATAGAAAGAGGATTACTAATGACACATTCTAGGATATCATAAATCTTGTTCTATCTAGCCTCAAGAGTATTAATAAAAAAGGGAGAACTTTTAGAAAGGTTAATTCTTTGACCCAATGGATCTTCATACACAACTAATTAACTCTTTTAAGGGTTCTAGCCTCACCAATAGAAGAGGTCACTAGTAATATAATGTCATTTGGACAAATTGTTTGTGAAAACTAACTACATGTTTGTGACAATTTATTAAATTTCCATATCTTTACCAAAATGTATTATTCACTTCCCGATCTCCCTATGCACATAGAAAACTACCAATTCACCTCTTTTATCCATAAAACTAACATTTTTTATGCATAGTTATAGACTCATAGTCCCCACATAAAGAAGGATCATTGCATCCATATAGTGATTCATCTCTTTTGAGGCTTAGTGGATCATATTACTTCTAATCTAAGAGGAGATAGGCCTAAGCTTCCTAACTTTTCCAATATAGATAGTGATCCTTATTTCCCACATTACACTACTGTAATACCATATACCTAAATCTATGATTATATTATAGTTATTAAACATGATAGGTCCATAACATTAAACACTATTATAAGCTATCCTTTTCACACCTATTATTGGACCTCTTACCTATGTCCCATGTCATTGATCTTCCTTGATTAATTTCTATGATCACATAACCAATATGTATCATTATCCAACTAAATTAATTATCTACATTGACCACAAGGTAGAAAAAAGATTAAAAATGTTTCAAAACGTGTTGCCTAATATCATTACTACTTATCCATCTCCCATAGTTATCATAAATCTTGACACCAAATGTAACTATAAAACTATGTCAAATTTCTAGTTTCATGTGGATTTAATAAACTAGATAAATCTCTATATCAATATAATTAAATTCAAACCTAGATATAAACTACTAATATTTTCCTTAAATTGTTGGAAAGTTGACTATACTGTTATATATGACTATGTTTTATTGTTGTCATTATGGAAACAAAGTCATATGGAGTTTTGGAGTCAGCGCAACACTTAGAAGATTAGAAAAATGACTAAGTATGGAAAACTGGACAGTCAGTAAAGCACTAGAGGAATAGAGCATCAGTACATGTGCATATGACTGAGATTTGGTATGCACCCTAGAATATAAGATTTTGGTTATGTTATTAAGCTATGGTTAAGAGCACATGATTAGATGAGTTCGTATGATGAAGACAGTGAATTGAAGTGACACAGACAATGAGCGGCAGAATAGAACAGAGTATAGAGACAACTATTGGTATTTTGGTTAGTGTGTATAATATTGTTTTGTAAAGGCTATGCACCTATTGTATTTAGGCTATAGAAATTTTAATACCATTGTATGTAAACACGCTTGTGCCAATTCATTTGGAAGCCTTGTATGTAATTAGTTGTAGGTTGACTTAGTGAATAGTTTTGGTTGCACATATAAATAAGACATGTGCCATTGTATTTGAGCATAGCATGAGATATAGAGTTGAAAACAATAGAGAAAAAGTATGCAAAGAGTAGTTAGAATGTTTTAGAGCTTTAAAAGAGGTTAAAACATCAGCGCACAAAAGGAGCTAATCAGACAAGCAGTGTCATAGCACCAGTTGACCATTGGTAGATATAGTGTGTGTCTAATATCTAGGTGGTTGTAGCATTCTTATTAAGTAGTGAGCTCTAGAAATGAGCCAACCACCCCTAACATGGTTATTGTAAAAGACTCCTAATAGGGTCTGACCCTTGACCAATTCACTGTACTAAAAGCATTGTAAAGATCAACTCCTAACAGGGTTGTAAGATCTTCTAACAGGGATCATAATACACTAGTGTAGTTCTTAGTGGGTGTCGATTACCACTAGGGTTTTTACCTATTTGGGTTTCCCCATAATCATATCTAGTGTTATGTGTTATGTGTTTAATTTACTTGCATTGTTATTCAATTCAATACTAAAGCAATTGAGTTAAGTTTCAAGATATTAGAAAAAATAATAATATACGGAACACTGATTCAGCCCCACTCTCAGTGTTCCCATTCCTAACAATTGGTATCAGAGATTTGGTCCTTTGAAGACAAGTTTATCCACTTTAGGAGATCATGGGTTTGGAAGAAGTGAAATATCTGAAGAATCTTGAAGAAGCTCTTGAAGACCTTGATAGATCTAAAAAGGAAATTGTAGAACTGAAACTAAAGGTTAGCGGTTCTCAAGTATTCATTAAGATACTGATAAAAGAATTGAAATATTATTCTACAAGTGATTTGGGAAAAATGGTAAAAAATATTAATGAAAAAAACACATCTCTGAAGGATCAGATTGAAGAGTTGGATGAAAAGTTATTTATTAATCAAGAAGCCTATGAAGAATAGGTCAAAGAAAACATGTAGTTGGATGACGAACTGAGGCATGAAAACATGAAAATCTTAGAGTTAGAGAACATTAAGAAGCAGATGGAATCTGAATTAAAAGAAGCAAAAAATCATATTAATGAATTGCACCCAAGAAAGGACCTAATAGAGTCATAGTTATATGCATAGAAGATTAAAGGAGATACTTCTGGTATTGAATTCAATGAAGCACAAAATCATGTCATTACAAAATCAAATCAATGACATGTGAGAAAGAACGAAAGCATTAGAAGACTCTAAAGAAGACAAGAAGAATGGAAATCATACTGGAGATGAAGCCGAACCATCTAAGGATGAGCGCAAGCCAGTAAAAAAAACTTGTTATGCCTGTAACAAGCACGGTCACATAGAAAGAGATTATAAAGAGGTAACACCTTTCAATGATTACTTTTATTCATGCAATAAGTTCGGTGATAGAGCTATGAATTGTAGACCAAATCATAGAAATTAGAATAAAAAAAATCAAAGAAGTCATCCACAACAGAATGAAAGAAGTCCTCGACACATTACTTGTCAGATATGTAATTATAATGGTTATACAACTAGACAATGGAAGTTGGTAACTCACATCAATGTGTCAAGGAATGTAAGTCCTCCAGTTATTTTTCACTATTGTAACAAGGCTTGAAACATCTCAAAGTTTTTTAGATCAAAAGCACAAAGACAGGAAAGCCCTAAAAAGGTTGAAGGATCAATATTGGATGAAGTAGGAGAAGTCAAGTTTGTGCAAACTACAGAAGATGTGAGCAAGACTTGGACAAAAGTAAAAAAGGATAATGTTGATTAGTATGTATTGGATGCATCTGCAATGGATGCATCCTCTACATCTAGATAAATGACCCTCATGGTCATAGGGGAAGCTAGATTAGCTCTAGACCCCTGCGCGGATGGTATACTCACCCTCTGAGTATGCACCTTTGGATATAATTGTTTGAAGACTAGTTAATGTTGTATGTGAGAGCACACTTCCTGATTGATAGCAGAAATGGAGATTGAAATTCTTTATTGCATTTTGTGTTTATACGGAAAGCATTAATGGTAGAAGTTTTATTTGAATTCACGGAAGATCTTTAATTCACACATTTGCATTCAAGTTCGAGCCTTTGGAGAGAATAGGAGATCAAAGAAGTTTATGTTGAGAGATTGCAATTGATTTCTTTAGGGAAAGGAAGTTAAGTTTGTTGCGAAGCCCTAGTTCAGATGTGACAGTTCAGAAACCCTTGGAAACCTATTTGAATCAATTAACCAAGTAACTTATGGCTACTCTAGTTGTTTTTGATGTTGCTGAAAGGAAAAGATACATTTTTAAGAAGAACCCTTTCAAGTCAATCCTAGATGACCTAGAAGGAGCTTTCTCTAGAACTCTGATGGGAGTAATGCATGTAGAGGACATTATTGGATACAATTGTCTGAAGGAGATTGTTGGAATGATTATGTGTTGTCTTTGATGTCACACAGATTTCATATCAATTGTCAGCTCAGTCGGTCAGCAAAGCAACTTACCAGTGTCTACCGAGACCTCTCGGGTGTCAAAAGAAAAGTATGGCAAAAAATAGTGTTAACCAAGCTTCCTCGGTTATCGAAGGAAAGTTAGTGTCTACTGAGTTCACTCGGTTGCCAAAGGAAATCTTCTTTGGATTAATGTTTACTGAGCAAGGTCGGCCCAGTAAAGGATTTTGTCAATTTGAGAAATAAAGTTGGTTTATTCCAATCGACTGTTGAAATGATTAGTAATGTTTGTAATAATTATTAGTGCCGACTTGACAATCCGAATGGTATATATATAGAAGTTCAAGTTGTGAATTAAGAAGAAGTAAGAAAGAAGAAAGAGAAGAATAGTATGAGAAAATTTTGAAGGATGGTTAGATATCCTTGAAGAGCAGCAGAGATATATTTGATCAGGAAGGATCTAGTGAAGCATAACAAAGATCTGTAATTAGCAATTCAGTTGCATCACTATTCAGGTCACTTCATTGTTACTTTCTTACCATTGTAGTAGTGATTTCAAAATCTCCTAACCGAGTTAATTTAACAGCCATTTTGTAAATCCTCTAACAAGGTGACAGTTCTATTGAATTGTTTCAAGACCTCTTACAAGGCCACTCCTAGCAGGGTGATTAAATCCTCTAACAAGGTCACACCTAATAGTGTGTTTTGTAACCTTTTACTGGGTTGGCTCCTAACAAGGCATCACTTCAGAAGAGTGAAAATCAGTAACTAGTTACATTGGTGGTTTTCCCCATATTGGGTTTCCATGTTAAATCTGGTGTCTCTTGTGTTCATGGTATTTTCTTTATTCATGCATGTTAATCACTGATGAATGCTTAAGAATAGTTATAATTAACACTCTTTGCAATTACTGAGTTTCAGCATTTCAGTGTATGTCACAGTAAATAATTTAATAGGACATCTAAGGGATCAGTGGAAATATTTTGTGGTTAACTGATTCACCCCCCCTCTTAGTTACTACATCTATATTTCCAACAATTGGTATCGGAGCTTTTGGTGCTTGCAGGAAGGGTTTTAAGGACCTAAGCTAAAGATCAAGATGTCTTATAAGCAAGAAATTCCAAGGCTTAACAGAGATAACTTTTCAGCATGGCAAGGTCTCATGAGACTTCATCTGGCTTCCATTGGTGATTCAGGATGCAAATATATTGATCAAGAATATACTATTCCTACTGGCACATTAACTGTTGAAGACATTGCAGAGAAAAAGAACCATAACACCATGATGATAGATATTGCATCAGCCCTTAGCTATGAAGAATTTTATGAGATCAAAGACTACACAACTACCTATGAAATGTGGAACAAGCTGAAGAAAATTTATGGTGGTAATGACAATGTGAAAAGAGCCAAAGGAGAAAGCCTAAGAGGACAATTTGATCAGATGAAGATGAAAGAAGATCAAAACATTGCAAAATATGTTGAAAGAATCAAGGTGAGTGTTAGTGCAATCAGAGCTTCTGGAGGAAAAATTGATGATGAAACTATTATAAGTAAAGTTCTTAGAACATTGCTTCCTATCTATGCAATAAGAGTATCTGCTATTCAAGAAAGAAGATGTGAACAAAATCACAATATAACTTTAGATGCCTTAGTTGGAAGATTGATAGCTTTTGAATTGGACAACTATGATAACTATGTTCCAACTTCTAAAAATATTGAATCAGCATTTGAGGCCAAACTCTCACTTAAGAAGGGCAAGAAAATCCAGTCAGAAAGTGAAGAAGAATCAGAGGAAAGTTTAGACAGTGATCTTGAAGTTATTGAAGCTTTACTTGCAAAGAAATATACTAGAGGCAGAGGTAAATACAAAGGTAAAAATCCCTTAATCTATTTTTCATGTGAAGAAATTGGTCATATTGCAGCTAGGTGCCCAAACAAACAAAGCAAAGATGAGAAGAAAGGTCACAAGTACAATGGCAAGAAGAATTTCAAGTCATTCAAGGATAAAGGTAAGAAAACATGTTTTTTGGCTAAGGATTCTAATAGTGAAGAAGAAATTGTCTTCATTGTTGTAAAAGATGAATTTGATGATGATGAAGATGAGATGGCACTTATCTCTCATATAAGAAAAAATGATACATGGATTATAGACAATGGATGCTCACATCATATGACTGGTGACAAAACTAAGTTTGAACATTTTGAAGACTATGATGGTGGTAGTGTAAGGTTTGGAAACAATGAACCTTGTTGTATAAAAGGAAGAGGAAAAATTTCATTAAACAAAGAACTTATATGTGATAATGCATATTGGGTTGAAGGACTAAAGCATAATCTTCTAAGTGTAGCACAGCTAATCAACAGTGGACTCAAGGTTGAATTCATGAATGGTAAAGCAAGACTGCTGAATGACAAAGGAAAATTGATTGGTTTAGGCAAACAAACCAAAGGTAACCTATTTTATCTTGATCTCGGTGAATGCTCATGTTTTATTGCTCAAATTGAAGAAAGTTGGTTATGGCACAAAAGGTTATGTCATGTAAATTTTGATAATATGGTGAAAATAAGTAAATTCAAGAAAGTAAGAGGTATTCCTACTTTGAAGAAACCTGATGTTGGTCTATGCAAGAATTGTCAGATTGGTAAAATGGGAAAGACTAGCTTTAAAAGTAAAAACTATTAGTCTGAAGATATTTTGGATATTGTGCATACTGACTTATGTGGACCTATTGGAATTGAAAGCTATACTGGAGAAAAATTCTTTATTCTCTTTGTTGATGATTACTCTAGAATGATGACTGTTATGTATTTAAGAGAAAAGTCAGAAGCATTTGAGAAATTCAAATGGTATTTGGAAAGAGTAGAAAAGGAAACATGAAAAAGAATGAAGTGCTTGAGATCAGACAGAGGTGGTGAATTCATCTCCCATGAATTCAATAATTTCTGCATTGAAAAAGGAATCAAAAGACAGGTATCAGCTCCAAGAACTCCTAAGCAGCATGGAATAGCTGAAAGGAGGAACAGATCTATCATGGATTGTGCAAGGACTCTAATGATTGAAAAGAACATTGCTATGAAATACTGGAAGGAAGCTATTAGCACTACAGTTCATACCTTGAACCGAGTATAGTTGAGGAAAGACACATTCAAAATTCCTTATGAGTTATGGTATGGCTATAAACCCAATGTAAGCTACCTAAAAGTATTTGGTAGTAAATGTTACATCTTGAAAGAATCTAGAAAAGGAAAACTTGATGCAAAAGGTGATGAAGGAATATTTTTGGGATATTCTTGCAAAAGTAAGGCATATAAATGTCTAAATTTGTCTACTCATAAAATCATAGAAAGTGCACATGTGAAAGTAGATGAGTTTGTAGAAAAGACTGAAGAAGAAAGCAAAAGGGAACCAGAGGATTACAAAAGATTTGTTTACATTGAACTTGATACATTGCCAGACACATCTGTCAATGAGGAGATTACATCAACTGAGCCTAGTATAATAACCGAGTCACATGAAGAAGTTCAGACCAAGTCACAAGAAACTAAGTCTCAACCTAAAGTTACCGAGCAAATATTTACCGAGCTCGAGAAAACTGAAACTGAAGATGAAATACAAGAAGATGATAATGTAACTCATTCAAGAAGAAAGGAACCTGTATTGGCCAAGTATGTCAGGAAGCATCATACACCAGATCCAATTATTGGAAACAAATCAGATGGCACTATGACAAGGAAGAAACTAAAAGGTACATGTTTACTTGTTGATTTTGAAGCTAAAAATGTCAAAGATGCATTGGAAAATGAATGTTGGATTGAGGCTATGAACGAAGAAATAGAGCAAATAGAGAAAAATAAGACATGGACTCTTGTACTTAGGCTTAAAGATAAAAATGTAATTGGGACAAAATGGGTATTTAGAAATAAGTTGAATGAAGATGGTCAAGTATCAAGAAACAAAGCAAGATTGGTATGTAAAGGATATTCTCAAGAAAAAGGTATAGATTATGGAGAGACTTTTTCTCCTGTTACAAGATTAGAAGGTGTAAGGACTCTACTTGCATATGCAGCACATAAAGGATTCAAGGTATATCAGATGGATATAAAATTTGCATTTCTCAATGGTATTCTTGATGAAGAAGTCTACATTGAGCAACCTGAAGGTTTTATGGATCCAGACAAAATGGTTATGGTCTGTAAGTTACACAAAGCACTGTATGGTCTGGAGAATGGTATGAAAGATTGCATAACTATCTAACTCAGATTAATTTCAAAAGAGCCAATGACAACAGTAATTTATACATCAAAGAAGGACCAGATAACAAAATTGTTTTGGCAGAAATATTTGTAGATGATACTATGTTTATAGGGAATGATGATCAGTGCAAAGAATTTTCAGAGAAAATGAACAAAGAATTTGAAATGTCTATGTTTGGTCAGATAAAATTCTTTGTTGGACTTCAAATTCAGCAGAGCAAGAATGCTATCTACATTGCTCAGTCTAAATACATCAAGGAAATACTTAAGAAGTTTGGTATGGAAGATTCAAAACTAGTTGGTACACCCATGTGTATGGACTGAATCTTACCAAAGATGATGATTCAAAAGAAGTAGATCAGACCTTATACAGATCAATGATTGGAAAATTATAGTATGTAGTACATACAAGGCTTGATATTGCCTTAGCAGTTGGTATAGTAGCAAGATTCTCAGCAAAACCTAGAGAAAATCACATGATGGCAATCAAAAGAATCTTGAGGTATTTGAAAGGAACTGAAGATTATGGCTTATGGTATAAATTTGGAGGCAATCTGGACTTAAAAGTGTTTACTGATGCTGATTGGGCAGGAAACATTGATGACAAAAAGAGTACAAGTGGTGGAGCATTTTTTCTTGGCAAAAGGTTAGTATCTTGGACCAGTAAAAAGCAAAATTGCACATCCCAATCCACAGCAGAAGCAGAATATGTTGCTGCAGTAGTAAACTGCTCTAATATTGTTTGGTTCAAATAGTTATTGGAAGGCATGAAAGTTGAGATCAAAGAACCAGTTGTTATGTTTTGTGATAATACAAGTGCAATAAATATTTCAAAGAATCCAGTAATGCATTCCAAAACCAAACACATTGCTATAAAATATCACTTTGTCAGAGAATTGGTGCAGGACAAGGAAATCAGATTGGAATATATTCATACAAAAGAACAAATTGCAAATATCTTCACCAAGCCACTACCTAAGGATGCATTCTTGTATCTAAGAGGTAAGTTAGGGGTCATTCCCCTATCTGAGGCTCACTAAATTGAGTTTTAGTAATGCATCAACCAGAGCATGTTGAAGATCAGTCAGTTGATACAGCATAGTAAAGGAATCATTGCATATGAATCAGTACTTAAGGTACATTGGTATTCAACGGAAGTGTGTTATCTTTGGCATGTGTTGTCAAAGAGGGAGAGTTTGTTGTTTGCTGTCAGTCATTATTTCATGAAATTTCTAAGAAAGAGATTTTAAAAAGAAGAAAAGAGGGAGAGTTTTCAGTCAGAGAGAGAAGTTTTCTGACAGAGGGAAATGAGAATCAGAATGAAGCTAAGGATATGTTCCTTATTCTATGTTTTTTGTGAAATTTCATTGTGCTATGACATATTGTGTTGCCATCAATGCCAAAGAGGGAGATTGTTGGATACAATTGTCTGAAGGAGATTGTTGGAATGATTATGTGTTGTCTTTGATGTCACATAGATGTCATATCAATTGTCAGCTCAGTCAGTCAGCAAAGCAGTTACCAGTGTCTACCGAGCTCAGTCGGTCAGCAAAGCAATTACCAGTGTCTACCGAGACCTCTCGGGTGTCAAAAGAAAAGTATGGCAGAAAATAGTGTTAACCGAGCTTCCTCGGTTATCGAAGGAAAGTTAGTGTCTACCGAGTTCACTCGGTCTCCAAAGGATGTTGAAGAATTCATAGTACTTACCGAGTTCTCTCGGTCGCCAAAGGAAATCTTCTTTGGATTAATGTTTACCGAGCAAGGTCAGCCCAGTAAAGGATTTTGTCAATTTGAGAAATAAAGTTGGTTTATTCCAGCCGACTGTTGAAATGATTAGTAATGTTTGTAATAATTATTAGTGCCGACTTGACAATCCAAATGGTATATATATAGAAGGTCAAGTTGTGAATTAAGAAGAAGTAAGAAAGAAGAAAGAGAAGAATAGTATGAGCAAATTTTGAAGGATGGTTAGATATCCTTGAAGAGTAGCAGAGATATATTTGATCGAGAAGGATCTAGTGAAGCAGAACAAAGATCTATAATCAGCAATTCAGTTGCATCACTATTCAAGTCACTTCTTTGTTACTTTCTTACCATTGTAGCAGTGATTTCAAAATCTCCTAACCGAGTTGGTTTAACAGCCATTTTGTAAATCCTCTAACAAGGTGACAGTTCTATTGAATTATTTCTAGACCTCTTACAAGGCCACTCCTCACAGGGTGATTAAATCCTCTAACAAGGTCACACCTAACAGTGTGTTTTGTAACCTTTTACCGAGTTGGCTCCTAATAGGGCATCACTTAAAAAGAGTGAAAATCAGTAACTAGTTACATTGGTGGTTTTTCCCATATTGGGTTTCCACGTTAAATTTGGTGTCTCTTGTGTTCATGGTATTTTCTTTATTCATGCATGTTAATCATTGATGAATGCTTAAGAATAGTTATAATTAACACTCTCTGCAATTACCGAGTTTCAACATTTCAGTGTATGTCACAGTAAATAATTTAATAGGACATCTAAGGGATCAGTGGAAATATTTTATGGTTAACTGATTCACCCCCCCTCTCAGTTACTACATCTATATTTCCAACAGACATATGTGCATACATCTATTACAAGAAGGAAGCTATAGGTCTGGGTAGAATAAGGTCGCACCTAGAAACAATGATGAATCCTAACAAGACATTCATGGATGAGTTCATGCACTTAGAGAATAACCCTATTATTGAGTATGTGACTTCATATGAGTTTTATGAATCCAAATGGATTAAGATCCTGTTGATCAAAATTCATGATGACCTATTTTTGATAGGTGAAGTCCTTGTTAGAATAAATACTGATCCCATTCATGAGATGACAGGATTATCTAAGACCAGCGCCATCCTACCCACTGGTAAGGATGCCAGGAAACTGGTGGAACAAGCTTGTAAGTCATGTAGTGATAAGCGTGGGATGACAATTGAGCCTATAGAAGAGAAATATATAAAACTGATGTCTATGATACTTGGATAAAGGTTCTAACATGCAAATAGGGTAAATAGTGTGTTCATGGCCAATATTTTGAAAGCTATCAGATTAGTGAAGGAAAATGGAGACTTCAACTTGTGTAAAATCTTGCGTGCATAGTTGATGGACAATATCAGGGCAATCAAACTTGATAAGAGTAGGATATTCAAGTTTGGGTCACGAATCATCTATATGTACTTCCATATAGTTGGAAAATTATCAGATCTCTATCTAGACAAGAGCCTGCCCACAATACATCAAATCTCATTCAAGGAATCATCATAAAGTACCTTGAAGGACTACATGGACTTAGAGATAAAGACTTTCAGAATCAGAATGCAGAGAAGGTTTAGGATACCTGAGAGCATATTAGAGAAGTACAAGGATACCATATGTTTTATGGTTGAGATTGATATAACATGTATGGAAGCTATAGAGCCTAGGACTAAGTGGATCCAACCACTTGGTTATGAAGTGGAAGAACATATTCTAGAAGCATATGCTCAAGTCCTACCATTACTACCCAAGGATCCTAATGAGCCTAGATGGGGCACTTATGAGGAGAAGATAGGACAAGTAGATATAGTCTTGAATAGTGCTTTGACCAATAGGAAAGCATCTAAATCACCTCTGTGATATTGAAGATTCATGGTGTCACTCAAGCTAACCTAGATAAGGCAAGGAAAGCCAAGATTGTAATGTAACTTGAGAGCACACCCTCTATAGAAGTAAAAATAGATAAGTCTGATGATCCCAAGGAAAAGAAGAGAACAAATGTTGATGCCTAAGAGGAATAAGTAGACTGGCGCAAGCCATCCATCCTCTAGGACAACAAGAAGTCAAAGGAAGAACACTCAAGCTCCTCCTGAGATAGGATTTAGACTGAATCTATGAGTGTTGATGACTAGGATAATTGATAAAGAAATAATTGATCAAATATCTAAGTTCTATGATAAATATAGTGAGATTGACAAATGTGAGATCCATTCCATGATAATCAAGCACATGATTAAGTTCAAAAAGATAGTCTTGGAACTTAAGACAATCATTCCAAATAGTGTATGGAACATCTTAGAGTTTTTGAAGAGACAGGCTATTGAGGAGGACTTTAGAGTAAGGGAAAAGATATTAAAAAGCCTCCCTATTTGTTCATTTGAATAAAAATCATTGTTATTGGATTTGGTGAAGCCACACCTTAGAACCAAACTGAGCACCCTATAGATCATGAACAAAGACTATGAGTTGGTAGCCAAGGAGACTGAAAAGGCATTTGAAAAGGTTTTCTTGGATAGGCACATGTATCCACCTACTGTGCCTGCAACCCAAGCTCCATCTAAGGAAGAAAAAGAGTCAAAGGTCCCTGATGTACCTATAACAAGTCCATATGATTCAATGTCCACAATGATAGTGCCTATTGTAACAATGGAGTTTGTGCCCATGCTTGGAACAAAAGATGATACAATTATGATTGATATTGTAGAGATATAAATGTCAGACATAGATAAAGACTAAGACAAGTTTGAGGAAGATTTTGTAAGTATAGAAGAGGTTGAAATTCTATGTGGTGATAATTCACTTATGGAGAAAGAAGAAGTTCAGATTGAGTATCTAACATGACATGAAGAAAAAGAGGAGAAAGAAAAAGAAAAGGAGAAAGAGGATGAAGAGAAGAAAAATAAACCTGCAAATGAGCCCTCTCTTCAAACTCCAGTAATTGTAAAGACTGAGGTAATGTATGTTAGTCAAAGTTCACTCCTTACCCCAAAACCCTCAATATCATTGTTGTCAAGTCTGACCCCTGACACAACAAGTCTAGATTCATGGGGAGAAGAAGATTTGATTAAGATCAGTGTGCTAGAAATGGAAAAGGCCAAGGAGAAACAAGTAATGAGGAACCCATTGTTTATTGAATCAGTCAACATCTTGAATAGCCTACTGCTTGAGGACAAGAAAGTATCCAGTGTACACTCAGTGGATGATGTTAGCACCATCCTGAGATTCTTCAAAACAAATTTTTCAAGTCTTTAGGAATCTGCATCCAAAAATGTAGAGGAGAATTATCTTAAGAAGCGATTAAGTGAATTAATAGGTAACTTTGTACTTGACCTTATTTCTCTAAAGGTTGGTCAAACTTTGTTGAAAGACTTAGCAGCTAAAGGAAGAAAGATCATAGCTAAATGTATGGATAAGGATGAGCTAACTGGAGATCTCTCTAAGAAGATTCAGGAAGCTGAATCTATGATAGAAGTAGTAAGGAAATCAGTATAAGATCCCTCCACATATGTAAACATGTGCAATAATGTCTATCAAGGTCAGTTAGACAAAATTGAGAAGGCAGAGCAAGAAATGGCCAAGATAAGGGCTAGGCAAGAATAGTTAAGACATGCACTTGCACCCTATTTAGATGTACTAAATCAGAATATCAAGGAGATCGATGCCACTATGGTGACATATGATTAAGGTCCGAGTTTAGATTTGGAGAAGATGGAGAAGTTGAATTAGGCTTTGTGCGCCCATCTCCAAACAGTAAATGCACTGAAGGTATTTTGGCAGCAAGAAATTGCAAACCTTCAGATTGCTTACCCGGATGTCCTAACTATGTAAGTACATGAAATTTCATTTTTGAGCACATTTGTCATTAATGTCAAAGGGGGAGTAGAATATATAGTATAAGGGAGAATATGGAGTAGTGTATATGATGTAAAATGGGAGATATACAATAGAGTATATGCTAGAAAGTGTTTGTAAGATACACTTTAGTAACTTTGCCATATTTCTTTGTTGCCATTAATGACAAAGGGGGAGATTTTTGGCAAGTTTACTATACTGTTATAGATGACTATGTTTTAGTGTTGTCATTGTGGCAACATAGTCATATGGAGTTTTTGAGTCAGGGCATAACTTAGAAGATCAAAAAAATGGCTAAGAATGGAAAACTGGATAGTCAATGAAGCACCGAAGGAACATAGCATCAGCGCACATGCGTATGATCGAGATTTGGTATGCACCCTAGAAGAAAATATTTTTAGTTATTTTATTAAGCTATGGTTAAGAGCACATGATCAGATGAGTTCGTATGATGAAGATACAATGAGTTGAAGTGACATAGATAGTGAGAAGCAGAACATAACAGAGTATAGAGCTGACTATTGGTATTTTGGTTAGCGTGTATAATATTGTTTTGTAAAGGATATGTGCCTATTGTATTTAGGCTATAGACATGTTAATATCATTTTATGTAAACATTCTTAAGCCAATTCATTTGTAAGCATTGTATGTAATTAGTTATAGGTCGACTTAGTGAAAAGTTTTGGTTGCACATATAAATAAGACATGTGCCTTTGTATTTGAGCATGGCATGAGATATAGAGTTGATAGAAATAAAGAAGAATTATGTGTAGAGTAGTTTGAATGTTGTAGAGCTTTACAAGAGGTTAAAGCATCAGTGCACAAAAGGAACTGATCCGACAAGCAGTGTCATAGTAGCAGTTCACCATTGGTAGATATAGTGTGTATCTAATATCCAGGAGGTTGTAGCCTTCTCATTGACAAGTGAGCTCTGGTAGTGAGCCAACCACCCCTAACAAGGTTATTTTAAAAGACTCCTAACAAGGTCTAACCCTTGACTAGGTCACTGTACTAAAAGCATTGTAAAGCTCAACTCCTAAGAGGGTTGTAAGATCTTCTAATAGGGATCATAATACACTAGTGCAGTTCTTAGTGGGTATCAATTCCCACCAGGGTTTTAACCTATTTGGGTTTCTCCATAATCATATCTGGTGTTATGTGTTATGTGTTTACTTTACTTGCATTGTTATTCAATTCAGTACTAAAGAAATTGAGTTAAGTTTCAAGATATTATAAAAAGTAATAATATATGGAAAATTGATTCACCCTCCCCCCCTCTCAATGTTCCCATTCCTAACATAAATTTCATACCAAAACTATAAGGATTAAGTTTGAAACATGGTAAAATATAGTGACGTCCTCTATAATTGATTTTTCAATATTTTTTATAATGAAACTAATCAACAAAATGTTTTTTATTAAGGAAAATGTAGGTTTTGAAGGGACCCAAAACTATTTACGTGAAGATTACAAATGACAAAGCATCAAATCCCAACTAGATAGAATATGACAAAGAGCCAATAGAGAAGAAATCTAGCAGGAAGAATAGATAAAACAAAAGAAAAAATCCAACACAAAAGAGAACACCAACAAAACACCAACACAAAGGAAAACTAGAAATAACAAGAAAAATAGGCCTAGGATAATCTCTTGAACATCTCTGTACATCCTACATTTCCATTTCGTTCATGTTCTCTGTAGCCTTCTTAAGATCAAGAATGTCTTGAGGAAGCTTCACCTCCTTCTTCTTCGTACTGGCATAGGTCCTTTTGCTAGGACCAGTAGAAACATCAAATTTTCTTTCCTTCTCTTTCTCCATATAAAAAATGGCCTTATCCTGGTGCATCTATTCAAGCTTGGTAACCATTATCTCCATATTATTCATCAAGGACTTGAGAAATTTTTGGCAAAGAGACATGATGTTCTACAGAGTGGCCTCAAGCTTATTCAACTTACCTTCCAAATCCCTAATTTTGAGCTCATAATCTTTCTTCAATTTGTTCATAGACTCAGATATTTTAGAAAGGCAATTAGTGGTCCTAATTTTTTTTCATCCTTTGTCCAAATATCTTTGACAAAAACCTTCTAAACATTATCATTCACACCCTCAGTGGAATGAATTAATTCAACTTTTCTTGAGAGAGCCCTCTGCTTAAAATTAAGACTCTTTATTTATTGAATAGACTATCTAATCAGATGATGGAAATCCACCAAACCCTGCCTGGCAATCTCTAAAATACCAAACGTCATCCCTTTTTTCGGTTGAAATTTAAACTCACTTAAATTGGTAGAGGAAAGAGAATAATTATCCTTCTCCTTGGAAGGATTAAGAAACTCATAAAAATTAGATGGAGAAATGTGCTCATCCTAAATTTGAAACCCTGTGGGATCCTCATAAGAAACTTTCTTTTCCTTTTCCATAGATCTTCTTGGGATTTCTCACATTTTTATTCCCAGAGGAAAGGGAGAGAATTGGGACATTCCCCTTCCCTTTACCCTTAAACAAAGCAAGAGACCTACCAGCAAACTTAGGTTTCTTTGGGGGAGCAGTAGCAATAATCTCATTCTCAATATTTGTATGATAATCCTCATTATCAAAGATATCATTCTACTCTTTCTCCTCCTTAGAATAAAACATTTCCAAGGATTACAGGGCCCTATGAATTTTTCTTTGAAATTCTAAAATATAAGAAGAATAAGACCTTCATGGAGGACCAAGTTTTTGATAGGGATTTCTCTATGATCAGAGATACTAGCATTCAAGGATGAAAGTAAATAGAAAGGAAATTGAATCTTCACCTCATATCTGAAGTGGTTCAACAACACAAAATGATAGACATAAACTCTAGTGAAGTGACAATAAAGAGAGAAGTATTCCATAACCACTCTAAGTAGCTCCCTCCAAACAATTTTAATTTTCTTAGGCTCATAGAAACTTTTATTCACCTTCACCAAAAAATTATTTTCCTTAGCACTCTTTGGGAACTTCTTAATAGCCATATCTAAAAGATTTCTATCCTTATAGAAATTCATGACTTCCATAGAAAGGCCTGTAACTTTGGCAATGAAGCTTTCATAGACCATCACATTTCTACCAAAGAGATTGATCTTGCCATCCTTCCAGTCCTTTGAAAAGAGCTTAGTAACATTAGGATCAAAACTATGCAGTCTTTCCATATATTGCATAACTTCCCCCTCTTGCAATATGTGCCAAATGGTGGCATTAACCTTTCAGACTTCAAAATTAATAGGCTCCACCCTTTGTCTATCTCTTCCCATTTTACATTTAACCATAAACTATAAACATATATTTATAATGGCAAAAAACAAGAGCCCAATGAACTGGAAAAAACTCCAAAGCACCCAAAAAGTGTGCGAGTTCTAGATGACATCAATTTTCACCTGAGTGATCAAATAGTTTCCAATAAAAGGAATGATTATCCTATCAATCATCAAAATCCTTTCAAAATGATGGTAAATCAAAACACTTACCATGTTTTATATCATAAATAAGTAGGGCCTTTACATAATTTTCCAAACACTCCCCCCCCCCTATGCCACATAAACTTAGAGTTAGCAATAATGCCCTTATTTTCAAGGTAGTCAAAAATAATGTTTTTGATTAAAGAAGTAGCAAGAGGGTCCTAGCCCATGGTACAACAAAGTAGAGTCACAATGAACATGTTAACAACACATTAACAGGAACAAAGGAAACTGCAACAACAACTACAACCAAAGTGCAGTTAAGGAGGAAAATCAAGGAACCAATAGAGAG
Source organism: Chamaecyparis obtusa (assembly GCA_027943335.1). NCBI lineage: Eukaryota > Viridiplantae > Streptophyta > Pinopsida > Cupressales > Cupressaceae > Chamaecyparis > Chamaecyparis obtusa. The sequence goes on along the minus strand of BSBK01000936.1, from coordinate 1,693,913 downwards.
CCATAGTCAGCACAAAGTCAGCCAAAAGTTGAGTAGACAAAGAGATACTCAAGGCCAAAAGTAGACAAGTACAAAACATAGTAGTACCAGAAGTTCTTAACATCCCAGAAGTTAAAGAAGGACCATGATAGCACATAGTCTGCACATTGACAACACATTGAAAGCATCTTTGGCTACACATTGACAACACCTTGAGCCCCACCAAGCCCTGACAGTCGAGCACAACACAAGTAGCAGTCTCCCAATGCACCTCTAAAGAAAAGTGTTCCACCTCAATAGGATCAAAGCAAAAAGCCTCAACGCTCTCCACCTCAATAGGAGAATCAACCGCCTCTAGGATCACGAACGAACTCTCCACCTCAATAGGAAGTTGATCCACCTCAATAGGAACTGTGAAGAAGGTAGAAGACTGAGTGTACGAAGCCCAATGCCCAAAAAAGGATACAAGATGCTCAATGACAGGGTAGAGCCCAACCTCCAAGCAAGCAGCCTGCTTCAACCAAAAACACCAAACCAGAGGGAGCCCATGAAAACTATCAATCATCCCCTGGCCACCAAAAAAAAGGAAAACCCTACCTCTTCCACCCAAAGGGGGAAGATCCACTACAAACTGAAAATAGAAGACTAACACCACACCCATTAAAAGAAAAGGGGCAAAGCAGGCAAGCAAAAGCCTGTACAAATAAAAATCTTCTCAAACCGGCCCAAAAGAGGTCTGAGAGTAAATCCATGGGAGGGAGAGAATGTCAGAATATAGTCAGCTCCCCCAGACATGCTTTAGTTGCTAAGAAAAGATTGGCTAGGACCATGGACAACAATATGGTCAGCAACCACAACCACAATAAGCAGGACTAAAGCCCTCAAAAGCATCAGGTCTAGAGTCTTCCACCACAAAAGTTGAAGCCCACCAAACACCCACACCCCAACACTCAGTAGAAAAAATGTCACCACATAAAACAAAAGGCCCCCGAAAGGAACCAGTAACCCAGAAGATCCTCCATCTAGCAGGATGCAACCCAACACCGACAAGGGGAACATTTCCACCATACTCGGTGTCTTCCTCATCACCCAAAGACCAACAGTACACAACAACACCACTCCAGGGCCAAGAGAAGTAGGGGGAAGAAAGGGGAGTAGATCCCCATCATTCTTGTCAATAGCGCTCAACACAACAAGAATCTTATGGGATCCCAAACACCCCACCCTTGCAAACACAACACACTGGAAAGAAAAACAAGGCAGTTCCCAATCCTTCCTATCCAAGGCACACAACACAACAGGAAGCTCATGGGAACAAACCCACCCCACCTCAGTAAACAGAGCATGTTGTAGGGAAGAAGCAGAGCCATTGTGAAAACCTGGTGAACTGCTCAAATCGTCATCATCACTCTCTGTATCCTCCTCCCTAGAAACCCCCAAATTAGAAAGCCCACTCCCACTACTAGAAACTCCAACACCAAGCACCAAAAAGGGCAAGTGCTCTTCAAGAAACAAAGCATGCAAGAGGTCCAAAAATGAACAAGAAGGCCCAAAAAATGGAATATCCATCAAAAATCTCCACCACACCCCACCAAATTGCAGCCAAGTGACCAGCAGTTCCATTTGGCTCATCATCTGCAGCTTCTCCATCGCTCTCAGGCACCACAAGGCCTCTGCGAGATGTAGAAACCCTAGTATTCAAAATTCTCCCTCTCCCACCGCTCCCACTCTCCATCTCGTTAGTCAACAATAATGTTACCTTCCTAAAAGAATGAGATATAAAAAAATTCTCAAATTAACTAATAAAGTTTAGAGAAGATATGATTAAACTATCAATATTACATGAGGCCTTACATTCCCCTTTGAGACATCAAATGATGTTATTTGAGTTCCCTTCTATTCACACTTTTCTACAATTGAGCCGACTAGCAAGGCCCAAGACCTAATAAGCCCCCATGGCTTTCATGTGGTGGTTTTTTGGGTTTCCCATGGGGAGTGCCACATCTATAAGGCATTTTTTATTCTCTTCTCTTGTCACTCCACCACACCAAACTGACCCCAAATTCACTTTGGTTGTCCCATCAAAGTTGATTTTAACCACCCCTTAGGAGGGAAACACCAAACCAAACCTTCACTAGATTTCTTAATACGACCAATGGACTTAGAAATATCAATATTGATATTCCAATCATTCAACACCATTAATTCCTATATTGAAAGAAAGTAATATTTTATCCTTAGAGGTATTATTATTAAATAAGATAATATTCTCACCTATAGCTCTAAATATTTTTTCCATAGATGACATGAGGAGTAAGAGCATTCTCATGAAAAAATCTATTGTTTATTTCCTTCCAAGCACTCCAAGCTAGGTGAGGAAATATGTAGGACAACAGTATTTTAATCATCTGATTACATGAAGGCACTTTTCATTGGTGATAGAAGTCCTAGATAGAAGCTATTAAAAACAACTTAAATTCCATAGCTTCAACACCATGTCCCAAATATCAGTGGTAAAAATGCAATGAAGGAAAATATGTGAAATAGATTCAACATCCATTAATCCTAGAGAGAACCTCTTGCGAATCTTAAACCCTCTTTTATAGAAATTATCAATGGTCAACACCTTATCTTGTAGAAGGAGCCACAAAATGATATTGATTTTGAGACATGAAGTTTGACCCATGTCTTGGCCCAAAAAGGAGGAGGCAGAGGGGAGAAAGTCATCAAAGAAACAAGATAAGCCAAAAAATAACATCTAGAAGATGTCCCATGCTAGATTAACAAATCATCAACCCCTAGATGTATTCCATAGGAGAAAAGGGACACCAACATAGACATGAGTTGAATTAACTTGAGCCTAATTAAACCAAGCCTAATCCTTCCAATAGTCAGCCATAAAATAACCAAATCTAGTCTTTCACTCTTCCATAAATGGGGAGAACATGGGAAACCTACAAAGAAGTTCTTGAAAGAGCCAATTATCTTAAATAAAGAAAATCTACCTGCCATTCCCAACTCTCCATTTAGCTCCTATTGTTGTAATATTTCTATCTTTCATGATATTATTCTAGAAAAAGGAATGACCAGTAGGTATAGCATAAGAGTGGAGAAAATCATTAAAATAATTAATTCTGAACAAGTATTTGTTGTTCCATATTGAATTCCACTCTATTTTCTCATCAAAAGTTCTCTATATTTGCTTAGCCAAAAGAGCATTATTAAAAAAATTGATTCTTCTAATACCCATTTGTCCCAAATTTTTAGGCTTACAGACCTTTTCCCAAGAAATAAATGGAAATCACTTTTTCTCCTCAACCCTTAACCAAAGGAATCATTTATGAATCTTTTCTAAAATATATGCAAACTTAGAGGGACTTTTTAATAGACTGAGAGCATAAATAGTCATATTTTGAAGTGATGATTTTAGAAGTTAGATTTTCCCCTCTTGGATTAGTAGAGCACCTTTTCATCCCATGAGGTTCTTGCTAAATCTGTCAATCAGAGAGTTCTAAAATGAATTGGTGGCTTAGAGAAAAGGGGGAGACTGAGGTAGGAGTAAGAAATCATACCAACCTCACACCCAATGATATTAGCAATCTTCCTTTGTCTATTCTCTAGAGTATTGATAAAGAACAAAGATCTAGATTTCTCCAATTTATCAACTATCTTGAAGGATTTCCATAAAGATTTAACATATTTTTTTGCTTTGTAGCTTCCCCAAAGGTAGCACTACCCATTAAAATCATGTCATCAATCAATTATTGATGGGAACAGACTAAATCAAAGGAGGAAGGTCTTAGACCTTTAAGATCCCCCCCCCCCTCAACCAGATTCTACAAGTATCTTGTCAAGCTTCAAGCCATAAAAGTAATGATAACAGAAGAGATATGATCACCTCTAACCAAGAAAATATTCAGGGTGTGAGATCACTTTATTTTGTTAAAGGATTATCCTACACAAACACACTACATCAATTTAAAAGTGTACCTCATATTTTAGTGACTATAAGGAGTGCTAAATAGTTTATCTCAACCCTAAAAATATATTCTGGGTATTTCTTGGGCTTTTATCTCTATTTCACTAGATACTCTACAAACTTCATTTCTAAATGATCTTTCTTATTTGGACATCAAATATTTCATTGATTTTATTATTATATTATTGACATTATAAAGATTCTCCCTCAATTATATGTGATTATTCCCTCCAAATATATTTCATGTCACTTGTATAGATCTATGATGTTCAATACAGGTAATATATTGAGGTTCTCTAGAAACACTACCCAATGAGAAATTTGCAAGTTAAAATTCCTTACTATTCTAATAGGGCCAATATTTTGAATTTATATATTGTTACATATTTTCATAAAATTAACTTCCTTTCTAAAATATACTATCTTATTTTGTATTAGAAAAACATATTATCCTAGATTTTCGTACTTCTTATTTATGTTTGCAACTCATCCTTGCAAAATGGGTTCTCACTTCCTCACTCTTCTTGGGTTTAATAAAATACTCTATATATGCACTTTCATTGTCTTTTTTTATTAATTTTAATTATTCCTTACATAGAGGGCTAGTGTCTTTTATACCTAAAATGGTGTTCTTCACATTCTCCTATTTACCATGTTATGATTAATGTAAATCTACTTACGGTAAAACCATGTCCCAATTATTTTCTCTCTTTAACAAAGAATCCTAAAAAGTTACTTAAACCCATGTTTATTGTAGTTTCATATTGATAAATTTTTAAATCATATATTGAGTTTAAGTTTAATTATATTATTTGATCCTTCCCATAAGGTTCTCTAAAATTATTCTACTTAGTGTGATTTTCATTCTACATCCTAAGAAATCCTAATACAGTGTGAATGTTTATATCCGTCATTGGATTCTATGACACGAAGAGGTTTTAGTATGACCTTTTTTGTTATGTCCCTTGGCATCTTGGCTAGTCTTAAAACCTTTGATGAATTTCTCCCATATTCGTTATGTATTTGTGTCTAAAAATTATCTTTAATTAACTTATGACTTTTCTTATCTATCCCAATTTGTCTATAAGGCCTTTAAAATGTTTATCCTTGTTCAAAATATATTGCATATAATTTATTGGTCTGTATAAACTAAGCATATCATCTTGGATGAAGTACTCTAACTATTTACTTCTTTCCATTCTTGTAAGATTCTCACATGCATTCCATTATTTCTACAAAATCATTTTTGGTCAAATACAAACATCTTACCTCTTTAAAAATGGTACTTTAATCCACATCTCAATTTGTAGGATTCAACTTCTACTCAAGACATCAAAATTCTTATTACACTTGTTGTAATCTTCTAGTACAAAAATGTAGTTCTACATGAATTATGTCAAGAACATATTTCTCTTATTAAACTTACTTTAATTTCTCAAGTAATATAGTCCCTAATGGTTAATGTACACTAAAAACATGTAATAAATATGTGAATATTTTTTAAATGCTTGTATTATGAAATAAAATTCTTAGTAATATATTGAATACCGTTTATTGACATCATTCAATTTCCCTCAAAAGTGAGCTATTATTCTCCCTTCATGATTTAACACTAGCCAAATTGTATTCCCACATGCATCATACTCCATTAAGAACATCTTCTTAAAATCGAGTGGACTCCAAAAAGAAATATAAAGATTAAATGAATATATGAAAATATGTGCACATTCTTGAATAAAGTATGGACTACATAGAGAGTGTGTTCTCTAAGTAGAATAAACTCAATTTACACAAACATCATATCATTAGTCAATATGCACAAGCAAACGATATTTATTCAAATATGAAATATCACAAATATAAAATATTTCATTATAATGTTATTATTATTATCTATATTATTCTCCAACATAGATCTAAGTATCACATGAATGCGCTACCATTTCTACCATGTTTTAAAGCAGGGTTTCCCTGCGACTTATCTACCACATTGTGAATGACTATTCCCTCGATTTTATTCCGGGGAATCCATTGCTCATATGAGGCCAAATGATTCTAGGGTTTTGGCAGGCTTCATCCTGCTGGACTTGCAGATAGTTGTCTATAAAATAGTACCTTCACTCTACCAAACTCGTAAATGAAGCCTCTCTTTTGCATTTTATTCACCATATTTGAGGATAATTACGATTCCTATTTTGTTTAACCCGTTAATTTGGCTCGGAGAATCTATGGCCCATATGAAGGCAAAGGACTAAAGCCAAAACTTACTGCCTTCGTCTTACAGGCTTTCCATATGTTCTGCCTGAGTATCCATTGATAAACTACAAATCACGTGCCTTCAATACAGTGCAAAGATATAATTATACCTCCACGGTCAAGTTGCAATTATGATTGATGCTATATAAAGCATCTATTCCACCTTGTGAAGCAATATGCTCTACTGATATCGAGTATAGTTGTAGTGGAGATTTCAAATGATATGGCTTTCGGGTATTGTGGTAGAATAGTATTTCATTTGTGCTATATGTGGCTTCTGCTATCTTCCATGATGCTCAGAAATGTAGATGGGCATGCATGGAAGAAGCAACTTCCAATGCCATGTAAGAATTTGGTGCTGTACTTTCATGATATACTTTACAATGGGAAAAATGCCGAGAATGCAACTTCTGCGCTGGTTGGAGACCCTGCATGGGGAAACCTGACTTCTTTGGCTGGTAATAATTATTTTGGAGATCTGGCTGCGTTTGATGATCCTATTACTCTTGACAATAATCTGCATTCTCCTCCTGTGGGAAGAGCGCAGGGATTTTATTTGTACAATATGAAAAGTACATATGCTGCTTGGCTTGGGTTCACATTTGTACTTAATTCAACAGATTATAAGGGCACCATCATCTTCAACGGGGCAGATTCAATTTTACTGAAGTACAGAGATATATCCGTTGTTGGTGGAACGGGCGATTTCTTGATGGCGAGAGGAATTGCCACCCTTTCTACCGATGCATGGGAGGGGTTTGTTTATTTCCGCAGGAGGGTCAACATCACTCTCTACGAGTGTTACTGATAGATGTTAACAAATTGTAGTCTTGTAGCTTGAGAATAACGTGTTTCGGCTGTTTACTTCGAGACGAAATCGTATGTTGTCTGTGTCAGTCCTCTTAATGTAACGCTGGGTTTTATTATTGTGTTTCTTTAGGGTACATTGCGTCGTCGAGTAAATTTTGAGGCTGTATCTTAGTTTTTGGGACTAGATATATTTAAAATTGTTTATATAATTAGTTTTTTAATATTGAATTTCTATTTATTAAAGAAAATTTATTCAATTTTTTTATATATTTTCTTTATATATTTATTCAAGTAAACAAATTATAAATGTATATATTTTTTTTTATGTATATTAAAATAAGTAAAACTATACAATATTTTTATAAAGTAGAATGTATAAAACATGGGAAACAATAGACATGATTGACAAAGGACAACAATTCAGCTAAAATAAAAACCTGCAATTTACTAGACTGAAAATCATCTGATCAAAATAAATCTTTCCTTTAAAGATTAACAAAAGAAAATAGTAAGCCCAAAACCAAAAATTTGAGAGAACATTTAAGAAAGAAATTCTCAAGAGATGTGAAAATTTTCACCAGTCTCCTCCTTGCAAGGGCTAGATGGTCCCTCAACATCTTTCTTCTTGCTGCCTATGACAAGGACAATATTTGTGCAAACTAGAACATGTGAAAACAACCTAGGAGAAAAGGTTTTGAAAGAGGATAGTGCACAATCAAATGGTGCAAAACATAAAAGACATCTTTGAATTAAGCTACAAACTAATATAAAGAACATTTACTAAAAGACCCAATTCTCTATCAAAAAGAGGACAATTACCAACCGCCAAGCTATTTTTCATGGCATCATAAGCCTTTTCTATACTCAATTTCTTCCTTAATTGATTTGAGGAAAATAATAAACCCACCAACTCATGCACTACAAACATATCATATAGGTTTCAAAATGCATTTGTAGCCTAGAAGCATTCAAGATAATCCTCTCTGATGTATTGACCAATAATATTTTCCAAAGAGTTTGATCCTTTAGTAAATAAAATGCATTATTGATGAAAACCATCAATACTCGTGATTGGAATAAAACCCTCAAAGCTTGGGGAATTAGGATGTCATCTCTAATAACTGATTGAATGTCTCTCTTTTTTCGCCAAGAATCCCATTTAAAAATTTGCCTCATGTGAATAGATAGGAAAGCTCCAAAAGTTGTGCATTTCAAAATTGAGACGACGATAGACTTAGCTAGATCTCGCATGCAATCATCCCAAAATAGAACAATTAAGGAAAATATGTGAAACATATTCATTATCCATTAAGCATGGAGAGAACCTGTTAGGAATCATGAACCCTATTTTAGAGATATTATCAATGGTCAACATCTTATCTTGTAGAAGGAGCCATAAAAGGATATTGATTTTCAAGATAGGGATTTCGACCCATGTCTTGGCCCAAAAGGAGGAGGCAAAGGGGGAATTCATCAAAGACACAACAAAAGTCACAAAACAAAATCTAGAAGAGGTCCCATGCCAAATTAACAAATAATCAACCCCTACATGTATTACATAAGAGAAAAGCGATAACAAAATAAGCATGAGAGTTGTATTAAATTGAGCTAGATTATACCAAGCCTAATCCTTCCAATAGTCATCCATAAAATGACCAAACCTAGTCAAGTACACTCTTCAATAAATGGGGAGAATGAGGGAACACTTCAAATCAATTCTTGGAAGAGGAAATTATCTTCACAAAAGAATATCTACCTTCCATTCCCAACTCTCCATTTACCTCCCATCATTGTAATATTTCTAGCTTTCATGATATTATTCCAGAGAAAGGAACTTGTAGGTCTAACATCAGTTTGGAAAAAACATTAAAAGAAGTAATTATGAACAAGTATTTTTTGTCCCATATTGAAATCCACTCCATTTTCTCATCAATTTTTTTTCTAGATTTTCTGATCCAAAAAAGAATTATTAAAATTTATGATGCTTCTAATACCCATTTGTCCCAATTTTTTAGGCTTACAAACCTTTTCCCAAGCAATCAATGGAAATTGATTTTTCTCCTCAACTCCTCACCAAAGGAATCATTTCTAAATTATTTCTATAATATTTGCAAACTTGGAGGAAAATTTTTAAGACTAGGAGCATAAATAGTCATTTTTTGAAGTGATGATTTTAGAAGTTGGATTTTCCCCTCTTGGCTCAGTAGAGCATCTTTCCAGCCCATATATTCTTGCTAAATCTTTCAATAGAAGAGTTCCAAAATGAATCTAGTGGATTAGAGGAAAGGGGGAGACTGAGGTAGGAGGAAGGAAGCATACCAACCTTGTTGGTGTAATACCGTAATACATTGTATAGGTAGTTTGGAACTATCTTGGAACTGGCCAAACTATATGACAGTTGGTAACCGTCCAACCAACACTGTATAAGATCTCGTCTTGGTTATCGAATATATATGTCTTCTATTTCTCTCATTTGGTATCAGAGCGTTGACAATCCTGATTTTACATAGTGGTCAATTTGTTTATGTTTCGGGTTCCCAAAGTCCCGAATTGAATGATGGCTGGCAGAGAACAGGTTCAAAGTTGTAATAGTTTTCAAGAACCAGTATGCCATTATTGTATTGAGTTCGATCTCCAGACGGTTATCAAGAAGGTGGTGAACATCTATGCTTGAGGTAGAACCAACTGTGATGGAAGTCATTTTAGGCATGGTAAAGATTTCAGTCTAAAGGTAATTGATTATTGATTAAAGACTTGTGACAATAGTCACGTTGAAGTGGGTTTGAAAGGGAGAACGTGTTTGCAGTGGTGTTCAAAGTGATCTGAATGATATTGAATATCATTTACTAAAGCGGTAGGCGTGGTGGTGGAACATACTCAGGCCGTAAAGGACCTACATGGCTAATGATAATAAGTCAAAGTGAAATGGTTGTTGATTTGAACGACTGGTGATTATTTCCCCTTTGCATCGATGCTAGGATCATAACATTCTATGAATGATCCATGAAGAATGCAATATAAGAAGAGAGAGGGTTTGGAGTTCTCTTCAGATGGACTATGGTGAATATTTATGATGTTTCACAAGACATCCACTGGTATTACTTGATGATCATTTTTTTTATCAATAGATCATGGTGAAGTACTTCATTTCTAATATAGCTAGAATATAGTAAGTATGCACTTTCAATCACGTATAGTATACATACTATTGTCAATTTTGTCAATGGTTGGCGGTTTCTAGTATTGGTTTGAAATGGAGTTTCTATTAGATAAATACTCTAGTTTCAATTTTCATACATGGAGAATAAAAATCCAAATGCAATTGATGAATAAAAACCTATGGGGCATAGTAAGCGGAAAATAAAAACCACCCACAGATGCAAATAAATTGTTGGAGTTGAACAATAGAAATGATAAATCCAAGGCTATTATTGGTCTTGCTCTTGCAGATTTTGAGCTTCATCATGTAGATCTAGATAACACTTCTGTCGATATTTGGGATAATCTAAACAAATCATTTGGAGCAAAAGTTGTCAATGCAAAGTTTTATCTCAAAATTCAATTGTTTAGATTCAAAATGGAAAATGGGATCAAAATGTCCAATCATATAAGTAATTTAAGCTCTCTCATTGGACAACTTGCAGAAGTTAAGGCTCCTGTTGATGATGATGATGCTAAGTCCATCTTGTTAAATAGCTTATCTTCCAAATATAGTAATGTTGTCTTTACACTAAGTCAACTCACTTCACAGACTCTAGAGGATATGATTTCAGCCCTTCTAGCAGAAGAAAATAGGACAAAGGAAGTCATAGAAGAAGCTCATCAAATAGATCAGGCATTATACTCACAAAGTACTAAAAAATGGTCAAATAACAATAGAAGAGGCAATACATGTTTTTACTGTAAGAAAAAGGGGCACATAGCATGGATTTGTAGAACTAGAGCTAGTGATGTTCTTAAAGGAAAAATCAAAGAACAATCTGAAGAAGGAAATGTTGCATACATTGAAAATGAGGACATGTCAGACGATGGAGAGGTCGTTAACGATTTCCAGTCTCCTATTAATCACAATCTTGTGCTTTGAACCTTCACTTATTTGAGGTTGGCGACATTGGAGGATGGAGGAATTTCCATCATCTCACTTTGAGATGGTGTTCTGCATTAGAAGCTTTTTTGGCATTTTTTGGGTTTCTATTTTTGTTTTGCTTTCTAATGTTGATGAATTTGAAGAATATATGTCTTGTGAAGACTCATTTTGGAGACACGTTTAAGATTTGGTCATGCACTCAATATGGATTGCTGTCAAGTGAGCTTTAGACTATATGATTGAGAATTATACCCTTTCACGGTCATTAGACAATGATAGAGATCTATCGCATCTCTTAGGGAACATTTTTGAATAATTCAAGACCGTGATTCGAGAGTTTGGGACTAAGAGCTTAAGAACATAACTCAATGCCACACCTTTCCGAGGGTCAAAAGATAGCTTGATGGAGCCTTGCATGATGTAGGATTTGCAACGTCAAAAAGAATATTTTCTCAATATATGTATTCATATTATGTAATCAACATGTTTTGTTATGTAAGCATTAAGAAGGGGATCCCTAGGGAAAAGTTAATTTGATGTTTTTTAGGATCAATGTATTAAGGGGGGAATGTTGGTGTAATATCGTAATAAATTGTATAGGTAGTTTGGAACTGTCTTGGAACTGTCCAACCAGCACTATATTAGATCTCCTCTTGGTTATTGAATAGATATGTCTTCTATTTCTCTCAAACCCCACACCCAAGGACATTATAAATCTTCCTTTGTCTATCCTCTAGAGTATTAATAAAGAACAAATCTAGCTCTAACTCTAGTTTATCAACTATCCTGAAGGATTTCCATAAAGATTTAAAGTATTTTTGGGCTTTCTAGCTTACCCAAAAGTAGCACTACCCATCGCAATCATGTCATTAATGAGTTGTTGATGGGAATAGACTAAATCAGACGAGGAAGGTTTTGAGTCTCTAAGATTCCAACCCCCCTAATCAAATTCTACAAGGATCTTCCCAAGCTCTCAACCATTAAAGTAAAGATAACAAGAGAGATAGGACCACCTCTAACCAAGAAATTGTTGGGGGTGTGGGATTTATTTATTTCCTTAAAGGATGTTCCTACATCAAACACACAACATCAATTTAAAAGTTTATCTCACATTTTAGTGACTATAGGGAGTTCTAAATAGTTCATCTCATCCCTAAAAATATAACCTAGGTATTTCTTGGAATTTTATCTCTATTTCACTAGATACTCTATAAACTTCATTTTAAAATGCTCTTTCTTACTTGGAAATGAAATATCTCATTAATTTTATTATTATATTATTGAGATTATATAGAATCTCCCTCAATTATATTTGACTATTCACTCAAAAAAATCTTCCATGTCCCTTGTATAGATCTATGATGTTGAATACAAGTAATCTACCGAGGTTCTCTAGAAACATTACTGAATGGGAAACTCCTAAGTTAAACCTTCTTAGTATTCTAATAGGGCCAATTTTTTAAATTTTTTATATTGTTACATGTTTCCATAAAATTATCTTCCTTTCTAAAATATACCATCTTCTTTCGTATCAGAAATAATATTATCCTAGATTTTCCTACTTATTTATGTTTGCAGCTCATCCTTGCAAAATGGGTTCTCACTTCCTCAATCTTCTTGGGTTTAATAAAATCATCTGTATATGCAATGTTTTGTCCTTTTTACTAATTATAATTATCATTTACATGGAGGGCTAGTTTCATTTATACCTAAAATGGTGTTCTTCACATTCTCCTAATTACCATATTATTATTTATGTAAATCTACTTATGGTAAAACCACATGTCCAAATTATTTTCTCTCTCCAACAAAGAATGCTAAAAAGTTACTTAAATTCATGTTTATTGCAGGATCAGATTGATAAATTTGTAAATGATATATTGAGTTTAAGTTTTATTAGATTATTTCATCCTTCCCATAAGGTTCTCTAAAATTATCCTACTTAAAGTGGTTTTCATTCTACATCCTAATAAATCCTAATACAATGTGAATATTTATATCCTTCAATGGATTCTATGACACCAAGATGTTCTAGTATGACCTTTTTGGTTATGTCCCTTGGCATCTTGGTTAGTCTTAACACCTTTGACGAATTTCACACATCCTTGTGTATTTGTCTCTAAAAATTATCCTCAATTAACTTATGACTTTTCTTATATATCCCAATTTGTCAATAAGGCCTTTAAAATGTTTATCCTTGTTCAAAATGTATTGCATATAATTTATTGGCCTTCTTAGTTAGTTCTTATAAGCATATCGTCTTGAATGGAGTACTCTAATTATTTAGTTCTTTCCATTCTTGTAAGATTCTCACATGCATTCATTATTTCTACAAAATCATTGTTGGTCAAATACAAACATCTTACCTCTTAAAAAGCAAGTACTTGAATCCACATCTCCATTTGTAGGATTCAACTTCTACTCAAGACATTAAAGTTCTTTTTACACTTGTTGTTGTAATGTTCTAGTACAAAAATGTAGTTCTACATGAATTATGTCAACAATGTATTTGTTTTATTTAAATTACTTTAATTACTCAAGTACTATAGTGTTAATGGTTAATGTATACTAAAAACACATAATAAAATATGTCAATATTTTTTAAGTGCTTGTATTATGACATATTATTCCTAGTAATATATTGAATACCATTTGTTGGCATCATTCAATTTCCCACTAAATTGAGCTATTATTCTACCTTCATGATTTAACACTACCCAAATTGCATTCCTACATGCATCATAATCCATTCAAAACTTCTTCTTAAAAACTAGAAGACCCAACAAGAAATATAAAGATTAAATTAATGTATAAAAGTATATGCACATACTTGGACTATATAGAGAGTGTGTTTCTAAGTAGAATAAACTCAATTTACACAAACACTGTATCATTAGACAATAAAGCACATGCACACAAAATTTCTTCAAATATAAAATATCATAAATATTAATATTTCATTATAATAATTATTTTTATTTACATTTTTCTCTGACATAGATCTAAATAGCACATGAATGCGCTACCATTTCTACCATGTTTTAAAGCAGGTTTACCCTGCGGGTTATCTACCACATTTTAAATGACTATTCCCTCGATTTTGTTCAGGGAAATCTATTACTCATATGAGACCACATGATTGTAGCCAAATCTTACAAGGTTTTGGCCGGCTTCATCCAGCTGGACTTGCAGATAGTTGTCTATAAAATAGTACTCCACTCTACCAAAATCGTCAATGAAGGCTTTCTTCTGCATTTTCTGCACCATATTTGAGGAGGAGCCTTCAATATAGTGCAAAGATATAATAATACCTCCATGGTCAAGTTGCAATTATGATTGATGCTATATAAAGCATCTATTCCACCTTGCGAACTCATATGCATTAGTGATATCTACTATAGTTGTAGTAGAAATTTTAAGAGATATGGCTCGTGAGCATTGTGGTAGAATAGTATTTCATTTGTGCTATATGTGGCTTCTGCTATCTTCCACGATGCTCAGAAATGTAGATGGGCATGCATGGAAGAAGCAACTTCCAATGCCATGTAGGAATTTGGTGCTGTACTTTCATGATATACTTTACAATGGTAAAAATGCCGAGAATGCAACTTCTGCGCTGGTTGGAGCCCCTGCGTGGGGAAACCTGACTGCTTTGGCCCCTCCTTTCTGGTATGGAGATTTGGCTGTGTTTGACGATCCTATTACTCTTGACAATAATCTGCATTCTCCTCCTGTGGGAAGGGCGCAGGGATATTATTTGTTCGATATGAAAAGTACAGTATCTATTTGGGTTGGGTTCACATTTGTGCTAAATTCAACAGATTACAAGGGCACCATCATCTTCAACGGGGCAGATCCAATTTTACTGAAGTACAGAGATATAGCCGTTGTTGGTGGAACGGGCGATTTCTTGATGGCGAGAGGAATTGCCACCTTTTCTACCGATGCAAATGAGGGGACTGCTTATTTCCGCTTGAGGGTCAACATCACACTCTACGAGTGTTACTGATAAGTGTCAACAAATTGTAGAGTCTTGTGACTTGGGAATAACGTGTTTCGGCTGTTTACTTCGAGCCGAAATCGTATGTTGTCTGTGTCAGTCCTCTTAATGGAACGCTGGGTTTTATTATTGTGTTTCGTTAGGGTACATTGCGTCGTGGTGTAAATTTTGAGGCTGTATCTTGTTTTGGTTGCTAGATATATTTAAAATTGGTTATATAATTAGTTTTTAATATTGAATTTGTATTTTTTTAATAAAATTTATTAAATTTTTTATATATATTTATTAAAGTAAACTTTTTTAATGTATTGTTTTTTAGTGTGTATTAAAATAAGTAAAACCATACAATATTTTTACTAAGTAGGATGTATGAAACATGGGAAACAATAGACAAGATTGACAAAGGACAACAATCTAGCTAAAATAGAAACCTACAAATTATTAGACAAAAAGTCATATGAACAAAACAAATTTTTCCTTTAAAGATTAACAAAAGAAATAAGTAAGCCCAAAACCAAAGAAATGAGAGAACATTTAAGAAACACATTCTCAAGAGATGTGAGAATTTTCACCAATCACCTCCTTGCAAGGGCTAGATGGTCCCTCAGCATCTTTGTTCTTTCTCCCTATGTCAAGGACAATATTTGTGCAAACTAGAACATGTGAATTTGGGTCTTGTCCCACTTTGGCTTCCCCTTTGTCTTCTTGCCCATTGTTATCCATCAAACAACCTAGGAGACAAGGTTTTGAAAGAGTATGGTGCACAATCAAATGGTGCAAAACAAAAAACACACCTTTGACTTAAGAAACAAACTAATAAAGAATAACATTTAGTAAAAGACCCTATTCTCTATCAAAAAGATGACAATTACCAACCACTAAGCTATTTTTCATTGCATCACAAACCTTTTCTATACTCGGTTTCTTCCTTAATTGATTTGAGGAAAATAATAAACCCACCAACTCATGCACTACAAACATATCATATAGGTTTCAAAATGCATCTGTAGCCTAGAAGCATTTAAGATAATCCTCTCTGATGTATTAACCGATAATATTTTCCAAAGAGTTTGATCTTTTAGTAAATAAAATGCATTATTGATGAAAACCATCAATACTCGTCCTTGGAATAAAACCCTCGAAGCTTGTGGAATTAGGATGTCATCTCCGATAACCAATTGAATGTCCCTCTTTTTTCGCTAGGAATCCCACTTAAAATTTTTCCTCATGTGAATAGAAAGGAAAGGTCCAAAAGTTGTGCATTCTAAAACTGAGACGACAGACATTGGAGTGATTTTTCTTTATATACAAAATCCCCCAATTGTTTGTGTCATCTTTCCTCAATGAACGTTTGTGAAATTCACTAATGCATATGTTTCATCCTATAATTTTATCAACTTTTGCTATTTTTTTTGTTACTAGAATTACTATAGTTAATAGTATAACCTTTTGTTTTTATAGTCCTTTATTAGTCTAAAAACTTTGAGAAACTACAAATTTATTATAGACCTTTATTTGTTGAAGGATCTGTTTAGCTAACATTACCTTTTTAGAATTTATTGATTAAATTTAAAAGCTAAGAAAACTATTCATAAATTTTAACATATTTATGTTTTACTTATCTATAGGATATAATTAAATTACTAGACACTTGGACTTAGATTCTAAATGTTAGAAATCTTGTGAAAGTCACAAGTTTTGAAAATATGTTCAATTTAAAATTTACCCGTTTCTCAAGTAAATGCAAAGCCTCAACTATGGAAAATAAATTGGGACAATTTAAACATGATATCTAGAAATCAATAAGAATCGTATGAATCAAAATAAAAAATGCTTGTCAAATGAGACATCTTTGATATTTTTTTTAAACTTCTTCTACCTTTGCCAAGGATTATAAAACCTTTAGAAAGATCATAATTAATTTAATGAATCCAAAAGGATTTGAATAGAAAAAGGCTATAGAAACAACTCAAAGCTAACTAATCCAAAATGATTTTACTATTAAGGAATCACCTATTTCACCCTTAATAGAAATGATATTGTATAAACATGCTTATTTTTATGTCATCGAAACCCTTTTCTAGACATTGTTATATTTCCTAAAATTTATTTTGTATATGTTATTACTAGATCACTATCTCAATCAATGGATGTTGTTGCTATCACTATTTCATAAATAATTATTTATACAATAATTTGGTCAAATAAATAGTTCAATATAATTTAGTTTCAAATTTGTCGACAATGGAGAGCATTGTAGAGCGAGAACTAGAGAGTGTGGAGGGAGGAGCTATTGGTGGAGCTATAGGGAATAATATTTTCACTATTGGAGAGGAGAGAATCGATAGGAATTCTTGGTTTTCTGAGTGGGTTGTAGGTATTTTGTTTAATGCTATGCCTATGACTTAGTTGTCATGTCCTATGCTGGAAGGAGAACATTGTGGGTCTTCTACTACTAGAGAAGTGTTGGAGGTTGCTCCTTTAGGGATCACCTTCTTTTGTCATTTTTATACAGTTCTTCCCTTAAGTTTTCTTTTTCTGTTACTAGGCCATTTTTTGTGTTTCGTACCAGAAGTACTGTTGGCTTAAGGGGTTTTGTTGTGGCTCCTTTTCCTTTTTTTTCTTGTTTCAGTGGTTATTAGTTTTGGGATTTCCTAGGTTTCTTGTCTATTTAGTTTTATTTTTACCCAAGAGGATTTGTGGTTCTACAAGATCTCTTATTCTTATGGGTTGAAGGGCCAATTTGTATTTTTCCTCATCTAATATTGGTTAGGGTGGAGGGTGTTGGCATTTGATGAAGATGATGTTGTCTTTGATCATGCAAATGTATTGTGGTGTTGTCATTACGGAAAAATAAATTCATTGGAGGCAACAAATCAAATTTAGTGATGGAGGTTAAGATCAAAGTGATGAAATATATAAGTGTTCAGTCAACCCGATAGAAGACAGTGTGCAATGAATAGTCAATTGGATCTGGAATAGGAAATCGAGTTAAGGTGCATAGTCATAGAATTAACATCTAAAAAGGTATACCTAATTATTCGTATGATTACATTAGTTAATTTGACGATATAAGTTAGTGATTAAAGATTGAAGTGAAACAGGCATTTAGAATAGTGAGCTAGTGGTTACAGATGGTTGGATCAATATTGCGGTCAAATATAAGTGGTTGGCCAACATGTTTTTTAGATTTAATGTTTTGGGCTAACATAAAAGATGTTGAATTTTGGTTTTGTCGTAACCACTCATATGTTTAAGTTGGATTTGAGGGCTAACTTGTAAAACATTTTAGGGTTCCAGCATTGACCTATAATAAGTATATATAAATAGATGTTGTGATGGTATGTGATGATTATTGGAGATAGAAAAATGGAAGTAAAGTGCTCTAAGTGACATGATTGATTTGAAATACATTGGTTATGTCTTGGATTGAGTGTAAATATCAAGTCATTGTTTACTTGTTGATTCTAACATATTGACAAGCTAAATCCTTTAACAAAGTCATTCCTAATAGGGTGAGCAGGATCTTTAACAAGATCTGAAGGATAAATCCTTTAACATGGTGACTCATTAGCTTGAGTTTGGAAATCTATTAATAGAGTAGACTCTAACATGTCTTTATAACTCTTAACCAAAATGCAAATATTCTTAACTGGGTTGTTGTAATCACTCCTAACAGGCCAAATTTCATTGTGCACTAGTGAAATTTGTGGGCATCATCCCCACATGTAGGTTTATCCCTCTAATAACATTTTACACGAGAAAAATATTGTTCTCAAGTGTTCTATGTGTGTGAATATTTTACTTGTTATGCTTTATTGTCATAATATTATTTTCATATTGGATATTGTGGAAGACTGTTGTTAAAAGTTTTGGATTTTTGATTGTGCTAATTCATCCCCCTCTTAGAGCCTTTTAATACTAACAATTGGTATCTGAGCCTTCTATCCTTGAAGAATCCTAATATATTGGGAAAGATCCTTAAGGAAAATATGGAGGGTTTGAGATACAAGAGACAACTTGATGAAGTTAAAAGGGTCATCAAAGAACAGAAAGATTAGTTGAAGCAATCATTGGCTAAGTGACAATATCTTGTTGAAAACCTAAATGAGACTCAAGATTACATTGAGAAATTATCTGGACAAAGTGGATTTGCGGAATCTGAATCAACCCTAGAAGCTATCGGTAATGAGAATGAAAACTTATACCAAAACAAGAAGAACCTTAAAAGAGAGATTGAAGCCCAATCAATCAAAATGTGTGAAAAGATGGAAGCAAGGAGAAGAGTTAAAGATGTTATAAAAGATAAGAACCAAGCCTTGAAGTAAAAGGAACATGAACTTTTTAAGTTTGAGAAATAGGTAGGAACCTTGCATGCATATATTCATGAGACCAAAGAGTAACTGCAAGAATTAAGAGGATAGGTCAACAATGTGATGATAAGCAATGAAAATTTGGAAAGAGAGAAGTAGAGTCTGAGAAACTGAAAGGAGAATTGAAGAATGCAAATGATCTATTGAAGAAATACAATGAAAGTACTTCAAAACTTGAAAATCAGCTGAGAAATCAAAGAAGAAGCAAGGAGATAACTGGTAGATAGGCTATACTGGTCAGACTACTTTTGAGATTGGTGAATCTTTTGGAACTAAGGATGAAAATTCATTAGGAAAGTCTCTACCAAAGGTAAATACGAGGATTTCAGGTAATAAACAATAAAAGCATGCATGTTTCAATTGTCATAATGTCTTTCATACTACTATGTTTGTAGAATCAAGTTGGTTAATACTCCTAACACTTTTGATGGGTATCTCTATAATTACAATAAATATGGACGTATTGCATATTCTTCTATGCACAAAATACTTTTGCTACAATAGGAGATGTAGTATGGAGTCAAGACCGACCTGTGACACAAAATATTAATGAGTTTATTCAACAATTAGGAGATAAATTTGACAATGTGATGGACAATTATTTTGTTGAATTTAAGAAGAAAATGAGAAAGAGAAACAAAATTCAAGTATCCCTAGTAGAAAATTGTTATGATGATGTGTATGTTTTTTTGTGGATAATGATAACACCTATATACAAGTTGTTACACCTAGAGTAGCATGGTTGAAACCATTTCCTTGTGAAGTAAACATAGATGAAACATCAGCATCCATAACAACTTTACTTGCAGAAGAGATTGATATTAAAGCCAAGGTTTTTAGGAATTATGAAGAAGAAAAGTCTAAGATTAAAATGGGTCTAGAGTCTGCAACCCTAGAGATGATGAGAAAGAAAATAGTTAAAAATATTTGGAAAATGCTAGGCCAAGGAGAAGAGGAGACTGCACCATTAGAAATCACACAAGATCAAGGTGAGGACCAGTCAAGTGAGTCTGAAGAAAGTGAAGAGGAGGAAGTAGATACACAAAAAAGGGAAAAGAGATAATAGTTGTTGAGCCCAGTGAGAAGAAGAACCAAAAACATAAGCCTACTCCTCCTGTAACAACCTTACCTAGAAAAAGGGAAGCTTCAACTGCTACAACTACCAAGCCACTAATGATGACACCAGTAAAGAAAAATGAAGGGGAGATCTCAGGGAAAAGGAAACAAGTTCAAACTAAGGTAGTGCTAAGAATTCCTAAGAAGAAACTGAGAAGGAAATTAGTGCTACAAAAGGATGATGATGATGAGGAGATGACTGATACTGATGATGAAAGGAAAATTCAAGGTGGAAACACATAGGAATCCAACCAATGTGGATGAGATTTTCCACAATATCAAGAGCATAACAGGTTTAGCAGGATTTAAGTTTATTAAATTTGAAAGATTAAGTGAAGCTGATAAGGAAAAGATTGAAGATGCTATGATAGAAATGTTGTGTACATTTAAGATGACACCTTTGGAGATAGGGAATATTATCCCTAATGATTTGTTTAGAAAAAATGATGAGAGATGGTAGTATGCTTGTTGGAAAGTTGACTATACTAGTGTATATGACTAAGTTTAGTGTTGTCATTATGGTAACAAAGTCATATGAAGTTTTGAGGTCACCACAATAACTTAGAAGATCAGAATTTGGTTCAGTATGGAAGATAGAGCAGTTAGTGAAGCACTTGATGAACAGAGCATCAACACACGTGTGTATGATCGAGTTTGGGTATGCACCCTTGAAGATAAGCTTTTGAGTATGTTATAATGATATGTCTAAGAATGCATGGTTAGATGTGATTGCATGAAGAAGTTACAGTGAGTTGAAGTGACATAGACAGTGAGCAGTAGAATAGAACAAAGCATTCAGCTAACAGGAAAGATTTTAATTAGCAAGTATTATTTTTTTTTGTAAATGCTATGTGCCTATTGTAAATGTGTTGTAAACATGTCAATATCAATGTATATAAACACGCTTGAGCCAATTCATTTGGAAGCGTTGTATGTAATAGGTTATAGGCTGACTTAGTAAATATTTTTGGTTGTGCCTATATATAAGACATGCAATTTTGTATTTGAGTATGGAAGAGTTGTGAGAAGATGTAATAGAAGAGAAGTATGTGAAGTATGTGTTAAGAGAAGTAAGAATGATATAGAGCTTTACAAGAGGTTAAAGCATCAGCATACAAAAGGAACTGATCAGACAGCAATGTCAAAGAAGTAGTTCACCTTGTAGATATAGTGTGTATCTAATATCCAGGAGGTTGTAGCCTTCCTCATTGAGCAATGAGCTCTAGTAGTGAGCCTTCCACCCCTAATAGGGTTTGTTACTTCAAGACTCCTAATAGGGTCCAACCTTTGACCAGGTCTTTGTACTAAGCATTGTAGTGACTACTCCTAATAGGGAAAAAGAACATTAATAGGCTCATAATACAAAGTACAATTATTAGTGGGTATTAATTCCCACCTAGGTTTTTCCTTTGGCCAAGGTTTCTCTGTAATCATACCTGGTGTTATGTGTTATGGTTTTTTACTTTACTTTCTTTAATATTCAGTTCAGCAATTGATTAATTGGGCTAAGTTTCAAGAAGCAGAAAAACATTAATAATATATAAAATTGATTCACCCCCCTCCCTCTCAGTGTTCCCATTCCTAACAATTGGTATCAGAGCTTTGGTCCTCTGAAGATAAGTTTAACCACTTGAGGAGATCATGGTTTTGGAAGAAGTGAAACTTCTAAATAAGAATCTTGAAGCAACTCTTGAAGATCTTGATAGATCTAAAAAAGAAATTGAAGGTCAGTGGTAGACAAGTATTCATCAAGAAAATGAGAAAAGATTTGAAATATTTTTCAAACAATGATTTGGGAAAAATGGTCAAAAAGATGAATGAAGAAAATATGTATCTCTGAACAATCAGATTGAAGAATTTGATGAAAATATAACTAATAATCAGGAAGCCTATGAAGAGCAGATCAAAGAGAACAAACAGTTAGATGATGAACTTATGCAAGAAAACATGAAAATCTTGGAGTTAGAAAACAACAAAAAATAGATGGAATCTGAGTTGACAGAAGCAAGGAATCATATTGACAAATTTCACACAAGTATTGATCTAATGGAGTCACATTTGTATGCACAGAAGATTAAAGGAGATACCACTGGTATTGGATTCAATGAAGCACAAAATAAAATCAATGATATGGAAGAAAGAATGAAAGCACCGAAAGAATCTACAGAAGCTAAGAAGATTGAAAATCACACTGAAGCTATAGAAGAACCATCTAAAGATTATCGCAAGCTAGTAAACCAATTTTTTAATGCCTCTAATAAGCATGGACATATAGCAAGAGATTGTAAAGAGGTAAGACCTTTGAATGGTTATTGTTATTCATGCAATAAATTTGGTCATAGAGCTATGAATTGTAGATCAAATCAAGGAAATCAAACTCAAAAAAATTAGAGAAATCAACCACAGAAAAGTGTTAGAAGCCCTCTGAACATTACATGTCAGATATGCAATTACAATGGTCACACAACTAGACAATGCAATATGGTAACTCACATCAATGAACCAAGGAATATAAGGCCTCTAGTTATTTTTCACTCTTGTAACAAGGCTGGACACATCTCAAAGTTTTTCAGATCACAAGCGCAAAGACAAGAAAGACCTGATAAGTCTGAAGGATCAATATTGGATGAATCTAGAGAAATAAAGTTTGTGAAAGCTATAGAAGATGCAAGCAAGATTTGGATGGAAGTAAAGAAAGATAATGTCAATAGCACAGTAGTAGATGTATATTCAGTGGATGAACCTTCTACTTTTGGATAAATCACCCTCATGGTCATAGGGGGGCTAGATTACCTCTAGACCCCTCCGCGGCTAGTATACTCACCCTCAGAGTATGTGCCTTTGGTTATAGTTGTTTGGACACTAGTTGATGTTGTATGCAAGATCTCACATCCTGATCGATAGAAGAAACAAAGATTGGAATTCTATATTACATTTCGTATTATGGTGGCAAGCATTAATTGCAAAAAATTATTTTTATAGTCACCAGTGATCCATTATCCTCACTTTTGCATTCGAGTTTGATCCTTTGGAGAGCACAGGAGATCAAGCAGTTAGTGTTGAAAGATTGTAGTTGTTTTCATTAGTGAAAAGAAGTTTAAGTTGGTTATGAAACCCTTGTTCCGACGTGACCATTTAGAAATCCTTTGGAAACCTATTTAAGCGTTGATCAAGTAAGTAATGGCCACTCCAGTTGTATTTGATGTTGCATAGAGGAAGAGATATATATTCAAGAAGCATCCTTTTAAGTCAATATTAGATGACCTAGAAGGGGCATTTTCTAGAACTCCAATGGGAGTGATGCATGTAGAAGATATTGTAAGAAGGAACCTATAGAGTTGGATAGAATTAGGTCACACATTGAAACAATGATGAATCCAAACATGTCATTCAAGGATGAGTTCGTGCACTTCACAAATCATCCAATAATTGAGTATGCGACTGCATATGAATTTTATGAGTCTGAATGGATCAAGATCCTACTGAGCATAATACATGATGACCTATTTTGGATTGGAGAAGTTCTAGTTCACATTATATCAGATCTCATTTATGAGATGACTGGACTTTCCAAGACCGGTGCCATTCTTCCTACTGGTAAGGATGTCAGGAAACAAGTAGAGAAAGGTTGTAAGTCCCAAAGAGATAAGCACGACATGACAATTGAACCTATTGAGGAGAAGGATATAAAAATAATAGATATGATACTTAGTTATAAGTTCCAACACACAAATAGAGTGAATAGTGTGTCCACAGCCACTATTCTGGTAGCTATAAGAATAGTGAAGGAAAATGGAGAGTTTAACCTCTATGAGATCTTGCAAACATAGTTGTTAGACAACATAAGGGCTATAAAGCATGATAAGAGAAAGATATTCAAGTTTGGGTCATTGATCATCTAGATATACTTTCACATTGTTGGTAAAGTGTCAGATCTTTATCTTGATAAGAGCCTACCTACAGTGCCACAAATCTCTTTCAAGGAAACATCAGAGAGTACCTTGAAAGAATTCATGGATTTGGAAATCCAAACATTTATAATCATGATGAAGAGAAGGTATAGGATACTTGAGAGTATAGTGGAGAAGTATAAGGACAATATATGTTTCATGGTGGAAACTGATATCACATGCATGGAAGCAGTGGAGCCTAGGACTAAGTGGATTCATCCATTTGGTTATGAAATGGAAGAACACATTTTGGAAGATTATGCACAAGTCCTCTTATCAACACCTAAGGATCCCAATGAACCAAGATGGGGTACTGATGAAGAGAAGAGAAGACAAGTAGATTCCATCTTATACAGTGCAACAACAAAGAGAAAAGCATCCAAGATAACTTTAGACATTCTAAAAATTCATGGTGTTACACAGGTAGACATGGGTAAAGCTAGGGAAGCCAAGATTGCAATGCAACTTGACAGTGCACCCTCTTCTGATGTCAAAATAGAGAAATCTTATGATCCTAAGGAAAGGAAGAAAAAGATAGAAGAAAACATCTCTGCGCCTACACCTACTATTGATTTGGAGTCCACTCCACAACGTAAGCCTAGTAAGATGCCTAAAAGGAAGAAGTAGACTAGCGCAAGCCACCCATCATCAAGAACAATAAGAAGTAAAGGAAGAATCAGTCAAGCACCTTCTGAGGTAGGATTCAAACTGAATCTAGAAGTGTTGAGAACTAGAGTAGTAGATGAAGGAAGGATTGATCAAATAGAAAAGTTCTATGATAAGTATGATTGTTAAGATTAACTAGGAAGAAATAGCAGTTACATGAAAAGTATAACCAATATCAAAAAATATTAAACCACACAGAAGAGAACACAAAGACACAAATATTTAATTTGGTTCACCCAATCCCTGGGCTACGTCCATAAACAACGAGTCCAATATTATTATTATCCAATGATTAACAACCTGATTATAATCTGGAATGCCTTACGACTGAATACTGCCACAAGAAGCTACTAAAACATTCATAATGAAATTCCTAACCCTAAGCCATATTATATAATATTTTGTTTCTTTAGGGTTAAAATGAGTTATAACATGTCAGCTCAAAAATAGCCAAAAATATGTTAGCCCTGAACCCCAGCAAGGGTAGGAGGAAAAGTGTATAGTACTTTCTTGATCAGTCACCACAAGCCAACAATCTCCCACTTGGTGACTGATCAGGATCCACACTAAGAAACCTCTCACTTGGAGACCAATCCTATAGAAATACCGCTACCATATGAGGCTCCCACTAGATCAAACCACCCTGGACTCAGTTGTTCCTTTATTATGTTCAGTCTAGAAGACCAACCAAAGTTGAATAAGAGTTCAAATTCTCCCTTGTTACTACCTTTGTAACATATTTTTAGGATTATTATCTGTATGTATTTTTTCTAGCTTTAACTACACATTATCCAAACCTAACTGATTGAAATTGTACCGCAACTATATGTGATTTATCTTAGAGTGCAAAGCAAAAATTTTCGCAAGATGAATGGCACTCTAGCTATCTGTACACAGAAAGTTATCCATATGCGGATGTCCCAATTCTTGTTAGGAATAGTCCTAAGAGATAACTGAGGAGGGGGGGGGGTGTGAATCAGTTATCTACTGTGTGTGTCTGAATGTGGACCTATAAATCAGGCACAAACACAACATAGTCATTGCTCAATCATGAGATGGTGAGTATGAACATGAATTGTCCATCTCAAAACATCGATTGAATCGACTTGTTGCTTCCTATGTGGATGGGGTGTTTAATTACTCTCAGAACGAGAGCCAACAACCATGAGACCAATCCCACAATGGAGGATTTTCCAAGAGCTATGAAGATGAGCAAACTGAAATTGAACTAAATGAATGCAATTTAATCTAAGATTCTTTGAAAGAAATATGATACTATTCTAAATAGCTTGAAAGAAATATGCAAATTATTCTAAAGACCATGGAACTAGAAATGATATTAAACTATGAGCATGTAAGAAAATTAATCTAATATGAGAATGCAATACTTTATTAAATGAGAATTTAAACTAATTGCAAATGAAAAGCTTGAAAATAAAGTGAGACTAAAAATCGCTATAGTTCAATTACTCTCAAAAATTGCCTCCTTCGAATGAAGGAAATAGGTTCATTAAATAAGCAAGCCTGAGGAGGGAATGAAGGGATTCTTGATTTGAAACTCCTGACCCTTTATTTCCATTTGAGACAAAAAAAAGCATTGAATTACTTATTTAAAAGAATGGAATTTTCCACATACGGGATTTTTCAAATATCTTGAATTATTAATTCAAAAATGAGTGTCCATTCAACTAACAAGTAATTATTAATTCCTTTTTATGGGTAATTAGCTAAAGGGGGTAGATTTTAATTTAATTCCAAGTACTTAGGACTTTAGGATTAAATTAATTTATCATAGGGGTAATTTAGCTAATAAAAGTCAAAGACTTTAGGAATTAATTTTAATATTTGACTAATGCAATTAGGGTCTTTGCAATTGACATCAAGTCCAATTAAGTCAAGTAGGAGAGAGAAATTTTCCTAGGAAACTATGACTTTGCAGATGTAAAAATTGACAAAAATGCACGAAAATTGATTGAATTTAATAGGTGCCAATTTTAGGGTATTACATTTGCCCCTCTTTGAATTGATGTGTGAACAACATGTTGATTCAAAGAATAGTCTGAAGTGACAGATGATGAGAAATTTGGAAGGCTAGGTTAGGTTGCTAAGACACTGAATAGATCAAAGCATGATTATCTGAAGTCCAAGTTAGATTGCGAAGACAACGGTCTTGAGAGAAGATGAGAATCGGGGTTAGGTTGCCCTAATGCCCAGAATGAGATTCAGATGCAAACTTAGGACTATCTTCAAAATTAGGGTTAGATTTCCCCAATACGAAGCTTAGCCCTCTGAGACCCGGGTTAGATTGCCCAGATAACGGTCTAAGAGAGATTTTGAGAGCCATCTCCAGAATGAAGCTTGACTCCCAGGAATTAGGGTTAGATTGCCCTAATACCTAAAAGATTTTGAGAACCATCTCCAGAATGAAGCTTGATTCCCGAGGATTCAAGTTAGATTGCTCAGATACCTAAAAGATAGATGACTACATAGCAAGATGCAAGGCATCGAGATGCCCCTAGCAATGAGAACTGAAGATTCAGATCAGACTGATTCAAGAATTGATTCGACAAGATTCAAATGATGTAATCATCCTACCCCCTTGAGAGTGAAATTGAAAGATGACATATCAAAAGGATGATTGACAACAAGAGGTTGCAGAGTAGGAATAATTAGACTAGATTCGAGAAGCTGTAGAAGCAAATTGGAGCAAAGAAGAGGTCCTATTGACCAAGTTTGACCATGGTTGACAATGGTTGACTAGATTTGACTAGAGTTGACTTTGATGAAAAGAGAAAAGATCTTGAGAACATGATGCAAAGATGAAGGTCTAGCAGGAAGATGATGCTAGAAGGTTGACTGCACAAGCATCCAATCCCAAAGGGTCCCAAAATTTAAAACATGATTTCGAGCTATCTAGAGATGTCAAATTTTGATTTTGATCCCAAAAATGGATTCAGAGAAATCGATTTAGCCAAGGGTACAATTTTCATACAAAATGGAGCACTTTTGAAAATTAGGTCAAAAGCTATATAAGGCCCGGAGGGGTCATTTTCAATTCATTATTCACTTTCATCTTCTTGTGATTTCTGAGCTCTAAGAGAGAAAATGGAGGTCTTCCACTGCATATGCATAGATTTGAGCGCTCCTGACGACATGCCCAGCCCATGAATTATGACGCACCTGTAAGTAGTCGATAAACCTTCTTGCTTTCAATTCGTACAGCTTTTTAGGTCAATTTAGTGTAGATTTGACAATTCTAGGAGTCTGTTCTTCCAATCTCGCATGAGGAAGTAGTTTCCTCATGTTGGCCTAGGTCTCCCCTCTCACGAGGAAGTAGTTTCCTCACATGAGTTGGGGTTTCTTCGTGCGGGATCTATCTGAAAGCTCGCGCGAGCTAGAAGCGGGTCCCACATGAGATTGTAGCAGCTCGTGCAAGGTGGAGTCCTATCTCGCATGAGGAAATAGTTTCCTCACGTGAAAAACTACTACAGAATTTGAATTCCTTTGCCAAAATTTGTCAAATTTGCATGAAATCAGCCAAGTATAGCGTCACAAAGCCATGTCTAGAATAGATGTCTTGTTGCATTTATTGTTGTTGTGTTAAAAACCACCATGTTTGAGATATTGATCCAATGTCATCGCTTGCTTTGCAGGTTGACTTCCCTAACATTGTCTTCCGGATGCACCATCCTATTATCACCACATTAGTGTAGAGACTGACAAATGCAGAGAGTGCTCACATTAATGATATTGGTCTAGGATACTTCCGTGATCTACTCGACATTCAGGTAAATCATGGTCTTCTTGGTGCACTCGTAGAGCGTTTCCATTCAGAGATGAACACATTTCATTTTTTGATGGGGGAGATGACTGTGACTCCTGAGGATGTATACAGGATTCTATGGATACCTATCCATGGTGCTCGAGTAGAGTACGAGACACAATTGTGGTAGGGTACATTAGCCTTGAGAGCTATATTCCAAGATGATCTAGTGATGGGCCAGGCCATCTCTTGGGATGATTTGATCAGTAGGTACGGTGACGCTCATCCATTTTTTGTCATTCTTGTGATGTTCCTAAGCTGTTACGTTGTTCCAGATTGAGGTCAGCATGGTTTAGAGTGTGGCTGGGGTACAATGCTGCGGAGGATGTTGGAGCAAACAGCCATTAGGTTTGTATGGGTCGAGTGTATGCTAGCCCACATGTATCATGAGATGCATGAGATAGTTTATCAGAGCATGAGGATGATGGTAGCAGGAGTTTTCATTCTATAGATCTGGACCTAGGAGCATCTCCCCATTTGTAGGCTGATATTCCATGACACATGGTAGAATCTTGAGCCGTATATTTATAGATATGTAGGTCAGATGACCCAGCCCCTGCTGGGTAAGACAGAGTAGTGGAGAGGACAGTTGGATGACATGGAAACTATAGTATGGAGACCTTAGGTGGCTATGGAGCCATGGGATGATGCTCATTGGGAGCTTTCACACATGTTTGTTTCACATCCACTGATTGGACATAGTGTTCATACTATTGAGAGGTTCCTTGTCACATGTGTCCTGCGTCAGTTTGCTAGATAGTAGGACATTTCATAGGAGTATTGCCCCTACGTCTGCTTCTCCGATGAGGAGAAGAAAGGGTGTCATGCGAGATTAGACCCTGGATGATGTGCGATTGAGGCATGCATACCAGCTGTGTGATGGGACTACATGGTGGGGGTCACCAATGCAAGAGTGACTCCTACATATAGAGATCACTTGATTGCATATCCTCATCTGAGATTTATAGATCCAATTGTTGCGGGAGCTCAATAGTAGCCTACATAGTAGTAGTAGGCATAGGACCAGCAGTAGCAGGCACCAACCCAATAGCGACTAGCCCAGTAGCCACCAGTTCAACAGCCTATACAGTAGTAGGCTGCACAGTAGGGACATCAGCAACAGAGAGTACTGAGACCCCAAGCAAGGCAGATTAGCATCCTTGCTAGGATGATGGGTTTAGATGCGGGTGTTGGGAACAATGGGGCCTAATAGAGGTTCACTAGGCAGTAGACTAGAGATACTTCACAACAAGCTCCTCCAGATGATGATACAGACATGCCTGATATTCCAGTAGGAGCTGGGACACCTCAAATGCAGGAGGCTCTCAAGAAGAGCTATGAGAGAGTATGGTAGGTACAGCAAGAGTGGGATGATTACTACACCTGACTCATTCGAGAGGAGACCCATGTAGCTGATTGGGATACTAAGATCAGACAGTTGCAAGATGAGCTAGCACAGTCGAGGATCGAGACTAGATATGAGGCTACCCAGGTAGCACACTACTATACAGCTTATTGCGGGGTTGTTCCAGATCTATCGGAGAAAGTACCACCATTTGCTGATTATGCTGGAGCTCCATAGGCACCTACACTAGTACCTCCACAAGCACCACCATAGGTCCCATAGTAGCAGGCACCACAAGCACCCCCTCAGGCACCTCCTTAGGCACCTCCTCCACAACAAGCACCTCCATAGCAGCCAATGCCCCTACCTCAAAGACCACTACCACCACCTCCTCCTAGTGGTGAGGGACCTAGCTAGTCCATTTTGATATACATTATACATTGTAGCCCATTTTTCATACTGTGCTCGAGTAGCACCTCCTCTTTTGTACATGACATTAATCGAGATATATATGCGATCGACAGTTTGATATCATTGTACTTGTTATATTGCTTTGGTATTGATGTTTATGAGATGTTTCTATATGCTTAGATGTATGGATAGAAATGTATGAAATGCACATGCTTTATTTTATGAATATGCACATGATTTATTTTTATGATGATGCAATGATAGATGGATAGAATGTACGCATAGATGCAATGTATGATTTGAGTTACGCTTATAGTGAATGCACATGTATATGTAGATGCAAATGAATTTATGGATGCAAATGGAAATGAAATGGATATGTAATGTATATGGTACTAATCATCTCATGCAGGATTGTTGCAATCTATGACAGGTACTAATCAAAAAGATTACACGTTGAAGATCGAGAGTGAGGACTAGCCACTTGTGCAGCCAAGATGAAACTGGGACAAAAGATGAGAACCTTTGATGAACAGGAAGAAATCAAGAGAGTAACAAGATATCATCTCAAATGCAAGCTTAGCGTGCAAATGCAAGCCTAAATTAAAATGCAAGCCTAGAATGAAAAATGCAAGCCCTAGGACTTGGTTGTTGGACTCACCATATTTATCATCATCGAGTTTGTTTAAGCATGGGATGGTTGGAAGATGTCATACAATCCTCACTAACATTGCAATTATAAGAATATGAATATGACATAAGTCTTAGATTTTTCGGAATGAGGTGTAAGCATTAAGGCACAAGAAGCTAGAATGACCTGAACACCTATTCCTTTTGATTTAGCAAGTTAACATAAGCATTAAAGCACAATTGCTAGAATGAATTGAATGTTTCTTGCGAAAAAACACACTAGACACGTGAGAGTTCCTTCATTCACTCAAGAGTTCTCGCAGTGACCCTTACGTTCACTCAACAGGATGAGCGTTAGAAATTTTACTTGTAGCAGAAAGAAGTAACTCAAAATAGATAAGGAGAAGAACCAACCTCACCAAAGCATCCATATAAAAGGAGTTGAGGTATGCATGACCATCCAATACGAGATGAAGGCTCTTACAAATGGACACCCCTCTTAGATAGATTTGTTTGATCATTGGAACTAAACCAGCAAATAGAAAGAAAACAAAAATCAAACAAACAAAGGAAAAGCTCAGCATGCTTCAAAGGAACACAAAGTCAGTTTTCAATTTTAGTTTACATTTGTGTTTGAGTGGATTGAAGTTGAATCGGAAGTAAACAATATTCGAAATCTGGACAAGATAGTGATAGTAGGAAAACACAGCGAGAACCACTAGTGACCATCGCAAGAGACAAAGTCTCAAGAAGATATCAGAGTGTAGACCAAGTATCAGCAGGTGAATGCAGTGAGAATCACTGGTGACCGATACAAGGAATATTCTCAAAAGAGAGAATAAAGCATGAGTGAAACATCAGCTGGCAGACACAGTGAGCATCACTGGTGACTGATGTAAGGAAGAGATCCCAAAAGAGAGGAGTCAAATGAAAGCTAGGTATCAGTAGGCAGGCATAGTGAGAACCACTGGCAACTAATACATGAGAGATCCTCAAGGAGAGGAATCTCAAAAGTAACTAGGCATCAGCAGGCAGATGCAGTGAGAACCACTCGTGACTGATGCACAAATAAAACTTCTGAAAGCAATAGGACGATGCCCCCTAGACCAGGAAGATGCCCCCAAGTGTGAACCAATTCCAATCCATGAAGAGTCAAGGAAAATCTTGAAGACCACTGAAAGCAAGTGCGTGAGCTAGCAAACTAAAGTAGGAAATGAACTAAAAGCAGGGAATGAACCAAAGCAGGAAACTAAAAGCCAAGGGATGCTAAGATGAGATGTAGCTTCAGGAAATAAGAGGTGCCTGTTTACCAGGTTTTCACCATCTTGGAAGAGATTCTATTTTTGCTACCATGACACCTGTTTACTAGGTTTTCATTAATGGCACATTTTCCTTCTTTTCAAATTTTTTTTGTACTTTTCTCTTTTTTAATTTTGTTTTTGCATTTTTTGAATATTTCATTTTTTTGTATTTTTTGTATTTTTTATATTTTTATATATTTTTTATATTTTTAAAAATTTTCTATTTTTTTATTATTACCAAGGCACCTGTTTACCTTGTTTTCACCAAGATAATAGATACATCAAAGCGCTTGTTTACCAGGTTTTCACTAAGATGATCATTTTTTCAGGACATTTTGCAATTTTTAGGATTTTTTGCAATATATCATATTTTGGGATTTTTTCAGGACCAATAAGTATGTACATGAGCATGCTGAGAATGTCTCAACTGTAGAACTTCTTTAGATGAAGAGCGTTGATAGGCTCTTTGAGTTGCTCTCCTTCAGTTGTAGAGAGTCGATACGCACCAGATTTGAATGTCGTAGTAATGACATATGGACCAAGCTAGTTTGGTTCAAATTTGCCTTTTTGAACTCGCTGCTGGGGTTCTCTCTCAGGACGAGATCACCCACTTGGAATTCTCTTTGTCTGACTTTGTTATTATAGGCTTTTGACATTCTCTTTTGATATGCGCAGAGATGATCAAATGCCACCTTCCGACATTCATCAAGTAACTCAAGCTCTTGAAGCTGAGATATTTTGTTTTCTTCATCAATGATGAGGCCCCTCAGAGAGATTCACAAGATAGGAATCTCAACCTCAATAGGTAGTACTACTTCTGCTCCATAAACCAAGGCAAAGGGTGTAGCCCCTATCAGTGTTCAGATACTTTTTCTGTAGGCCCACAAAGCCGAATTGATCTGGAGATGCCAATCTCTACCAGATTTATGAACTGTTTGGCGCAAAAATTTTAGAATTGTCTTATTAGAAGCCTCTGCTTGTCCATTACCCTGAGGATAATAGATGGATGACCAATGCTGAATAATTCTAAATTTAGTACATAAGTCTATCAAGTCCTTATTTTTGAATTGTCCCCCATTGTCAGTGATAATAGATGAAGGTATACCATATCTACAAATGATATAGTTCAATATGAACATAGCAATGGTCTCGCTGTCAGCTATAGTGAGAGGCACTACCTCAACCCACTTGGTAAAGTAATCAGTAGCTATGATGATGAAATTGTACCCTCTTGAAGATGAAGGATGTATCTAACCAACCAATTCAAAGGCCCATTGCTAAAATGGCTAGAAACTAATGAGAGGACTAAGTTCATGAGCAGGAGCATGAATCAAGTTCCCATGAAATTGGCATTGCTTGCAAGTCTTGGCATATTGAACAACTTCTTTTTCCATGTCCAGCTAGTAATAACCAGCTCTAATAATTTTTTGGGCTAACGTTAGACCACTAGAATGAGACCCATAGATACCTTCATCTACCTTAGCTAGCACACGCTTGGACTCATCAGGTTCTAAGCATCTAAGGAGGGTAGCATCTAGACTGCATCTATACAAGTCATTTTCTATGAGGACATATCGTGAAGCAGTATGAATGAGGTGGTGCTTTTCATTCCAGGTATAGGTGTTAGGAATGATCTGGTCACAAAGGTAGGAAAAGATATGGTGGTAGTGGGATGAATCATGTCCAATGATGGAACAGATCATCCTAGATTTAGGAATATCATAGGTAGGGTAGTGTAACACCTCCACTAGGAACTCATGTCTGAAGTCATTTTCTAGCATTTGTAACATTGAAGCAAGAGTGGCCATTGCATCAGCTGCTTTATTGTCCACCCTTGGAATCTGTTGGAAAGAAATGTGTGCAAAGTATTGTTTAAGATCATCCACCATCCTTTTGTAAGGTATTAGTTTGTAACATCATTGACTTGACTGATGATTAACTGCAAGCCTCCAAAGACCTTGAGCTCATCCACATGCCATTCAAGGGCTATCTTCATTCCATTAATGAGAGCTTCATATTCAGCTATATTGTTTGTGCAGGGAAACACCATCTTATATGCTTTTGGTAATGAATAACTTTGAGGTGTAACAAATAGAATGCCTGCACCGGATCCTTGCTAAGTGAATGATCCATCAAAGAACATGCTCCAAGATTGGTGTGTGAGAAGCATGATGGATTCATCTAGGAATTCAATACTCAAAGTTTGATGATCTTTTAAAGGAGCCTCCACCAACTGATCATCAATTGCTTTTCCCTTAATGGCTTTTCTTTCCATGTACTCAATGTCAAATTCACTAAGTATCATTACCCATTTTGCTAATCTACCCGTGAGGGAAGCCTTTCTCAACAAGTACTTCAGTGGATCATTTTTTGCAATAATCCTCATGGTATGAGCTAGCAAATAATGCTACAATTTTTGACAAGTGAATATCACTACTAAATAAGCCTTCTCAATGATAGAGTAATTCATTTCATAACCAACCAATGTTCTATTGATATAGTATATGGCTCTTTCTTTATTGTGCTGATCTTCTTGAGCTAAGAGAGCACCCAAGGATGTGTTTGTTGCTAAGATGTATAGTATAAGTGGCTTCCCATGTATGGGAGGCATTAGTATAGGTGGATTAGCAAGATACTATTTTATTTGAGTAAGTCCCTTGTCACATTCCTCATTCCATTCACAAGTCACATTCTTATGCAAGGTTTTAGTAAATGGTTGTGACTTGTCCGCCAACTGTGAAATGAAGCATCAGATAGATTGCAGCCTTCCTTGTAGTCCTCCCATTTGACTAATATTCTTGGGTGGAGGCATGTCCATAATAGCTTGTACCTTTTTAGGATCAACTTCTATGCCTTTAGCTGAAATGATATAACCCAAGAGTTTCCCAGAAGTAACACCAAAAGCACATTTCTTTGGCTTAAGCCTAAGATTGAATTGTTCCATGCGGTCAAGGATGGGACCTAAGTCTGTGAGGTGAGTTCTTTGCTGCATGCTTTTGGCTAAAGTATCATCCGCATAATCCTCCATCATTTTATGCATCATATCATGGAAGATAGTAGTAACAACTCTTTGGTATGTTGCTCCAGCGTTCTTAAGCCCAAAAGGCATGACATTCCAGCAAAAGGTTCCCCAGGCACATGTAAAAGAAGTCTTTTCTTGATCTTATGGCACAATTTTGATTTGATTATAGCCAGAAAAGTCATCCATCAAGGAATACATCTCATATCCTACTATTATGTCAACTATCATATCAATATTAGGCAGTGGGAAGTCATCTTTTGGAAATGCCTTATTTAGATCTCTGAAATCTGTACACACACGAATGGATTTATCATGTTTAGTGACTAGAACAATGTTTGAAATCCATTTTTCATAATCAATAGTTCTTATGAAGCCAGCCTTAAGAAGCTTTTCCAGCTTTGCTTTAACCAGAAGCGCTACATGTGGATGCATTTTTTGTAGCTTCTGTTTAATAGGTTTGATACCTGGTGCAATGTACAAATGATACATGATTAGATTGGGATCTAATCTAGGCATGTCAGAGCAGGTCCATGCAAAGTTTATTTTCTTTCTCTGAAAGAATCTTGTGAACTCATCTTTTTCTTCAATAGATAATGATTGTGCTAGGTGAATAATTTGTGGAGCAGCCTCTGTACCCAAATTGATCGGCTATGTCAGCTCAATCAATATTGATGACCTCTCTTGAAAGTGGCTCAGAAGCGTATCAAGTAGCTCATCCTTGGGTGCCTCAGAGAGGTTTTCACCCTTAGATACATCTTTTATTTTTACTATTTTGGGCTCTGATACTGCCACAAAGTGGTTCTCACCATCAGAGCATCTATTTTTTCTTCTTTTAATTTTTTGACTGAGATACTTGATATCTACCTCTGTCATGTTGACACTGCTTTCACTGGAGGAGGACATCACAGGTTCAATAGCATGGAGGTAATAGGCTAGATCATAATCGGTCTAGAATGTTAGGACTTCATTGGATTTGAGGGGAGTTCTAGTTTATTAGATCGAGATGGCGGAGTGAAAGGGAAGTAGTGACTAGTTCAACTGCGTTCATGGTATAACCCTCAAAAGTGCTGATGAGAAAGTCAAGACCTAGAGCGATCTCATCCAAAGGAGCATTCGAATCCCTAAGAGACCTTGCATTGGAAGTAGAGGACATGTTAACATTAGTGGTGTCTAATTGTTGCGGCCTAGCACTAGACCCTTCACCTACTTCGAGGAGTCTTTCTTACACATGAATAGTATCTATGTCTACATCATAAGTAGCATCAGACAAAGAGTCAAACTCATATTCATGTGAGTTAGTACTTGATGTAGGAATTTCATTAGCAGCATCATTAGACTCATTATTATCCCTTGTGGCATTAATAGCTTGTTGAAGTTGTTCTTGTTCAAAGTACTTTTGAAAATGAGGTGGCCTATATCATTCACCTTGAAAATTAGGATCATCATTTAATGATGCTTTCCATTCCTCATATGTGAATTGGTATACTAAAGAAGTTTTAGCAGAATCATTATCAATATCAGTATCTATCTCTACCATATGAACAAGTATGATAGGCTCATCAGGTTCGGCAAAGAGTGTTGTAAGATTCAGAGGAATAGGATATGGAAATGTATCTTCATCAGAGCTAGCCTCTGGATTCACTTCTGGAGTGACATCTTCAATTTATTGTTTGGGTTCAGGTTCAGGCTCAGGAGCTGATACAAATCTCTTGGTCCCCAAATGAAAGGGAGTCTTTTTAAAGCCCAAGCCACTAGTATCTTTCGTGCGGCAGCCTGTAGCTTCAATAGGTTTTAGTAAGCCATTATCATTTTTCCCTATAGGACCACTCCCCTTATAACCAAAGTGCTTCATGATCTTGAAGGCCTCACTGTATGGTTCTTGCTCTAAATCTGGAGATGGAGTGGTTGTTTTAGTTATTTCTTTTCCCTTATAGATCCATGCTTTGATAGCTCTCTCTTCATCCTCATCTTCTAAAGGTGTAGAGGCCCTTACAAAGGTGCCATCATAAACTATTTGAGGAGGAGCATTTGAAAGTTTGTTGTCTTTAGAAGGTCTCCCATAAGAGCGTGGAGATAGAGGTAGAGAAACTAGTGATAGCACAAGTTCCATTTGGTATTCTCCCATGCTTGTATCCTTAAGTCTCAAAGTTTGTTCCATTTCTTTCAGCTTAGCATCATAAAACTTAGTAGATTCTCTATTTGTTGGAACAAATCTATCTGTGGTTTGCACAAGAGTGTTGCAGGAGAAATTGGTATTTGCAGGCACAGTGACTTCCGTCCATTGAATGGAAACTTAATGCATTGATGATACATGGATGGAACAGCCTACATCTCATGAATCCAAGGCCTACCCAACAAGATATTATAGGCAAGGGGAATATCAAGCACTTGGAAAGTAACATCTCTCTCAATGGGACCTACGTGGATAGGTAGCATGACTAAGCCTTGGGATTTATGTTCTTCCTCATCATAAGCTTTGATGGTAATCTTTTTGCGAGCATCTATGCAATTCTCATCATATCCTAGTTGAGTAAGTAGTTTAGTGGAACAAATATTAAGACCAGCACCATTATCTATGAGCACTTGATGGATGCTCTTAGGGCCTATCATGACCTCTATATGCAAGGGAGCATTATGCAGGTGACTCAAAGAGTGGTCATCTTCTTTAGAGAAAGATAGATAATGAGGTGAAGTCAAATGACCCACCATAGAATGGAACCAGTTGAGATCAAGATCCTTGGGAACATTTGCATCAGCAAGGGCTTTATCCAAAATTTTCCTATGAGCAGGCGAGATCTTCAGCAACTCAAAAATGGTAATCTGAGCATTGGTTCGCTAGAGTTGATCTAAAATGCCATAACTAGCTGAGCTAGCTCTAGGAATACATTTCGTGTTTTTGTTAGTGGGGCCAATAGTAGTCTTATCTACAATTTGCTTCAAAGAAGATGTGGGAATATCAGGTCTCTTATCTACAGTTTTCTTTGGAGTTGACGTGGAAGCATTAGGACCTTTCAAAACAACTCTCCCTTGCGATCAAGTGAAAACATTAGCATAGCCTTGAGATTGTTTAGATTGGGATGAATGAGATGTAGAGCTACAAAAGATAAAAGGAGTCTTAGATTTGGGAGTATCTTCACTCCCTCTTGAAGTGATCACATCATAATACTCTATCTCAATAGGTTCGATCATACCAATAACATTTTCATTATTCGTGTATGTGTAATTGAATTTAGCATTGGTATTCTTAGCGTTTGAAGACTCACCCTTCTCATGAGGAGGGAAGGGATCCTTAAATGCTTGGTGGTCTAAATTCTTGTTATGGCCATCCACAACAATTTCACCACTATCGATCAAATCTTGGACCTTGTGTTTCAGCTGAAGACAAGTTGAAGTCTTATGACCAATGTTCTGGTGATAGTCAAAGTAAGCATTATCATTCCACCAATGAGGTCTTGGTTGTGGGTCATAAGTACACTTTTCTAAAGGAGTAAGAACCTTATTTTCTATAAGATTTTTATAGACCACATCAAGAGGCTCTCCCAAAGGGGTGAAATCACACTTGGGTCGAGAGGCCCAAGGTTTGTTCCTAGCAAATCTTGAAGTTTGTTGGTTGTCTGTTGTGGTCTTTTTGACAGCCTTAG
The DNA here is from genome assembly GCA_027943335.1 of Chamaecyparis obtusa. NCBI lineage: Eukaryota > Viridiplantae > Streptophyta > Pinopsida > Cupressales > Cupressaceae > Chamaecyparis > Chamaecyparis obtusa. The sequence goes on along the minus strand of BSBK01000936.1, from coordinate 1,654,524 downwards.
CTACTTGTATACTGGAAGTAAGATTAAAAGTAGACTTTGAAGGCTTCACAATAACATTATCCACTACTCCATCATTTACTACATCTTTGTTCTTATTGGTAGCCTTTCCTTTATCCTTGTTTGTGGAGAATCCTTGTTTATTCAAAGTCAATTATCCCTTCTTGATCATGAAGGCCTCTATCCCAATTGCTTTTTTGATCATACTATCGAAAGTAAGAGGACCTTGCAATTGAACTTGGTATCCAAAGTCTGGAACAAGATTGTCTAAGAAAATTTTGAGTCTCTCAGACTCTGGTAGTTTATGAGGACACTTCATACATAATTGTCTCCACCTTTGGAGAAATGTTAGGAAAGATTCTCCTTGTCACTGTTTTAAGTTGCAAAGATCCCAGATGTTGACTAGATGTTGAATATTATAAGAGTAGTGTTGGAGAAAAAGATTAGCCATTTTGTCAAAAGTTTTAATTCCAGTAGGTAATCTAGAGAACCATTCCATAGCTGGTCCACCCAAACTATGACAAAACAAGTGCATAAGATATGTTTGATCGTGCATGAATTCCATGGACAATGCACCAAACTCCCTCAAGTGATCTTGGGGATCGGTTTTACCCAAGTATTTGTCATAATTAGGGAGTTCCACACCTCTGGGAAAAGGTGGCATATGAAGACTTCTATCAAAAATTGTTGAGCAGGTTTGTCTTTATTCCTCGCAAGTTGACCAATTTGATCTTGCATTTCTTGGACCATCTTTTGCAACTTTGCAGTCTCAGTTTCTTCTTCCTTAGCTACGAGTGTTTCAACTTGATAGTCTCGGGGTAACTTGGCCCCTTGTTTAGCTAGGTCAAGGAAGTACTTTTCTTTCTCTTCTAGGAGAAGGAACTCCATCATTTTAATAAGACCCTTATTAGCTTTGGCAGCATCTATGTCATGTTGAGTTATCACTTCATCTTCAATCCCAAGGATCTCATAAATACTTTGAACCTGATCGTGTTGCTGATCATCTTAGTTTTGATTGAATGGAGGAGGATGATATAAGTAGGTAGGTTATCGGTCACCTTAAGGTTTGCTTCGAGATTGATCATCATTGTTGGACTGATTTTGGTCATTTTGAGATTGACCATAAGGTTTCTCATTCCAAGGTTGAGCATGATGTGGGTCATTAGAGGATTGACCATGATATTGATTATTGTGAGATTGATCAAATGTTTGACTATACTTGCCTAGTTGGAAGTCAAACGGATCCCCCATCTTGTCATAGACTTGCGTAGTATATGGAGACTTAGCAAAGTGATGTGAATGAGATCAAAAATGTGCGGCCTAGGTAACCTTTGGTGAATGAATAGGATCAAAAGATTTAAAAAATTTAGGCGAGAAGATATCATCAATAGTATCACTAGGTTCAATGATAGAACTATTCTCAGTAGGATTAATAGGTACAATAATAGGATTAGTCTAAGGAAGAGGTCTTCTAAAGTTCAGAAACAATGATTTCTCTTGGAAGAATGAGTTGTCTTGGTCTTGAAATGAGAAACTAGGTTGCGCTTCAAACAATGGATTAAAACACTTTTGAAACATTGGAGGTGATGGTTGAGATGGACTATCTTTTGAAGTATTTAATGAGAAAATTGAGGATATATCACAAAGTTTAGATTTCACAATAGATTCAGGAGGATCTATTTCTTGATTAGGAGGTTCGCTTCTACCTTGATCAGGATTCTGAATGGGATAAGTCTTGCCACTTCTAGTCATGACAGTCATCAATGAAGATGAAATGAGAAAGGACTTGGAATAAAGCTAGACTCGATCTCTAGGAACAACGCAAAGGAGATAAAGGCTAGAACAACCAAGATGCAAGATGGACCTGGTAGGAATCATCAAAAGAGGTGGCTAGAACAGCTGAGATAATACTATCGCAACATGAGATACAAAATGCATAAAGAGATAAGGTAAACCAATGAGAGATGAAACAAGTCAAAGCAAAGATCGATCAATTCCTAACTCAAAACAACTAGTTTTTGATAGTGAATGATAGGAAAGTAGAAAAATAGACCTCGAACAAAAGGCAGATCAGATAAAAAGTCAAATAGTCAATGTCAAATAGGTCTCTAGTTTTGCAAATTGGGTTACAGTCTTGCGTGAGAGAGTACTAGGCCACACGAGAGAACACCAGTCTTCACGTGAGAGAACAAAGTCTCACATGAGAAAGTGCTCTAAAGTGTGAAACCTCACATGAGAAAAGTGCAAAATCAGATAATCTGACATAGTTTTTGAGGTTAAAGTTGAATTTTGAGATACAACCTGAATTGATGTTTGACAAAAAATCTAGTTTCCTAATAGGTTTGAAGAGTAGTTTAATCAACAATCTCATTTTAGGATTTCAAGCATTCGTTTAAAGACACAAAGGTTCGAATCAAGTAGTTGTCATACAAGAAGCAGTTGTTAATAGACCTATCAAGGACAAAGAAACTTTATAGCATCAGGGGAGTATTTGTTTGATAATGAATGGACAATGTTTAAGACTTGATAACAAACACATAGCTTAGCCCTACAAAAAAGTGGTGAGAAGCCAAAACCTTTGCTCCATTGCTTATGCGCATACGTGCACCTCACACAGCTGTGTCACCCCCTAGAGGGTGCCTATGTTTTTGGTGTTTCCAAGGACTTAATGGTGTACGTTCAAAGGTTACCCTTGTAGCAGCGGCCAGTGTCACAACCACCTTCAAGAATCCAGGTGTATGCCTATGATGGGAATCTATGTGAGAGATTCTTCACCCTCCCTGCGCAAAGATTATGACTCCTTTCAAAGGTGAACCGAGTAGGCCACTGTCTAAGGAAAGTTTTTAATAGGCTTCCATTCACCCTAACCTTTGGTGCCCCCGATACAGGGTTGAGACCTCATAGCCACACCAACACCCGAAAGTCATACACTACCACAAGCAGGGCTAGGAGCGGTGCCACTCAGTATAACAGATGAAGCCTTCTCAAGATGATAGTCAAAGTCTTGAGAAGGAAGCTAACATGGTTTTGGAGTCTTTATACTCAACAAAATGTTCTTTATTAGAGTGAGATGGAATCACTGGCAGTAGGTGCATACTCACTTGGGTCATTCCTGGAGGTTCAACTTCCGACAGGCCCTCTAAAGGTGACACTAGACTTGGTTTAGATTCGAGGGTCAAATTTTTTGGTTCTCCCAAAGGGAGAAGAGCATACTTCTCTATCTTGTTTCCTCACCCAAACACATCAAGAAGATTCATCACTAAGTTAGCTTCACTCCACCACAACTATAAGCTTTTGGGTTTCTGTTTCTCTCGAAGAGAGAAGAGCATAATCCCCTGGTTAATAGAAGCATAAAGATTCACTACCTTTCTCCGCTTCCCCAAGAATTTGTCATATTAGTAAGATCATTAGGATTTCAGGTTCAGTCATGGTCATCACCTCCATGTAATGAAGAGCCAAATTCCCTACTCACCATCAAAATCCTCAAGAAATTTTAACTGAGCCCTATTTAGACTATGTGAATGAAAGCAAGAAACAAACACAATGTTTTAGCAATTCTTTGACTATCGTCCTGCAATCAAACCATTAGCATGTTTAAGTTCTTTGGAAAATGTCCTATAGAAAACTGTTACGCTCTGAAAATAAAAAAGAAATAATAAACAACAATGAACAAGAAACTGTCAGAAAACTGAAACAGGAAAGACAAAAATTGAGAAAATTGAAACACTGTACTCCAGTCTCGCACGAGGAAGTACTCCACAGTGCATGAGAAAGTGCAGGATGACATGCAAAGGTGTAGAAGCTCATGGGAGAAAGTGCTATAGGGAGCAAAATCTCATGCGGGATGCTCTAGATTCTTGCGTGAAGATCTATACATAGATAGTATGAACACACGACAGAGCTTGAATTCTTGTCAGAAAAAGATGAGAATGAGGCCAAAAATTAGATTTTCTGCCCCATGGTGGGCGCCAAAATGTGTGTCTGAATGTGGATCTCTAAATCAGGCACAAATGCAACATATTCATTGCTCAATCATGAGATGGCGAGTATGAACATGAATTGTCCATCTCACAACATTGATTGAATCAACCTGTTGCCTCCTATGTGGATGGGGTGTTTAATTACTCTCAGAAAAAGAGCCAACAACCATGAGACCAATCCCACAATGGAGGATTTTCCAAGAGCTATGAAGATGAGCAAACTGAAATTGAACTAAATGAATGCAATTTAATCTAAGATTCTTTGAAAGAAATATGATACTATTCTAAATAGCTTGAAAGAAATATGCAAATTATTCTAAAGAACTTGGAAATAGCAATGATATTAAACTATGAGCATGTAAGAAAATTAATCTAATATGAGAATGCAATACTATATTAAATGAGAATTTAAACTAATTGCAAATGAAAAGCTTGAAAATAAAGTGAGACTAAAAATCACTATAGTTCAATTAATCTCAAAAATTTCCTCCTTTGAATGAAGAAAATAGGTTCATTAAATAAGAAATCCTGAGGAGGGAATGAAGGGGTTCTTGATTTGAAACTCCTGACCCTTCATTTCCATTTGAAACAAAAAAACCATTGAATTACTTCTTGAAAAGAATGGAATTTGCCACATAGGGGACTTTTCGAATATCTTGAATTATTAATTGAAAAATGAGTGTCCATTCAAATAAAAAGTAATTATTAATTCCTTTTTATGGGTAATTAGCTAAAGGGGGTATATTTTAATTTAATTCCAAGTACTTAAGACTTTAGGATTAAATTAATTTATCATAGGGGTAGTTTAGCTAATAAAAGTCAAAGACTTTAGGAATTAATTTTAATATTTGATTAATGCAATTAGGGTCTTTGCAATTGACATGAAGTCAAATTAAGTCAAGCAGGAGAGAGAAATTTTCCTAGGAAACTAAGACTTTGGAGATGTAAAAATTGACAAAAATGCACCAAAATTGATTGAATTTAATAGGTGCCAATTTTAGGGTATTACATCTACAGCTTTCAATTCTTTGTCCAATTAAGTATACATAAACATAAAGCATAAACACAATGAAAGAAGACTTGAACACAACACCAATATTTTGGTTACGGGGAAACCCAAATAGGTAAAAACCCTGGTGGGAATTGACACCCACTAATATTCTGTACTAGTGTATTATGATCCTTGTTAGAAGATCCTTAACCTTGTTAGGAGTTTCTTTACTATATATTTAGTACATTAGACTTGGTCAAGGGTCAGACCCTATTAGGAGTCTTTTATAATAGTCCCTGTTAGGGGAGAGGATGCACTATCTGAGAGCTCACTACTCAAAGAGGTGAAGGCTACAACCTTCTGAATAAAAGATACACACTATATCTGGATCTTGGTGAGTTGTGCTTAGATCTATTGTCTGGATCAGTTCCAATGTATAGCATAAACACTTTACTTGGTCACATAGGCCTTATTCTGATGGCTCAATACTTCGCACACTCTGCTCTGCTCTTCTTAATCAACTATGAACCACACTCAAGAAATCACAAATGACTGTCTATAAATATCTTTCCTCTAAATGATATAATCAAGTTGGAATATTAGAAACACCTTGAAATCATATTAGAGAAACCATAAAAAACTCCAATAACAATTCAGTCAGCTCTACTAAGCATGGACCACATTTTAGGACCTGTCCAATAAGATAATTGTAGATACATACTACACACTATCGGCTCTACCAAAATAATTGTATCTTTCTCCTCAAGCTGAATTACTTCATGTGCTCTTAACCAAACATCACTAACTCTTCTCTAAGCTTAAATCCAAGGGTGGATACCCAAATGATAGGCGCAACTCGAAAACCAATAAAATCTTTGTCAACTCTTCTGAATAAACACAAAAAATTGTTACTGGCAAATAGCAACTGCATAACTTCACTTTTATAGATCATTAGACTCTACATCGATGAATGTAACATTAATAACATGTCTTCAACATATATCCAAGTGCACAAGGCTTCATAATAACTATACAAACAACCAGACATAGAACACTACCTGTTACTCTGTTAGGAACACTGCTGACACAAGCTGCTATATAATTGTTTGTACTAATAGTTAACCTCTGCGCCCATGATATCATGCTGATATCATGTCCATGCTATATATAATGAAATCTTACTACATAAGACTTCCACACATGCTACTTTCCATATGTTGTCATCAATGATAAACATACAGTTAGTACCGGCCTGTTGGGAAATCTCCAACAATCTCCCCCTTTGGCATTGATGGAAACATATGGAATGAAAAAATCCACCAATCCAAATGAACATTTCTTTTATAAAATTCTCCATTTCCTCAACTAAACTGTTGTCATAACTGAATAATACTCCCCCTTAGTATATTACTCCTTTTTACTCTTGTTTTTCATGACTATATATTACTCCCCCTTTGACATCAATGGAAAAGGGCACCAATCAGTTTAAGCACCAGTACTACTCTAGAAGTAGAGTAGTCAACCATCCATCAGTCCGTGAGGAATGATGTTTTTCCTTATTTTTTCTAAGTAGAATCAGGGAAGGGAATTACTCCCAACTTCTCCCTGAGATACTCAAAAGTATCCTTTCGCAAGGGCTTTGTGAATATGTATGCTAACTGATATTTAGTATTCACATAGTCCAACTTGACTTCTTTCTATGCCACTTTCTCTCTTAGGAAGTGATAATTGATCTCTATGTGCTTTGTCTTTTCATGCATCATAGGGTTCTTTGACATATTGATAGTGCTAGTGTTATCCTAGTGAATAACAATAGGATAATTAATCTGAATTCCAAAATATTTTATCATCTACTTGATCCAAACAATTGTAGAACAATTCAAGGTTGTTGCAACATACTCTTCTTTAGTTGTTGACTGAGAGATAAAATTATGTTTCTTTCTTGTCTAAGTGACAAGTCTATCACCAAAAAATACTGCTCCACCTGATGTACTATTTCTGTCATCAACGCATCCTACCCAATTTGCATTAGTGTACACATGAAGCTCAACATTTTTTGAATTAGGATACCATAGACCCATAGTCTACAGTGCCTTGCATGTATCTAAATATCCTCTTTACTACCATGAGGTGACTTTGTTTAGGCTCTATCACAAATATTCCAAATATGCCAACTGCATTGGAAATATCAAGTCTAGTCTGAGTAAGATAAATAAGTTTGCCAATCATAGACTTGTAAAATATTATATCTACTACTAGTGAGTCATCTTCTTTTGTAATCTTGCATCCAGTTATCATAGGTGTCCCTATTGGCTTGCAATCATCCATCTTGAATTTCTTTAATATTTGTTTCACATACTTGGACTGATTAATGAAAATACCTTTCTCTATCTACTTTACATTCAATCCCAAAAAGTATTTGATATGTCCAATCATACTCATCTCAAATTCATTTTGCATCTCCTTAGAAAATTTAGCACTAAGTTTGTCATTACCTCCAAAGATAATGTCATCAAAAAATATAGGTACAAGTAGTAAACCTTCAGATGTCTCTCTTATGAATAGATTACAGTCTGTTCCTCCTTTGTTGAACCCAATCTTTGTTAGATATCCATCTAGTCTCTCATACCATGCTCTAGGGGCTTGCTTAAGTCCATAGAGGGCCTTCTTCAATGTGCATACCATATCAAGTTTGTCTGATAAGGTGAATCCTTCTAGATGCTCAATGTATACTTCTTTTAAATCTTCATTTAAGAATGTTGACTTGACATCCATCTGATAAACTTTGAAGTTTTTGACTGTAGCATAATCTAGAAAAAACTTAATAGCTTCTAATCTTCTCATAGGTGAAAATGTGTCTGAATAATCAATGCCTTTGCTTTGCACATATCCCTTACATACTAACCTTTCTTTATTTCTTACTAGTGTACCATCTTCATTCATCTTGTTCCCGAATATCCACTTTGTTCCAATCACATTCTTATCACTAGGTCTTGGGACCAATTCCCAAGTATCATTCTTGATAATTTGATCAAGTTCTTCTTTCATAGCATCATGCCAATCTGAATTATTACAAACATCTTCAACACTTAAATGTTCAATCTGAGATAGTAAACATACCGCTTCACTACTAGCTGAGTTCTTTTCTTTAGATCTTGTTAAGAATTTACCACTCTAATCTCCAATGATGTATTTCTTGGAATGGTTTCTAGATGTAAACTTTGGAACTTTAGGTGATGTTGACTCATCAGCCTTAGGAGTATCTTCTTCACTTGTCTCAAGGTCATTGAATAACACATCAATACTTTCAAACATTTCTTCAATAACTATCTCACTAGTGGAGGGTCTGAGTTCTTCTTCAATCATGCATGAGTAATCATGATATCTTTCTTGAGCCATGAAATTTTCATCAATCTTAACATGAGCACTTTCTATTATCTTTTTCAATCTTAAATTGAAACATCTATAATCTTTACTTTTAGTAGAGTAACCAAGGAAAATGCCTTCATCACTTCTTGCATCAAACTTCCCTGTTGCTTTATCCCTCTTGATGTAGCACTTGCTTCCAAAGATTTTGAAGTATTTTACTATGGGAACATTACCAAACCATAACTCATATGGTGTTTTGTCAGCGCCAGGCCTCAATTGAATTCTATTGATGGTGTAGACTGTTGTATTGACCACATCTCTCCAATAGGTGTGTGCAAATTTTCCTTCAATCATGATGGTGCGTGCTGTATCAAGGATGATTCTATTCCTTCTCACTACAATTCCATTTTGCTAAGGGGTTCTAGGTGCACTCAACTATCTCTTTATGCCATGTTCTTCACAGTACTCATAGAATTTGTCAGAGGTGAATTCTCCTCCTCTATCTGATCTCAAACATTTTATCTTTAGTCTAGATTCATTCTCAAATTTTTCTGACTTATCTTTCAAGAACACAACCCACATCATCCTAGTATAATCATCAACAAAAAAAATGAAATACATTTCACCATAGTATGATCTTGTTTGAGTTGGACCACATAGGTCTGTATGAATCAGATCCAACTTGTTCTCTTCCTAATTGTGCTTGCTCCTCAATGAATTTCTCACATGCTTTCACATCACTCATTCCATGCTTCTAGTATCAACTAGCTTTTCTATGCTAGGTAGATCTCTTACTACCTTTACATTGCTTATCTTTACTATGTTATCAAAATTGATATGGCATAGTCTTTTATGCCACAACCAACTGTCGTCAATTTTAGCAATAAAACAACTTGCTTCTGAATTGAGTTGGAAAACATTACCTCTAGCCTTTGAGCCTAATGTAATCATAACACCATCCTTGTTGTTAATGATGCATTTTTCATCTTTGAATTCCAACTGATAACCTTTTCCATGTAACTGTCCAACACTAAGAAGGTTATGTTTTAAACCATCAACATAAAGAACAACATTAGTACTATTCTTTCCATCCAAGGTGATGGCTCCTCTACCAACAATGGGTTTAGGAGTGTTATCTCCAAATCTAACCATTCCACCATTGTATTTATATAGATGAAAAAATCTTTTTTTATCACCTATCATGTGATGTGACCAACCACTATCTATAATCTAGTATGTCCTTATATCTGTTGGAGATTTTCCAGCAGGCCAATACTAACTATATGTTTGTCATTGATGAAAACATATGGAAAGTAGCATGTGTGGAAGTCTTATGTAGTAATATTTTAGTATATATAGCATGGACATGATATCAACATCATATCATGGGCGCAGAGGTTAACTGTTAGTACAAACAATTATATAGCAGCTTGTGTTAGCAGTGTTCCTAACAGAGTCACATGCAATGTTTTCTGTGTGGTTGACCGTATAGTTGTCTTATGGGCATACACCCTAGGATATATGTTGAAGACATGTTAGTGATGTTAAGTTCATGGATGCATAGTCTGGTGACAAACACAAGTGAAGTTATGCAGTCGCTATTCACCAGTAGCAGTTTCTTATTTTTGTTCAGAAGAGCCGACAGAGATTTTATTGGTTCTTGAGTTGCACAAATCTTGAGGGTATGCACCCTTGGATTTAAGCTTGGAGAAGTTTTATTAATGTTTTGTTAACAGTGCATGAGTTAATTCAGCTGATAGAGAAATTTCCAGTTGTTTTGGTAGAGCTGACTTTGTGTAGTGTGCGTCTACAATTATTTTATTAGACAGGTCCCAGAATGTGTTGCGTGCATAATAGAGCTGACCGAATGTTTATTTGTGTTTGTTATGGTTTCTCTAATATGGTTTCAAGATGGTTCTAACAAGCTAACTTTATTATATCATTTGGAGGAAAGATATTTATAGGCAGTCATTTGTGATTGCTTGAGTGTGGTTCATAGTTGATTATGCAGAGCAAAGTAGAGTGTGTGAAGTATTGATCCATCAGAAGAATGTCTATGTGACCAAGTCAAGTACTTGTGCTATTCATTGGAACTGATCCAGATAGTAGGTCAAAGCATAGTTCACCAAGATCTAGATATAGTATGTATCTATTATTCAAAAGGTTGTAGCCTTCGCCCATTTGAGTAGTGAGCTCTCAGACAGTAAGTCCTCTCCCCTAATAGGGATAATTGTAAAAGACTCCTAACAGAGTCTGACCCTTGACCAGGTCTACTGTACTTAATATATTGTAAAGCTACTCCTAATAGGGTAAAGGATCTTTTAACAAGGATCATTATACACTAATATAGAATATTAGTGGGTATCAAGTCCCACCAGGGTTTTTACCTATTTGGGTTTCCCTGTAACCAAATATTGGTGTTGTGTTCACATGTTCTTTCATTGTGTTTATGCTTTATATTTAAGTATACTTAATTGGATAAAGAATTGAATCTTGTAGATAACTAATTCAACCCCCCCCCCTCTCAGTTATCTCTTGGGACTATTCCTAACAATTGGTATCAAAGCCAACTGCCTCAGAGGGAAATTTTAATAGCTTGAGGTTGATCAGTTGGCGTACTTTAGGAAAGAAAGTCCTAAGTTTGATGGAGAGAATTATCTTGATTGGAAGAACAAGATGGTGACTCATTTGCAGTGCATTGCCTTTGAAGTTTTTAATGTAACCATCAAAGAAGCCAAGATTCCTACCTTACAAGACCTTGCAAAAGATGATGCTACTGATGCACAAAAAGAATTGTTTCATTAGAATGCTATTGCTAAAGAAGCCCTTATTAGTGCCCTATCTGATGGTGAATTTTCAGAAGTAAAAAAGATAGATACAGCCCATAAAATTTAGAAGTACCTTGAAGACATATTTGAAGGAGACAAACAAGAAAAGGATGCACATAGGAAGACATGGAAGAAAAGATACAATGCATTAGAGATGCTTCTTGAAGAAAATATCAGAGCTTACAATCAGAGGATTAATGAAGCAATTGCTAGAATCAGGAACAATGGTGGAGAGATTTCTGAGGAGGACATTATGGATAAGTTGATGACTACTCTTACTCTAGAATATGAAAGCAAGATCAAAATTCTTGATGAGACCATGCAACTGACATCAAATTTCAAGAGAGAGACCTTGATCAGCAAGATCTCATCTTTTGAGATTTCAAGATTGAAGACAGAACCAAAGAGTGAGACAACTTTCAAAGCAATAGTTCATGGTAAGAAATTTACAAACACTTCTGGTAATTTTGATGATGATGATGAAGAGAGAACATTAGATGATTTTATTGCTATGATTTCCAAAAGAGAAAAGAAAGGAAAAGGAAAATATGAAGGTCAATTACCATTTAAGTGATTTTCATGTAATAAGATCGGTCACTTTGCATCTAAGTGTCCTACTAGAGCTAAAAAATTCAAAAAGGATTACAAGCCTAAGTATTCTAAGGAATGCTACTTTACTGGAGAAGGAGTTTTAGATGAAGAATCAAGTGAAGAAGAAATTGGATTCATTTCTATTGTAGACAAAATGAATAGTAAGTCAATTCCTATAGATGAGAAAGTAAATCAAGAGCTAGCATTGATTTCTGAAGCAGATATAAAGATAGACTGGATTATAGATAGTGGTTTTTCACATCACATGATAGGTGATAAAGGAAGATTTGTTCATTTGGACAAATACAATGGTGGTATGGTCAAATTTGGAGACAACACTCCTAAACCTATAGTTGGTAGAGGAGCCATCACTTTGGATGGAAAGAATAGTACTGATGATGTTCTTTATGTTGATGGTTTGAAACATAACCTTCTCAGTGCTGGAGAGTTACTTGGAAAAAACTATTAGTTGGAGTTCAAAGATGAGAAATGCATCATTAACAACAAAGATGGAGTTATGATTGCATCAGGCACAAAGACAAGAGGTAATATTTTCCAACTCAATTCAAAAGCAAGTTTTTTTGTTACTAAAGTTGATGATAGTTGGTTATGGCATAAAAGACTATGTCATATCAATTTTGATAACATAGTAAAGATATGTAATCTTAAGGCAGTAAGAGATCTACCTAGCATAGCAAAGCTAGTTGATACTATATGCAGGGAATGTGTGATGGGGAAGCATGTGAGAAATTCATTCAAGAGAAAGCATAATTTAGCAGAGAACAAGTTGGATTTGATTCATACAGACCTATGTGGACCAACTCAAACAAGATCATACTATGGTGAAAAGTATTTCATTTTATTTGTTGATGATTATACTAGGATGATGTGGGTTGTATTCTTGAAAGATAAGTTAGAAGAATTTGATAAGTTCAAAATATTCAAAGCTAAGGTTGAGAATGAATATGGATTAAAGATAAAATGTTTGAGATTGGATAGAGGAGGAGAATTCACTTCTAACAAATTTTATGAGTACTACAAAGAACATGGCATAAAAAGATAGTTAAGTGCACCTAGAACACTTCAGTAGAATGGAATTGCAGAGAGAAGGAATAGGATCATTCTTGATACAGCCTGCACCATTATGATAGAAGGAAAGGTTGCCCACACCTATTGGAGAGATGCAGTCAATAAAATAGTCTACACAATCAATAGAATTCAATTAAGGCTTGGTGCTTACAAAAAACCTTATGAGCTATGGTTTGGTAATGTTCCCATAGTAAAATACTTCATAATCTTTGGAAGCAAGTGTTACATCAAGAGGGATGAAGCAGTAGGGAAGTTTTATGCAAAAAGTGATGAAGGTATTTTTCTTGGTTACTCTAATAAAAGTAAAGCTTATAGATGTTTCAATTTAAGATTCAAAAAGATCATTGAAAGTGCTCAAGTAAAGATTGATGAAAAGTTTATGATTCAAGAAAGATATCATGATTACTCACCCATGATTGAAGAAGACCCTAGACCCTCCACTAGTGAGACAGTTATTGAAGAAATGTTTGATAGTATTGATGTGTTATTCAATGACCCTGAGACAAGTGAAGAAAATACTCCTAAGGCTGATGAATCAACATCACCTAAAGTTCCAAAGTTTACATCAAGAAATCATTCCAAGCCAGACATCATTGGAGATCAGAGTGGCAAAGTCTTAACAAGATGACAAGAAAAGAACTTAGCTAGCAGTGAAGCAATATATTTACTATCTCAGATTGAACCTTTAAGTGTTGAAGATGCTTGTAATGATTTAGATTGGCATGATGCTATGAAAGAAGAACTTGATTAGATTATTAAAAATGACACTTGGGAACTGGTCCCAAGACCTAGTGACAAGAATGTGATTGGAACAAAAATGGATATTTAGAAACAAGATGAATGAAGATGGTACAATAGTAAGAAATAAAGAAAGATTAGTATGTAAGGGTTATGCACAAAGAGAAGGCATTGATTATTCAGACAAATTTGCAGCTATGAGAAAATTAGAAGCTATTAAGTTGTTTCTAGCCTATGCTATAGTTAAAAAATTCAAAGTTTATCAGATGGATGTCAAGCTAGCATTCCTAAATGGAGATTTGAAAGAAGAAGTATACATTGAGCAGCCTGAAGGATTCACCTTATCAAACAGACCTAATATGGTATGCAGATTGAAGAAAGCCCTCTATGGACTTAAGCAAGCCCCTAGAGCATGGTATGAGAGACTAGATGGATACTTAACAAAGATTGGATTCAAGAAAGGAGCAGAAGATTGTAATCTATTCATTAGAGAGACATCTGAAGGTTTACTACTTGTAGCTATATTTTTTGATGACATTATCTTTGTAGGTAATGACAAACTTAGTGCTGAATTTGCCAAAGAAATGTAGAATGAGTTTGAGATGAGTATGATTGGTCATATCAAGTACTTTTTGGGACTAAATGTGTAGCAGACAAAAAAAGGGATTTTCATTAATCAATCAAAGTATGTGAAAGAGATACTGAAGAAATTCAAGATGGATGATTGCAAGCCAGTAGGAACCCCTTTGATCACTAGATAAAAACTTACAAAAGAAGATGACTCACCAGTAGTAGATACAAAATTGTATAAGTCTATGATTGGTAAACTCATATATCTTACTGAGACTAGACCTGATATTTCCAATGCAGTTGGTATAGTTGGAAGATTTGCAGTAGAGCCTGAACAAAGTCACCTCATGGCAGTAAAGAGAATATTCAGATACTTGTAGGGCAATATGATTATGGTCTATGGTACCCTAATTCAAAAAATGTTGAGCTTCATGTGTACATTGATGCAGATTGGCCAGGATGTGTTGATGACAGAAAGAGTACTTTAGGTGGAGCAATGTTTCTTGGTGATAGACTTGTCACTTGGACAAGCAAGAAACAAAATTGTATTTCTCAGTCAACAACAGAAGCGAAGTATGTTGTAGTAGCCTTGAATTGTTCTACAATTGTTTGGATCAAGCGAATGATAAAATATTTTGGTATTTAGATTGATTATCCTATTGTTACTCACTATGATAACACTAGCACTATCAATATGTCAAAGAACCCTGTGATGCATGCAAAGACAAAGCACATAGAGATCAAGTATCACTTCCTAAGATAGAAAGTGATAGAAAAATAAGTCAAGTTTTACTATGTGAGTACTAAAGATTAGTTGGTAGATATATTCATAAAGCCCTTGCCTAAGGATACTTTTGAGTATCTCAGGGAGAAGTTGGGAGTAATTCCCTTCCCTGATTCTGCTTAGAAATAGAAGGAAAGGCATCAATCCTCCGGGACTGGTGGAAGGTTGACTACTCTACCTTAGGAGTAGCACCGGTGCTTAAAATGAGTGGCACCCTTTGCCATTGATGTCAAAGGGGAATTATATATAGAGTCATGAAAAACAAAAGTAAAAAGAGGAGTATTATACTAAGGGGGAGCAACATTCAGGTATGACAATAGTACAGTTGACGAAATGGAGAATATTATAAAATATTGCAGCAGTTGGAGGATTCATCTTTGGGGGATTTTTGAAAAGGAAATGGAGAATGTTATAAAAGAAATGTTCATTTGGGTTGGTGGTAGTTTTTCATTCCACATGTTGCCATCATTGCCAAAGGGGGAGATTGTTGGAGATTTGCCAATAGGCCAATACTGACTGTATGTTTGTCATTGATGACAACATATGGAAAGTAGCATGCATGGAAGTCTTATGCAATAAGCTTTTAGTATATGTAGTATGGGCATGATATCATGGGCGTAGAGGTTAACTGTTAGTATAGACAGTTATATAGTAGCTTGTGTGAGCAGTGTTCATGACAGACTTACAGGTAGTGTTCTATGTGTGGTTGTCCATACAATTGTCTTATGGGCATGCACCCTAGGATATATGTTGAAGACATGTTAGTGATGTTAAGTTCATGGATGGATAGTCTGGTGATGAACGCAAGTAAAGTTATGCAGTTGCTATTCACCAATAGCAGTTGTAATACCCCAAAATTGGCACCTAATAAATTCAATCAATTTTGGTGCATTTTCATCAATTTTACATCATCAAAGTCCTAGTTTACTAGGCAATTTTCTCTCTCCTACCTGACTTAATTCAATTTGATGTCAATTGCAAAAACCTTAAATTGCATTAATCAAATATTATAATTAATTCCTAAAGTCTTCGACTTTTATTAGCTAAATTACCCCTATGATAAATTAATTTAATTCTAAAGTCCTAAGTGCTTTAAATTAAATTAAATTAAAATCTACCCCCTTTAGCTAATACGCATAAAAGGAATTAATAAATTACTTGGTTATTCAAATGGATTATCATATTTGCATTTGATAAATCAAATATTCAAATAGTCACCCCTGTGGCAATAATCCATTTCTTTAATTAAGTAATTCTCTAATATTTTTCTCTTTCTCCTCCATTGGAATTGAAGAGTCCACCATTTCGAATCAAGAAACTCTTTGTTCCTCTTCCAAGCTTGCTTATATCTTAAACCTCTTTTTTCATTCGAAAGAGAGAAATTTGGAGAGTAAATAAACTATAGCAATGTTTAGTCTCAATTTCATGCTTTCAAGCTTTTAGTGCATATTTAGATTGATTTCATTTAGTTTAATATTGCATCCTCATTGTAATTAGTTTTCTTACTTGTTGATAGCTTAATCTCATGTTTCTTTCAAGTTATTTAGACTAAACTTGCATCTTCATATCTCTTTACAGTTCTTATATTAATTGCACTTCATTCTAGATTAATTTCAATTTGATCATCTTCATAGCTTTCAAATCCTCCATTGTAGTATTGGTCTTATGGTTGTTGGCTCTCATTCTGAGAGTAAATCAAACACCCATCTACATACGAGGCAATAGGTCGCTTCACCATGAATTTTGAATTGAGTAATCCATACTCATTCTCATAATTCAATTGTGTGAATAATGACTATGTTGTGTGTGTAGTTAGATTAGAGGTCCATATTCAACCATATACATTTCTAGTGCCCACCGTGGGGCAGAAAGATCAATTTTTGGCCTCATTCTCATTTTTTTATGACATGAAATTTGAACTCTATCATGCATTTGTACTTGTCTATGTATGGAATCTTGCAAGAATCCAGAGCATACCGCATGAAGTTTTTCTCTCTGTAGCACTCTCTCACATGAACTTTCCCATCCTCATGCAACATCCTGTGTTTTCTCACACATTGTGGAGTACTTCCTCGCATGAGATTTGCTTACAATTTTTAAAAAAAAATTCAATCTCTGTGTTTCTGTTCTAGATTTCTAATAGTTTCTGTTTGCTGTTAATTTCCATTTCTCCATTTTTTTCACAGCATAACAGTTTGCTACAGTTTGTTTTTCAAAGAATATAAAACATGCTAATGGTTTTATTATAGGATGATAGTCAAAGACTTGCTAAAACATTATTCTTGTTTCTTGCTTTCATTCACATAGTCTAATTAGGGCTCCGTTAAAATTTCTTGAGAATTTTGATAGTGGGATAGGGAATTTGGTTCTTCGTTACATGGAAGTGATGACCATGAATGAACCCAAAAACCCAATGATCCTACTAATATGATA
This sequence comes from Chamaecyparis obtusa, assembly GCA_027943335.1. Lineage (NCBI taxonomy): Eukaryota > Viridiplantae > Streptophyta > Pinopsida > Cupressales > Cupressaceae > Chamaecyparis > Chamaecyparis obtusa. The sequence goes on along the minus strand of BSBK01000936.1, from coordinate 1,637,154 downwards.
GATTCTTGGGGAAGTAGAGAAAGGTAGTGAATCTTTACACTTCTACTTGCTAGGGAATTATGCTCTTCTCTCTTTGAGAGAACCAAAAAACCCAAAAGCTTATGGATTCGGTGGAGTGAAGCTAACTCAGTGATGAATTTTCTTGATGTGTTTGGGTGAAGTGATGAGGTAGAGAAGTATGCTCTTCTCTCCTTGAGAGAAACAAAAAATCAAACCCTCAGATCTAAACCAAGTTGTGTCACCTTTAGAGGGCCTCCCGGAAGTTGAACCTCTGGGAATGACCCAAGTGAGTATGCACCCATCGCTGGTGATTCCACCTCACTCTAATAAAGAATGATTTGTTGACTCTAAAGACTCCAAAGCCATGTTAGCTTCCTCCTCATGATTTCAACTATCATCTTGAGAAGGCCTTGTCTATTATACTAAGCGGCACCACTCCTAGCCTTGCATGCGGGGGTGTATGACTTTCAATTGTTGGTGTGGCTGTGAGGCCTCAACCCTATATTAGGGGAACCAAAGGTTAATGTGAATGGAATCCCACTAAGAACTTTCCCTAGCTAGTTGCCTACCCATATCACCTCTGAAAGGAGGCATAATCTTTATGCAGGGAGGGGGAAGAATCTCTCTCATAGATTCCCATCATAGGCATACACCTAGATGCTTGAAGGTGGTATATGATGGTAGCCCCTGCTTCAAGGGTGACCTTCAAACATATACTATTGAGTCCTTGGAAACACTAAAAACATGGGCACCCTCTAGCGGGTGACATGGCTGTGTGAGGTGCATGTATGCGCATAAGAAATGGGGTAAAGGTTTTGTCTTCTCACCATTTTTTTGTAGGACTAAGATATGTGTTTGTTATCTAGTCTTAAACATTGTCCAATCATGATCAAACAAAGACTCCCCTGATACTATCAAGTTTCTTTGTCCTTGATAGGTCTGTTAATGACTACTTCTTGTATCACAACTGCTTGATCTAAACCTTTGTGTCTTTAAACGAATGCTTGAAACCTCAAAATGAGATTGTTGACTAAACTATTTTCCAAACCTATCAGGAAACTAGATTTTCTATCAGACATCAATTCAAGCTGTATCTCATAATTCAACTTTTACCTCAAAAAATGTGTCAAACTGTTAGACTTTGGATTTTTTCCATGTGAAGTTTCACTTGTTAGCACACTTTCTTGTGCAAGACTTTGTTCTTTCATGTGAAGTTTGGTGTTCTCTCGCACAGCCTGGTATTCTCTCACGTGAAACTGTAGCCCATTTTAAAAAAATAGAGACTAAATTCCCACTGACTAGTCAAACTTTTCCCTGATCTACTTTTTGTCTAAGGTCTATTTTTCTATTTTCCTATCATTCACTATAAGAAACTGGTTGTCCCAAGTTGGGAATCGATCGATCTTTTCTTTGACTTGTGTTGTCTCTTGTTGTTTTACCTTATCTCTTTATGCCTTTTGTATCTCATGTTGCGATAGTCTTATCTCGGCTATTCTAGCCACCTCTTTTTATGATTCATACCAGGTCCATCTTGCATCTTGGTTGTTCTAGCCATTTATCTCCTTTCCATTATCTTAGAGATAGAGTCTAGCATTATCCTGAGTTTTCTCTCATCACAACTAGAAGTGGAAAAACTTATCACATTCAGAATACTAAATCTTCTCTTATCCCGAGTCTTCTCTCATTTATCTTCATCTATGACTATCACAACTAGAAGTGGCAAAACTTATCCCATTCAAAATACTGGTCAAGGTAGAAGTGAACCTCCTAATTAGGAAATAGATCATCCTGAATCTGTTGCAAAATCTAAACTTTGTGAGAGATCCTCAAGTTCCTCATTGAGTACTTCAAAAGATAGTCCATCTCAACCATTGCCTTCGGTGTTCTAGGAGTGTTTTAATCCACTATTTGAATCGTAACCTAGTTTCTCATTTCAAGAGCAAGACAACTCATTCTTCCAAGACAACTCATTGTTTCATAACTTTGGAAGACCACTCTCTCGGATTGCTCCTATTATTGAATTTGTTGATACTAATCATGATATCTTCCCACCTAAGTTCGTTAAATCTTTTGATCCTATTCATTCACCAAAAGTTACCTTTTTTGTTCCCCATCGAAATCGTTCATATCACTTTACTGAGGCTTCAATCACTACGTAGTCCTACATTAACAAGATGGGAGATCCATTTGATTTCCAACAAGGAAAGTATAGTCAAACTTATGACCAATCTCAAAACAATCAGCATCATGGTCAATCCTCTAATGACCCACGTCATGCTCAACCTCAGAATGAGAAGCCTCAAGGTCAATCTCAACATGACCAAAATCAGTCCCACAATGATGATCAATCTCAAAAAAAACCTCAAGGTGATCGACAACCCGCATATTTCTATCACCCTCCTCCATTCAATCAAAACCAAGATGATCAGCAACAAGATCATATTCTGAGCATTTATGAGATCCTTGGGAATGAAAATGAGGTGATAACTCAACATGATATAGACATTTCCAAAGCTAATAAAAGTCTTATTAAAATGATGGAGATTCTCCTTCTAGAGGAGAAGGAAAAATACTTCCTTGAGTTAGCTAAACAAGGGGTCAAGTTACCCCCAGACTATCAAGTTGAAACACTGATGGCCAAGGAAGAAGAAACTGAGACCGTAAAGTTGCAAAAAATGGTTTGAGACATGCAAAATCAGATTAGTCAACTTGTGAAGAATAAGGACAAACCTGCTCAACAGTTCACAATGGAAAGCATTTGTCCTTTCCCCTTTGATAGAAGTCTTCACATGCCACCTATTCCAAGAGGTGTAGAGATCCCTAAATATGAAAAATACTTGGGTGCAATCGATCCCCAAGATCACTTGAGAGAGTTTGGCACATTATCTATGGAATTCATGCATGATCAAACATATCTTATGCACTTATTTCCTCATAGTTTGGGTGGACCAGCTATGGAATGGTTTTCTAGATTGCCCACTGGCATTAAGACTTTTGACAAAATGGCTAATCTATTTCTCCAACATTACTCACATAATATTCAGCATTCGGTCAACATCTGGGATCTTTGCAATTTAAAATAGCGAGAAGGAGAATCTTTCCTAACATTCCTCCCAAGATGGAGACAATTATGTACAAGGTGTCCTCACAAGCTACCAGAGTCTGAAAGACTCGACATTTTCTTGGACAATCTTATCCCAGACTTTAGATACCAAGTGAAATTTCAAGGTCCTCTAAGTTTTGATAGCATGATCAAACAAGTAGTGTGAATAGAGGCCTTTATGATCAAGAAAGGTGAATTGACTTTGAGTAAAGACAACAAGAGGGGATCTTCAAACTCAAATAAGGGTAAAGGGAAGTTTGTTAACAAGAATAGAGACATTGTGAATGATGGAGTGGTTGACAATGTGACCCCAAAACCTACTAAGTCTTTTTTTAATCTCTCTTCCACCATACAAGCGGTTAAAGCGGCTAAAAAGCCTGTGGTGGAAAATCAGCTAACTTTGAGGTTTTCTAGAAATAAACCTTGGGCATCTCGACCCAAGAGAAAATTCACTTCCTTGGGAGAATGACTTGATGTGGTCTATAAAACTCTTGTGCAGAATCAGATTCTTACTCCTTTGGAAAAGTGTCTCTATGACCCACAACCAAGACCTCATTGGTGGAATGAAAATGCCTATTGTGACTATCACTAGAATAAGGGTCATAAGACTTCTACTTGTATTCAACTAAAACATAAGGTCCAAGATTTGATTGATAGTGGTGACATTGTTGTGGATGGCCATAACAAGAATTCAGACCATCAAGCATTTAAGGATCCCTTCCCTCCTCATGAGAAGGGTGAGTCTTCAAACGCTAAGAATACCAATGCTAAATTCAATTACACATACACTAATGATGACAATGTTATTGGTATGATCAAACCTATTGAGATAGAGTACTATGATGCGATTACCATTAAAGGGAGTGATGATGCTCCCAAACCTAAGACTCATTTCATCTTGCGTAGTTTTGCATCTCATTCATCTGAATCTAAACAACCTCAAGACTATGCTAATGTGGTTACTTGATCATGAGGAAGAGTTGTTTTGGAAGGTCCCGATACTTCTACATCCACTCTAAAGAAAACTGTGGATAAGAGTCTCGATACTTCTACACCCACTCCAAAGAAAACTACGGATAAGATTGTTGTTGGCCCTACCAACAAGAACACAAAATTTGTTCCTACAGCTAGCTCAGATAGTTATAGCATCTTAGATCAACTCCAGTGAACCAATGCTCAGATTACCATTTTTGAGTTGTTGAAGATCTCGCCTGCTCACAGGCATATTTTGGATAAAGCCCTCACTGAGGCAAACATTCCCAAGGATCTCGATCTCAACCGGTTCCAATCTATGGTGGGTAATTTGATGTCACCTCACTATCTATCCTTTTCTAAAGAAGATGATCACTCTTTGAGTCATCCGCATAATGCTCCCTTGCATATAGAGGTCATGATAGGTCATAAGCGTGTCCACCAAGTGCTCATAGACAATGGTGTTGGTCTTAATATTTTTTTCACTAAGCTGCTTACTCAGCTAGGTTATGATGAGAATTGTATAGATTCCTACAAAAAGATTACCATTAAAGCTTATGATGAAGAAGAATGCAAGTCCCAAGGCTTAGTTATGCTACCTATCCATGTAGGACCTATTGAGAGAGATGTTACTTTTCAAGTTCTTGACATTCCTCTTGCCTACAACATCTTGTTGGGTAGGCCTTGGATTCATGAGATGCACATTGTTCCATCTATGTACCATTAGTGCATTAAGTTTCCATTTCATGGGGCGGAAGTCACTTTACCTACTAATACCAATTTCTCCTACAACACACTCAATCATTCTGCCAATAGCTTTGTTCCAACAAATAGAGAATCCACTGAGTTATATGATGCCAAGGTAAAAGAGATGGAACAAACTTTGAAACTCAAAGATACAAGCATGGGAGAATACCAAATTGAGCTTGTGTTATCGTTAGCTTCTCTTCCTCCATCCCCATGCTCTTATGGGAGACCTTCCGAGGATAAAAAACCTTCTAATGCTTCTTCTCAAATAGTTTATCATGGTGCTTTTGTGCGAGCCTCTATGCCATTAGAGGATGAAGATGAAGACAGGGCTATCAGAGCTTGGATCTATAAAGGAAAAGAAATAGCTGAAACAACTACTCCACCTCCAGATTTAGAGCAAGAGCCATATAGTGAAGCTTTCAAGATCATGAAGTGCTTTGGCTATAAAGGAAGTGGTCCTATAGGAAAGAATGACAATGGCTTGCTGAAACCCATTGAAGCTACAGGTCGTCGCACAAAGGATACTTCTAGCTTAGGTTTTAAAAATATCCCCTTTCATTTAGGGATTAACAAGTTTGTGCTAGAACCAAAACCTGAACCTAAACAAGAAATTGAAGATACTACTCTAGAGGTAAATCTAGAGGCTAGCTCTGATGAAGACACATTTCCATATTCTACCCTTCCGGAACTTGCTACACTCTTTGCAGAATTGGATAAGCCTATCATACCTGTCCATATGGTAGAGACTGATATTGATTCTGATAAAACCTCTTCAGTAAATCAATTCACATATGAACAACGGATGGAAATGCAAGATCCTAACTTTGTGGGTGAACCTTACATACCCTCATTTGTTAAAGAAAGGCTCAAACAAGAACAAACTTCTTGTGTTGTAAGAGAAGACTTTGAATCAAATGATATAGCTAGTATAAATGAAATTCCCTCATCAAGTACTAACTCACGTGAATATGAGTTTGACTCTTTGTCTGATGCTACTTATGATGTAGACATAGATACTATTCATGTGTATGATAGACTTCTTGAAGTAGGTGAAGGGTCTAGCGCTAGGCCACACAAATTAGACACCACCAATGTTAATTTGTCCTCTACTCTTGACGTAAGGTCTTATAGGGATTCAAGCGCTCCTTTGGATGAGATCGCTCTAGGTCTTGACTTGCTCATCCACGCTTTTGATGGTTATACCATGAATGCAATCAAACTAGCCATTACTCCCCTTTCACTCAAAAATCCCAAGCTAATAGACTGGAACTCCCCTTCTGCATCCAATGAAGTCCTATCATTCTGGAATGATTATGATTTAGCCTATTACCTCCATGCTATTGAACCTGTAATGTCTTCCACCAGTGAAAGCAGTGTCAGCATGACAGAAGGAGATATCAAGTATCTTAGTCAAAAAATTAAAAGAAGAAAAAATAGATGCTTTGATGGTGAAAACCACGTTGTGGTAGTATCAGAGCCAACAAAAGTAAAAATAAAAGACGTATCCAAGGGTGAAAACCTCTCTAAGGCACCCAAGGATGAGATACTTGATACTCTCTCAAGCCACTTCCAGGAGAGATCAATAGTTTTGATTGAGCTGACACAACCAGTAAATTTGGGTAGAGAGGTTGCTCCACAAATCATTCATCTAGCACAGTCATTATCTGTGGAAGAAAAAGAAGAGTTCACTAAATTCTTTCAAAGCAAAAGATAAACTTTGCATGGACTTACTTTGATGTTCCTGGATTGGATCCCAATCTAATCATGCATCATCTTTCCATTGCACCAGGTGTCAAGCCTGTCAAATAGAAGATGTGAAAGATCCATCCTTACATGGCACTCTTGGTCAAAGAAGAGCTGGAAAAACTCCTTAAGTCTGGCTTCATAAGAGCAATTGATTATGCAGAGTGGATTTCAAATATTGTTCCAGTCACCAAACATGATAAATCCATTCGTGTGTGCACAGATTTTTGGGATCTCAATAAGGCATGTCCAAAAGATGATTTTCCACTTCCTAATATCGACATGATAGTAGACATGACAATAGGCTACAAAATGTATTCCCTAATGGATGGCTTCTCTGGCTATAATCAAATAAAAATTGTGCTAGAGGATAAAGAAAAAACTACTTTCACTTGTGCCTGGGGCACCTTTTGCTGGAATGTCATGCCTTTTGTGCTAAAAAAAATTGGAGCAACATATCAAAGAGTTGTTACTACTATTTTTCATGATATGATGCATAGAACAATGGAGAACTATGTGGATGATACTCTGGCTAAAAGCATGCAACACAAAACTCATCTTGCAGATTTGGGTCCCATACTTGATCAGATGGAACAGTTTAGCCTCAGACTTCACCCAAAGAAATGTGCATTGAGAGTCACTTTTGGAAAACTCTTGGGATATATCATTTCAGCTAAGGGCATAGAGGTTGATCCTGAGAAAGTTCAAGCTATAATGGAAATGCCTCCACCTAAGAATATTAGTCAAATGAGAGGACTATAGGGAAGGCTATAATCTATTCGGTGTTTCATTGCACAGTTAGCTAACAAGTCACAACCATTTACTAAAACCTTGCATAAGGGTGTGACTTATGAATGGAATGAGGAATGTGCTAAGGGACTCACTCAAATAAAATAGTATCTTGCTAATCCACCTATCTTAATGCCTTGTATTCATGGGAAGCCTCTTATACTATACATCTCAGCCATGAACACATCTTTGGGTGCTCTCCTAGCTCAAGAAGATTAGCACAATAAAGAAAGGGCTATATACTACATCAACAAAACTTTGGTCTCCTATGAAATGAATTATTTTGTCATTGAAAAGGCTTGTCTAGCTGTGGTATTTGCTTCATAGAAATTATGGCATTATATGCTCACTCACACTACAAGATAGGTTGCAAAAATTGATCCACTAAAGTACTTACTGAGCAAGGCTACTCTCATGAGTAGACTCGTGAAATGGGTTATGATACTCAACAAATTTGACATTGAGTATGTAGAAAGAAAAGCTATTAAAGGTCAGGCGATTGCTGATCAGTTGGTGGAGGCTCCTTTGAAAGATCATCAGCCATTAAGCATTGAATTCCTTAATGAATCCATCATGCTTCTCAAACATCACTCTTGGAGCATGTTCTTTGATGGATCATTCACTCAGCAAGGATCAAGTGCAGGCATTCTATTTATTACACCTCAAAGATACTCATTACCCAAGGATTATAAAATGTTGTTTCCCTACACAAACAACATTGTTGAATATGAAGCTCTCATTAATGGTCTGAGGATAGCCATTGAATGGTGTATGGATGATCTTAAGGTCTTTGGAGATTCTCAGCTAGTAATTAATCAAGTCAATGATGTCTACCAAACAAAAGATGACAAGCTAGTGCCTTATAAAAGAATGGTGGATGATCTCAAACAATATTTTGCACACATTTCCTTCCAACAAATTCCAAGGGTAGAAAATAAAGCAGTCGATGCCATGGCCACTCTCACCTCAATGTTGCAGATACTGGAAAATGATTTCAAACATGAATTCCTGGTGGAGACATTGTGCTACGCTACCTATGATATTCCTAAATCTCAGATGATCTATTCAGTCATTGGACATGATTCATCCCGCTACCACCACATCTACTCCTATCTCCATGACCAAATCATTCCTGACACCTATACCCGAAATGAGAAATGTCACCTCATTCATAATGCTTCATAGTATGTTATCATAGAAAATGACTTGTATAGACGGGGCTTAGATGGTACTCTCCTTAGGTGTCTAGAACCTGATGAGTCAAAACATGTGTTAGTTGAGGTACATGAAGGTATCTATGGGTCTCATTCAAGTGGACTGACGTTAGCTCAAAAAATTATTAGAGCTAGTTATTATTGGGCCGACATGGAGAAAGAATCTATTCAGTATGTCAAGACTTGCAAACAGTGCCAATTTCATGGAAATCTGATCCATGCTCTTGCTAAAGAACTTATTCCTTTTATCAGATTTTGGCCATTTCAGCAATGGGCCTTCAACTTGTTAGGTCAGATACATCCATCTTCTTCAAGAGGACATAATTTTATGATAACAGCTACTGATTATTTTACTAAGTGGGTTGAGGTGGTGCCTCTAGCTATAGCTGATGGCAAGTCTGTGGTAATGTTTATATTGAACTACATTATCTATTTGTATGGTGTACCCTCATCCATTATCACTGAAAATGGGGGACAATTCAAGAATAAGGACCTGACAGATTTGTGCACTAAATTCAAAATCATTCAACACTGGTCATCTATCTATTATCCCCAGGGTAATGGACAAGCAAAGGCTTATAACAAGACAATTCTCAAAATCTTACACAAAACAGTTCATAAATCTAGTAGAGATTGGCATCTCTAGGTTAATCCAACATTATGGGCCTACATGACAAGTATCTGAACACTAATAGGGGCCATGCCCTTTGCCTTGGTTTATGGAGCAGATGTAGTACTGCCTATTGAGGTCAAGATTCCTACATTACGAATCTCTTTGAGGGGCCTCATCACTAATGAAGAGAACAAAATATCTTGGCTTCAAGATCTTGATTTACTGGATGAACATCGGAAGGTGGCATTCAATCATCTCTGAGCATATCAAAAGAGAATGTCAAAAGCTTACAATAAGAAAGTCAGATAAAGGGAATTTCAAGTGGGTGATCTCGTCTTGAGAGAGAATCCCAAAAATCAGCAACAGCGGACCCAGAAAGGGAAATTTGAACCAAACTAGCTTGGTCCATGCATTGTTACTACAACATTTGGGTCTGGTGCTTATCGACTCTCCACCAATGAAGGAGAGAAACTCAAAGAGCCTATCAATGCTCTTCATCTGAAGAAGTTGTATAGTTGAGACATTTTCAGCATGCTCATGTACATACTTATTGATCCTAAAAACATCCAAAAAAATGATATATGGTCAAAAAATTCTAAAAATTGCAAAATGTCTTAAAAAAATGATCATCTTAGTGAAAACCTGGTAAAGAGGAACTTTGATGTATCTATTATCTTGGTGAAAACCTGGTAAATAGGTGCCTTAATAATTTTTTTTAAAAATACAAAATTTGAAAAATACAAAAAAAGTGAAAAGATCAAAAATACAAAAAAAGTGAAAGATCAAAAATACAAAAAAAATGAGATATTCAAAATTACAAAAAAAGAAAAAAAAAGAAAAAAAAGAGAAAAGTACAAAAAAATTGAAAAAGAGAAAAATGTACCATTGATGAAAACCTGGTAAACAGGCGTCATGGTAGCAAAAATAGAATCTTTGCAAGATGGTGAAAACTTGGTAAAAAAGTGGCTCTTGTTTCCTAAAGCTACATCTCATCTCAGCATCACTTGGCTCTTAGTTTCCTACTTTAGTTTCCTTGCATTCTTGCTTTAGTTTTCTTTCCCACTTTCCTACTTTCGTTTGTTTCATGCTTTAGTCTATTTCCTGCTTTAGTTTTCCAGCTCATGCACTTGCTTTCAGTTGTCTTCAAGATTTTCCTTGAGTCTTCATGGATTGGAACTGGTTCACACTTGGGGGCACCTTCTTGGTCTAGGGGGCATTGTCCTATCACTTTCGGAAGTTTTGTTCGTGCATCAGTCACCAGTGATTTTCACTGCATCTGCCTGCTAATGCCTAGCTACTTTTGAGATTTCTCTCCTTGGGGATCTCTTATGTATCAGTCACTAGTGGTTCACACTATGCCTACCTACTGATACCTAGCATTCATTCAAACTCTCTCTCTCAGGTTCTCTTCCTTACATCAGTCACCAGTGGTTATCACTGCATCTGTCTACTGATGTTTTGCTAATATCTCTAAGATTTCTCACCTTGAGGATCTCTCTCGTATCGGTCACCAGCATTTATCACTGTGTCTACCTACTGATACTTCATTTAGCTCTTTGATATCTTCTTGATACTTCATCTCTTGCGACTGTCACTAGTGGTTCTCACTATGTCTGCCTACTGTCGCTATCCCGTCGAGATTTTGAACATTGTACACTTCTGATTCGACTTCAATCCACTTGAACACAAGTGTAAACTGAAACTAAAACTAAATTTGTGTTCCTTTGAAGCATGTTGAGCTTTTCCTTTTCTTTTTTCTTTTTTTTATTTATCATTTCCCCTCGACTGAATCTAAGACGTCTTTCTTGACTGAGAAATGTGAAGACAAGAGGCATGATCTTTTCTTGGCTTTCCATTTGTTGGTTTAGTTCCAATGATCCAATGAATCTACATAAGAGGGGTGTCCATCTATAAGAGCCTTCATCTCATATTGGATGGCCATGCATACCTCGACCCCTTTTATATGGACGCTTTGGTGAGGTTGGTTCTTATCCTTGTTTGTTTTGAGTGACTTCTTTCTGCTACAAGTAAAATTGCAAATGCTCATCCTGCTAATTGAATGTAAGGGTCGCTGTGAGCAATATTTGGAAAAAGAAGGAACTCTCATGTGTCTGGTGTGTTTGTTCACAAGAAGCATTCAGGTCATTCTAGCAACTATGCTTTGATTCTTATGTTAACTTGCTAAATTAAAAGGAATAAGTGTTCAGGTCATTCTGGCTTCTCGTGCCTTAATGCTGACACCTCATTCCGAAAAATCTAAGACTAATGTCATATTCATATTCTCATGATTGAAATTTTAGTGAGGATTTTATGGCATCTTGCAATCATCCCATGCCTAAACAAATGCTATGATGATAAAATGGTGAGTCCAACAACCAAGTCCTTGGAATTACATATGTTCATTATAAGCTTGCATCTAGCTTAGGCTTGCATTTTCATTCTAGGCTTGCATTTGAGACAATGTTTGGTGCTCTTTTGATTGTCCTCTAGATCTCTTTGCTTAAGGTTCTCATCTTTTGTCCCGGTTTCATCATGATTGCACAAGTTTTTTAGGATCGAAATCAAAATCTGACATCTTTGGATGGCTCGAAATTGTGTTTTAAATTCTGGGACCCTTTGGGATCAGACACTTGTGCAGTCAACCTTCTAGCATCATTTTCCTACTAGATCCTCATCTTTTCATCATGTTCTTGAGATCTTTTCTCTTTTCATCAAAGTCAACTCAAGTCAAATTTGGTCAATTATGGTCAAACTTGGTCAACAAGACCTTTACATTGCTCCAATTTGCTTCTGTAGCTTCTCAAATCTATTCTAATTTCTTCTCTCTACAACCTCTTTTTGTCAATCATCCTTCTGGTATGTCATCATTTGATTTCACTCCCGAGGGGGCAGGATGATTACATCATTTGAATCTTGTCGAATCAATTCTTGAATTAGTCTAATTTGAATCATTGGTTCTCATTACTAGGGGCATCTCAATGCCTCACATTTGGTTATCTTATCATCTATCTTTTAGGTATCTGAGCAATCTAACTTGGATCCTTGGGAATCAAGCTTCATTCTGTAGATGGTTCTTGAAATATTTTAGGTATTGGGGTGATCTAACCCTAATTCCTGGGAGTCAATCTTTGTTCTGGAGATAGCTCTCAAAATCTCTTTTAAACCATTATCTGGGCAATCTAACCTGGGTCTCAGAGGGCTAAGTTTTGTATTGGGGCAATCTAAGCCTGATTCTTATGACAGTCCTAAGTCTGCATCTGAATCTCATCCTGAGCATTGGGGCAATCTAACCTCGATTCTCATCTTCTCTCAAGATAGTCATCTTCACAATCTAACTTGGACTTCAGAAAATCATGCTTTGATCTGTTTGGTGCCTTGGCATCCTAACCTAGACCTCCAAAAATTCTTGTCATCTGTCACTTTAGACTATTCTTTTAATCAATGCACTGCTCGCACATCAATTCAAAGAGGGGCAAATGTAATACCCCAAAATTGGCACTTAATAAATTCAATCAATTTTGGTGCATTTTCATCAATTTTACGTCATCAAAGTCCTAGTTTACTAGGCAATTTTCTTTCTCCTGCCTAACTTAATTTGACTTGATGTCAATTGAAAAAACCCTAAATTGCATTAATGAAATATTATAATTAATTGCTAAACTCTTCAACTTTTATTAGCTAAATTACCCCTATGATAAATTAATTTAATTCTAAAGTCCTAAGTGCTTTAAATTAAATTAAAATCTACCCCCTTTAGCTAATACCCATAAAAAGAATTAATAAATTACTTGGTTATTAGAATGGATTATCATATTTGTATTTGATAAATCAAATATCCAAAGAGTCACCCATGTGGCAATAATCCATTTCTTTAATTAAGTAATTCTCTAATATTTGTCTCTTTCAAATTGAAGAGTCCAGCATTTCGAATCAAGAAACTCTTCATTCCTCTTCCAAGCTTGCCTATATCTTGAACCTCTTTTTTCATTCAAAAGAGAGCAATTTGGAGAGTAACTAAACTATAGCAATTTTTGGTCTCAATTTCATGCTTTCAAGCTTTTAGTGCATATTTAGATTGATTTCATTTAGTTTAATATTGCATCCTCATTGTAATTAGTTTTCTTACTTTCTCATAGCTTAATCTCATGTTTCTTTCAAGTTATTTAGACTAAACTTACATCTTCATATCTCTTTATAGTTCTTAGATTAATTGCACTTCATTCTAGATTAATTTAAATTTGATCATCTTCATAGCTTTCAAATCCTCCATTGTAGTATTAGTCTTATGGTTGTTGGCTCTTGTTCTGAGAGTAAATCAAACACCCCATCTACATAGGAGGCAACAGGTTGCTTCACCATGAATTTTGAATTGAGTAATCCATACTCATTCTCGTAATTGGATTGTATGAGTAATGACTATGTTGTGTGTGTAGTTGGATTAGAGGTCCACATTTGACTATATATAGCAGTTTCCCATGTTTATTCAGAAGAGCCGACAGAGATTTTATTGGTTCTTGAGTTGTACCTATCTTGAGGGTATGCACCCTTGGGTTTAAGCTTGGAGAACTATTATTAATGTCTGGTTAAGAGTGCATGACTTAATTCAGCTTATAGAGAAAGTTCCAGTTGTTTTGGTAGAGCTGACAGTATGTAGTGTGCGTCTACAATTATTTTAGTAGATAGGTCCCAGAATGTGTTGCGTGCATAATAGAGCAGACAAAATGTTTATTTGAGTTTGTTATGGTTTCTCTAATATGGTTTCAAGATGGTTCTAACAAGCCAACTTGATTATATCATTTGGAGGAAAGATATTTATAGGCAGTCATTTTTTATTGCTTGAGTGTGGTTCATGGTTGATTAAGCAGAGCAGAGCAGAGTGTGTGAAGTGTTGAGCCATTAGAAGAAGGTCTATGTGACCAAGTAAAGTACTTTTGCTATTCATTGGAACTGATCCAGACAATAGGTCAAAGCATTCTTCACCAAGATCCAAATATAGTGTGTATCTATTATTCAGAAGGTTATAGCTTTCACCCATTTGAGCAGTGAGCTCTCAGACAGTAAGTCCTCTCCCCTAGCAGGGAAAATTATAAAAGACTCCTAATAGGGTCTGACCCTTGACCAAGTCTACTGTACTTAATATATTGTAAAGCTACTCCTAATAGGGTAAAGGATCTTCTAACAAGGATCATTATACACTAGTATAGAATATTAGTGGGTATCAAGTCCCACCAGGATTTTTACCTATTTGGGTTTCCCTGTAACCAAAATATTGGTGTTGTGTTCATGTGTTCTTTCATTGTGTTTATGCTTTATGTTTAAGTATACATAATTGGATAAAGAATTGAATCTTGTAGATAATTGATTCACTCCCTGCCCCGCCCAGTTATCTCTTGGGACTATTCCTAACAATATTAGCTTGGGAAATCAATGCTAGCTCTTGTTTCTCTTTCTCATCTTCATGATCTATCTTATTGTTCATTTTTTCTATTATAGAAATAAATATAATTTATTCTTCAGCTGAATCATTATCTAAAACTCCATCTCCAGTATAGTAACATTCCTTAGAGAATTTAGGCTTGTAGTCATTTTTGAACTTTCTAGCTCTTAAGGGACATTTAGATGCAAAGTGACCAATCTTATTACATGAAAAGAATTTAAATGGAAATTGACCTTCATATTTTCATTTTCCTTTCTTTTCTCTTTTGGAAATCATAGCAATGAAATCATCTAGTGTTTTCTCTTCATCATCATCATCAAAATTACCAGAAGTGTTTGCAAATTTCTTACCATGAACTGTTGCTTTGAAGGCTGTCTCACTTTTAGGTTCTATCTTCAATCTTGAAATCTCAAAAGTTGAGATTTCACTAATCAAGGTCTCTCTCTTGAAATTAGATGTAAGTCTCATGGTCTCATCAAGGATTTTGATCTTGTTTTCATGTTCAGGAGTGAGAGTAGTCATCAATTTGTCCATGATGTCTTCTTCTGAGATCTCTCCACCATTGTTCTTGATTCCAGCAACTGCTTCATTGATTCTTTGATTGTAAGCTCTGATATTTTCTTTAGGTAGCATCTCTAATGCATTGTATCTTTTCTTCCATGTCTTTCTATGTGCATCCTTTTCTTGTTTGTCTCCTTCAAATATGTCTTCTAAGTACTTCCATATTCTGTGGGATGTATCTACCTTCTTTATTTTTGAAAACACACTATCAGATAGGGTACTGATAAGGACTTCTTTAGCTATTGCATTTTGATGAAATAATTATTTTTTCTTATCAGTAGCATCATCCTTTGCAAGGTCTTCTAAAGTAGGGATCTTGACTACTTTGATAGTTACATAAAAAACTTAAAAAGAAATGCACTATAAATGAGTCACCATCTTGTTCTTCCAATCAAGATAATTCTCTCCATCAAACTTAGGACTTTCTTTTTTGAACTATGTCATTTGATCAACCTCAAGCTATTAAACTTTCTCTTTGAGGCACTTGGCTCTGATACCAATTTTTAGGAATAGTCCCAAGATATAACTAAGCGGGGGGGAGGGGTGGAGGGCAGAGGGTGAATCATTTATCTACAAGTTTCAATTCTTTGTCCAATTAAGTATACTTAAACATAAAACATAAACACAATGAAATAACACTTGAACACAACACCAATATTTTGGTTACGAGAAAACCCAAATAGGTTAAAACCCCTATGGGAATTGACACCCACTAATATTTTGTACTAGTGTATTATGATCCTTGTTAGAAGTTCCTTAACCCTATTAGGAGTTGCTTTACAATATATTTAGTATAATAGACTTGGTCAAGGGTTGGACCCTGTTAGGAGTCTTTTACAATAGTCCCTGTTAGGGGAGAGGATGCACTGTCTGAGAGCTCACTACTCAAAGGGGTGAAGGATACAACCTTTCGAATAATAGATACACACTATATCTGGATCTTGGTGAACTGCACTTATACCTGCTATCTAGATCAGTTCCAATGTATAGCATAAACACTTTACTTGGTCACATAGACCTCCTTCTAATGGCTCAATACTTTGCACACTCTGCTCTACTCTTCCTAATCAACTATGAACCAAACTCAAACAATCACAAATGACTATCTAGAAATATATTTCCTCTAAATGATATAATAAAGTTGGCCTATTAGAACCACCTTGAAATCATATTAGAGAAACCATAACAAACTTTAATAACAATTCAGTCTACTCTACTAAGCACGCAACACATTCAGGGACCTGTCTAATAAGATAATTTTAGACGCATGCTACACACTATCAGCTCTACCAAAACAACTGTATCTTTCTCCTCGGGCTTAATTACTTCATGCACTCTTAACTAAACATCACTAACTCTTCTCTAAGCTTAAATCCAAGGGCACATGCCCAAATGATAGGTGCAACTCCATAACCAATAAAATCTCTGTCAGCTCTTCTAAATAAACAAAGAAAACTGTTACTAGAAAATAGTAATTGCATAACTTCTCTTCTATAGATCATCAGACTCCGTGTCCATGAATGTAACATTACTAACATGTCTTCAACAAATATCCAAGTGCACAAGGCTTCATTATAACTATACGAACAACCATACACAAAACACTGCATGTTACTCTGTCAGTAACACTACTGACACAAGCTTCTATATAACTGTCTGTACTAATAGTTAACCTCTACGCCCATGATATCATGTTGATATCATGTCAATGCTATATATATTGAAAGCTTATTGCATTAGACTTCCATGCATGCTACTTTCCATATGTTGTGATCAATGACAAACATATAGTCAGTACTAGCCTGCTGGCAAATCTTCAACAATTCTTCCATTAAGAATTGAAGCCATATCATCTCCTTAGCTGCCTCAGTAGCAGCAACATACTCTGCCTCTATAGTGGATAAAGAAACCACCTTTTTTTGTCAAGAAACCCAACTCAGTGTTGTCCCACCAACAATAAATGCATAGCCTATAGTACTCCACCTACTATCTATATCTCCTGCCAAATCTGAGTCAACATAGCCTTGTATAGAAGTAGTAGAGCCCTAAAGTGTAAACAATTACTAGATGTACCTCTCAAATAATTGAGAATCCATTTCACTGCATTCCAATGCTCAATTCTAGGGTGACTCATATACTGGCTAATGACTCCCACTACTTGTGCAATATCTAGCTGAGTACATACCATAGCATACATTAAGCTCCCTACAAGTGAAGTATAAAGTACCTTGGATATTTTAGCATCTTCTTCTAGTGTCTTAGGACACATCTCCTTAGTAAATTTCAAATGACCAGGCAAAGGTGTACTGACAGATTTGGCATTCTCCATAGAGAAATGTTGCAACACCTTCTGAATATAATCAGCTTGAAATAAAGTCAATTTCCTATTTTTACTGTCTCTGCAAATTTTCATACCAAGGATTTGTTTTTCTTCCCCCAAATCCTTCATAGAAAATGAATGTGCTAACTATTGTTTCAACCCCTTAATGTGATCCATGTTAGACCCAGCTACAAGCATATCATCAACATGTAAACATAAAATAATGTAGTTGTCATTATCCAACCTCTTAAAATAAACACAATGGTCAGAATGAAACTGACTATATCCATGCTCATTCATAAAAGTGTCAAATTTAATATAACATTACCAAGGTGCTTGCTTCAAGCCATATAAACTCTTCTGCAATCTGCACACCAAATTCTCCTTACCCTTGACCTCAAATCCTTGTGGTTGTACCATATATATTTCTTCATCCAGATTACCATGAAGAAAAGTTGTTTTAACATCAAGATGTTCTAAATGCAAATCTTCAGTAGCCACAATACTTAAAATAGTACAGATAGAAGTCATTTTAACAACTAGAGAAAATTTCTTATTCAGGTCCTGCTCAAGTTTGGTTTTTCCAAAAAGTGGTGCAAATGGATTAAAGCATGTATCTCAAGAGCTCATTTTTCAATTATAATTAATGGACTTCCTGCAGGATTTTATACATCATCTCAAGGAGTCAGAAAAGGTGATCCTCTGTCACCTTGCATTTTTATTTTTATGGCTGAAGCTTTGAGTTGATGTATTAATGCTGCTCATGTTGTGGGTCATTGGTCTAGTGTGCAGATCACAAACACTACCATCTCAGTCACTCATTCCTTATTTGTTGATGAAACACTACTATTTGGTAATGCCTCTATCAAGGAAGCCATACAAGTTAAAAAAGTTCTTGACTTGTACACATCAGTTTCAAGTCAAAAAATTAATGAGCACAAGTCTAAAGTTTATGTCTTTAATACTACCTCTCTAGTAAAAAATAGAATTGTTGATGTTCTAGGGTTTTCTTTAGATGAACTCCCATCTACATATTTGGGTATCCCCTTTTTCATGGGGCATAACAAGGTGTCCTTTTGGCAGTCAGTTGTTGATCATATTAAGTCTCGAGTGGCTGCATGGAAAACTAGGTGGCTATCTTTGTTTGGTCAAATAATCTTTATTAACTCTATTTTGTCAGCTATTCCCAATTACTATTTATCAATGCTATAGACTCTGAAGTCTATTCTTGCTCAAATTGAGAAATTTATTAGGGAATTCCTCTAGATAACAAACACATCCGAACAGAAGAAGATTCCTCTTATTTCTTTATTAGATATGACTCATCCCCCTTTAGTAGGGGGTGCAGGCCTCCATAATTTATCCAATAGAAATCTAGAATTTGGGGGAAAACTGGTTTGGAAGATGTATTCCCAACCTTCTATTAAGTGTTTTCAATTGGTGTTGTTAAGGATTTTTCTTGTAGGGTCAAACTTGGAAAATTATGGGCTTGATTCTCAGTTAAAAGGGGCTCCAAGTTTAAAAGAAAAGCCTAATTGATGAGGATTGGATAAGATCCTCCTTCTACTTTGAGCTCCATAAGACTCAGGTGGGTATTGCCTATGAATAGGTTACTATATTTCAAGTAAGCTTTTGATTAGTGGATTAGGTTCTTCATTGCTATGTTATTGTGCTTCCGACTATTTCAACAAAAGATCACTCTGCAAACAGCTAATAATGTCTTGATACAGAGCTTGACAATAGAAACTACAAGTGTAATAGCATAGACAATGGAATAGGGAAGTGAATCCTTCTTCTTTTTATGAGTACAACTCAAGGAAGGTTAACCTCTGATTCTCTCTTCAAGGAATCACCAAACTAAACTATATCACCTAGATATAATCCTTTCACAGTATGCATGAAACTTAAAATAGAAATGAACTGGTAATGATTATTTTATGTTTGATGACTTAAAGATAATTGCATCACAAACAGCCAACCAATGCCTATTCCATTGGGCAGAAGAGTCTGAATATAAATCCATAGGAAGATCTCAAGGAAATATAGTAGAATACCTTACAAATTACATGCAATCTAGATAGGATGCCTTACAAACTATCTTATCAATCCTATGTTGCTATCATCAAAGTCCTAACACATATGTTTACTCTCTGAAATTGCATATGAGAATTTAATCCTTTCCTTGAAAGAAACTCACAGGCAATTAGATTAGTTACCTTACAACTAGTATGTTTTAAATGCCTTACAAATGAAACATACAAGAACAGAACACAAAGCCAAGAGACAATAACCATATAGGATAGAAATTGCACTATAGCTTATTTGAAAATGAGCCTATCTCAATACATACAAAGCTTGAAATTTCTGGAATTTAGACACAAGACTGAGAAATTTGCTCTACAACAAGATATTCAATATTCACCATTCAGGGGCCTGCTCACAACAAAGCAACCACAAGAATTGGAACCAAAAAAGATCAGGAACCAAGAACCCTTGCAACTGAGAAGAGAAGAGTATAAAAAGAAGAAGAAGAAACCCTAAAATCAATACTTGATCAACACCTATCCACTCTACAATTTGATCTCACTGTCTTTTCTCTCCTCTGAAAATATGATCTTTTCGGGCACCTCCAAAATATGATCTACTTTGTCCTTTTTTGCATAAAATCTGCTCATCTACTGGAAATCTGATTAATTTGTCCTTTTTTCCTCCCTAAAATTTAATCCTCTATACCCTCTGATCCTTTCATACACTAAAAATCTGATTCATTCCCTCTATCAGATCTGCAAAATCAATCAATTTTGGAAAAAAATGTCTCCCCAAAATCTGATCATGGATTTAAAAGCCTTTACTTCTCTCAGCAACTTGATTTGATCTGATTTTAACTACCATCATTGCATCCATCATCTTTTGGCATTTTCAAAAACATATTATACTATTATATTCTGATAAAAAATGAATCTCCCAGACATTTTCCCATGAGCAGCTCTATCATGAAAAATTTTGAAATTTTTCTAATGTTTCGACTATGTTATTCTTTTTAAATCTTTTATAACTTTAAAATCTGCATATGCCATCAAAACTTGCAACTTGTCACCATTTCATTGGATGCTCAGACAAACTCACTTTTAACCTCAGTCCATCTAGAGATCTAGAGACTACATGAATCTCTAAGTCTCTGAAGCATTTCCTTAACCATGGTTTCATTTAGAGACTTAGAGAATTCTCTTTAGTCTCTAGGTCTTTGAATCTTCATCTGGAGACTTGGAGACTAAATCTCTAAGTCTCTAAATCATTTCCTTTCTTTATGAGACTTCTTTATCTGGAGACTTGGAGACTAAGTCTCTAAGTCTCTGAATCATTCTTTCCTTTGTGATTTCTTTATGAGATTTGGAGAATGCCTTTAGTCTCTAAGTCTCTGAATGAACATCTGGAGACTTGGAGACTAAGTCTCTAAGTCTCATAATCATTTGGAGACTTGGAGACTAAGTCTCTAAGCCTCCTAATCAATTGGAGACTTGGAGACTTCTTTATTATGAGACTTGGAGACTAAGTCATCTAGAGACTTGGAGACTAAGTCTCTAAGTCTCATAATCATTTGTAGACTTGGAGACTTCTTGATTATGAGACTTGGAGACTAAGTCTCTAAGTCTCATAATCATTTGGATACTTGGAGACTTCTTGAAAAGTGTCCCTTTTTGTAAAATTTCTTCTGGGCACGTTGGCATGAAAATTGAGGTGGATGCACAAGCCTGGGCAAGCATAGCTTCCAGCACTTTAATTTACTTCATATGTTTGGAGCATTCCATATAAACACTTTAAAATTCAAAATTGGGAGCAATGTGGGATAAATGCTATGAAAGTTTTTTAGGTAGTTTTGACAGTGCTACACTTAGATGACTATATCTCATGAACCATGATGAATTTTGAAAATCGCTCTAGTGAGAAGTTGGAGAACTAGGTTTGCAACAACATATCAAAAAATGAGTGCGATCCAATGGTTGAATAAAAAGTTATGCCCCTCGCAATTTGACTATGTTTTTCTTTTCTATGAATCCATGTTTGCAAAATCCATTGATTCATCTTTTCTCAGCAATGGTCTAGCATCCTCCCTTCTTTAAAACATTCCTCCATCACATGCTAGCTTCCCTTTACATGCTCAAAATGTGCCTTCTCACAAATTTTTTTTACAAATACTCATTTTGTCTTAGAGAAAACATTCAATTGGTCACCCTAAATTTGAGCCAAATTTGAGAGTACCAATAGGTGCAACAAAAGTATCTTGATAGTTTAGACCCAATTAGGATTATCTCAGCCCTTGATCCTCCCAAAGGCTCTGCTATTTGGAATTTCATCTTAAACTCTAGGCATATTGTCACATCTTTTGTCTCATGGGAAGTTCACAATGGTGAATCCATCAATTTCTAGCTTGATTCTTGGAATGGTCTGCCCCCTATATGCCCATTACCCATGTTCCAAGATGTGTGGGAAGTTGCATCTTCACTCTGGGGAGATAGGTTGCTGGATTACATCTTTGTTATGCACATTCATTTAGGCAAACTTATGTGGAAATATTTTCATGATTTACCAATTGAATCTTTGATTGCATCAAGTATAAATCATTACTTTTTTGGATAAGATAGAATAACTACACATCCTGGAACATGGGTAATGTGCTTAGTAAATCATCTCATCTAGGCTCCTATAGCCGATGGTAGTTAATCTATTAAACTTGGATATAACTTGGCCCAATCCATCCAAGGTAATCTAGGTTGATCAAGAGCCTATAAATTTTGTTGGCATTCTGTTGTTCTTCCTAAAGTTGTCTATTTTGCTTGGTTATTGCTGAAAAAAGAGTCTTGACTAGTGAAAGGTTAGTCAGGCTAAACATTGCAGGGCCATTCTCTTGTGTTATTTTTCATCAAGAAATAGAATCCATTGACCATCTCTTTCTTAATTGTCCACTTGCACAACTCTATTGGCAATTTGTTATGCAAAAATTATCTTTGTTAATGCCTCTTCCTCTGATAGTTTGGGATTTGTTCCAGTCATGGCCTATCCTCTATCATAAATCTATGTTTTCATATCTTTGGATATGCATCCCTGCATTGGTTTTATGGTCTATATGGTGGGAGAGGAATAAAAGAATTTTTAGAAATCAGCCCTCCTCTTTTCAATATGTTACATCCATTCTTGAAAAGTCTATTATGGAAGTCACTAATGCCTACTTGATTAAATTTAATGGTATCCATATTTTCTCACCATGGGACTCTCTTGTATCTAAGAATTGGGTGGGATTGGTGTTTCCCTCTCTCCATTTCCCACTTTTCCCTCAAGATAGATCAATACTAAGATCACATGTTAAATGGATACCCCCTCAACCAAGTTTTCATAAGCTTAACTTTGATGGATCTTCTAGGGGTAATCCTCGTATCTCTGGTATTGGTTTTGTGATCCAGAATTATCTAGGTTCTCCACTTTATTTTGAGGCCTCTCCTATCCCTCCTGGGACTAATAACTTAGCTAAAGCTTATGCTCTCCTTCATGGATTAGTTGCTGCTAAAAAATTAAATATTAAGCATCTTCATATTGAAGGTGACTCCTCTGTCATTATTAATTCATGTATCTCTAGGTGATCTATGTCTTGGCATATTCACTATGTTCTTTAGCAGATTTGGTCTCTCTTGGATTCATTCCCCCAATGTTGCATTTCTCATACTTATAGAGAAGGAAATAATCTGGCTGATCATTTAGCTAATTTAGGGGTGGAAGGTCACAATGTTTATTTCCCATCTTCTATGGTCTCTACGGACTCACACCCTTCACTTTTTAATTTCATTACCCTTGAATCAGTCTCTTAGATTATTCACATGGAGGTTTTATTTTCCATCTCATTTGTCTAATCATGCAGGTTCACTCATCTCTCTTGGTAATTGGGCTAAGATTGTAATTAAGTTTTTCATACCTATGGTTGTTCCTCTATTTCATTTTGATAGAAGGAGGGTTGAATTTATCATGTGTTTATGATTATGCATATCCTCATAGCTTCAGAGGTGGAGGTCCTATTTATGATTACTCTTATTCTATTTTTAATTTCTTGCATCACCTTTCCTTCATTCCTTCATATTTGGTTTATGTCTTTTCACTCATTATGGGATCATGATGTAAGCTCTATAAAGGACTTTTCTTTCATTCATATCTTTAAAAATTTGTAAGTTTGTTTAACTTCTCGCATGATTCTAACTTGCTATCAGCTCAACACTCATTATGGATCATGGCATCAGTTATAAAGGACATTGTGTCATTTCATATCTTTAGTCCTATAGGGTGATTTTATGTTTCGCATGATTGTATTTATTTTCAGATCATGGGAGAGTATTGTTTGTTCATATATAATGCCAATTTTTTTAAGCCTTCATTTCTTTTCATTTGGTTTTTGTATGATAGAATTTATGCTATCTAACTCTCATTTTTATTTATAATGAGATCTATCATGATTGTTTCATTTCACATGAGTCCTATTATCAACTGCTATTTATGGAGATTTTATTGTTCCATTCTATGCTTCTTGTCAAAGATTTCTTTGTTCATTTCCTTCTAATGGCTTCTCATATATCTGGCTCTCGCTTTGCTGATGAATTTAAGCCTCTTAATTTTAGAGTGTCTCTGCTTCTAGATGATTTGGAGCTTCCGTTTGAGACTAGAATTTTTGATGAATTCCTTGACTCAATGTTTATAGTTCACTACCCAAAATGCAAAAGGTGTATTTGTCATTTGATTGGGGAAGTCATCCTTTCACTGCATTTCAAATGACTTGTTTTTCCTTCTCAAATTGTCTCTATCTTTTGTTTCATTTTCCTTGATCTCTTTCAATCATGGTCTTTACTTTTTCATTTAGCAAATTGGATTATCCTTCCTAAGTTTGTTTAGAATAACAAGTTGATCCTTGCAGTACTGTAGAGGTATAATTTATGGCAAGGGGAGGTAGTTGTGGGTGGAATTTTTTAACATCACCTTCTTTTGTCTTCAGATAAATATGCATTGATGTTGGGAGTGATAAAGGATTGTATTGCTTCATCCTCCATTATGCCTCTAGACATTATGGTCAATAGGAATCTAGTTGATGTTGTGTTTCATGGGAAAGCATTCACTAAAACCTATGCTATCCTTGGTCTTTTAGATCATTCTAATACAATTGTTAATTCAAACATTAACCCATGTTTGGCTCCCTTTGTGTTGAATAGATGTGAAACTAATTTGGTTGCCAGTTCTTCAGATGAACCATTGCAATCTACACACTGTTCTATAGCAGTGCCATCTTCATCCCACCATTGAAGCCCTCCCATTGAACTAGATTCCTTTATTCAAAGAGATGCTTACATGATTTGGATTTTATTGTTCTTTTTGCCAACTGGTGTTGAGGATTCTCAGCTAGATGGATAATTCCTCTTTCTACTCTTTCTGGTTTGGTATCATCCTCAGCTGATCACGGTTCTATTCATGGTCCACAATTTTGGTTGCATCCTTCTTTGTATGGCTTTAGGGATGGATCTTCTGCACATCTGAAATTTTGGGGAAGTCTTTGGCCACCTTCAATTTTGTTACATGTACCTAGTCAGCATTCTATTCATATGTATTATTGTAAATAAGGTTTGGATTTTTGCATACATCTAACCTTATAGCTCTTGTACAAATTGGGGGGATAATGTACATTTTATCTGATTGTATAAAGCCTCTAATTTGCTTGGTGGGTAGATTTAGGGTAAGCTTAGTTATAGATCCTCTGTAAGGTAAACTTCAAAATATTTGTAGATTCTTCTACTTTTTGTATTACAGATAACAAATGGAGTTTTTCTTTATTGGTTCTTTTCTCCAGGAGCCCTTTTTGAACCAGTTTTTTATTAATATAAATATAAAAATTTCACCAAAAAGAAAAACAACTGGAGAATATATCTCATCAAAATGAATACCCTTTTTCTATGCAAATCCTTTTACAACTAACCTATCTTTAAGTCTTTTCTTACCTCCATCCTCTTCTTTTATCCTGTAAACCCATTTATTCTGTAAATCCCTTTTACCTGTAGGTAAATTACCTAAATCCCATGTTTGATTTTGCAGCAAAGAGTACATTTCATCTATCATTGTAGACTCCCATTGAAGCTTTGTATCCACCTACACAGCTTCATTATAACATTCAGGTTCACCAGCATCTGTTAATAAAATAGAATACAAGGGAGAGAATCTTTTTGGAGGTCTACTTAGCCTTATTGACCATCTAACATTCATTAGGGTTTGTGGTATTTGTTGTTTATGTTGTTGCAGAGCATAAGGAACTATTGGAACATCATATTTTTTAGTAGCATCTAGTACTGCATAATCATTGTGTTTCTTCTCATGTTGCTACAACAGATCTTTATACAACACTTTCTCATTGAATATGACATTCCTACTTCTTACAATTTTATAATTTTCAAAATCCCAAAGCCTGTAACCAAATTCATCAATTCCATATCCAACAAATACACATTTCTTAGACTTAGCTTCCAACTTGGTTCTATTTTCAGAGTCTATAAGTGCAAAAGCTTCACAACCGAAGGTTTTGAGAAAAGAATAACTCACCTTCTTACCACTCCATGCTTCCTCTAGAATACCATAGTCCAAAGGAGTAGAGGGGCCTCTATTGATTAAATAAATAACAATTTTTATAGCCTCTACCCACATGTTTAAGGGAAACCTAGCATGCAACTTCATACTCCTTGCATGCTCCATTATTGTCTTGTTCATGCGTTCAACCACTCCATTTTTTTGCAGAGTCCTAGGTACAGTTTTATCCCTATGAATACCATTACAGGAATAATAATCTTCAAATTCTATGCTGCAATACTCACCAACATTATCAGATCAAAGACATTTTAATCTTTTACCAGTCTCATTCTCAACCAAGCATTTCCATTTCTAAAAAGTTTGAAATAAATCAGATTTATGTCTAATGAAATCAATTCATACTATTCTTGTTGCATCATCTATAAATGTAACATAATACAGAGAGTCACCAAGGGAAGTGATGCAGGAGCATCCTAGGATTCTTGGAAAACCTGTATCACCCAAAAATATGTTTGTTTTGAAAGGTAGATTGGTAATTTTGATCTTAGTTGGTGAAGTGTTTGCTTGGTCTTGGAGTATGGTTGCTTGGTTACAATGTTTACCAGGGTGCTTGGTCTCTGAATAATACTTGGTAAATGAAGGTGTTAGTTCTGCTAGCACTCAGTGATAACTGCGTTTCTTGGTGATGCTTGGCATGGTCAGTTTACTGGTACTCAGTTATTTCTCTACTGCTCGATAAATGGTCTTACCAACTAGTTTTCTTGAAGATTTTCTTGGCCGACTTGGTGCATTTATGGTTGGTAGCTGTTGTTACAAGCTGACATGTTGAATTTAATAACTATAAGGCTCTTTGGAAGCTGACTTGTATTGCATTTAATATTTATTTTTAAGAGTTAATTGTTTCATCCAGCTGACTTGTGGTTGATGATTAGTATTTAAAGGGGTGTTAGGGTAGTTGTTTAGGACAGAGGTCTAGGGAAGACATATAGAAGTGAAGCTATCAAAGAGAGTCTATGAGGTCTTGCAGATCAAATTGATTTTTGAATGTTTGTGATAATAGAGCTAGTGGTTAGGGCTTGGAGACAAGGAGATTTCTTGGTGTCTTGTGAGCAGAAGTTCAAATCTACCTTAGGGTTTCCATCAATTTTTTATTGTTTTAGGACTGGACTAGCTGGAATGAGACCGCATCTTATTGATCTCTCAAAATTTATTTCTTTTTTGTATTTGTCCATAACCAAGAAGGCCTTACAGCCTGACACATTGCATGTAATCAGTGAAT
This sequence comes from Chamaecyparis obtusa, assembly GCA_027943335.1. Taxonomy (NCBI): domain Eukaryota; kingdom Viridiplantae; phylum Streptophyta; class Pinopsida; order Cupressales; family Cupressaceae; genus Chamaecyparis; species Chamaecyparis obtusa. The sequence goes on along the minus strand of BSBK01000936.1, from coordinate 1,609,769 downwards.
TTATGAATAAATATTTCAATTCTCTTTCAAATCTAGTGTTATTGTTGTGTAATTCCATTGTGTTGTGATTTGGCTGCAAGTATGGATAGTCCTTAATTGGATCCTCCATCCTTGACTACATTAAGTTCTATCAGAGTGAGTTGATCTTGAATGTGTAGATAGATTTTTGAAGGAGAGGCAGTTTGCACCAAGACCTTGGATTGAAGATACCTCTGAGGAGAGCTTGTGAGATCTCAGAGGAAGAACCTGCTAGAGAATTCAGTCTTAATTATTTTAGAGCTTTGCATAAACAAGTGCAAGATCTACAAGATGAATTGAGAAAGAAGACCACATTGAAAGAAGATAGTGATGATGAATCTGAGGAAGAAGATCATTTTGAAGAAGTTTTAGAAGAAGCTAGGGATCCAAAAGAAAATAGAATCCTGAAGGCTATGTCTAAATTTGGGAAAAGACCTAAGATTAAAGTTTCTACATTTTCTAGAAGCCTTAGGCTAGAAGAGTTTATTGATTGGATCAATGAGATAGATGAGTACTTTGAGTATGAAGAAATAGAAGATCTTGATAGAGGTTGATTTGCAAAGACTAAACTGAAGGGTCATGCAAATATTTGGTGGAGAGAAGTTCAGTTGGAAAGAAGTAGGAGAGGAAAGGAAAAGATCAATAGATGGAACTGAATGGTTGACTAGTTGAAGAAGCAATTCAGTCTGGTGGATTATGAGTTAGACATGTTTAAGAAGATGCAAGCCTTGAAGCAAACCAACAAATCAGTGCAGGAGTATACTGAGGAGTTTTATAGAATCCTGATTAGGACTGGTCATTCTAAAGTTGATAAAGATAAGGTTGCTAGGTATATTTATAGTTTGAGACCTATTATTCAAGAAGAGTTACTTAATATTTGGATGACAACAATAGGATATTCTTATTAGATGGAATTAAAGATTGAAGAGAAGTTGAACAATAAGTTTGAAGGAAGACAAAATAGTAGGAATAAAGGTGGTAAAACTGGTGAAATAGTTGCTGAAAGTAATGTGGTAGAGAATCCTAAGAAGATTGATGTAGGATTTGGCAGTGGTCAAGTCACTAAAAATTTCAATACTGGACAGAGGGGAAGGTGGAAAAATGAGTTCACTAGTACTTTTCATCAATGTGGTGAAGAGGGTCATAGAGGTTTTCAATTCCCTAAGAGAAGAGTCACACTAACTGCTAAAGAAGACATTGTGAATGTTGCAGAGAAAGGTGAGATTCTTATCACTAGGAGGTTAGCTGTATGTGCCCATGAAGTAGTACAAAGAATAAATTTGTTCAGAACTAGATGTAAGTGCAAGGATAAGGTATGTAATGTCATAGTTGATGGTGGTAGTTCTGAAAACTTTGTTTTAAAAGAGATGGCTAATAAATTGAATTTGGAAAGAAAGAAACACCCTAACCCTTATCAGATTAGTTGGATACAAGATGTGTCTAAGGTTAGGATTAAAGAACAATGCTTGGTTAAGTTTTAGATTGGATCTTATCATGATGAAATATCATGTGATGTATTGCCTATGGATGCTTGTCATCTATTTCTTGGGAGGCCTTGGCAATTTGATAGAAATGTTTTGTTTGATGGTTGTGCAAACACCTATGTGGTCAGGTATGATAGATCTAGGCATAAGCTATTAAATTTATAGGAGACAGGGACTAAAGAATGTGGAGTTGTCATGTGTTGTCCATGTGACCATGAAACACCTCAGGAGCATAGGCTTGATGAACCTATTGCTACAAAGTCTAGTTTGAAAGAGAAGGAAAATGATATATCTGAAGAGTTTGTTGAGATTAAGAGGCATATGATCTTTCTAATAGAAATAGTACAACAGATAATGACATTGATGACACAAATAGATGCAGATGATACTGAGTTGATTGAGGAGTCTAGAGAGGATGGGATTTATTGAGGTACTGATGTGATTAGCAGTGGAAGGGATGGTCAAAGTCAGTTGTTATCAGTTACAGATAGGAAAGATAAGAAAAGTGGGAAGTAGGAAAACTTGTTGCAGGGGACAATGGATGAAGTGAAGACAACTTGGAATGAAGGACAAGAGGAGATATGGGTTAAGAACAGATATGGCATACCTATTATGATTCACTTAAGACATTCCTGATTTCCTTATGAGAAAATCTTCTTTACTTGGGGTGTCTGATGCAGGACCATCCTAGGATTCTTGACAATCCTGTATCACCCAAAAATATGTTTGTTTTGAAAGGAAGATTGGTAGTTTTGATCTTAGTTGTTGAAGCATTTGCTTGATCTTGGAGTATGGTTTCTCAGTTACAGTATTTACCAGGGTGCTCGGTCTTTGAAGAACACTCAGTAACTAAAGGCATCAGTTCTCCTGGTGCTCAGTGATAACTTCATTTCTTGGTGATGCTGGGCATGGTCAATTCACTGGTGCTTGGTTATTTCTCTGCTGCTCAGTAAACGGTCTTATCGACTGGTGTTTTTGAAGATTTTCTTGGCCGACTTGGTGCATTTATGGTTGGTAGCTTTTGTTACAAGCCAACATGTTGAATTTAATAATTTTAAGGCTCTTTGGAAGTTGACTTGTATTGCATTTAATATTTGTTTGTAAGAGTTAATTGTTTCATCCAGCCGACTTGTGGCTAATGATTAGTATTTAAAGGGGTGTTGGGGTAGTTGTTTAGGACAGAGGTCTAGGGAAGATAGATAGAAGTGAAGTTGTGGAAAAGATCCTATGAGGTCTTACAGATCAGATTGATTTCTAATAGTTTTTGATAATAGAGCTAGTGGTTGAGGCTTGAGGACAAGGAGATTGCTTGGTGGCTTGTGAGCACAAGTTCAGATCTGCCTTAGGGTTTCCATTAATTACTGATTATTTTAGGATTGGACAAGTTGGAATTAGACTAGATCTTGTTGATCTCTCAAAATTTACTTCTTCTTTGTATTTGACCATAACCTAGAAGGCCTTACAACCTGGCACATTGCATGTAATCAGTGAATCTATGAATAAAGATTTAAGTTCTCTTTCAGATCTAGTGTTATTATTATGTAATTCCACTGTGTTGTGGTTTGGCTACAAGTCTGGATTGTGGTTTGGCTACAAGTCTGGATAGTCCTTAATTGGATCCTCCATCCTTGACTGCATTAGGAAGATACTTGAGCTTATCCCCATACATCTGTATGCACAAGCTCTAATTTCTCATTTTTCTTTTCCTTCCCACTCTTTAAAAACTAACTCTCTTTTGTTTTCCATACACACAACTTTCAAAAAGATCCATATTGACACATTTCAGACCAGGTAAGACTTTCCTTGAATGAAGTAATTTTATACATTTTTCACTCATGTGCCCGAGTCTGTTGTGCCAAAGTTTCATGTTAGAATCTACAAGAACGGTTTGATGTTCTTCCTGCTCAACTGCAGAAACTGTTCCTAGACATTCATTTTCCTCTTAAACAATTAAAGTAGAAGGAATAGTATGACCTGTACAAAGATATAAGGTTCCTACTTTCACACCTTTTGCTACTACTAAGGAACCTTTTGAAACCTTCCAATTTCTATCATTAAAAGTAACTGTGCAACCCTCACCACCCAGTTGCCCTGGTAAAATTAAATTCCTACTTAGCCTTGGAACATGTCTTACCTCTTGTAGTAGCCAATGATTCCCATTCTAAAACTTAATCTTAATTTTTCCCTTTCCAACAATCTAACAGGGTTCATTATCTCACAAATAAACTAGCCCAAAATCCCCTTGGACATAATCAAGAAAATAACCTCTATGGGGTGTAGCATGAAATGAAGCCCTAGAATCTAAAACCCAAGAATCATCAACACTTTCTAAAGAAAGAAGAAAAGCATCCTCTTCAGGTTTATTACTTACCACATTTACCTCCTTGTTACCTTCTTGTTTGTCTCCTTCTTTATTCTTTCGAGGCCAACAATCTTTCTTCTTATGACCTAGTTTTCCACAGTACGAGCAAAAATTTGATCCTTTTGATTCATACCTCTTTCCCTTTGATTTTCCTCTTGATTTCCCATGATTTCTAGAATTGTTTCCTCTCTCATTCATTCTGCCTCTACTTTGTATATTCAACACACTTCCAGATGTAGATCCACCTGAGCTTTTCCTACGAGTTTCCTCACTCATAATTACACCGATAACATCATCAAATTTTAGGGTATTAGAACTAGGACTAGAGTTACTAAAAGCCATTACCAAGCCATTCTAGCTTTCAGGAAAAGAACACAAAATCAAGAGAGCCCTAATTTATTCATGAAAAATAAAATTTATAGAAGATAATTGACTAGTAACCATATTAAAATCATTCAAATGATTAGTGATAGACCCACCTTCTGCCATCTTCATATTAAACAAATGCTTCATGAGAAATACCTTGTTTGAAGTGGAGGGCTTTTCATACAGCTTCTCTAGGGTTTGCATAAAATCTTCATTCTTGTTTTCTTGTGTAATATCGAATGCCACTGATTGTGCCAGGCATAATCGAATACTATGAAGAGCCTTTCTATCAAGAATATCCTAGTCCTCATCTAACATTGCCAACAGTTTCGTGGCTTTTCCTTCCAATGGCCGCCATAGATCCTATTGATAGAGATAGTCATCCATTTTCATTTTCCATAACTAAAAGTTCTACCCATTAAACTTGTCAACCTTCAGCCTACCCTCATCTACCATTACTCCCACTCAACTATGAGACTCCCACTAAACCGTGAGATCTTCCTGCAGAGGATAATTGATGAACAACCTTGCTCTGATACCAATTGTTAGGATTAACAAGGCAGAAATAATAGTTACATACAAATATAACCAATATTAGAAAATATTAAACCACACAGAAGAAAACACAAAGACACAAAGATTTAATGTGGTTCACCCAATCCCTGGGCTACATCCACTAAAAATGAGTCCAATATTATTATCCAGTGATTAAAACCTGATTACAATCTATAATCCCTTATAGCTCAATACCACTGCAAGAAGATACTAAAACATCAATAATGAAATCCCTAACCCTAAGCCATATTATACAATATTTTGCTTCTTTAGGGTTAAAATGAGTTACAACATGTCAGCTCAAAAATAGCCAAAAATATGTCAGCCCCCCAAAAAAGTGTACAGTACTTTCCTGATTAGTCACCACAAGCCAATAATCATCAGATTGATAAATTAGAAATCCATTCAATGATTATCAAGAACATGATTAAGTTCAAGAAGATAGTTTTGGAACTAAAAACAATCATTCTGGATAATGTATGGAACATTTTGCATTCTTTGAAGAGACAAGCCATAGAAGAAGATTTTAGGATAAGGGAAAAGACATTGGATGACAACCTTCTAGTTTGTTCATTTGAAGAGAAAACATTATTGTTGGATTTGGTAAAGCCTCATCTTAGAACTAAACTCAGAACTTTGTAAATAATGAATAAGGATTATGAGTTGGTTGCGAAGGAGACAGAAAAGGAATTTGAAAAGGTATTCTTGCAAAGATACATGTATCCTCCCTCTATGCCTGCAACCCAAGTTCCCTCTTAGCAAGAAAAAGAATCTAAGATCCCTAATGCACCAATGATAGATCCACATGATTTTACGCCCATAGTGACAGCACCTACTAAAGCAATGGAGTCTATGCCCATCCATGAAGCTAAGGATGACACTATCATGATTGATAATGTTGAAATATCAATGGAGACAACAGATAAAGACCTAGACAATTTTGAAGAAGCCTTTGTGAGTACTAAAGAGGCTGAGATCTTATGTGGAGAAGAGTCACCTAAGACGAAAGAAGAAGTCCTAGTTGAAGACTTGACTGGAAAAGAAAGTGAGAAGGAAGATGAACTTGTAAGTGAGAAGGAAGATGAACATAAAGAAGAACCTTCAGTTGAGATTCCAATAAAGGTAAAGACTAAGATTATGGAAGTAAGACAAAGATCACTCCTTACCCCTAAGACATTAGTTTCATTGTTGTTAAGTTTGACCCCTGATACAACTGGTCTAGATTCTTGCAGAGAAGAAGATTTAATAAAGACAAGTGTATTAGCCATGGAGAAGGAAAAAGAGAAACAAGTTATGAGAAATCCCCTGTTTGTTGAATTAGTCAACATACTAAAAAATCTACTACCAAAGGATAAGAAAGTATCAAGCGTACATTAAGTGGATGATGTCAACACTATTTTGACAAGCTTCAAAGAAAATTTATCAAGTTTAGAAGAATCAGCATCCAAGATTGCAGAAGAGAAATTTCTCAAGAAAAGGCTGGATGAGTTGATAAGAAATTTCTCACTTGACCTTAATTCTCTAAAAGTTTGTCAAGCAATGCTGAAATATTTAGCAATAACAGGAAGGAAAATAATTTCTTAATGCATGATTAAAGACAAACTAATTGTAGATCATCTTAAGAAGATTCAAGAAGCAAAATATATGATGGCAGCTGTGAGAAAATTAGTGGAAGATCCCACTAGAGATATAAACATGTGCAATAATGTCTATCAAGGATAGTTGGACAAAATTGAGAAGGCAAAAAAGGAGATTTCTAAGATAAGGGCTAGACAAGCATAGTTGAGACATGCACCAGTGCCCTCTCTAGATGTGTTGAATCAGAACATCAAGGAGATAGATGCCACAATTGTGACATATGATCAATGTCCATGTATAGATTTGGAAAATATGGAGAAACTAACCTATGCATTATGTGTCCATCTACAGACAGTTGATGAACTAAAGGGTTTTTGGCCGCAAGAAATTGCAAACCTTTAGATTGCATACCCAGATGTACTCTCTATGTAAGTACTTGAAGATTCATCTTTGTGCACCTTTTTCATTAATGTCGAAGGGGTAGTAGTGTAATATGGAGTAGTAGAGTAATATGATATAAGGGAGATATAAGATAAATAGTATATGATGTACAATATACAAGAAAAGATAAGAGTATAAGATAGAAAGTTTTTGTGTAAAGATGTAGTTTAGCAACTTCGCCATATTCCTTTGTCTCCATTAATGACAAAGGGGGAGATTGTTGCAAAGTTGACTATACTAGTGTATATGTCTAAGTTTAGTATTTTTATTATCGAAAAAAAGTCATAATTTTTTGAGGACAATGCAATAACTTAGAAGATCATAATAATTGAAGCACATGATGAACAAAGCATCAATGCATGTGTGTATGATCAATTTTTGGTATGCACCCTTGAAGATAAGCTTTTGAGTATGTTATAATGCCATGTCTAAGAATGCATGATCATATGTGATACAATGAAGAAGTTACAACAAGTTGAAGTGACACAAATAGTGAGTGGCATAACTTAATAGAGCATGCAGCCAATGGGAAATATTTTCATTAGCGAGTATTATTTTGTTTTGTAAAGGCTATGCACCTATTGTAAATGTGTTTTAAACATGTCAATATCAATGTATATAAACATGCTTGATCCAATTCATTTGGAAGTGTTGTATGTAATAGGTTATAGGCTAACTTAGTAAATAGTTTTGGTTGCACCTATATATAAGACATGCTCTTTTGTATCTGAGTATGGAAGAGTTGTGAGAAGATGTAATAAAAGAGAAGAAGTATGAAAAATATGTGTTAAGAGCAATAAGAATGGTATAGAGCTTTACAAGAGGTTAAAGTATTAGCACACAAAAGGAATTGATCAAACAACAGTGTCAAAGAAGCAGTTCACCTTGCAGATATAGTGTGTATTTGATATCTAGGAGGTTGTAGCCTTCCTCATTGAGCAGTGAGCTATGGCAGTGAGCCTTCCACCCCTAACAGGGTTTGTTACTTCAAGACTCCTAACAGGGTCAGACCTTTGACCAAGTATTTATACTAAGCATTGTAATGACTACTCCTAATAGGGAAAAGGAACATTAATAGGTTCATAATACAAATTAAAAATATTAGTGGGTATTAATTCCCACCGGGGTTTTTCCTTTGGGAAATGTTTCCCCATAATCATATCTAGTGTTATGTGTTATGGTTGTTTACTTTACTTTCTTTAATATTTAGTTCAATAATTGATTAATTGGGCTAAGTTTCAAGAAGTAGAAAAACATTAATAATATAGAACACTGATTCAGCACCCCTCCCCCCTCTTAGTGTTCCCATTCCTTACAATGCTATCATGAAAGAGAGACAAATCAGAGAAGGCACTCTAGCAAAGATCATGCCCGAGTTGACACCAAAGAAGATAGAAAAAATTATGGAGCAACATAGAAATAGGTTTATTCCTAAACTAAGAGCTTACTCCATATTGAAAAAGAATGTTGAAGAAGTTGTTACATAGGGCACATAGATATGGAAGATAATTTTTGGATTGATAGTTGATAAGAGTGCACATAAAAATGAAGGCACATCTAGACAAGTTGAACTGGACAATATCAAGGATATCGATGAGCCACAAAACCTTGAGGAAGAGATAAGGAAAAAGGTAGAGCAGAGTGAAAAATAGGATGTAATCACCATTAAGGATGTACATGAAGATACACCAGTGAACATTAATGCCTTCACCGAGGAATAAATTAAAAGACAAATTCTTACCAAGGTAGCTTTAGATCTATTTCTACCATTCAAAAATCTAGTTCTAATACAAGTACATGATAATCAAAATATTAAGGGTGCATCAACTATGGACTCGGTACTTAAAATCTCCAACATGGTCACAGTTGAAGAGAAAGTCACACAAGGAACAAGTGTTGAGTAATAGGGTAAGATGGAAATAATAGAGAATACACTTGTCAAGGTAAATATTGAAATCAACATAGGAGAAGAAGAGGAGAACATAAAAGAATAAGAAGATAAGTCTGCAATAAAAGTTTTAGGGACTCATGTTGAAGAAAAGGAGACTGAGCATAAAATAATTGAGGAGAGTCAAGAATCTAAGGTGCAAGAGGCTATTTAAGCCTTAGTACAGTTGTCAAGTAGTAATAGACTAGAGCCAAAGAAGAAGAAGGTACATAAGAAAAAGGACAATTCTCCCAAGACACAAGTAACATTAGATGAAGTTATAGTGATTCTGAAGTGGGATAGTGATAACTTTTAACATATAAAAAGATGCAAATATTGCAAGATCTCTTGAAGAAGAAGAACAAGAAACATGAACTCAGGAGAGAACATCAACAAAAGAAGGTACTACATGAGATTAAGGACATATTTGTAGAGGCTTTTGAGTTAGATGATGCAAATGAAACTTTACCTAAACTTGAGGAATTGGTACATATTGTCAAAAATGTGAACAAAGATGATAGTGAAGCAAATGAGAAGCTAATCCAGTGGTATGAAAGAAAGTTTGAGACCAAGGTACTTGAGAAGGTTTCAATATAGATTGTAGTGAAGCATGTAGAACTTTCTGACCTAGTGAGTAACTTGGAAGAGGTTGTACAAAATGTTCATTCTTTGTACAAACAACTATGCAATGTAGAGACATTCACTATGGACAATCAAGAGCTTATTGAGAAGCTATAATTAGACTTTAAGTCAACATGACACTCACTGAGAATGGATGCAAGTTCCAGCTATATTCATTTCACTAGGTTGCTTCATGGAAAAGGGAGATTAGCCGAGCTGATGGCTAATGATGGAAATATTAGAGCCAATTTAATCTCAATACAAACAATGTTGACACCTAATTTGGAGGTTATGCAGAGATAATTTCCATCAACAAAGGAGTTAGTACAAAGAGATCCTCATCTCTCTATTGCTAAAAGTTTGGTTGATCTAGCTGCTCAGCTAGAGATCAAGATACACATTTTAGACTTTTTCAGCTTTGGATGGGACAATACTTTAGCAATGATTCTGCATCTTCACAAACCATTTTTGGATAAGTATTATATAACCCCAACACCCGAGTAGCTCAAAGTGACAAAAACAAGGGGGAAATAGAGTCATGTAGATACAAAGAAGAAGGGGGAAATAGAACATGAAGATAAATGTATGACATACTATTTTGAATTCAAATGTATACTTATTGTATGTTATATTCATGTACATAGAATGTAGTCTTTATGAAGACCGAGTTATAGTCTTAGGGGGAGTACTCAAGTACTAAGTACTATTTTGGTTGTGTAATGTAAAGTCATGACAAAGTGTGTTTTCCACTAATGTCAAAGGGGGAGATTATTGATCTCTAAGTCATGTTTTCTATTAGTATCCAACACTTAGTTATTAACAAGGTAGATTTTGTTGGTCATCACTACGATCGAGCTATCTTATGAAGGTTGAGTTATGTATAGAATTATAATTTGTATATGTATTGAGTAGTAGCTATTGTCAAGCAAGTCAGAGGTTGCCAAGTACTTAAGTAGTTACCAAGCAGTATATATGTCGAGTTGTATAGAAGAGTCAGTGTTGTGCGCTAGTATATGGAGAACATTTTTGACCGAGCATCAGAGTCTTCATATACTGAGTAAATTAGTATTTGTATATGTGTTTGTAATGGTACAAACACCTAGGTAAATCATTTTGGCCGACTTTTATGCCTAATTTAATGGTTTCTGAAAGAATCAAGGATTTTATTACGTGTTGTGATTTCAATCATTAATCCCTATGCAAGCAATGTAACCAATCAAAAAAAGGGAATGGTTAAGAAACATAAGTAATGAATCTATATCGTTGATCTTGATCTAGGAGCTTGATCATTTGTTTATTTAAGGTGACATCAAAACCCTAAATATTGTAATACAGAGGAGATGAGACATGTATGTGGATGGAAGTAGTCTTTTGATTGTCAGATGCATGAATTAGGAAGAGTGACCAAGAAGAGAAGTGAAGGACAAAACAAAGTTATATTTGATTTTGATGCAGGAGCATCCTGGGTGTAAGAGCAATCTTGCATCACCCAAAAATATTTATGTTTTTGTATTTAATAAGGGTTATCTTGTGCAGAGTTGCTATTTGTGGAAACTTGCTATTTTTTAGTAAGTTGGTCTTATGATCTCGGAATGTCTGATTTTACATATGGAGGTTCATCTCAGTCATATCAGCTTGCCAGCAAAGTTTCATGGATAGATCAGGTGTAGTTTTGAAGATATTGAAGATTTTCGGTATTGGCAGCAGGGTACAGAAACTTTGAACTCAGTTTTGAAGGCTTTAGAGGCCCCGAATGAGGTTGAAAATTTGGGTGACAGGCACTTTGCACTGGTCAAGCCTGTAGAGCACTTCGTGGCATTTCCAAAATGGGGTTATAATAGCCAATCGGGTCAACGGGCGATGACCTATGGTCTTCGGAAGTTGGGTCACCTAAAATGGCAGAAAATAATTTTTCTTCAAAATTTATGTTTGGGTTTCAAAACTCATTTTGAGCCGACTTTGATGTAATAAATTGTAAAATAAAATAATTCTAAGTTTGGTCGGCCCTAAGGGCCAAATTTCTAGAACCTTCTCGGGCAGTGGAAATTACCTATGTAAAGAAGGCTCATAGTGTTGTCTAGGGTAGTTCTAGGTAGTAGATCTGGGTATTGATTCGAGGCTTTGTCCTATAGAATATTGTAAGGGAATGCCCATGTGGCTTTGCATATTGTAATTCTGAAAGTTTGTAATTCCACATTTGTGGAGATAATAAGAAGCCAATTTCTGTTCTTGCATATTATTGTTGTTGTTTCTCTATTTCTATTATGTGCTTGTGGTATTAAGGGGAGCACCCTTCATCAAGTGGTATCAGAGCAAGATTTCTTGAGTGTGTAAATAGATCACCGACTGTGAGGCAGTTTGCACTAGGACCGTGGTTAGGGTTTCAGCGCGCATCATGAAAATGCCTCCACAAAGAGAACGTGGAGGAAGAGCTGGTGCTGTGACACATGAGGTTAGAGAGCTATAGAGACAAGTGCGAGCATTGCAAGAAGAGATTCGTAGAGGAATGAATCTTAATGTCAGAGACGAAAGTGAGGATGAAGCCGAAGAATAATATCAAGAAGGAGAAGTTGAAATTGTGAACCAGGAGGAAGAAAGACTTTTTCAGGCGATTTCCAAGATTGGGAAAAGACCTAAGATTGAGGTTCCTACATTTTCTAGAAATCTTAACCCAGAGGAATTGATCGACTGGATCAATGAATGTGAGGAATATTTTGAGTATGAAGATATTGAGGATCCTGATAGGGTCAAATTTGTGAAGGCCAGACTGAAAGGTCATGCGAAGATTTGGTGGCAAGAGATTCAATTGGAGTGAAATAGAAGAGGGAAAGATAAAATCACAAGATGGGATCAGATGGTGGATAAATTGAAGTGACAGTTCATTCTTGTTGATTATGAGCTTGACCTACTAAAGAAAATGTAAAGTTTGAAGTAAGCAGGAAGATCTGTTCAGGAGTATACAGAGGAGTTCTATTGACTCCTCATCAGAACAGGCCATGTAGAAGCTGATAACAAGAAAGTTGCCTGATACCTTAATGGGTTAAGGCCAAGCATTCAGGAGGAGTTGAATCTGGTTCGAATGAATAGTATTGAGGAGGCATACCAGTTTGCCCTAAAAGTAGAGGAAAAGCTAAACAAGAAGTTTGAGAGCAGACAAAATGGAAGAGGTTGTGGTGGAAGATCTGGTGGACGGTTATATGGTGGCCGAAATGAAGATCCGAAAAAGAAGGATGAGGCCAGTAGCAGCCAGAATCAGAGAGGAAACAATTCCAATCATTTCCAAGATTAGAATAATAGAGATCAGAGAGGAAGAGGAAGAGGACAAGGATCTGGAAGAGGAGGCTTTCGTGGAACATGTTTTCACTGTGGAGAAGAAGGTCATAGGGCATTTGAATGTCCTCAGCACCAAGGCAGAACAGACAGGAGAAATGAAGGCCAGGCCAGAGTTGCACATGTAGATGAAGATGCTAGATCATTAAATTCTGAAGATGCTAAGAGAGGAGAAACACTAATTAACAGAAGAGTCTTGCTGAGTGGTGAGAATGAACCTAAACAAAGGAGGAGCTTGTTTCGTACCAGGTGCAAGTGTGAGGGTAAATGTTGTGATGTGATTATCGATAGTGGAAGCACTGATAATTTGGTGTTAGAAGAGATGGTGACAAAGTTGAAGCTCAAGAGAAAGAAACACCCACATCCTTATTGGATTGCCTGGGTGCAAGATGACCACAAGTTCATGGTTAGTGAAAAGTGTCTGGTAAAGTTCAAGATTGGCAGGTACCAAGATGAGGTACTATGTGATATAATATCTATGGATGCATGTCATATGTTGTTGGGTAGATTGTGGCAGTTTGATAGATATGTTGTACACGATGATTGTGCGAATACCTATTCCCTAACAAAGGATGGAGTGTGACATAAGTTAAAGCCATTGAAGGAGACCCCAGAAAAGGTATGTGGTAATGCAAGAATAACTTTTGTTGATGGATGAAAATTCTTAGATGGTATGAGGCATGAGCATGTGTGTTTTGCTTTAATTCCAAAAGCTAGTAAAGAAGAAGTAGAGGATGTACCTGTAGAGGTTACAGATTTGTTGAATGAGTTTTAGGATATTGTATCTGATAATGTACCCGATGGATTACCACCGGTGAGGAAGATCAGTCATCAAATGGATTTGATTCCAGGAGCTAGTTTGCCAAACAAGGCAGCACACAGAATGACACCAGCAGAAAGTGAAGAGTTGAACAGACAAGTATATGAGTTGTTACAAAAGGGATTGATTCAGGAGAGCCTGAGTCCATGTGTTGTACCAGCAATATTAGCACCAAAGAAGAATGGAGAATGGAGGATGTGTAAAGATTTCAGAGCAATAAACAAGATCACAATCAAGTATAGGTTTCCATTGCCACGAATGGATGATATTATGGACTGTTTGAGTGGAGCTGTGTATTTCTCAAAGATAGATCTAAAGAGTGGATATCACTAGATTCAGATCAGAGAAGGAGATGAATGGAAGACTACCTTCAAAACAAAGGAAAGACTATATGAGTGGTTAGTCATGCCTTTTGGGCTAACCAATGCACCAAGCACTTTCATGTGGCTCATGAACGAGGTTCTGAAAGAATTTTTGGGTAAGTTTGTCATTGTTTACCTAGATGATATTTTGATCTTTAGCAAGACATTGGAGGAGCATATGATGCATATTCGTATGGTATTTGGAAAACTGAGAGATGAGAAATTATTAATTAACTTGAAGAAGTGCAGTTTTGTGAAGAAAGAGTTAGTGTATTTGGGATTTGTAGTTTCAGCAGAAGGTCTAAAAATGGACCCAGAGAAGGTACGGGCTATCCTTGAATGGCCTACTCCAAAGAGTGCTACTGAGGTAAGATTTTTTCATGGTTTGGCTAGCTTTTACAGAAAGTTTATCAAAAATTTTAGCAGTATTTGCGGACCCTTGACTAAAACAATGAGAGGGGATAGAAAAGAGTTTAAGTGGACTAATGGGGCAGAAAAGAGTTTTCAATTGTTGAAACCAAAAGTTACAGAATAACCTATTTTAGCACTTCCATATTTTAATAAGGTGTTTCAAGTAGATTGTGATGCTAGTGGTACTGCAAGAGGAGCTGTTATGAGCCAAGAAGGTAAACCTGTTGCATATTTTAGTGAGAAGTTAAATGATGCCAAGAGAAAATATTCTGTCTATGATCAAGAATTTTATGCTATAGTTCAGGCATTAAAGAAGTGGAGACATTATCTATTTCCTAAGGAGTTTGTTTTGTATACTGATCATCAAGCTTTGCAATATTTGAATAGTCAAGGAAAGTTGAATCAGAGGCATTTGAAATGGGTTGAGTTTTTGCAGAGTTATATATTTGTTTTGAAACACAGGAGTGGAAAGTCTAATAGGGTTGCAGATGCTC